>OY740784.1:71594344-72194344 GCA_963514005.1 Raja brachyura
ATCTCTCAGCAGAGAGAATGCTGCAATTTTATCTCCACAGTCAAGAAACGCAGTCCTTACACCTCCTCTGTCCTCGTAGTCACTATATTACATTATTCTTATTGCAATTCTACTTTCTGCTATTCAACAATATTTTGCACTAACTCCTCATGTACCTGACCAATCTGTATATGAGTTCCTTCTATAGATTTTGTGAAACAACTCACAACAACAATATTTCTAGTGCTTAAGATGAGCTTCTTCAATTTCCTGAAAATTTCTTTGAGGTTTCTGTCAATTTTTGTTCAAAATCTGTTTTTCCACATATAATTTATAGGTTTCTGTAGCTTTTTTTTTAGATTTGACAGTTGTCTTTTCTATTTCTTTCTGTGTTGCTCCTTCCTTTTTAACTTTTCATACTCAAAACATTTGGCACTGTGATTTTCCTTAGATTTTTGCAATGTTTGAGTGATACTCTGAATATTCTGTACAGCATCCAAAGTGCCCAATCCTCATTATTGGTTCCTTTGGTTAATCAAAATAACAGAACTTAATCATAGTCTCTTTATATTTACCCCCGGGGCTTCCTTCTCCCCAAGATTGCCACATTCGCCCCAACGGACTATCAGGCAGAATGTGCGGCTCTTCACCATTGAGCCTTTTTCTTTTCCCCCCGGACTCTTACTTTTCCCGTTCTGGTTATCCATTGTCTTATCGGACTATTCCCGTCCGACAGAACCCTGACCTCTCAGGGTGGTATCCACAAGGAGTTAAACTGCCTCTCTCTCCTTTAATAATTATATCCCGCTTCCCATACTGCGGCATACTTGATCTCTTCTATTATTGGATTGGGTTTATTTTTCACATATTCATTCAATGCCTGTTGTACCCAATCCTCATCTGACTCATCCTCTGGCCACCACACCGAAGCTCCTTTATCGGGTGTTTTGGCCATTCAAAATAACAATACCTTATCATTATTGTCTTCTCCGACCCCTGGGTATTTCTTGCCCCCCAGTGGTTCAGCATTCGCCCCCAACGGACTATTGGGCAGAATGCTGGGATGGGTTTTTCACTTACATTTCCCATTCTCTTTATCGGAATTCCTCTCCGATCTTTTATTGAATCGCCCAGGTAATACTATAATAGTCAAAGTTTCTTACCGGGGTCTGTACACAGAATTACTCCATTTTCGCGATTTCCAACCAATCTCCAACTACCTTCACTTCTTTGCTGAGTCTCTGTTTGGTCCGGGCATCACTGGCTCAAACCTTCTGACGGTAAGCAAGGAGTCTGAGACCGCTGAACTCAGCGGGGTGCACCTTCTCTTTGTCCGTGTACCCCCGTCAGCTGGCTTGGAGTAATTAAATCCCGGACGAGCCCCCAAATTGTGAGATATAAAAAAATCACAAATGCTGTTTGAGACAAAGTCAGCAAAGAAGCTTTTATTAAGATAATATTCTGCAGAATAGGTGCCTCTCCTTTGCTGTCCCCTAGAGGCACACCGAGGGTCGGGATGTATTCTATCTTTATACATTTCATTACATTATAGCCACACCCTCTTTTCTCACCATTTTGCCTCTTTTTAATTATAACATAAAGCCCACATTCCCACGAGAAAGTCCAGGAACGCCTCGGAACATCTCCTGACGTCAAAGGCTTATACTGAAGTTTTTATCTGTCTGCTACTTTTTATCTCAAAGTTCTCTCTGTGCTCTGTTCTATCTGTCGTTACTTTCTATCCCACTAACAGTCTGGCTTTGTTGAAACCTTATTTCTTTCTAAGCTACATTTTTTCTATTCCTAGTTTAAATCAACCATGTCTGTTAACCCTTTTCTCACAGATATAAAAAATCACAAATGCTGTTTGAGGCAAAGTCAGCAAAGAAGCTTTTATTAAGATAATATTCTGCAGAATAGGTGCCTCTCCTTTCCTCTCCCCTAGAGGCACACCGAGGGTCGGGATGTATTCTATCTTTATACATTTCATTACATTATAGCCACACCCTCTTTTCTCACCATTTTGCCTCTTTTTAATTATAACATAAAGCCCACATTCCCACGAGAAAGTCCAGGAACACCTCAGAACATCTCCTGACATCAAAGGCTTATACTGAAGTTTTTATCTGTTTGCTACTTTTTATCTCAAAGTTCTCTCTGTTCTATCTGTCGTTACTTTCCATCCCACTTATTTCTTTCTACGCTATATTTTTCTATTCCTAGTTTAAATCAACCATGTCTGTTAACCCCTTTTCTCACACCAACCAATACACTTCACTTTCACCAGTCCCAAGTCCCCGCATATGGCCCATATCCTTCTAAAACGTTTCCATTTATTTACAGTATCTGTCCAAATGCCTTTTAAATGTTATAGAGTCATATCATCAGTTGTTTGGATTGTAGGAGGAAACTGCCGCACTTGGAGGAAACACAAGGAGAACCTACAGAAAACACACAGAGATCACAAGGGATCAGGATTGAAACCAGGTCACTGAAGCAGTGAGCCAGCAGCACAACAAACTACTTGCTTATACAAAAGCTTCAGGGTAAAAAAACCTACAATATCTTGTGCATGTTTCAGGATTAGGAACATGAGATGCTTGTTTGATCTTGTTTTCATAATACAAGAAGCAGAGGAGGAAAGGTGCTGGAGAGGAAATCTTAACTGTGAATTTTATCAGAGAATGATATAGGAGAATAAAACAGCCAGGACCATAGAAATCAACTGCAATTATATTGCAACGATGAATGAAATGTATTATTTGCAGACTTAAAATTATGGCAGATCTAGGAAGAAGCTCCAAAGCAAATGTGTTGAAATAATTCTGTAAGTTTGTCATGGTAACGTGGCCCAAAGAACTCACAATTCCACCCCCATTGATAAATTCTATTTCTAAAGGAGAATAAAAGTCAACAATGTAATTAGATTGGATATGAACAGCATGTCTCTTTCCTTAAGACAACCAATGTATCATTTTGGTTATGACTGAATATTTATATTTCATATGAAGTTTAACAGCTTTTCTGGATGGTTTTCCATTCTTTGATTTCCTAGATTCCTACATTGGCTGTAGCACATTTGTAACAATTTATGGTACGTAGAATTCACCTTTCAATTGCAGTTATGTCCCATAACTAATGTAGTAGTAAATCATAATTATGCAGAACCAATAGTGTGTAGACCATAAAGTGCTGGAGGAACTCAGCAGGTAAGGCAGCATCTGTGGAGGATGCGGACAAACAATGCTTCTGGTTGGAACACCTCTTTAGACCCAATAACAGAAATCACCGACAGGGAGCAATAAAAGACGGTCTCACATAACTCCCACTGGAGAGAGGTAAACTTCTTCAAATTAGAGATTTTGCAGTGGAGCAATAAAATATAGACACAAGGAATTGCAGATGCTGGAAGGACATAAAATAGTAAGATTAAATGAGAACTTACCGGTTTGAAGTTTGATCTTGACTTTATGAGGAGTTACGATTAGCGATTACGTGAAGAACCCCATCAGTCCGCATGTGCGTCAATCTTCAAAGCAGCGGTGTGAAATCACAGATAACAGTAATTGAAGTAACATAGTAAGATTAGAAACCTAGAACTACCAGTTGACCTTTGTGATATGAGGGTTGGGAGCGGTGGGCACGTAATCGCTCATCGTAACGCCTCATAAAATAAAGATCAAACTTCAAACTGGTAAGTTCTCGTTTAATCTTACAATTTTAGTTCGGAGTCACGTGAGTGATTCCGTGAAGATTTCAAAGCTCTGTGATTTCATGCCATAGATATGGATCCAGGTGTCTCACTGCATCAATTGACTCAGGATGAGTAATAAAAAACAATTAATTGAACCATGACGTTGATCTGAAAATGTTAATGGTTTATTTAACAAAAGAAAACAATATCGACCCATCTCTCCCAGGGGGAAGCTATGAAACAGAACTTAAAATGGAATGGGCGAATACCCCTGGTTCGGTAAGCGGCTTGTTATAGAACCTTTGAAAAGTCAGTTAATTTGACCATCCTGCGGCCGTGAGGATATGGTTGAGAGGGACATCTATTGTCCTCACAGCTGACGTTGATGCCACCCTGGTGGAGTGAGATTTAAATTTGTCAGTGTCCACTCCTGCACACACGAGAACCTGTTTCAGCCACCTTGAAATGGTCTGAACCGACACTTTCATATGCGGCTTTTTGTGGCTAATAAGTAATGCTGATTCCGGACCTCTGAGGCTCTTGGTGACCTTAATATAAGATTAGATTAGATTAGATTAAATTTTATAACTTGTCATTCGAACCTCAGAGAGGCTCAAATGAAACTCCGTTTCTACAGCCATACAAACAAAACAATTCCTACACGACACACAAACAATTTAATTTACAGAAAACATCCATCACAGTGAATCTCCTCCTCACTGTGATGGAAGGCAAAGTCTTCTCTCTCCCCGCACCATTTCTCTCCTCAATGATGTCGAAGCCCCATTGAGGCCGCGGCAGGCGATGTACGGCCCTTCTCCAGGTTTTAATGTCTCAAAGTTGGAGCCCCCGGCAGGCGCTGGAATGTCCCGCGGCCATTAATGCCGCGCCAGGCAATGTACGGCCCCACTCCGGATCGTTCCAACCCCGCAACATGGGCGGGAGAAGTTGTGTTGCGGGAACTCCGGAAAGCGGTCTCCCACCCAGACCCGTGAGCTCCCGATATCCCGACAGTCCACTGGCAGTAATCTGCAGCTGGAGCTGGAGCTGGAGCTGGAGCTCCAGAGTCGGGCCGCAGCAGCAAGCCACCAACATTCCCCACGCTCCGAGGCCGGCCAGCCCCACGATGGTGAGTAGTCTGCAGATCCGTGGCCGGAGCCCGCAGGTCGTCCCGGTCAGAGGCCGCTCCACGGTACTAGGCCCCAACGACAACGGAGACCCAACAGGGAAAAAGTCAGGTCTCCCGTGCAGGGAAGAGATTTTAAAAGTTTCCCCCTCCCCCCCACACCCCCCACATATACACAGTTAGAACCAGTACAAAAAAAACATGAAAAATACATTTAACTCGACAAAAAATGTAAAAAAGACAGACAAGCTGTAGGGGCCGCTGCAACGTGAGTCGCGCCACCACGATAATATAGCAAGTGCGACACTACACACAGTCATAAATCCGTGGGCTCTGCTTAATTAAATCATAAATGTAAAACGTAATGTTACCAGATGATAACATTCTGTCCAGTCGCAGCTTCTGCAATGTCTGGACCCGTTGCGTTGAAACAAGCGCCATGAGCATGACCACCTTAAGGGGGATTTTGGGCAAAGACAGGGATGTGGCAGCGCGAGCACCACACTCCCATCCCAGATTTCTGAGTACCTGGGCCTGGGGGCATTGGAATTAAAAATACCCCTCATAAACTTGGATATTAAAGGGTGAGATCCAACAGAATGTTGTTCCGACACATGCCATAAGTATGATGACAGGGCACTCCTGGTACTATTGATGGCACTATACCTCAACCCTTCATCAAAATGTAGCATTGTCAGAAATTCTAGCACATCTGAGATGCGTGCCGTGTGATATGTAATGTTCCCCCGTAAACCTCCCATTTCCTGACATGAGAGATGTACTGTTTTTTGGTACTATCCCTCCCGGCCGCAGCGATAACATCCACGGTACGATCGGATAGTTCAAGTCCAAGGTATGGCCTCCTCAGAATCTGCAAATTAACAGATCAATATGGTCATGTAATGGATGTAGATCTCCAGTTGCAGGTTGCACCAGTAGGTCACTGCGCTTGAGGACAGCCATAATAGGCTGTGTTGTTATCTCCAAATCGAGAGGGAAGCATGGCTGAGTAGGCCAGTCGGGTACCACCAACAATCCTGAAGCGGAGTCCTGCTTGATCTTGAGCAAACACCATTCCTTCAGAAACAAGTGTAATCTCCCTCCAACCTGTAGGTGATTCCCACTTAATATGTTCCGACAAGAACCAGACCCACCTATCTCCATGGGTACCGGTGGGATTTTCTGCCCCCTGTTTCTGGGAAAGGGCATGTTCGCCCATGCCCCTGTTGGACTGCGCCAGTTGCACATATTTGTCAATGGCCGGCTTGGTCCTTGACCTGGCCCAGTTTCAGAAAACCATTTGTAGGGATACTGCTGCCGAAGCGCGGTGCTTTAATGAGACCAACCATTCTTGCCTCGTCATCCAGCTCCTTGACTCTTTTTGCGAGGTCATCACCAAACAGCAGATTCAGAGGCTGAATATTGCTGGGTTTGCACAGAGCGGCTAACTTCGGGTTGATGGTAGGGCGGATGGCACTCTTCCTCAGACAGTTTATCTCAAAGTGTGCATTGCACATGAGGGCCTGGGCATCCTGCAGTTCATCAGACAGGTGCCCTCCATCCACCGACCTGGCGAACACTGTAATGCCCTAGGCGATGAGCTTCTGCACCTTCTGAAGCCTCATTTCCTGAGCTTTGATGCCTATGCCCATATGACCCCAATGGCGTGGTTCACAGCCGGCACTTTGAGTAGGACACAATTAGCCGGTGTCTCATACTTTTTGGCTGTTTCATCGATAGTCAGCTCTTGAAGCTGGTGTGAAGCCAGGTAGTTAATACTTGCAGCCAACTCTTCACCCAGCGGTTCTCCTGAGTCTGTTGGGATGGCAAATCTTGCTGCCAGGGATGGTACCTCTCACTCCTGCCCTTAATCCCTTGGAGTATGCTCCATGGCTATACCCTCCGGCTCGGCGTCAGAATAACACTGACCCCGCATGCTCTCCTCCTCCAAGTGGGAGACATTAAGCAGCTTTGTCCCAGGCGCTGCTGGCGCGTGCTCTCCAAGGGGGCCGGCGCTGACACAACTCCTCGTGTTGGAGTGTATCTAGATGGAGCATCCTCTCAATTAGGAGCTCCATTCTGGACAACCGTCTTAATACGTTATCCATTACCGGAGGGGATCTCTCTCGGCTCGGCTCGACTCGTCCGAGTCTAAGGACCGTGAAGACTTTTTGGTGGCTTTCCGCCCCAATGGAGCAGCCACGGTGCTTTCAGATACCAAGCCTGCAGTCGCTGGTCATACCTCTAGCGACTCAGTAGGTGAGCTAGGCGGCCGCCCACTCCCTGCACTTCCGCGGTCTTCCATAAGTACTCTCCCGGCAGCTCACCTTGACTTCACCCTCGACGCTTTCTCGATACTTGAACTTGCTCCTGAAAACAAGAATTATCAAGCACAGAAAACAACCTCTTTACACTTACCAGAGGGTTTTTTAAACTTACCGCTGGAGGAGTGATGCTCCTCCTAGCCAGTTGCTGTGCCATGCGCCAGACGTAATGATGCACATACGGACTGGCGGGGTTCTTCACGGAATCACTCACATGACTCCAAAGTAAAATACAGGTTTTAGGCTCATCGTTTCCATGCTAGCCACCAAATACCAATATGTGCTATTCCTATTCAAAAACACTTTGTCAATAGTCTTTACTCTTTCACAGTTCAAGTATTGTAGATATTTATTAAATGTTGTGAGAGGACCTGCCTCCATTACAACATTGAAGCACTTTGGAGATTCCAAACAAAAATTATGTGAAAATAAAATCTACCTGTGATTCCTCCTAAACCTCTTGCCCCTTATTTTAAACCTGGTATTTTTAGATACCACATCTGGTGGGTAGTATAATGGTTCCTACTACCCATCACATCAATGCTCCTCTAGCAAGTTCTCCATACCTTCTCCCCTCACCCCTAACATAAGCCTCTGCACTCCAGGAAAACAAACTCAATCTGAATGAAGTTGGCTCATAACAGCAACATCTTTTTGAAACAACAAAAAAACCTGCCGGATTAACTCAGCTCTAGACTGATGAAGGGTTACGATCTGAAATGCGGGCTGTCCATTAACCGCCATATGTACTGCCCAACCCATTGTGTTCCTCCAGCAGGTTGGGTTTCCCTCTAGATTCCAGCATCTGAGACTTATTGTATCTCCAAGATCCTGTTAAATCTCCTCTGCATCCTCTCAAGTGACTTCATTTGAAGAGAAACACCAACAAATTTTCCAGGGACTTGTTGATGTGATTTTTATATTGAAAACTCTGAGGTGATAATGCAAATGATCAGTTCTGTAATCTTTCTCCTGGGTTTCATTGATCATAAGTTATAGAGGGAAATTGGAGAGCCCCCATAGAAATTCTATTCAATATGCATGGCAATACTTTCTGATGAATGTTCGTATAATAGCATTTCCCTTTTCACATTTGACCAGTCACTACCCATGATATAGTAACAATACCTTAGTCTAAGCCTATAATTTGCTTATCAGTATAAAATACTTTGCCAAATAGTACTCATCAACATTAATCAATTGGATTACTATAAATGACAATAGAAGACATAATATAGATATAATTCAGTAATTTAGAAACAGAGCATCGTACGCCACATTAAAAATAAAAAATATATTGCCCAAACATAGAGTAAAGGTATTACCTCTGTCTCGATCTAATAAATTACATTAAATGACAACTATTTATGTCAATGGTTATCAACATTATTGCTTTGAAGTTTTATTCCAAATCTTTTTCTCTGCTGAAGAAGAAAAACGAGCCTATCACAAGAATTATTGATTCCAAGACTTAATAATGTTTCTACCAAACCCACGCAGAATAGCCTTGAAGAAGAAAGTTCATCTTAGAATTGGTTGAAGTTGCACAAGGCAATGGAAAGCTGTCTCCAGAGATATCATTAGTCAGTGAGAGATTACAATTTGTCACCCAAAAACTCTCCAGGTCCTTCCGAAACGGCTATAACAACAACAAATTGCATTCAGAAACCACTTTTAATGTTGTATAAATGTCCCTAGGATGTCAGGAGTATTATTAAACAAAATTTGCCATTGAACCATATTAGCACAGATGAAAAAAAAGTTAGACAAGGGGAGAAGTTCTGAAAGAGAAAAGACAGAGAGAAAGATGGAGATGATTGCAGTGCTTAGAGTCCTTTGTCAGTGAAGGTGCTCCCACCAATATCAAAGCAATTGAATTTGGAGGTGTTCTAAGAAACCCGAATTGGAAGGAGGCAAGTAATAATATGGCTGGAACAGATGCCGCAAGTTAGGAGAGGTAATACCATAGACTAAATGTGGATTGAGTTTGTTTGTGGTTGCAAAGTTTTGATTGTCCTCAACGTTATTACATGTAGAACTGTGAAAATTAGCCAGTAGTGCACTAAAATAGTAAAATCCAGTGCTAATGGCATTGTTGGAGACTTCAGTTGCAGATTAGCTGAGATGGCGTAGAAATCATGCAACAATACAAAGATGAATGTCTTTGCTCAGTGGGGAATGGAATGTAATGAAAAGCTCATCTTCATCAAAATGCAAAAGTAAGGTAATAGTCTGGTTTAGATGACTGTCGGGTAAAGTCAGGAGACCAAGTGCCAGTTTCCATTGGTGGGTCAGCGGTGGATGGAGTTAACAGCTTCACATTCTTGGACATAAACATCTTAGCTTATCTATCCTAGGCCCAGCACATAGGTGTAATCATGAAGAAAGTGAGCCAGCGCCTTTATTTTCTTAGAAGTTTAAAGAGATTTGGTATGTTACTGATTTTTTCACAAACCTCCATAGACATGTTGTAGGAAATATCCTAACTGGTTGCATCATGGCCTGGTACAGTAATTCTAATGCACATGAACACAAGAGGCTACAAACAGTGGTTCAATCAGTCCAATCCATCTCAGGCACAACCCTCCACAACATTGAAAGTATCTATACGAGGTGCTGCCTCAAGAGGACGGCATCAAGTATGCTCATCATCTGGGCCTCACCATCCTCTCACGGCAACAGTTAGACAGGTGACAAAGGAGCCTGAAATTGCAGACTAACCTGTTCAGGAACACCGGTTGTCGAACAAACCTACGTAACTCTAATCTTACCTCAACAATGGAACATTACAGACCACCCCTTGTGCCAGCATGGATTTGTAATCTAATTGTTTCCACTAATATCACATTTTTTCACACTTTTTATTTTCACTGTTTTATATAATTTAAGTGTAATTCATGTATAATTTACATGTTTGATTATTTATCTGTCCCCGTGCATGTGATGCTGCTTCAAGCAAAACCATTATGGGCCTGTCCCACTTAGGCGACTTTGTAGGTGACTGCAGGAGACTATGCAGTCGCTACATGGTCGCCACATGTTCGCGGGTGGTTGCCGGGGTGATGCCTTCTTCGGCGAGAGGAGTTCACGCATTCTGGGAATTAGTCACAACCTCATTATGGTGTCTAGAAAGAAGCCACCATGGAGAGTAGCGAGAAGTCTCATGCTGTAGGTGGGTTGCCAGGAGGTCCTATGGGTTGCCAGGAGGTTGAAGGTTCTCGCAGGTTCTCGTAGGTTCTCATAGGTTGTAGCCTGTGCTGACCGATGAATTTCATTGGCTCATTGGGAAATAAAATGTAAGCAGCAGGTTTCAGAACCAAGGATAACCGACCGATAATGTTAAATGTCCGCCGAGCTTCACAGCCGTGTATATCTGGCTTCTTAATAGTTGTCTCCATTCCTTCTCCCCCTTCTCTCCCCTCTCCATCCCTCTCCCCACTCTTTTAAAGGACATACACTGTGTTTAGCCATCTTAATTACAGCGCCAACCTTCCTGTTCATCGCGGTGTGTGTCGGTATCACATTGGCTTTGCACCGTGTGAATTTAACTCAGACAGCGCTCTCCCCTGCTTGCCCTGTCCCCTGCCTGCATAGCAGGCTGGTGAAGGAAGCGATGTGTGTGTTTCACTCTGACAGTCAGCGTTCCAGTTGCCGGCAGTTGCCTGAACTTGACAGTTGCCGGCAGTTGCCTGAAAATTTGCTTAAGTGGGACAGGCCCATTATTGCACCTCTACCTCATCGTACTTGTGCAGATGGCGATCAGGTCAATTTGAATGAATTTCTTGACTTCATTTGGATTGGTGCCAAGAAAATGAGGTTCGTGGTGGGGACCAAAGACAATTACTTTGGCTATCCCAAACAATAGTTTAATTACTACTCAGACGGTGCTGGTTACCTGATTATCTTTTGATTTCTAGTTCAGGTTACAGCAGGATTGCAGTGATATGGATGGCAAATCTTGTCCTTTGACCTATGTGGGCCATTGATGTGAGTAATAGATTGTATTCCCCACACTGTAATAATTTGTCAAACCACTTATCCACCATGATTATAGCATCAAATATAGATTTATGACATGATTCACCCTATCCCAAAATCATCTGGATCTAGAGTGTGATAATATATGCAAGGAGCTCCTTCGTGTTGAGCTGCTATATTGATTAATATTCTATTGATGTTGACTATTGACCTCTGCGAAGAGCAACATGGCCAGAATGAAGAATCCAGCATTAACCCTGCATTTCATTGATTCATGTAACTCCCCTGATGGCTTAATAAGTTGCATATAATTAAGAAGTCACTAGCTTGATCCTTACTCAGTCACTTCCTGCTGGATCCCTTTTGCTTTGTGGAGAAGTTGGCCAGCTAACAGGACTTAACCTTTAACAGATGCTAATACAATCGGCAATATGTCCCTGCTGTCATTCGTAGAGAAACTGGCTGTCGGCTCAGCCGCTTTCCCGCCGGGCACTAAAACCAGCTGTGCTCAGACATCACATTCCACACCATGTAGACAAACTGAAAACCAACCTGCTGAAGCTAAAAAGAGAAATTGCAGGAAATATTCAGTAGGTCCGGCAGCATCAGATGAGAGAGAGGCACATTCAGAAAAACATCAGCCTGTGTCTCTGCAAAGATACTGAGTGTCGTCAGCATTTTCTTCTTTCATTTTGGATTTCCAGCATCTGCAGTACTTTGCTTTCTAATTATCTTGCTGAAGACATTTTCCGGAATGCAAAGTGATGAATTGTCTTTCACACTGTATTTACATGACTCGGTATTCACTTTTCAATGCAGAAGGTTCACCCAGACCCATTCATTTTGACCTCAGACAGTATCTGATTTAAAATCTGATAATCTTAGTAAGTAAAAGAAGTGTGCAATGATTAAGTAAAATTGCTTTATTTTAAATATTGTCATTACTTGTTTATGCACATTGATATATTTCTTAATAATTCATAATAGAAATTCTTTGAAATCCTTAAATTGTTAACTACATATATCCGTGATTTGAATAAACAACTTGACAAATATAGATCCAAATTTGCAAATGGTGCTAAATTGAAGAACACACTAGGTTGCATAGATGGAGGTAAAAATCACAGACATCAATGAGTAATGATTTGGCAATTGGAGTTCAAAGTCAGAAAATATGAGTTATTTCACTGCAGGTAAGATTGAACATATCAAAATGCATTCCAATTTTGGAGAAAATCACAATTTTCTATGAACAGAGGAACATTAATCGTTAAAAGTCTGCACACAGAGTCAAAACAGACTGAAGGAAACAGACACATTGGTGTTTCCATAAATAACGGCACTAACATGGGACATGGGTGGCCAAGTTTGAAAGTTATTAAATCGTAATGAAATGCCACTGGATTCAAAATGGGCCTACCTATGATCCCTTTGAGCTACTTTGTGATAAAAATCAACCAAAATTTGACCAAAATGTAATACTTTCAAAATTTGAAGAAAAAAATCAAGAACATTTTTTAATTTATAAAACATCTCCCTTACAAAATGTCGGCACCTAACCCACCATGAAGCCTGTAGTTCACGCCAGGGTTATTATAATCCTGCTGTTTGAATTTTTAAAAAACTCGCGACTTGTGCAAAAAAGACCCGTTATAGCACTATAAATAGCATTCACGACGTTACTGAACTGGGAGGGGGGGGGGGGGGGACACAACAGAATGAGACATTGCTAAAATAGGTGAGCAAACTAGATTTTTATGTCATGATTTTAAGTTCTATTCATTATTAAGAATTTTAATGGAAAGCTTAAACACAAAATGGCAAAAGAATAGATCAGGGAAGGTAGTGCATCCATGGATAACAAGGGAAATCAGGGATAGTATTAAAGCAAAGGATGATGCATACAAAGTAGCCAGAAAAAGCAGCATACCAGAGGACTGGGAGAAATTCAGAGACCAGCAGAGAAGGACAAAGGGCTTGATTAGGAAAGGAAAAATAGATTATGAAAGAAAACTGGCAGGGAACATAAAAACTGACTGCAAAAATCCCCAGGGCCAGATCGGCTGCATCCCAGAGTACTTAAGGAAGTAGCTCCGGAAATAGTGGATGCATTAGTGATAATCTTTCAAAACTCTTTAGATTCTGGAGTAGTTCCTGAGGATTGGCGGGTAGCAAACATAACCCTTCTTTTTAAGAAGGGGGGGAGAGAGAAAACGGGGAATTACAGACCAGTTAGTCTAACATTGGTAGTGGGGAAACTACTAGAGTCAGTTATTAAAGATGGGATAGCAGCACATTTGGAAAGTGGTGAAATCATTGGACAAAGTCAGCATGGATTTACGAAAGGTAAATCATGTCTGACGAATCTTGTGGAATTTTTCGAGGATGTAACTAGTAGCGTGGATAGGGGAGAACCAGTGGATGTGGTGTATCTGGACTTCCAGAAGGCTTTCGACAAGGTCCCACATAAGAGATTAGTATATAAACTTAAAGCATACGGCATTGGGGGATCAGTATTGATGTGGATAGAGAACTGGCTGGCAAACAGGAAGCAAAGAGTAGGAGTAAACAGGTCCTTTTCACAATCGCAGGCAGTGACTAGTGGGGTACCGCAAGGCTCAGTGCAGGGACCCCAGCTATTTACAATATACATAAATTATCTGGTTGAGGGAATTGAAGGCAATATCTCCAAGTTTGCGGATGACACTAAGCTGGGGGGCAGTGTTAGCTGTGAGGAGGATGCTAGGAGACTGCAAGGTGACTTGGATAGGCTGGGTGAGTGGGCAAATGTTTGGCAGATGCAGTATAATGTGGATAAATGTGAGGTTATCCACTTTGGTGGCAAAAATAGGAAAACAGACTATTATCTAAATGGAGGCCAATTAGGAAAAGGGGAGATGCAGCGGACCTGGGTGTTATGGTATACCAGTCATTGAAAGTAGGCATGCAGGTACAGCAGGCAGTGAAGAAAGCGAATAGTATGTTAGCTTTCATAGCAAAAGGATTTGAGTATAGGAGCAGGGAAGTTCTACTTCAGTTGTATAGGGTCTTGGTGAGGCCACACCTGGAGTATTGCGTACAGTTCTGGTCTCCAAATCTGAGAAAGGACATTATTGCCATAGAGGGAGTGCAGAGAAGGTTCACCAGACTGATTCCTGGGATGTCAGGACTGTCTTATGAACAAAGACTGCATAGACTTGGTTTATACTCTCTAGAATTTAGGAGATTGAGAGGGGATCTTATAGAAACTTACAAAATTCTTGAGGGGTTGGACAGGCTAGATGCAGGAAGATTGTTCCCGATGTTGGGGAGGTCCAGGACAAGGGGTCACAGCTTAAGGATAAGGGGGAAATCCTTTAGGACCGAAATGAGAAGGAATTTTTTCACACAGAGAGTGGTGGGTCTCTGGAACTCTCTGCCACAGAGGGTAGTTGAGGCCAGTTCATTGGCTATATTTAAGAGGGAGTTAGATGTGGCCCTTGTGGCTAAGGGGATCAGAGGGTATGGAGAGAAGGCAGGTACGGGATACTGAGTTGGATGATCAGCCATGATCATATTGAATGGCGGTGCAGGCTCGAAGGGCCGAATGGCCTACTCCTGCACCTAATTTCTATGTTTCTATGTTTCTATAAACAATAAAAAAAAGAAACAATGAATATTAAAACGGTTACTCTGCTTTTAATTCACACATTTAACACGTGACCAAATTGGCATTGCTACTCTCATTCTGCTGCAAAAACTTGGGGCATCAGAAAACTATCTTATCAGGTGATACATGATAAAAATCATGAGCATAATCAAAATTTGGCTTATATAGAGTTAATTCATTACAAAATTAATGTAATCTTTCTGCTATAAATTAGCCTAATGCCCCTGTCCCACTTAGGAAACCTGAACGGAAACGACTGGAGACTTTGCGCCCCACCCAAGGTTTCCGTGAGGTTCCCGGAGGTTTTTGTCAGTCTCCCTAATGGTCGAAAATGGTTTCTGCTTCTTTTATGTTCCGGCGATTATTTTAAAAAGTTCAAAACTGTCCATGACTAAAAATAGGTTGGCGTTTTAAAAATCAGTAATTTTTTATTCAATGCCGGTTGCGATGCTAGTTGAAGGTGGTTGCCGGAGGTTGCAGGTAGTGGAAGGTAAGACCTTTTTTTCACCCAGTTTTATTCCACCAAGGAGGTTTTACCTTCCACTACCTGCAACCTCCGGCAACCACTATCAACTAGCATAGCAACCGGCTTCGACTAAAAAATTACCGATTTTTAAAATGGCAACCTATTTTTAGTCACGGCCAGTTTTTAAAATAATCGCCAGAACACAGAAGAAGCGGAAACCACTTTCGACCATTAGGGAGACTGACCAAAACCTCCGGGAACCGCACGGTAACCTTGGGTGGGGCGCAAAGTCTCCAGAGGTTTCCGTTCACGTTTCCTAAGTGGGACAGGGGCATAAGGATTTGTTGAGATCTTGCTTGAAAAAAAGTTACAAAAGGCAAGAAAACAGGGACATATCTGATATTTTTCTTTGTAAAAGATTTATTTATTTTGCTTCCTTATTATTTTGGCTATACACCATGATCTATACTAGGTATGTTACAATAGCTACCTTTAGCAGCGCTGCAGTTCTGCTGCTCCCCATGTGCGTGACTTTGGCGCCTTTCAGAGGGGGGCGGGTTTAAAGTGCCGTTTTTCACCAGACAGTCCAAGTCGATCCATGTCGGGCAATTTCATCGCTAAGGAGAAATCGCTCCGACATTTCATTCATGAAGGTATTTTTAAACTACACTAGATTATTTATTAACTAGAGTAGTTTAAAAATCATCTTCAAAAGCTGTGAACGCTGACAGCAGAACGGACCTAAGTGAAAAGGGAGGAAGTAAGGGAGAAAATAAAGTGCACAGTATATTTTTACATTAAAACTTGGTTTTTAGGAAGCCTTTAATCACATTTTCATGTTGCAAAAAGGAGACCAAAAAAATGTATGAACCGGCAGTATTTTTCATACCGACTTCACCGCAAACCGCAACGTTTCAATCCACCGCATTCCACTAAAACCCACTCGCTAATTGATTTAAATGGCCATTAATTTACAGGAATTAAACACTAAATTCCTTCCATTTGGCCTATAAATTCATGAAAATGAGATTTAAAAATCATGTTATATTGTGGATTATTGTGTGAATGTTATTTGGACACTTAGGCAATTTTAAAAAGTTTATCTTTTCTTAAGAAATGGATAGATGTTTAGATTTAGTAATTGAATTTTGTAATTAGCTACAATTAGATAACTAACTAATTATATGCTTTAATTTCAGGTCATCCAAGTAAGATTGTTTCATGTTGTTAAAGAAGGAACTGCAGATGCTGGAGAATCGAGGGTTACACAAAAAGCTGGAGAAACTCAGATGCTGCTGCACCCGCTGAGTTTCTCCAGCTTTTTGTGTAACCCTAAGATTGTTTCATATTTGTTTTAGAATGTTTCAATCTATAATAGCTGAAGAAGGGTCTCTAACTGAATCCTGTCCATGTTTTCCAGAGACCAGTTCAGTTACTAGAGCACTTTATTGTCATAAAATTAGAGCTACTTTTCAAAACATGTGCATGGCAACAAATTCAGAAAACGGCTATAAATGCCTACAGAAAATAATAATTAAAATTGAAAAGTTAATTGCAAGATGTTATGCCACGGTTGTAAGATTAAGAAGTTCAAAATCTCTTTGGAAAATTAGCCTAAATTGTTTGGAAGTGGGAGGGGGAATTGTGAAAACCGATACATAAACAAGGAAGACTATCATCGTGGTTTAAGAAGGCGACAAAAACTAGGAAGAACATTATGAATTACTTCTAGATGGATGAGATTGAACAGCAAAAAAGTTATGTTAAACCTGTTTGGAACCATGATAAAAAAACATTTACAATACTACCATTTTGTGAAGGGTTCCACGATCGCTCACGACAAAAATGAAATAGGACGCTGCAGAAAGATTTTCTGGATTTTTCTATAATTTGGGTTTTTTTTAAGATTAAGGAAAGGTTTGATAGAGTAGACAGAGCTGATGCTTCTGCTTGGGCTATCTGTTAGATAGTCTCTAATAAATTTAGCACACAATTCCAGAGGAGCTTCTTCACCAAAAATAGCTTTGAGCATATTTGCACTGCCAATGGAAGCATTTAATATCAGATTCTTTTTACAGATTCTTTTTAATTTAGTTTAGTTTACTTTATTATCACATGTATTGAGTTACAGTGAAAAAGTTTTTTTGCTGCATGCTATCCTGTCAGTGGAAAGACATGATCACAATCACCATCTACAGTGCACAGATACAGGATAAAGGGAATAATGTTTAATGCAAGATAAAGTCCAGTAAAGTATGATTAAAGATAGTCCGAGGGTCTCCAATATGGTAGATGGTAGGTCAAGACTGCTGTCTAGTTGGCTGGTAAACTGGGAATAAACAGCTGGGAAGAAACTGCCCCTGAATCTGGAGATATGCTTTTTCACACTTCTGTACCTCTCGCCTGATGGGAGAGAGGAGAAGAGGAAGTGTCCAAGGTGAGGCTAGTCCTTGATTGCTGGTAGTCTTACTGAAGCAGTGTGAAATGTAGATGGAATTAATTGAAGGGAGGTTGGTTTATGTGATGGTCTGGGCTGCATCCACAATTCTCTGCAATTTCTTATGGTCTTGGATGAATCTGTTCCCAAACCATGCGGTGGTGCATGCTAAAAAAATGCTTTCCATGGCGTATCTGTAGAAATTGGTGGCAGTTTTTGGAGACATGCTGAACTTCCAAAGCCTTCTAGGGGAATAGAGGCGTTGGTGTTCTTTCTTGACCATTGCTTCAAGTGGCTAGTCCAGGACAAGTGACTGGGGATATTTATTCCTAGGAACTTGAAGCTTTCAACCATCTCTACTTCAGTGTTAACAATTGTATTCTGGGGTATGTGTGCCGCTTCGCTTCCTGAAGTCGATCGCTATCTCCTTTGCCTTGTTGACATTGAGAAAAAGGTTGCTGTTTTGACACCAGATTACAAGGTTCTCGATCTTAGAGGAGGATCAATACACATGAGAGGAAAAAGAATAGAAGAATGTATTCAAACGATTAAATGGGGGAATAGTGAAAAAGGTTTTGTGAAGCATACAAGCATTTAGGTAGATTAGGGTAAACAAAGTTGAATTCTGGGGAGTAAATTTCTTTAGCAACTCTATGGTTGTTCTTCCATGTCCTGCTTCAACTATGGTAGATGGGAAGCTATGGTGACTGCTGATAAATCAAATCCTTTTAAAGACAAAGTTCCACCTTTGCAGTGAGTTCACACCACATGATGTTGCACGGCATTACTAGCATGTTAAATGGAATAGATTTAGAATAAATCTGTCAACTCCAAAAGGAGCATCCTTGAGACACCATGGACAGAAAACAGCAGCAAGGTAAGTACCATAATAATCTCTAAAATTGAGTTTAGGGTCGAATAAAATTGATTAGAGGCATCTTGAACAAGAAGGAATCTAGCCATTTTTCATGGCATTTAGCTGCATATTCATCAAATATCCAACACAAAACACCAAACACACCTACCTTGGAAGATTGAGGAGTTTTTGAATGTCAACGAATACTCTCTTGAGCTTCTACAGGTAGCAATGTTACAAAATATTGAGATTTAAGAAATCAAGTCTGCAATTTTTCCCATCAGATAAAGCGTAAAAAGAAGTTTAATTTGACACCTAATTCACTTTCATATCTTCAGTATTAAAAATGTTATGGCCATTTTCATACTCGGAAATTAGCATCTTGTTCCCTATTGCTTTTCCATTGACTTAACACAAAAGCTGTGATCGAGGACAGTCAAAAGCCCATAACTTTCTTAAAAATTAAGAGAACTGAAATACATTTTCAGTTATTATAGATTCTGAAGCATTCTGAAACAAATATGAAACAATCTTACTTGGATGACCTGAAATTAAAGCATATAATTAGTTAGTTACCCAATTGTAGCTAATTACAAAATTCAATTACTAGATCTAAACATCTATCAATTTCTTAAGAAAAGATGAGCATTTTTAAATGCCCTGAGTGTCCAAATAACATTCACACAAGAATCCACAATATAACATGATTTTTAAATCTCATTGTCATTCATTTATAGGCCAAATGGAAGGAATTTAATGTTTAATTAAATGGCCGTAAATTAATGGCCATTTAAATCATCTTGCGAGTGGGATTTTCTGGAACGTGATCAATTGGAACGTTACGGTTGCAGTGAATTTAAACCCCATATCGGCAGGAAAAACACTGCCAGTTCGTATGGGGAATAAATCACCTGCTCGCAACGTGAAATGTTGATTAAAGGTATCCTAAGAAGCAATTTGTAATGAAAAAATAAACTGTGTACCTTGCCTTGTCTCCTACGCGAGGTCCGTCGCGTTCACGGCTTTAGAAGATGATTTTAAATTTACTACAGCAATTAAATTAGCAAGCCCAGTTTAAAAATCACTTCAGAGAACGGCAGTCGAAGCAAACTAAATAGCCTGTTCGAATCAAGAATCGATTTGAATTGGCTTCCGAATACCGCATTTTAAACCTGCCCCCCTCTCAAAGGCGCCAAATTCGCGCACATGGGCAGTGACAGAACTGCAGCGCAGCTCAAGGTAAGTATTGTAACATACCTACTATACCTACTAGGTGTATGATAGCGAGCATATTGACTGGTTCACAGCCTGGTGATCGGGCTGAGAGCACATCACAGCCTGGTTCGGAAAATAGAAGCCCGGGAATAAAGAATGCAAACAATGGTGAACACTGCTCAGTCAATCTCTGGTGCTGACCTCACCACCATCGAAAATCACTGCCTCAAAAAGGTAGCAGGCACCATCAGAGACCCACACCACCTTAGCTACATGATCATTTCACTTCTGCCATTGGGAACATGGTATAGGAGACTGAAAACTATGACGTCCAGATGAAGGTTCAGGTACAGCTACTTCCCCACAAACATCAGGCCATTAAACATGACAACCTCCAAATGTGAAGTGAGGCATTATTGCGTCTTTACACTAATATAGTTATTTTTTTCCTTTCATATATATATTATTTGTATATATATATATATACAAATTAAAAGCCTCATCTTGACCACTTCCTGTCTGCGCTGTATATTGATTTTAGAAAAAACTCAACCATATATCACTAGAATTTTTGGCTATCTTACTCACAGTCCTCCTCTGTTGAGGCAGTCCCGAGGATTTTTCTGATGGACGAAAAATACATATTTTTTGAGTGTTTAAAAAATCTTGAGATCAGCTGATTGGTCCTCTCATCTGTCAATCACTACGGTGAAGGTAACGCCCCTTCTGGGGGGGAGGGGGAAGACTGTAATACTCTGGATACTTGGACGTGAGTCCGTCACTCTGGAATATCATGAGGGAAAGTCCACAACTGTGATTCTAAACTGTGAATCAACTGAACTATAAGTCTGCAATGTACTTGCAATAAATGATTTTTTAGTCCTTAATGACAATGCAATGACTTGTTTGGCAGTTTGGTGGCCTGCACTCTGGTTGAAATGCTATGAAATTGAATGTGTTGGCCTGCACACTGCTTGAAATGCTATGAAATGGAATGTGGTGGCCTGCATTCTGCTTGAAATGCCATGAAATTGAATGTGGTGGCTTGGACTCTGCTTGAAATGCTATGAAATGAATGTGGTGGCCTGCAGTCTGCTTGAAATGCTATCAATTTGAATGTGGTGGCCTGCACTCTGCTTGAAATGCTACGAAATTGAATGTGGTGGCCTGCACTCTGCTTGAAATGCTATGAAATTGAATGTGGTGGCCTGCACTCGGCTTGAAATGCTGTATAATTGAATATGGTTGCCTGTACTCTGCTTGAAATGCGATGAAATTGAATGTGGTGGCCTGCACTCTCTTGAAATCCTATGAAATTGAATGCAGTGGTCTGCACTCTGCTTGAAATGCTATGAAATTGAATGTAGTTGCCTGCAATCTGCTTGAAATGCTATGAAATTGAATGTGGTGGCCTGCACTCTTGAGGGGGGTGTGGGGAAGGGGGTTGGTGAAGGGGGGTGGGGAAGGGAGCTGTGGGGAAAGGGTTGTGGAGCAAGGGGGTGTGGGGAAAGGGGGTGGGGGGAATGGGGGTGGGGAAGTGGGGGGAGAGGGGAGTTGGAAGTGGGGTGTGGGGAGGGGGAGCGCTCGCACTCTGCTCGCCCCGCACCTTCAGCTTTCGGCCTTACACAGCAGATCCTGGTCCCACTCCAGCTTCACTCCGCCCCTTCAGCTTTTTATTCTCCTGGCCACATTATTGACAGCGGGTTCCGGAAGGGGCTGTTTTTTATGATCTTTAATCCTTCATAACATTTGTACTATTTTACCAATTGGCACAAAACTTATTTGACTTGCAGCAGAGGAGAATGGTGAGTAAGGTGGCGAAACACGTTGCGCTATGGGGGATCATTTTTGCATAAATTTAATTACAATGCAGACAACGTGGTCAAGATGAGAGTTTTAGTAATAGGATATATACTGAACTCGTTGTTTATTATGGTGTTTACATGTCTATTGTGCTGCTGTAAGTAAGAATGTCATTATTCCATTTTGGGACATTTGACAATAAAACACACTTGTCTCTTGAAATCTCCCATCATCAACTCTTGAGAGGTTACCATTGACCAGAAAATTAACTGTATTTCCTGCAGCAACTAATTCACTACTCTTTGTAAGACGGCTAATTATCAACAACACACTGTGATAATCTCAACCACTTCTGCGGTTGTGCATGTGTTGCAATATCCAAACGGCCATTCATCTTCTTTCCTTAAAATTATTATTTTTCATTCTTTCTCTGTAGTTAAAACCGCAGGCCAATCTCAAGAGAACACTAAAATAGATAAACATGAAGGGATGGAATGAAGCACATCGAGAAGAGATAATTAGTTATCTGTTACCCATCGTAAATACATCAAACTTGCCCTTCCCACTCAAAACGGAGGTTAGTTAAAGCCAATAAAAGCTAATTACAACAGGGCATTGTCATTACAGTGTGAGATTCCTCTGCATTTTGGCAGCCATTGCGTGTCATTAGGGCACCATTATCAATAAACAAAAGATCTTTTGTGGATAATTTACTCACCAAGAGAAATAATTAGATGTTGCTCGTCTGGTATGTGAGTGTGTGACAGGAAAACAGGCCAATTAGAAAGGGGAAGTCATTACTTTCGAAAATGCCAATAAACAAACATGTAGGTGTGCATATTTGACAAGTTAAATTATGCGCATCATTGGTTGTGATTACAGCTTGATTCTTCACCAACATGTTTTGTTAATTCAAGGATATGTAGTTAATCGATTTTCCTTTATTCCTTGGGTCTAGGGAGTTAACACAGCTGAGGAATTTACCAAATTTGAGGTCTAGACAGGCTAGAAACGATACCAGGAATGCAAATGCATTTATTCAGGTTTTTCAGTGCAAACGTTATAGATCAAATTTATAGATAGTGATTGCCAAATGCCAGCAGAGCTCTTGGATTTCTCTGATAAAATAAAAATAGTTTATTCTTATAACACAGTGAAACCAATTTATATGATTCAATTTTAAGATGTGCTTCAATTTATGTAGACTGCTCCAGCTTGGAGCTAGCATTTGTCTTCCATCTGTAATATCATCTGTCTGCAGTCCATGTTTGCATTAAGCAAATGACTGATGCCAGGTTTTCTGAAATAAAACATTACATGGACCTGTCCCACTTAGGTGACTTTTTAGGTGACTGCAGGAGACTATGCAGTTGCAACATGGTTGCCACATGTTCGCGGGTGGTTGCCGGGGAGTCACCTTTGTGGTCGTGAGGAGTTCCCGTATTCTGGGAACTAGTCGCGGCCTCGTTATGGTCACCATGAATTTTTCAACATGTTGAAAACTTAGCGGCGACTAGAATGAAGCTGCCATGTAGAGTACTGAGAATTCTCGAGCCGTAGATGGGTCGCCAGAAGGTCCGAATGGGTTGCCAGGAGGTGGAAGGTTCTCGGAGGTTCTCGCAGGTTGTAGCTGGTGCTGCCTGGTGAATTTCATTGGCTCATTTGGAAAAAAAAGGTAAGCAGTAGACAATAGACAATAGGTGCAGGAGTAGGCCATTTGGCCTTCGAGCCAGCACCGCCATTCAATGTGATCATGGCTGATCATCTAACTCAGTATCCCGTACCTGCCTTCTTTCCATACCCTCTGATACCCTTAGCCACAAGCGCCACATCTAGCTCCCTCATAAATATAGCCAATAAACTGGCCTCAACTACCTTCTGTGGCAGAGAATTCCAGAGATTCACCACTCTCTGTGCGAAAAATGTTTTCTCATCTCGGTCCTAAAATACTTCCCCCTTATCCTTAGACTGTGACCCCTTGTTCTGGACTTCCCCTGCATCTAGCCTGTCCAACCCAGTACCCCGTTCCTGTCTTTTCCCCATATCCCCTGTCTCCGCTATCTTTAAGAGCGCTATCCAGCTCTCTCTTGAAAGCATCCAGAGAACCTGCCTCCACCGCAGAGAATTGCACAGACTCACAACTCTCTGTGAGAAAAAAGTGTTTAGTCGTCTCCGTTCTAAATGGCTTACCTCTTATTCTTAAACTGTGGCCCCTAGTTCTGGTCTCCCCCAACATCGGCAACATGTTTCCTGCCATCAGCGTGTCCAAACCCTTAACAATCATAAATGTTTCAATAAGATATCCTCTCATCCTTCTAAACTCCAGAGTATACAAGCCCAGCTGATTTATTCTGTCAGCATATGACAGTCCCGCCATCCCAGGAATTAACCTTGTAAACCTACGCTGCACTCCCTCAATAGCAAGAATTGAATATAGGAGCAAAGAGGCGAGACCACATCTGGAGTATTGTGTGCAGTTTTGGTCCCCTAATTTGAGGAAGGACATTCTTGCTATTGAGGGAGTGTAGCGTAGGGGATGATCAGCCATGATCACATTGAATGGTGGTGCTGGCTCGAAGGGCCGAATGGGCTACTCTTGCACCTATTGTCTATTGTCTATTGTCTAATTTCAAATTAGGCGACCAAAACTGCACATAATGCTCCAGGTGTGGTCTCACTAGGGCTTTGTACAATAGCAGAAGGACCTCTTTGCTCCTATACTCGAATCCCCTTGTGATAAAGGCCAACATGCCATTCGCTTTCTTCACTGCCTACTGTACCTGCATGCTTACTTTAATAGACTGATGAACAAGGACCCCCAGATCCCACTGTACTTCCCCTTTTCCCAACTTGACGCCATTTAGATAGTAATCTGCCTTCCCGTTTTTGCTACCAAAGTGGATAACCTCACATTTCTCTACATTAAACGTCATCTGCCATGCATCCGCCCACTCCCCCAACCTGTCGAATTCACCGTGCAGTCTCATAGCATCCTCCTCACAGTTCACGCTGGCACCCAGCTTTGTGTCATCTGCAAATTTGCTAATGTTATTTTGATTCCCTTCATCCAAATCATTGACGTATATTGTAAATAGCTGCGGTCCCAGCACCGAGCCTTGCGGTACCCCACTAGTCACTGCCTGCCATTCTGATCGGGACCCTTTAATCCCCACTCTCTGTTTCCTGTCTGTCAATCAATTTTCTATCCATGTCAGCACTCCAACCCCTATCCATGGCAGCACTGCACAGTAGTTTTCAGAACCAAAGATAACTGAACGGTAATGTTAAATGTCCCCCGAGCTTCACAGCTTGTTAAATGTTAAATGTCCCCCTTCTCCCCCCTCCCCCTACCCCCCCACTTTTAAATGACTTACTGTACACTGTGCTTTAGACATCTTTTTATAGCGCCAACCTTCCAGTTCATCGCGGTGTGTGTCTGTATCACCTTGGCTTTGCACCATGTGAATTTTTTAGACTTCTGCAGCACTCCCCCTGCTTGCCCTGTCCCCGCCTGCAAAACGGGCTGGTGAAGGAAGCGATGTGTTTGTGTGTGTGTGTTCCACTCTGACAGCTGCCGTTCCAGTTTTTCAGGCGACTGCCGGCAAGTTGACAGTCGGTAGCAGTCTGCTGAAAAATCGCCGAAGTGGGACAGGCCCATCATGCTTCTGATTTATACTCTGAAGCAGGAAAGAATTCTGTGCTTTGCACTAGTCATAGAATCTCCCCACATCCAGGGCTTCATTGGCATATCCACATTCACTCCAAATAGTTCTCCAGATCATCCCATAACTGTCAAGCTTCTGCTGTTGGAATAAATTAGGTCACACACAGTGATTAAGATCCAAAGACTTTATTAGCATTACAGTATGACTCATAACATGAGTGACACTGATCTACATCCTCTCTCTTAAAGAATTATCAGTACAAAACCATTGACTAAATAAGGCATGCACAGCAATTGATAATAAGCTGGAGGAAATTCAAACATTGCCCGGGTACTTCACGGTGGGCTTGCTAACACGATCAGCACATGTGCGATAAAAACAATCTCCATTTTTCCCCACCAGTGACAGAGCCGGAGATTGAACCAGCTCCCATCTCTCTAGCGTCCATTAAATGTCATCACCTAAAGCCAAATTTACCAAATCTTATTCATGTTCCTTTCTCTATTATGTGCAGTCTTTCCCTCTCAGTATGGCATGACCTTGGTAAAACTTTAGGCAAGTGTTGCTTCATCTGCTGAAGTCTCAGTGTGCCTTTAATTGCACAAATTTAATTTGTAAATCTCACAGTCCCATAAAAAGCGTGAAATGCTACAGATAGACAAAAAATGCTGGAGTAACTCAGCAGGACAAGCAGCATCTCTGAAGAGAAGGAATGGTTGCTGTTTCAGGTCGAGACCTTCAAAACGTCACCCATTCCATCTCTCCAGAGATGCTGCCTTTCCTGCTGAGTTACTCCAGCATTTTGTGTCTATCTTTGGTGTAAATCGGCATCTGCAGTTCCTCCCTACACATTTGAAATGCAAATCATTATCACCTTACAATGCTATGTGCGATCATGATCGCAACTTCCACTGAGGTGTGGATGGCTGTTGGCTCGCTTGGAGCTCATCCGTCCTTCAACAGGTCTTGTTTTTGGACCCCTGCTGGGGGTCCATAGCCCCGTTCTCACCTGGCAAACCAGTTTTAGTCACCGACTATCTGGCCATGGAGCAGGTAGCATCGGATTACATCGTACCCGTGGCGGTGGGAACTCCCCCCGACCTGATCTAAAGCTAAATTATGCATAAACATCCGGCGTTGGTCAGGCATATGCAACAAAAGGTATATCCATTAGCCCTTATACTCCTATCACTCATGTCATTGTGGCCCTTCAACATTTGAATGGACGGATAGTTTATCCTCTCTGTGTTCCAATAGAAACATCACTGAGTTAATGAAAGATAGCAGGGAGCATCTTGAAGAAATTGTGATGTACTTTAAGAACAGCCACATCCTTTTTATTGATAAGCTTGCAGATTTACTCCAAAAGGCCAGACCTTGACAATGGGAAAGAAGCAGTTTGCATGAATTTTCAATCCTTGGCAATGCGTAGAAGCAGATCTGAGCTTGAAATGAAATTCTTTCAGGATAGGATGAGGATAGGCTTTGACCCATGCTTAGTCCAGAGCAATATTCAGTTTATAATTGAGACTCAGTTGTACAGCAATGAAGGAAAATGTCATAATCTCTGTGTGCAGGACTCTTCAATGTCACTGTGATTAACTGTACGGCATGACCACTGTACAGCAGGAAATTGCTGATTCTAAAAATCCTGAAATAAAAATAGAATTAAACCTTTTAGTTTTGTTTATTTTAATTTATTTTAGGACAGTTTAGTTTAGTTTAACTTAGCTTAGAGATGCAGCATGGAAACAGAACCTTCAGCACACTGAGTATGTGCCGGCAATTGATCACCCATACACTGGTTCTATCCTACACACTAGGGACAATTTAAAAAAGCCAATTAACCTACTTAAAGACACGTCTTTGGCGTGTAGGAGAAAACCAGAGCACCCAGAGAAAACGTATGGGAGCACAGGGAGATCGTACAAACCCCATACAGACAGCACACATGGTCAGGATTGAACCCAGGTCACTGGCTCTGCAAGGCAGCAACTACCACAGCCGCACCATTTTCACTATAAAAATAAAACCTAACCTCACAAATTTTGTAGTCTAAAAGCGAAGAATTTAATTTTAATTTAATTTTCTCAATGATCTGTTTTTATTTCTTTAAAAACAATTAACCATAACATCCTTTTGATTTTGCTTTACTTGTGATGCCACCAAACCATCATTCACGTGAATCATTCACTTGGATGCTCAGTTTCCCTCTGCACCTCAGGACTCTGCAATCTATTACCAATTAGATAATATGCTTTGTTCTTTTTATTTTCTGTGCCACAATTTCATATTTTTACACATTTGATTCCATTTGTCTGATGTTCACTCACTCACAGAACTCAAATACATCCGTTTGTCTCCTGATAGTTCTAAACTTAATTTTCACTGTTCTTTATGTCATCGGCAAATTTATCAATCATATCTTTGATGTCCTCGTTCAAGTCAGTTAAAGAAGCTGTAAACGGTTGAGGATCCAGCACCGATGCCAATGGCAGTGTACTTATTACATCTTGTCAACCAGAGAGAAGATCTGTTTTAAACTAAAAGAGTGTAGGAAAGATTTATGAGAATGCTGACAGAATGAGAGGGATTGAGTTATAGGAAGATGTTGGGCAGGTCAGGACTTTATTCCTTGGAGCGTAGGAGACTGAGCTATGATCTTATAAAGGTGTATAAAATCATGAGGGGAATAGATAGGGTGAATGCACAGAGTTCTTTACTCACCGTTAAGGCAGCAAGAATTAGAGGACGTAGATTTAGGCAAAGGGAAACAATTTAGGCTGAAACTGAGGGGCAACTTGTTAACAGAGAGGGTGGTACGTATATAGTATGAGCTGCCAGTTAAAGTGTTTCAGGCAGATATTATAACAATATTTTATGATATTTTGGCAGGTACATGGATAGGAAGGTTTTAGAGGGCTATACATCAAACATGGCCATAAGGTCATAAGTGATAGGAACATAAATAGGCCATTTGGCCCAACAAGTCTACTCCGCCCTTCAATCGTGCCTGAACTAGCTCTCCCTCGTAACCTTATTCTCCTGCCTTCTTCCAATAACCCCTGATACCCATACTAATCAAGAATCTCTCTATCTCTGCCTTAAAAATAATGCCTCTACAGCCTTCTATGGCAAAGATTGCCACGGATTCACTACCCTCCCACTAAAGAAATTCCTCCTCATCTCCTTCCTAAAGTAAAGTCCTTTAATTCTGAGGCTATGACCTCTAGTCCTAGACTCTCCCACTAGGGGAAACATCATCTCCACATCAACTCTGTCCAAGACTTTCACCATTCTGTACATTTCAATGAGGTCTCCCCTCATTCTTCTAATCTCCAGTGAGTACAAGACCTGAGCCATTAGATGCTCATCATATGTTAACCTACTTATTCCTGGGATCATTCTTGTAAACCTCCTCTGGACCCTCTGCAGAGCCAGCACATCCTTCCTCAGATATGGAGCTCACAAAGTTGCTCACAAAACTCCAAATGTGACCTGCCCAGCGCCTTATAGAGCCTCAGCATGACATCGCTGTTTTTGTATTTGAGCCCTCTTGAAATAAATTCCAGCATTGTGTTTGCTTTCGTACAGGAGTCAAGAGCATTTTATTGTCATATGTCCCAGATAGGACAATGAAATTCATACTTGGTCGCTCTTGAATCGAGATTCTGAACGAACACATCTGTTTCAACGCACCGATGCAGTCCCAATGTTCTTTCCATTGTTAGATTGTCTTTGTCCAAATTCAACTCCCTGGTCTCCTTGGCTCTATCATCTGGTGGAATGCTTTCTAAGACAACACGGCTGTTCCTGATCCACTTGGAAAGCATGAATTCTCCCTTATTGCAGAGGGAAGTCAGATGTTTTACAATTTAAATTGCTTCCTGCTCCGTAGATATGGATTTTAAGCAATCATCCACATAGAAATTATTCATCACAGTGGTTATCACTTCTTCTTGAAAGTGAGCTTTAAGGGCCTGTTCCCCTGACGCGACTTTTCAGCGACTGTCTTTGACCTTCAAGCTCGAAGGCAATCGCCCGATAAACATCTAGCTAGATTGACCGTCAGCGATGAAACCGCGAGCTGCATCAACCGTCTGCACACAGACACGCACACACACACAAACGCATCGCAATGGCGGGGGCCATGGAAAGCGGGGGAGCGCTGTCTGCAATTCACACTCGTGATGAACAGGAAGGTAAAAGATGGCTTGGTGTCCTTAAGAGAGCTCGGAGAGGGGGTGGGGAGAGAGGGGGGGAGAAAGGGGGGGGAGAAGGGGGGAGGAGAAGGGGGTGATGGGGGGGGGAGAATGGAGGGAGAAGGGGGGAGAGACACTTTTAAGAAGCCAGACAATATTTAATAAAGTTTAGCGGGCATTTAACATTACCGGTCGGTTTACTCAACGAGCTTTACCTTCAACTACCTTTGATTAACTTCAATTGACTTTGACTACCTACAGATTGCATTATAACCTACTAGGGCCCACCTCAACTAAATCCACAAGTAAAAAAATATTAATTTATTTCCATGACGACCTTTTTTTACTCGCAGGCATTTTTCAGCATGTTGAAAAATATACGCCGCGACCTAGCTCTGGCCTCGAGTACGCGGGGACTACTCTCAAGCATGAAGTAAAGACCTCCTCGGACCTTGTGTGACCATGCCCCGAGTATGAGTCAAGGGCAAACTCGCCTGAACTCGCGAATTAAGTTGCTGCAGTGGGACAGGCCCTTTATTGTCCTCTGCGGTCTTCTTTAATGTAAAGTTCACACAACTTGGTGATGACACTGCACCTTCATCCAGTATTCAACAAGATCTTGTTGTCCATCCCCATCAGGCCACCATAAGAATCGCAAGTGTTTTTCTGATACTTTGACAATGAAACTTTGCTTTAATATCAGCCATCTAAGAAATTGGTTCTTGTCTGAATTTAATAAGAACAATGAGTGAGTTTGTAAGGCCTGGACTTTGCAAAAGTTAAGTAATGTTCCTTTGAAGACTGCAGCACGGTCAAAGATCACCCTCAAGGTCCCTTTCTTCGAATGATATACCCATGGTGCAGAATGTACCAAAACACCTGATCACGTTGATGTTGTTGGTTTGTTGCTACCATTTCAGCATAATCATTGTTAATCATATCCTTTTGGAAAGACGTATATTCCTCATGAAATTTCGTATTCATGCCAAACTTGCATTTCAGATTCTGGGTGCGTTGCTCTGCCATACGACGATTATTCGGCATACAAACATTTTCTTGTTTGAAAAGTAAGTCCAGACAATAGTGTTCGTCTATCATCTTTACTGAGTCATTCATAATATACAAGAACTTTAACTCTTCCCTGGACCTTTATTCTGATTCTTTACTGGTACTTTCATTGAAGTCATGATTGTAATGCTTGATCAATAGCTTTTCTAATTTACCAGTAGATATTTGATTAACAGCAGCAGCAGGGTAGTTCCTCTGGTTCCTGCTTTTGTTGTTCATTCTCAAGGAGCCATAGATAACCCATCCTAGTAGGGTTTTCACAGCAAATGGTCCATTCGCTTGTCTCCTCACGGTCTGCTTTGGTTCCAATGCCTACAAAGCATTTGTTCCAATAAGTAGGTCGATACCAGAATTTATTTTAGGTGTCTTGACATCCTTCAAATAAGGCCATTGTTTTCTTATTTGGCCAAGTCCTCATGTCTTGGTATATTTTGATGACAAATAGGCCCTTCGGCCCACCGAGTCTGTGCCAACCAGCAATTCCATAACACTAGCACTATCCTACACACTAGGAGGCCCGTAGCCTTTTGCACTCCAAAGAATAAAGTCCTAGCCTGCCCAACCTCTCCCTATAGCTCAGGCCCATGCGTCCTGACAACGTCCTATAAATCTTCTTTGCACCGTTTACTACTTGATTTCATCCTTCCTATAGCAGGATGACCAAAACTGAACACAATATTTCAAATACGGCCTGAACAATGTCTTGTACAACTGTAAACTCTATACTTGGTAGTTAGACACAAAGTGCTCGACTAACTCAGCGGGTCAGATAGCATCTCTGGAGTAAAAAGATAGGCGACGTTTCGCGTCAGGAACCTTCATTCAAACAATGTTCTATACTATTCTACTTCTACCCTGACATACATTTAATGTTCCAAAATCCTTCTTGACCACCCTGTCCAGCTATGATACCACTTTCAGGGTTACCACTGGTACCACATGTACCACTAGATCCCCCTGCTCTAAAACATTCCCCAGGGCCCTAACAGTCACTATGATGATCCTGCCATGGTTTGACTTCCCAAAATTTGATCCCCTTGAACTTATCTGCATTAAACTCCATTTGCCATTCCTCAGCCCACTTGTCCAGCTGATCAAGAGGCCGATGTATTTTTTGATGACCATCACTATTTACCATACCACCTACGTTTGTGTCATATGCAAACTTACAAACCATGCCTTGTAAATTCTGTTGGTTATTTCCAACAAATCCTGCTTTTATTCCAACTGTTGTTTTTGTTTTGCTTTTTGATTAGTCTTCAGAGGTGCTTTGTTAAAGCTGTTTTAGGCAGGCTGTGTGTTGTGTGTGACAAGCAACCAACCGTTGATTCCTGCAGAGCTTAATGCTGCACAGTGTGCAAAATATTCTTTCCCAGTAATATCATCCATCATTCTGACAGGAATGTGTGCACTAAAAATACTGGTTATTTGAAATTATATCAATGATAAAATCTTATCCAGGCTATTGAAATCCAACTTGACTGTTAAGTAGAAAACAAGATGAATACTGTCTCTCTTCTTAAAGCATTCAATGCAACAAGTGCTGGTCAGTGTCCTTTCTGATTGATTCTGGGGTTATCGTATACACCTGATTGCATTCACGTGTATAAAAAACAGTTGTGTCAGGTTTGGCCAAAGCGCTCCCAGGCCACACTGAGTTTAGAAGAATGAGGGGGAACCTCATTGAAACATACAGCATAGTGAAAGGCTTGGGTAGAGTAGATGTGGAGAGTTTGTTTCCATTTTAGCGAGAGTCTAGGACTTGAAATCATAGCCTCAAAATTAAAGGACTTTCTTATAGGAGTTGAGGAAAAAAATATTTAGTGGAGAAATTGTGGAATTATTTGCCTTAGAAGGCTGTGGAGTCCGTCAGTGAATAATTTTAAGGCAGAGATAGATAGATTTTTGATTAGTACAGGTGTCAGAGGTTATGGGGAGAAGGCAGGAGAATGGAGTTATGAGGGAGAGATAGATCAGCCATGACTAAATGCCGTAGACCAAATGGCCTAATTCTACTCCTGTCACTTATGACTTTATGACCTTATTACTTTGTCACCTCATCCCAGTTTATGGTGTGGAACTGTGCAAGGGCAGACCCGGCCGGCCGATCAATATCAAGGACAGACCCAATGGCCAACAACAACAAAGGCTTGATGGCCGTCGAGAACGAAGACTCAGCGTGTCGGCTGGGGCCACTGGTGGTGGCTGGCCTTGGTGCTCAGCCGGTCACTCCCTGCATTTCTTACAATCCTCAGGAGACACATTGAAACCAATTTCACTTCAGATCCCATAAAATTATAGTTATAGTGATCTACAGCACACAAAGGCCTTTCAGCCACCATGCGTATTCTAACCATCAAGTATCCATCTTCACTGATCCCTTTAACTAGAAATTAGTACATAGTCTTCTCCATCGTGGGGATCCGGATACTTCTTAAATAATGTGAGAGTCTACACCCACCTCTCAAACAGTGGCCCGATTTTGTCCTCAAATCCAACTAAATCTAAACATATCTACATAACTAAAAGTATCATCTTGACCACTTCCTGTCTGCACTGTATATTGATTTTAGAAAAAAAAGTTACAACATATCGCTATGGTTTTTGGCCATCTTACTCACAGCTCAGTCACTCAGGGCTGGTGGGCTGGCAGCTCAGTTACTCAGGGCTGGTGGGCTGGCAAATCAGACACTCAGGGCTGGTGGGCTGGCAGTTCACTCACGGCTATTCCTTGAAATTCCATTTCAAGCAGAGTGTAGGCCACCAAATTCAATTTCACTGCATTTCAAGCAGAGTACAGGCCACCAAATTCAATTTCATAGCATTTCAAGCAGAGTGCAGGCCACCAAATTGCCAATGGGTCTCACTTAGTCTAGTATCCTCTAGTTTTGTAAACACGATGAAATGCAAATAGATGCTGGACTCGTGCATAGAGTACAAGACGTTGGTGTAAGTCAGTGGCTCAGTTGACTGACTGACTGAGTAACTCCTGCACTTTGTATCCTAGAGTTTTGAGCATCTTTGCTGTGGGTGAAAGCTTTTCAGTTTAGTTTTAAGTTTAGTTTAGTTTATTACTGTCACGTACACCAAGGTACATTGAAAACCTTATTGTTGCATGTTATCCAGTCAAATAATAGCCTAAACATGATTACAATCATGCTGTCCACAGTGTACACATACAAGATCAAGGTTGTGTTGGAAGAAATTGCAGATGGTGGTTGAAACTGAAGATAGACACAAAAAACTGGAGTAGCAACTCTGGAGAGAAGGAATGGATGACGTTTTGGATCAAGATCCTTTAACATTTAACATTTAGTGCAAGATAATAGTGTAATAAAATCCAAGTAAAGATAGTCCAGTTCAAAGATCGTTCAAAGGCTACCCTATCCATGTCCATATTTTTGTACATTTATTCATCCTTTTATCAGGATTAAATTCAATCTGCCATTGCTCTGTCATCTAACTAAGTGATCAATATCTTGCAACCTGTTACTGAGCTATGCCATTAATATTCCAGATACCTGCAAACGTATTAACCATATCTCCTACGTTCACATCCAAATTGTTAATGTAGATAACAATCAGTAAAAGTTTGTACCCCATGATGCACCACTTGTCAGAGGCATCCTTTCACCAAAGCACCTCTCCATCATTACATTCTGCTTATTATTACCGAGCCAGTTTTAGATTTAGTGTACCAACTTGCCTCAAATTCTATGAGCTCAAAAACTTTGGTCCAGACTCCTTGTCTGGAACCTCATCAAAGGTCTGACTGAAACACATGCAGAATTCATCAAATATATTGCTTTAATCTCCACAAAGTGTGACGTTGTTGATTAATTAATTGATGGAAACTGTATTCTCACATGTGACATATCACAGTGAAATTCTTTGTTTTGCACACCATACACAATTTATGGAAAGAGTCGCCACTTATAGGGTGCTGACAAAGTTGCAAAGTAGTCCCCAACAGTTCCACTTTTCCTCTTTTTCTTTTGTCAGCTCCCCCATGCCAGGTCCCTCTTTGTTCTCGGCGGCCCTGCCATGCTGGGTCCCCCTTTGTTCTTGACAGCTCTCCCACGTCGTGTACCTTTTTGTTATCAGCAGTGCAGCCTCGACCAACCGTGGACACCCACCGCAGGCCCCTGTGACCTCCGACATCCACCGTGGGCCCCTGCGACCTCTGGCACCCACCGCGGGTCCGTCCTCGGCAGCCCGCCACCAGGTCCTCTCTTCAACAGCTCCCCAGTGCTTGCTCGGAGCTTGCAAAGGCTCACCTCACTCTTTGATTGTCCGCCCCGTCCTTGATCCTCAGCGGCCCGTTTCAGAAAATTAATTCAAATGAGTCAAGCAGGATCTCTACCATGATGACTCTCATTGATTAATCCCTGCCTTTCCGTCATAAATTAATTCCATTAATTTTCCTACCGTTGACATTGGATTCAAGAGCTCAAGATAGTTTATTGTCATGTGACCCTGATAGGACAATGAAATTCTTGCTTTGCTTTAGCACACCAGAACATAGTAGGCATGAGTACTGAATACTGAACAGATCAGTGAACGGATGGTGTGGTCCTTGATGATGCTGCCAGCCTTTTTGAGGCAGCGACTGTGATAGATCCACTCGATGGACGGGAGGTCAGAGCCGATGATGGACTGGGCAGTGTTTACCATTTTTTGTAGTCTTTTCCACTCCAGGGTGCTCAAGTTTCCGAACCAAGCCACGATTAAACCAATCAGTATGCTCTTCACTGTGCACCTGTAGAAGTTAGAGTTGATATAAACGGGACTGTGGGTCCTCATCCTCCCTCTTTCAAAGTCCACAATCTGTTCCTTGGTTTTGCTGGTGTTGAGGGCCAGGTTATTGTGCTGGAAACATTTGATCAGTCGGTCGATCTCACTTCTGTATTCTAACTTGTCCCCATCAGTGATACATCCCACAACAGTGGTGTCATCAGCGAACTTGATGATGGAGTTTGCACTATTACCCAGGCTTTAAAAGGCTTTATTACCCAGCTTTTTCTTCTTAAATATAAGTACCATATTGTACCATACAAGTACCATTATTTCCTTCTTAAATATGTACCATATTGTTGTGGTCTTTGCAATGTCTGGTTGGCTTGATTGCATTTGTCACGGTGATTTAAGAAATAGTTTATTTTAAAGTATTTTTTAAATGATTTTTTCAAGATTCCGAGTAAATCCAAAATCTCATACAGGCTCCATGCATACAGCACCCAGAATCAAGATTGAATCTGCAAGGCATCAACTCAACTGCTGCTCCACTGTGCTGCCTCGTGGGTGGTGGCATCACTTTAGTAAGGACCAAAGGGAATATACCTGATAAGGTGAGACCAAATTGGCCAATGAGCTAAACCTGTGTTTTAATAGATTTAGTGGTGGGGCCTCTGCCCACCCTCTCCCCTGCTCCCCAACAGACTCTCCCCCTCAATCCCCCAGTCCCTCTGCCCTTTCTTTGTCGCACCTGACCATCTTGGCTGAGCAGGTGAGGAAAGAGATGTGTAAACTCCATCCAGGCAAAGCTACGGGTCCCGATGGTGTCGGCCCTAGGGTACTTAAGGCGTGTGCCAGACAATCGTGCGGAATACTGCAGCATATCTTCAACCTGAGCCTCAGCCTGGACAGGGTTCCTGTGATGTGGAAGACATCCTGCCTGATTCCTGTACCAAAGAGGACGAGTCCCAGCTCCTCCAATTACTACACTGACTTCACACATCATTAAGTCATTACATGCCTCTATGCTGTCACTTTCTCCTAACAATTATCTATTCTACATTTTCCTTTCTCCACATCCCTGTTGATGTCTAATTTTCACACCTTACACTTCCTTATCGCTGTGTCTCCCTCTCCCTTGTCACTCAGTCAGAAGAAGGGTGTGAACCCGAAACACCACCCATTCCTTCTATCCAGAGATGCTACCAGTCCCGCCAAAGTACTTCAACATTTTGTGTCTATCTCCGCCGATTGCAACCCGGCGGGTCACACCGCTAAGATCGAAGAGGGAGGTGGTGGACGCCAGTGGCCAGAAGTAGCGGCAGGCCTGGTTCACCCCTGTGAGAAGTGTTAAAACTTTGTCAGTGCCAGAAACTGTGTACTTTGTCAGTACATAAAAACTTGCCTCGATTTTGTGTACCACCCAGATGAAATCTGCCATATGATTTTACCGGATGGTATGCAAAAAGAAAGAAATTCACTAAACCTAGGTACATGTGACAATAAAGTATCATTGAATCATTATCTGCAACCAGCTGTTTCTCAGTTACTGTAGATTGGCTTATGCATTAAAGCCAATCATAGTATAATAGCATCACTAACCCGCCCTGTTGTGTGATTCATACCAACACCCACTTCTGACATTAGTCAGTCTTGGAAGCGGCCACGATGTACTAACAACTAACGACCTGCTGTACCGTTATAATATGGACACTGATTAAAGATGATCTTGATCTTTAGATTGCGTACTTTGGCTATTTACAGTTACCAACTGGTCAAGAATAGAAAAGGAAAAGCTGAGCTAAGTGATGACTAGCAGAATGTCCAGTTCTGACAGAGCAAGAAAGAAAATGTCAATTACCTAAAGGGGAAGAATTTTATATTGAGACCAAATATAGTGCATTCAGAAAGTATTCAGACCCCTTCACTTTTTCTACATTTTGTTACGTTACAGCCTTATTTTAAAATTGATTACATTCTTTTTTTTTTATCATCAATCTACACACAATACCCCGGAATGAAGAAGTGAAAACAGGTGTTTAGAAATTTTTGCAAAGTAATTAAAAATAAATAACTGAAATATCACATTTACATTTGTATTCAGACTCTTTGCTATGACACTCAAAATTGAGCTTAGGTTCATCCTGTTTCCTTTGATTATCCCTGAGATGTTTATACAACTTGATTGGACATGATTTGGAAAGGCACACACCTGTCTATATAAGGTCCCACAGTTGACAGTGCATGTCAGAGCAAAAGCCAAGCCATGAAGACGAATAATTGTCCGTAGACCTCCAAGACAGGATTGTGTCGAGACACATCTGGGGAAGGGTATAAAACAATTTCTAAAGCATTGCAGGTCCCGAAGAGCACAGTGGCCTCTGTCATTCTTAAATGGAAGAATTTTGGATCCACCAGGACTCTATAAAGAGCTGGCTGCCCGGCCAAACTGAGCAATCAGGGGAGAAGGGCCTTGTCAGGGAGATGACCAAGAACCCGATGGTCACTCTGACAGAACTCCAGAGTTCCTCTGGGGAGATGGGAAAACCTTCCAGAAGGACAACTATATCTGCAGCACTCCACCAATCAGGCCTTTATGGTAGAGTGTCCAGGTGGAAGCCACTCCTCAGTAAAAGGCACATGATAGCTCACTTGGAGTTTGCCAAAAGGCACCTAATGGACTCTCAGACCATGAGAAACAAGATTCTCTGGTCTGATGAAACCAAGATTGAGCTCTTTGGCCTGAATGCCAAGTGTCACGTCTGGAGGAAACCAGGCACCGCTCATCACGGTGAAGCATGATGGTGGCAGCATCATGCTGTGGGGATGTTTTTCAGCAGCAGGGACTGGGAGACTAATCAGGATTGAGGGAAAGATAAACAGAGCAAAGTACGGAGAGAGCATTGATGAAAACCTGCTCCAGAGCATTCTGGACCTCAGACTGTGGCAGGGGTTCACCTTCCAACAGGACAAAGACCCTAAGCACACAGCCAAGACAATGCAGGAGTGACTTCATGACAAGTCTGTGAATGTCCTTGAGTGGCTCAGCCAGAGCCCGGATTTGAACCCGATCGAACATCTCTGGAGGGACCTGAAAATAGCTGTGCATTGACGTTCCCCACCCAATCTAACAGAGCTTGAGAGGGTCTGCAGAGAAGGATGGGAGAAATTACCCAAATACAGGTGTGCCAAGCTTGTAGCGTCATACCCAAGAAGACCTGAGGCTGTAATTGCTGCCAAAAGTGCCTCAACAAAGTACTGAGAAAAGGGTCTGAATACTTATTAAATGTGATATTTCAGTTATTTATTTTTAATTACTTTGCAAGCATTTCTAAACACCTGTTTTTGCTTTTTTATTATGGGGTATTTTGTGTAGGCTGATGATAAAAATAAAAAATAAATCAATTTTAGAAAACCCTACACACCTTAGTGGCAGTTTGTACCCTGAATTCGGCAGTAAGATTGGGTATGTCCAGTTCCTGTTGGAAGCAAGATAAAAGCACTGATCATTGGTCCATAAAAGACATTCCTCAGAGATGCAACAGAACAGCTGCATAAAAATCTGGCATGAATTTTTGTTTTCCTTGGGTTTTTAAAGAAAGTGTATGCTACACATAAAAATTTTAATTCATTTTAGTTAGGGAGAAACTATGCAAAGCTTGATGTGATTAGTTGTGTAACTGACGCCAGGAAAGATCAGACCTGTTAAAGTGACATGTACTCAGAATTGCCCAGGCCAATTTCTTGATGGGTGTTAAATCACCCTGAAATAATCTCCAGTGTGTTCTGATCAGGTCAAAGGGCTTTAATGTGCAAATTAGGCATGGGAAATAGGCATTAATTTACTCAATTTCTAGCCATCAGACTCTAAATCAAGATTTATATATCAGAAAGTTAAATATAGATTGGGAAATACAGATGAAATTACAAGAGGGAAATGTGTATTTTATTTAAAATAAAGCTGTCTCTTCTTCTTCAGCAATAACATGATTCCGCTTTGAAGCATTAACTTTTCAGGCTAGGGTAATTGTTCAACCATATTATTATGAATCTCACCATCAAAAATTATCTTCCTCCATGAAACAACTGCAATTGTTTTAGCTTCTTCAGGTACATGAGTATCCCAACTAAAGCCAGTGTTACGATTTCAGTATTAAATATCTCACAAAGGGCTGTGGTTACATAGAAACATAGAGAATAAGGTGCAGGAGGAGGCCATTCGGCCCTCCGGACCAACACCGCCACTCATTGTGATCATGGCTGATCGTCCCCAATCAATAACCCGTGCATGCCGTCTCCCCATATCCCTTGATTCCACTAGCCCCTAGAGCTCTATCTAACTCTCTCTTAAATCCATCCAGTGACTTGGCCTCCACAAATTCACAACTCTCACCTCAATCTTAAATGGATTTCCCTTTATTCTAAAACTGTGGCCCCTGGTTCTGTACTCACCTAACATTGGGAACATTTTGCCTGTATCTAGCTTGTCCAGTCCTTTTATAATTTTATATGTTTCTATAAGATCCCCCCTCATCCTTCTAAACTCCAGTGAATACAAGCTTAGTATTTTCAATCTTTCCTTATATGACAGTCTCGCCATCCCAGGGATCAATCTCGTGAACCTACGCTGCATTGCCTCAATCGCAAGGATGTCCTTCCTCAAATTCGGAGACCAAAACTGGACACAATACTCCAGATGTGGTCTCACCAGAGCCCTATACAAAAGCAGCTTCCATATTTCCACATTAAACTGTGTCGGAGGGCATTAGAAGCTGTTTTCTGATTTACTCCCTAAATAACAATAAAATTGAGAGTGTTATCATTATTTCATAAAACGAGCCCAAAGGTTTCACACCATAGCCTCTTTATTTTTTTAAAGGTGAGGAAATATTAACAGGCTTGATTAAACGATTCTCCTAAGTTGTTTATACATAATTTTAAACAAAGAGTACTGTATAGCCTTAACACCAATATTTCGAAGCAATAAGAAATAAAGTTAATTATATCTTTTTTTAATTTTTGATAAAAGGGATTAAAGACAGAATTGTCACAATAGTTACATAAATCATTGAACATAGAACAGTATGGTACAGTCTAAAGAAGGGTCTCAACACAAAATGTCATCCGTTCCTTTTCTCTAGAGATGCTGCCTGACACGCTGAGTTACTCCAGCATTTTTTACCTAGTACAGTACAGGAACAGGCCCTTCGGCCCACAATGACTGTGCCGAACATTATGGCAGGATAAACTAATCTCATCTGCCTGCATATGATCCATATTCCTCCATTCCCCACATATCAATGTACCTGTCTAAAATCCTCCTAAACATCACTATCGTATGTGCCTTCACCACCATCATGTTCCAGGCACCCACCAATCTCTGTGCAAAAAAACTTCCCCCACACATCTACTTTTAACGTCTTCTCATTCATCCTAAAACTATGCCCTCTAGTCTGATATTTCCACTCTGTGGGAAAAATTTTCTGAATGACCCTATCAATGCATCTCATAATGTTATATACTTCTTTCAGGACTCCCCCTGAAATAACCTCAGGTGTTCCAAAGAAAACAATCCAGGTTTGTCCAACCTTTCCTTGTAGTTAATACCTTATAATCATACAATAAGGGCTCCGTAGGTGAGGAGAAGGTTGGCCTCCTTAGTAAAACAACAAAATTGTCATGCAAAGTAGTAACTTGGCTGGATTAAAGGAGGGAATGTTGCCAACACAGAATCCCAGCAAGAGCAAGCCAGGTCACTCAGTCCTCGACTGGTAATGCTCAATTCATAATATGGTGATTGCAGCAAATTGTACTCCAAGCCTGAAACAGTTGTAGAAGGCGGCACGGTGGCACAGCAATAGAGTTGCTGCCTTACAGCACCAGCGACCCGCATTCAATCCTGACTACGGGTGCTGTGTGAATGGAGTTTGTACGTTTTCCCTGTGTGCAGGTGAGTTTTCTCCTTGTGGTCCGGTTTCCTCCGACACTCCAAAGACGAACAGGTTTGTAGGTTAATAGGCTTTGGTAAAAATTCTAAATTGTCCCTAGTGTGTTGGATAGTGCTGGTGTATGGGGATTGCTGGTTGGCGCAGACTCAGTAGGCCGAACGACCTGTTTCCATGCTGTATCTCTAACCTAAACTAAACTGAAGTGGAGTGCAATAAGGCTACCAAGGACAAATTTCAAGTGAATGTCTCCGCTCATTAAAAATACACGTAAGTTGCTTTATTTTATGTCATCCTGCAAAAAACAATTTTGGCACTTTAAATGTATTTGTACTTTGTGTCACTTTTGCTGCTGACAAATCTCAGTCTCCAGAAGCTGACAATTCTAAAAGAATGTTTCCTATCAGAGGAATAGATTGATGAGCTGCACAGTTCCTCACAGTTTGAAGTTATAAAAGGAAAAAAAAAATCACACCTATGCTCTAAATCTGAAATAGAAACAGCGGATAGGGTGACAGATTCATATTTCACGGTATAACCTCTTCATTTATATTGGCAAGGTCAGGTTACATAGACCCGTTGTATTAAAAAAAGGTGTGAGAATGGAGAACACAACTTAGCCCCTGAGAGAAAAGAAGAACCTGCTTTAATATAATGCCTTTCACAACCTCAGGACTCCCATCTGTCTTTTCTAATTTAAAATGTTGCTTGCAACCTTTTTTTTTGACCAGGTATTTCTACATCTCCTGTTTGTTCTGATAGCAATTTTTTTTTGTTGGTTTTCAAGCATTTAGGCTTTTTTTTCCCCATGATGCCACTCTTCAAATTTGTTCTTTAACTGTGATGTGAATGAGGAACCTGGTGTGCATTTTCCTTTATTATTTCTACTGTTAAAAGTTTACAGACTTTAATTTTACCACCTTGCTCTAAGATTCAGGGTTAACAAATGGGCATCAGGTTTCTCCTGTAGACAATATGATGACTGAGCATAACCTTCATGTAATCGAAGGCTTAATGGACTGTTTCATTTGCGTTTTAATCTCTGCAGGTGGGAGCATATCCATAAACCAATGATGAGAATTGGAAATATCTTTCGCATAGCCCTCTGTGATTTGTTTTGACAGTAGGACTAATTTACAAAGAACTCCAACTGGGACTTAACTATCAGTTCATTCTGGGAGAGGTGAACTTGAGGTCAATGGAACAAATGAAAGGAAATAAAGGCTAGATATTCCTCTTAATGACAAACATTGGGGTCAGGAGTTTTTTTTATGCTTTGGGAGCAATCAGCAATTTGGCTACCGATACTAACAAAATTGAGCTAGATTTATTTTAGTTCTGTTTTCACTCAGGAAATGAATTATGCCCAGAACAATTCAAATTTCCACATCCTTTGCATTAGCTACTCACTCAGTGTATCTCAACTGTGCTTTCAATGCATATTGCAGAGGATAAATCTTCCATGAACCGATCCAATTTGGCAGAGTTTGCATTAATGATTTTCCAAAATAAAATTCCAATTACCTAGTAACTATTTCTTAAATAGTTTTTAAAAAATGGGCAATTGACATATTTGGATTAACATAGCTTTAAAAAGGTTTTTAGCACAATTAAAATAACCATGTTACATAGACCCGTTGTATAAAAAAAAGGTGTGAGAATGGAGAACACAACTTAGCCCCTGAGAGAAAAGAAGAACCTGCTTTAATATAATGCCTTTCACAACCTCAGGACTCCCATCTGTCTTTTCTAATTTAAAATGTTGCTTGCAACCTTTTTTTTTGACCAGGTATTTCTACATCTCCTGTTTGTTCTGATAGTAATTTTTTTTTGTTGGTTTTCAAGCATTTAGGCTTTTTTTTCCCCATGATGCCACTCTTCAAATTTGTTCTTTAACTGTGATTAAATTTGTTCTTTAACTCCAGCACCTATCACCTCAAAAACAACCTAAAATAACTAAATTAGTTTGGAAAACTAGAGAATTATTTTCAAGTTATTTGTATTAAGTACTTTTTTGTTTATGAATTGAAAGCTTTTAAGATATGTCTACTTAGGACTAGGAAGGAAGCTTGGAGAATAAAGGAACTGTAGATGCTGGAATCAAGCAAAAAATGAACTAATGAAATAAGACTCAGCATCAAAAATAATTCAATATGGTTTATCGATTAGTTTTGTGTAGGAGCTCAACAATTAATCTAATTTTTGCTTGATAAGGAGAGGTTGGACAAATTTAGAAATTTATAAAATTATGAGAGTCATGGATAGAGTAGACAGTCATAACTGTTCTTCCCAGGGTGGAAATGCGCAAGACTGGAGGGCATAGCTTTAAGAACAGAGGGGCAAAGTTGTGAATTTGTGGAGATATGTGGGGCAAAGGTGGTGAATCTGTGGAATTAATTAACATGGAGGTATGTGGAGGCCAAGTCAATGGATATTATTAAGGTGGAGATTAGTAGACTCTTGATTATTACAGGTTGCAGGGGTTGCAGAGGGGCTAGTGAAGTTCTCATAGTGCGTTTGGCCGAACACAATACTCTCTGCACAGCCTTCTTGTCCTGGGCAGAGCAGTTCCCAAACCAAATTGTGAGATTTCCAGACAAGATGCTTTCCACAGCCGCTGAGTAGAAGCACTGGAGGATCCTCAGAGACACTCTGAATGTCCTCAATTGCCTGAGGTGGTAAAGGCACTGCCTTGCCTTACTCACGAGTGCTGCAGCGTGTGATGCCCATGTCATATCCTCAGAGATGTGGACTCCCAGGTATTTAAAACAGCTCACCCTATCCACAGTATCCTAGTTTATCTTCAATGATTTGTACGTCCTGGGATGATGTGCCCTCCTAAAGTCCACGATCAGCTCCTTAGTTTTTTTGATATTCAAGAGGGGGCTGTTGTCCTGACACCAGGGTGCCAGATCAGCCACCTCCTCCCGGTAGGCCTTCGCATCGTTGTCTGAGATCAGGCCCACCACCACAGTGTCATCAGCAAATTTAATTATCGTTGGAGCTCTAAACCTAGTCACACAGTCATGTGTGTACGGGGAGTCCAGTGTTTCCAGGGTCAGTGAGCTTAAGGAGTACGTCATCAACATAAGATGAAAGAACCACTTCCACCCCCGGTCCTTGTAGAGCCAGACCTGTCAACCGCCTCCGAAGAAGACACAGGAACGGCTCCACACAGACCGAGTACAACTGACCAGACATGGGACACCGCTGACGAACCCCCCCTCCAAAAGTGAATGGGAGCCAACAACACACCATTAACCTTCAGGAGACACTCCGCTGCAGTGTACAAAAGCCTGACCCGGGCCACAGAATGTGGTCCAAATCCGAACGCTTGCAGCATCCCGAAGAGGTAGTCTACCTTGATCTACCCTGTCAAAAGCCTTCTCCTGATCAAGAGACAGAAAAGCAGCTGACTGACCAGTACCCTGAGACAGATGAATCAGGTCCCTAACCAGGTGGATGTTCGACTGCCCTACGCCACAACTGCCCTACGCCACGAGAGGGTCATCTCCCCTGTCGCCAGGCTCTCCCCCAGGACCTTCATGTAATCACCCCCCAGGATATCCCAGAAGGCTCCAACAAATTCTACCATCAATCCATCCAGCCCAGAGGACTTGCCACTCCTGAGCTGGTGCAGGGCACGAGTCAACTTCTCCAAAGATCGGACACTTCCCTATCTACAGTCGGTAGACCATCCCACAGGACCCGCTGAGCCTCCCCGCTAAATCCATCAGCAGAGGACAGGGATCCATAAAAGGACCGAACTAAAGCACTGATCCTCTCTGGATCTGTGACAGAGGAGCCATCATCCACGAGCAGCTCAATGAGCTGTTTGCGGGCTCCTCGCCCTTTCTCCAGAGAGAAAAAGAAAGGCAATGCACGGTCCAGATCGCGCAGCATCTGGACCCGCAACCTCACGTAAGCGCCTTGGGACCACTCAAGCAGCAGGTTTCTCAAAGTTTCCTTCTTCTCCTGATACTCTCCCCACTCACAGGAGTCCACATCAATCCAACCCAGGCGAAACTCTGCGTCGAGTAACTGCGTCGGGACCACCGAGTCCCGCCTTCCGGTTGTCTCCCACGTGTATTCCTGACAAAAGAGAAGGATATAAGCCTTTGCCACATCCCACCACTGCCTAAGGGAAGGGAAGCTCCTTTGCCTCTCTCATTTACCCAAAACTGACTGAATGACTCCTAGAAGCACCGATCCTCCAGCAGCCGGTTATTAAAGTGCTAGTACGTGGACCCAGCCCGTGTGCACGCTGGATTAAAGTCCACTCACACCAGACAGTAGTCCAAGCACGGCACCAGCCGCACTGAGGCCACCGAGATATGAGAGACATACGCACCAGAGTTGCACATGCGATCGATGCAGGATCCATCCCGCTCAGACCTCCGCGAGAAAACACTGGAATCAGTGCGGAGGTTCTGCCATGCATCAACCAACTTAAAGGAATCAATCAAGCCTCTCAACCTCTTCACTACAGCAGGGGAACACTGAGTACCAGTGCAATCTCGCACCTCAAGTGTGCAATTGAAAACCTCCCCAAGGAAAACACACTCTCCTCTATCGATAGTGTTCAACAGAGCAGTCACCTCCTGAAGTAGGCATGCCTGCTTCGTGCGAGTGCTGGGGGCGTACATATTAATGAAATATAACGGCATGCCATCCAGGCTCACGGCCAGATAGAGCAGACGACCTGGCACAACTTCCTGCACCTTCAGGACCTCTGGCTGGAAAGTCGGGGCCAACAGGAAAGCCACCCCACTCAAATTTGTGCTGAGGTGTCTCATGTCGACCCCCCCCTCCCCACTCCAGTCGTCAGGTGGGTTAATCACTGACAACAGTATGCGTCTCTTGCAGAAAACTCATTGCATATTTCCCCTCTCTGAGGAATGATAGATGATGAAATCTACGAAGGTCCCCCCTCCACCATTTAGGTTTAGACTGGTAACTGTGAATGTGCAAGCACACTAGATTTTTTTCCTCACACTCCCCATGGGAGTGGTGACCCTCTCTCTTAGGAGCTTCAAAAAGTCTCCAAACTTGTCTATTTTCAGAAAGTCCCGAATCTCACAGATAACAACCCCTCGAGACACAGCACTGGATTCCGGGCATTTCACCAACCCACTGACACCTGGAGCACCAACCTCTTTCCGCTAAATAGCACGCAACAAATATTTTTAACTGTACCTCGGTAAACTGAATTCAACTGAGGTTTACTCATTTTCATGTGAGTTTACATACAAGACAAACACAAACACATTTTATCACTTTCTTGCACCAATACACCATTGCTAACAATTCATTATTTTAAAGATTGTCTGCTCAGCATTATCTCCACATTCAAAAACTGATCAAACTGCACAGACCCTCGGCTGACAGTCCGGCTTACAGCCACTTCAGTGATAGAGTAAATGCAATTTGACAGGGTGTCCAATGTCTCTATCAATTAAGAAGCCTTAACATTAGTGATCAGTCCAATTTGGCATTTGGTACCAGGAGTGTCATTCAAAAAATGCACGAGAAGATCATCAAAGTCAAGCACAAGCCAGTTAGGGGAAAATGTGCAATGTTTGATTTTTCCCTTCACTATAAGGCTACACCACCAGACAGCAAAAAAAAAGAACCACTTGATTATACTCTGGCCACATAAGTATAAATACAATCAATTACAGGAAAAAAAGATTTAGTAAATTGCCCAATATAGTGCTGTTACTGTATCCCACCAACTAAAATTCCAAACTGGTATTTTGTTGGATTTGTTCTTCTTCTTCTGTCGTGTGTATTTTAGACCTGCAGCTCCGTTGAGGCGAGCCAGGCCAACGTGTCATCGACCAGGTCAATCAGACCTCGTTCACCATTCGTTGGCCGGTGTTTGGGGCAACTGGTGACTATGTGCTTTACCGTCTGTGTTGGGTCCCCACACTCGCAGGAGGTGCTGTCCATGAGGCCCCACCTCTTCATCGCTACTCACTAGCGTCCGATGCCTGTCATCAAGCGGTTGAGGGTTGTCCACTGCTTTTGGGGCAGGTCCTGGCCAGGAACGCCCATGGGGTCATTGATGTACTGGTGTAGCCTAGATGGTTCTGCTGACTTACACTGGTCTCTCCATCTCGTCTTGACCCAGGCAGATTTGTTGGGTTAGTGGTAATAACTGACCCTATACTTTCCTGGTGATTGCCAGCTTTTACCTTCAGCATCCTGCACCCCAACCCCTCCATTTTATACTAGTTTTTTTTTTCCCCTCCACTCTTTCAGGCCAGAAGACGTCTTGGCACAAACTATCAACTGTCTATTATCCCCCACAATTGCTGCCTGACATGCTGAGTTCTTCCAGCATCCAAAATCCTCAATTTTCTTGCTCAGCAGCATCTGCAGTCATTTGTGTCTGCATAAACATTAAAATTTGAACAAGCATGCACTGCAGTCAGTAATTATGGACATGGGTGCAGACTCGTTTTATTTCGGAGTCACGTGAGTGATTCCGTGAAGAACCCCGCCAGTCCGCATGCGTGTCAGTACGTCAGCCGCATTGGCGCAAGCACCAGACTGGCAGGGCAGCGCTCCTGCCGGCCATAAGTTAAACCTAGAAGGTAAGTTTGATTTTACTTACCAGGGTTTTTTCTAGCAGAAGCCTCTCTTCACAGAGGTTTTCCTGCCAATTTCACAGCCCGATGAGTGAGCCAGTTATGGATTGTGGGGAAACCCCGGTCCGACCGCGGAAGCGGATAACCGGCAAAAGATCGGGTTGTGAGATGAGCAGCCACTGACAAGGCAGTCAGTGGTTTCCAGCCTGCGGGGATGCCGTGGAATGGCAAGTAAATAACGCCAGAGTCGCTGACAGTGCGGTCAGCGGCTCACAGACGTCGGTCCCCAGGCAGAGAGTAAAATTGGTGGATAAAGGACTCATTCAGCCCTATTGGACTCGGGTGAGTCGGGCTGCACGGGTTTTTCTCTAATAATAAAGTTTACATGTATGATAAAGTGTTTTTCTTGAAGTTAAAAGTTAAAGTCAAAGTTAAAAGTCAAGACTTCCAGTGGCGCTATGGAGTAGGCAGACTCGCGCCATTTAGCTCCGAAAATCCGGAAAAAAAAGGGGGAAAAAATCGGGACTTACCTGCTCAACAACATTACCAGCTGCTTGCAATAAGCCTGTGACGTCATCAGGCCTGCGACAAAACCGACAGTATGTCTACACAACATACCCCCCCCAAACTGAGAAAAACCGGTAGGTCTAAAGAAGTAGGCCCGACTGAAACCTCGGCCTCAGGTTTAACAGCATCCCAAGAAGAAATCTCAAGAAAGAAAAAGACAGATGTGGAAGAATTAAGAAGTTTCCTCGCTCTGGAAATCTCAAAATTAATGGCAGAATTTAAAAAACTCAAACATGACTTTACAGATGAGTTGAAAACTTTAAAAAAAGAAATTAAAGAAGAAATTAAGAAAGATGTCGTTGCTATCGTACAGGAACAACTGGATGCCTGGAAGCTGACCATGGAAGAAAATCTAAATCAAAAGATTGAAGAGGTAAATGTTAAATTAATACTGATGGATTCCGTTTTTAATTCGAAGTTGGACCCCATCTCGCAGGCACTAGAACAACAACATAAATCTGTAATCGAATTAGAGGAAATCGCAGAAACAAGCTCTGTAACTACAAGCTAGCTTCTCTCCGAGAACAAGCGTTTATCGGATTTATTGCATAAAATAACCGAAAAATGCATTGACGTGGAGGGACGACAGAGACGACAGAATCTAAGAATTATTGGCATCCGGGAAGGAAGAGAGGAGCATCGTGACCCCCGTGAATTTGCTGCAGATCTATTGAAGAAAGTTTTAAATCTGGATCAAGCACCTTTACTTGCTCGAGCACATAGAGCACTGAGACGCCGTCCAGGGGCAGACGCCCCTCCAAGACAACTGATATTGAAGGTGCAATATGACCATGTCTTGTATGACATGATGAAGAAAATCGTTCGCAGCAGATATTTTGAATTTGAAGGAGACAAGATCAGCATATTTCGAGGTTACCCGGCGGAGGTTGTCAAGAAAAGAGCATTGTTTACAGACACAAGAAGAATACTTAAGAATATAAAGAACCTGAGATATGGATTGATGTACCTTGCAACATTGAGAATCACCCACGACAAGAAAGGATACTTCTTCACCAACCACACAGAAACATAGAAACATAGAAAATAGGTGCATGAGTAGGCCATTCGGCCCTTCGAGCCTGCACCGCCATTCAATGTAATCATGGCTGATCATCCAACTCAGTATCCCGTACCTGCCTTCTCTCCATACCCCCTGATCCCTTTAGCCACAAGTGCCACATCTAACGCCCTCTTAAATATAGCCAATGAACTGGCCTCAACTACCTTCTGTGGCAGAGAATTCCAGAGACTCACGACTCTCTGTGTAAAGAATGTTTTCCTCATTTCGGTCCTAAAGGAATTCCCCCTTATCCTTAGACTGTGACCCCTTGTTCTGGACTCCCCCAACATCGGGAACAATCTTCCAGCATCTAGCTTGTCCAACCCCTTAAGAATTTTGTAAGTTTCTATAAGATCCCCCCTCAATCTTCTAAATTCCAGCGAGTACAAGCCGAGTCTATCCAATCTTTCCTCATATGAAAGTCCTGACATCCCAGGAATCAGTCTGGTGAATCTTCTCTGTACCCCCTCTATGGCAAGGATGTCTTTCCTCAGATTTGGAGACCAAAACTGTACGCAATACTCCAGGTGTGGCCTCACCAAAACCCTGTACAACTGCAGTAGAACCTCCCTGCTCCTATACTCAAATCCTTTCGCTATGAATGCTAACATACCATTTGCTTTCTTCACTGCATGCTGCACCTGCATGCCTACTTTCAATGACTGGTGTACCATGACATCCAGGTCTCGTTGCATCTCCCCCTTTCCTAATCTGCCACCATTCAGATAATAGTCTACCCTCATGTTTTTGCCACCAAAGTGGATAACCTCACATTTATCCACATTATACTGCATCTGCCATGCATCTGATCATTCACTCAGCCTATCCAAATCACCCTGCAGCCTCCAAGCATCCTCCTCACACCTAACTATACCCCCCAGCTTGGTATCATCTGCAAATTTGGAGATGTTGCATTGAATTCCCTCGTCCAAATCATTAATATATATTGTAAATAGCTGGGGTCCCAGCACTGAGCCTTGCGGCACCCCACCAGTCACTGCCTGCCATTCTGAAAAGGACCCGTTTACTCCTACCCTTTGCCTCCTGTCTGCTAGCCAGTTCTCTATCCACATCAATACTGAACCCCCAATACCGTGTGCTTTAAGTTTGTATGCTAATCTCTTATGCGGGACCTTGCCAAAAGCCTTCTGAAAGTCTAGATATAACACATCCACTGGTTCTCCCTTATCCACTCTACTAGTTACATCCTCGAAAAATTCTATCAGATTTGTCAGACATGATTTACCTTTCGTAAATCCATGCTGACTTTGTCCAATGATTTCACCACTTTCCAAATGCGCTGCTATCCCATCTTTACTAACTGACTCTAGCAGTTTCCCCACTACCGATGTTAGACTAACTGGTCTGTAATTCCCCGCTTTCTCTCTCCCTCCTTTTTTAAAAAGTGGGGTTACATTAGCTACCCTCCAATCCTCAGGAACTACTCCAGAATCTAAGGAATTCACACAGAGGCCTTTAAATTTGCAAAGAACATTGAGGATACTGAGAATATTGAAATTACTGAGGGCGAGAGCGAAAAAGAGGACAATGAGGATTAATGCTTAACATTAAATATATACGTGATTATATTGGATTCGGTACTTTACTGTGAAGAAACTGAACTTTAAATTACTATACTCAAGGACAGTTATGAATTTAGAATGAAATTGATCATTGTTATATAATATTTTATATTACAGTACTAATTACCACTAATTATTATTAATCATAATTATTAATTATTATCAATTATAGTTAACTAGATTAATTCAGAATTAGTTAAAAGGATGAACCATAACTTGATTAAAATAGGAAATGGAGGTTTAATAATTGTTTCATTTCGGAGTCACGTGAGTTACTTCGTGAAGAACCCGCCAGCACGCATGCGCATTGCAGTCGACTGCTGGAGGTGGAGCGCGGCTCACCACCAGCCCTTCATAAGGGCCACGCAGGTAAGTATTGGCAACCTTGAGTTGGTTGTTCTTGTTGTGTTGAGTGTTTTTCTCTCCAGCAGGAACATGGATAGAAGGAGTAAGGGCCGCAGGACGTCCGCAAGGAGTCGCCGGCCACCAATCCCAGAGCCCTCTTCAACGGCAGCACCCGCTAGTCGGGCCGGGAAAAAGGTGCGTAAGTTGGGGAGCCCTGTTGTCACAGGACCAGACCCACCGACACACCTTAGCTCTAGCGAGGGTCCTGCAGAGCAGGACATCGGTACAGCGCCGGAGCAGGCAGACCCTGACTCCATCTGATTGTCACCAATGGGATCGTTGGTTGACCCGGGCAAACAGGGTTCATGTGCTGCCGCACGACCCTTCTCCCTGAGCCCTCGCAGAAGAGCCAGGGATAGAGCCCGTCTACCTAGCCCTTCGCGGGCGGAGGTATCACCAGAGGCCGCTAGATTGCGGACTGATGGATTGGCGAGACTCAAGTCCACTGGCAGACCTGAGAGGGCCAGTGTGGACTCACCAACCTGCAGGACTAGGAAGAGTCGCACAGGTGGAGTCTCGCCACGGTCACCGAGTCCCCCGTTGGCGGCAGGACGGGACCGTACGCCGTCTGGGTCCAGATTAAGGACAGTCGGCAAGCCCGCGCAGATGTCGGGTCACCACGCCGCAGCGTTGGGTGCCGACCTCTCACCGCGTTTGCCCTTGGAGACCGAGCTCAGCCAAAAGGAGGCGTTTGAGCAGATCCGCGCGGGAATCGCTCAGTTTCGCTGAGGCGGCTGGTAGCGACGTTTCATTCCGGCACCAAGATTACCTCGACGAGGTACGGGCCGATGACAGGAGCCTCAGAAGTTCCTTTGGGCATGAGGACTCCGACCGCCCGTTCTCGCATAGCGAAGGGCGAATTGACAGGATGGAGAGGATGATGGAACTTATCCTGCAGCAAAGCCAAAGGCGGGAAACATTTGGTTCCAGGGGACACATGGATATATCCCCGTCATCAACGGAAAGCATGAGACAGCCAGAAGATGAGGAGATCTTGGTCCACGCACCAACAACACCTGAGGTCCCTCAGGAGGAGCTCCTGGATGTGGCAACCAAGTTTGCACTACCTGAATCGTCAGGACAACCCCTCAACTCCAAACTGGCTGCTACCGTTGACTTCCTCACGAGCCATCAACTTCAAGAGCAGGTCCTTGCGGAGGCCATTAACAGGCACAAGGCACCAGGAAATTGCAACACCCTAAATGTGCCTATCGTAAATATGCCGATTTGGGGCAATATTAGCCCAGGCATCAGAGCTCAGGAAATGAAGTTGCAAAGGATCCTGAAGTTGCTCACTGCTGGGATTACCTCTTTCGCGAGGTCGGTGGACGGTGTGGATCTGAACACTGAGCAAGAGGATGCTCTGGCACTGCTGTGTAATACACAGTATGAAATTAATGCAATCAGGAAGAGCATTATCAAACCCACATTGAACCCCAAATTCACGGGACTATGCAGAGCACCCCCTACGCCACCACCCAGACAGTTGTTCGGGGAGGACCTCCCGAAGCAGGTCAAGGAATTGGATGACCATGCAAAGACGGTGGGTCTCATGAGATCACATACCTTGACCAGCCAGCCGGCCAGGAAAGTACCATTCTTCAGGCCACGAGGTCCTGCCATTAGGCCAGCAAGGACCTACGCTCCAGCACCGCCGCAATATCAGCAACCTCAACAGCCCAGGCCTTTTTTAGGGCTAGGCCTCCAGCGGCCAGCATGGAAAATGCGGACTCCGCATTATCAACACAACCCAGCACCTCCACGTCCCGCCAAACATGTCAGGGACCGCCGATAACCATGAAGGTAAGGCGGTCTGGATTTCATGCACTTGCATGTCTAACTTCACATGTTGGTGGTAGACTACGGTTCTTTAAGGAGGCATGGGAAACCATCACTTCTGATGAGTTTATCTTACGAAGTATTCAAGGCCATGAGATTGAATTCATCAATGGTCAAATTCCTCCACCCCAACATATGCCAAATCGTAAATTTACACTGTCCAGCAAGGAAACGGCAGTAGGCTATGCTGAAATCTTGAGGCTACAAGAAAAAGGCGTGATAGAAAGAACTATACAGGAACCAATTGAATTTGTATCTAACATATTCACAAAAACCAAGAAGGATGGAGGATGTCGGGTTATTATTGATCTGACCCATTTGAATACTTTTGTAAAATATACCCATTTCAAAATGGACACGTTCGAAACAGCCAAATCATTGATTTCTGAGGGCTGCTTTATGGCATGCATTGATTTAAAAGATGCATACTATTCAGTATCCATTCAGAAACATCACAGGAAGTTCTTGAAGTTTACCTGGATGGATCAGCTCTGGCAATACAAAGCTTTGCCAAATGGGCTTATCACAGCCCCCAGATTATTTACTAAATTACTCAAACCAGTGTTGGCTACACTGAGGAGACAAAATCACATGGTCATGGCCTATCTGGATGATATCCTAATTATTGGGAACACTCTGGAATCAGCGAAACTGGCAATTTCAGCCACTGTGGAAATCTTTCAAAAAGTGGGATTCATTATCCATCCAGATAAATCAAAGTTCTGCCCTTCACAGGTCATGGATTATCTGGGATTCACGGTGGATTCCAATCGCATGATGGCCACCATACCAGCTAACAAAGTTTGGGAAGTCATTCAAGCCTGTAAAAATCTAGTCTGCGCCAGTATACCATCAATTAGACAAACTGCTAAGGTGATTGGGAAAATCGTAGCAGTTTTTCCAGCTGCCCAATACGGACCTTTGCATTATCAAAATTTGCAAAGAGCCAAGATTTCAGCGTTAAAATTGAACGCTGGACATTTTGATAGACCTATGCAGCTGCCTCTCAAGACAAAAATTGAGTTACAATGGTGGATTGATAATATCCATGACTCATTTAAGCCCATCATTGTGCCCAATCTGATGGTATACTTACAAACAGACGCAAGCTCCCATGGCTGGGGAGCCACGGACAACTACACTAGTTGTGGAGGCAGATGGGACACCCTTGAATCTACCCTGTTGTTGTCACAAGGGATAAATTATTTGGAGATGCTAGGAGCATTTCACGGACTTAGAGCTTATTGTTCAAACCTTACTGACACTCATGTCCGTCTCCAAATAGATAATACCACTGCGGTGGCATATCTAAATCATATGGGCGGTACCAGGTCAATTTCATGTGATGAATTGGCAGATACAATTTGGCTCTGGTGTATTCGACGGAATATTTGGATTTCAGCTACCTATTTACCAGGTAAGCTCAATACAGTGGCGGACACCAGGTCACGCAAATTTAATGACAACATCGAGTGGATGTTAAATCCCCAAATATTCGCAAAAGTTACAGCCAAATTTGGTAAACCGGATATTGACCTTTTTGCGTCACGGTTGAACCATCAGGTACCAACATACGTATCATGGGAGCCAGATCCTGGGGCAATGGCGATGGACGCGTTCTCGCTCGATTGGGGGAAATGGTTTTTCTATGCATTTCCTCCATTTTGCCTCATCAGTCGGGTATTGCGGAAAATACAGTCAGATGCTGCTGAAGGCATTCTTATCATACCCGACTGGCCTACGCAGCCATGGTATCTGGTGGTCCTTGATATGATCAGTCAACCATGGGTCCTCTTAGAGGGTTGCCCACAATTGGTGACGAACCCTGTCTCGGGGGACCACATCCCTGCCATAGTCACCTAAAATTATTGGCTTGCAGGTTCTGAACAGGCCATTACTGCGGTATGGTCTATCATCTAGAACAATGGATACCATTGGAGCGTCATGCAGGGAGTCCACCAGGCGGCAATATCTTATTCATATCAGGAAATGGGAAACCTACTGCGGCCGCTCCAACATTGCATATGACTCCGTTACTATCACCGATGTGCTGGAATTCCTGGTGGGGTTGCATCATGACGAACACCTCAGCTACAGTGCCATCAACAGCGCCAGGAGTGCGCTATCATTCTACCTCAATATTGAGGTAGGATCCAACAAGCTAGTGTCCAAACTCATGCGGGGAATATTTAATTCCAATCCGCCAAGACCTCGTTACAACATCACCTGGGATATTGGGAAAGTATTAATGGAAGGGCTTGAATTGGACAAACTCACCCTGAAGCTGGTGATGTTACTGGCACTGACTTCAGTGCAAAGGGTACAGACACTTCACAAGGTCAAGATTGACAGAATGATCTCTACCCCTGACAAAGTAATCTTCTTTATAGATGAATTACTCAAGCAGCATAGACCCGGATACACAGGGCTGCAGCTGAAGTTTCCAGCATACCCCGCTGATGCAAGGCTATGTTTAGCCACCCATATCCGCCACTATATTAAAGTGACGAGGAAATTAAGGGGAATGGAGAAATACCTACTCATCAGCCACTAAAAACCTCACCATAGAGTGACGGTACAGACGATCTCCAGATGGTTCAGGATCGTCTTGAATGAAGCAGGTATTGACACTAATGTCTTTAAATCCCATTCCACCAGGGCTGCATCGACATTGGCGGCAAGGGTCATGGAGGTGCCCATGGACCATATTCTTGCCACTGCGGGATGGGCGAATGAAGCCACCTTTCAACGGTTTTATAATAAACCTGTTACCGCTCCTGTATCGTTCGCAGAGACCATGCTGAATGCGGGTCAAGAGCATACAGATGTCCCCCAACAACTTTGTTATTGTTAATAAATATTTTTTTTTCTGTACAAGCAGTCTGGAAAGTTGATTACTCCTATCCATCCTTATAAGTGCTGTTTGACAGCATGGACGTTGTCCAGGGCATGGAATCACAGAGCTTTGAAGTCTTCACGAAGTCACTCACGTGACTCCGAAATGAAATAGTAAGATTAAACGAGAACTTACCAGTTCGAAGGTTGATCTTTATTTTATGAGGACTTGCGATGAGGGATTTCGTGCCCTCCGCTCCCAACCCTCGAATCATAAAGTCAACTGGTAATTAGAGTCTCTTCAATCTTACTATAACAAGTCATTTCTCTGTTTGTTGGTTCTGTGATTCCACACCGTTGCTTTGAAGAATGTCGCGCATGCGTGCTGGCGGGTTCTTCACGAAATCCCTCATCGCAACTCCTCATAAAATAAAGATCAACCTTCGAACTGGTAAGTTCTCGTTTAATCTTACTATTATATGATACTATTTAGACTAATCATGGACTAATACTTTTGTCATATGAAACTAATATTTTACTTTGAGATTATCAACTATTCCATTCTTGGAATATAACCATAATTTCCCCACCCCCCGTATAATGTTTCTCTTTATTGAGTTTGAAGTTTTTTCCCTTAAGGAAAGTATGGAGCTAGTAACATTTTTTTTCACCAAAAGCTACGGAAGTCCTTAGAAGCCTAGCCACATTAGGGTGGGTATCACTAACTGCACTAATCTATTATCTTTTCTATTTTCAATATATTCGTACTTTGAATGGAATTATAATTATTATTTAAGGAGATATGACCGAGAAGAAAACTTACAAGATCTGAAATTCACCTATCTGAGGTCCGGGTGTAAGGTATGGTTTAACGTGCTGAATCATCTGCTCCATTATAGACCACCCTAATCATAAGATGCAAGACGTAAAAGGGAAAACTGGGGGTGAAGGAATTACATTCTGCAGTTGGAATGTTAAGGGAATTAATGAACCCATTAAAAGAGGCAAAGTATTAGCTCACCTAAAATTGCTTAAAACAGACACAATTTTCCTCCAAGAGACTCACCTTAAAAAGTAAGCGCAATATAGATTGAAAACAAAATGGATAGCTCAAACGTATCATTCCTCATTCACACATAAATCTAGAGGGGTTGCAATTTTAACCCTTAAAGGTATACCTTTCAAACATATATCAACTATAGAAGATACTGATGGTAGATATATCATAGTAGAAGGCGAATTACACTCCAAAAAAGTGACTCTCCTTAATGTATATGGACCAAATTTTGATAGTCCACTGTTTTCAAGAGAATACTTAATATCATTCCGGAATGCACACAAAATAATTTAATAATTGATGGTGACTTAAATTGTACACTAGATCCATATTTAGATAGACCATCAACTCAAAGAAAATCAAAATCTATGTCAAGTGAATTTTTAAACTCATATATAAATAATACCAATATTAAGGATGTTTGGAGAATTGAAAACCCATCCGAACGAGAATATTCATTTTACTCACCTGTGCATAAAACATATTCAATGATAGACTATTTTTTGGTAGACTCTAAACTAATTCCATTTACTTATAAGTCACAATATCATAACATTATAATTTCGGATCATGCTCCATTAACGTTTATGATTAAACTAAACGGAATGGGCAAGAAACAGACACAATGGAGACTTAATCCTCAAATCTTAAAGGAACAGGTATGTTGTGAATATCTTGTAAAACAGATTAATATGTTTTTTGAGGTCAATGACTAGCCTGAAATCTCTGCTTCCCTTCTCTGGGAAACATTTAAAGCATTTATACGAGGGGCGTTAATTTCTTCTCAGGCATTTCTTAATAAAGAGAATAGAGCTAAACAACAGAGATTGGAAATGTAAATAAGGCAATTAGACATAGAAAATGCAGGAGCACCTTCATTGGCAAAACATAACAAAATAAGTCATAACACTGAAATATAAGTCAAATAAAATATACTTTGACCAAGTAATAAAACCTTATCAACATACAAAACAATTCAATTTTGAATTTGGTGATAAACCACAAAAGCTATTAGCACGCCAGCTTCGTAAATTGGATGGGGACAAAACGATTCATAAGATTAGATCAAATAAGGGAGAAATACTAACACTCCCCAAAGATATTAATGACAGATTTTTACAATACTATCAAAGTCTTTATTCAACTAAATTGGCAGAACAATCAACAGGAATGGAAGCATTTTTATAGAAATGTAACCTTAAAGGCTTAGATTTGCAAGAGCAAGAATTATTAGGAGCTGAAATAACGACAAAAGATATCGAAGAGTCAATTAGATCTTTAAAAAATGGAAAGGCCGCAGGCCCTGATGGCCTAAGCTCAGAATTTTAGAAAAATGTTTATGATCTGATCTCTCCACGCTTACAAACACTGTATAAACATGTTTATACTCAACAGCAACTCCCGGAAACTTCAAACGAATCTACAATAATACTTATACCTAAAACTGATAAGGATCTGGAAGACCCGGCCTCATATAGAGCAATAGCTCTATTAAATACTGATCAGAAAATATTAACGAAAATCTTATCTTATAGATTGAGTTTAGTGATAAACAAATTAATACGCCCTGACCAAACAGGCTTGTTTTACAATCTGAGACGATTATTTAATATTATATACTCAAATAGAATTGCTAACGCAGATCTAACAATTATTTCGCTAGATGCTGAAAAAGCCTTTGATCAAGTAGAATGGTCATATTTATTTTCAGTGATGGAAAAATTTAAACTGGAAGAGAAGTACTGCACATGGGTTAAACTTTTATACTCTAACCCAACAGCTAGAATACTAACTAACCAAATGTTATCAACTAAATTTAATCTCTCTCGAGGTTGTAGACAAGGATGCTCGCTGTCTCCATTATTATTTGTTTTAGCAATTGAACCACTCGCAGAAAATGTCAGATCTAATCCAGAAATCCATGGGTACAATACTAAAGATACAATGAATAACATTTCTTTATATGCAGATGATGTATTAATATATATTACAAAGCCAGAAATTAGTATTCCAAATTTATTAAATCTAATAACTCAATTCGGTCAATTCTCAGGATATAGAATTAATTGGAATAAAAGTGATATCATGCCAATAATGGAACTCAATATACATATACTACAACAATCACCGTTTAAAATAGTTGAGGAAAAATTTAAGTATCTAGGTATTTATGTAACTAAGGTGTGTACTTCTTTATTTAAATCAAATTTCCCACCTGTACTGAATAAACTCAATAAGAATACTCAATACTGGAAAACACTTCCTATTTCAATGTTCGGTAGAATTAATGCTATAAAAATGATCTATCTGCTGCAATTATTGTACTTATCTCAGTCGATCCCGATATATATTCCAAAATCTTTTTTTTTTAAGTAGACTCAACTGTTACAAGTTTCACCTGGGATTACAAGAATCATAGAATAAATAAAAAACATTTATGTAAATCAAAGATTAATGGAGGCTTAGCTCTACCAAATTTTCTGTTTTATTTTTGGGCAGTCCATATTAAAAATATGAATTTTTGGCTGGAAGAAATGGATCAACAACCAGACTGGTTAAGGATGGAAAAGGAGGACTGTTTACCTTTTCAAATCGGTTTGATTATATTTGCACCGACAAAATTGCACGAAAAAACCTATAGGGAAAACCCTATAATATATAGTGGTACACAAATCTGGAAACAACTAAAAAGGGCCTTAAAATTGCATAATATACCACTCTGTCTCCCTATTGTAAACAACCCCTTATTTAAACCTTCCATGCTGGATAAAGGTTTTACACAATGGAAAAACCATGGAATCAAAAAGATAGAACACCTTTATAAGAAAGGCACTTTTCTTTTTTCAGGAATTACAACAGATTTACGGATTACATTGAAATATTTTTTTCCGATATCTACAACTCAGAGATTATGTTAAATCAAATACACAAGATTATAGGAATAAGGAACCAGAAATCTTTGATGAATGTTTGAATAAGCATCCTAATACAGAAAAACTAACAACTTATATTGATAATATGCTTTTAGATAGCGAGATACCAACGACGGCATATAGACATACATTGGAAAATGAAATAAACCAACCCATAACGAAAGATATATGGGACAAAATATGATTTACAATATATACACCAATGCTCGTTAAATACCAGACATGCTTTAATACAATTTAAAGTATTACATAGATTACATTAATCAAAAGTTAAATTGAATAGAATCTACCCACAGATCTCCTCTATCTGTGATAAATTTCAGCATCCAGAGGCTAATTTAACACATACTTTCGCAAATTGTATAAAAATTAAGGATTTCTGGACTGAGATTTTTAGAATAACTTCTGAAGTTATTAATATTAAATTGGATCCGGACTCAAAATTAATAATACTTGGAATATTAGAACAAAGTCTAATACTTACAACAAGTCAAAGACATTTCCTAGATTACAGTATAATAATCGGGAAGAAATTAATAATAACATTTTGGAAAGGCCCTATATCCCCCACAACTAAAATGTGGATTACAGAAATGTCGGAGACCCTACACTTGGAAAGAATCAGATTTGCCCTCATGGACAAACAAGAAGTCTTCGTTAGAATATGGTCTTCTTTCATTGATTACTTAAAAGGGTAGATCGGTTCGGCAGGGAACCCTAACTGAAACTTGGACTCAGGATTAGATGAAAAGTTATATTCTATATTCCTTGACCTTATCTCCAATGATGTATTAATGGTAAACTATTCCATTCTTTATTTCTTTTTGACATATTTTATTTTTCTCTCTGTTTCTCTCTCTTTTTAAAAAAAAATTATTAGAGACAAAATGATTAATTTGATAATATTAATAACCATATAACCATATAACAATTACAGCACGGAAACAGGCCATCTCGGCCCTTCAAGTCCGTGCTGAACAACTTTTTTCCCTTAGTCCCACCTGCCTGCACTCATACCATAACCCTCCATACCCTTCTCATCCATATGCCTATCCAATTTATTTTTAAATGATACCAACGAACCTGCCGCCACCACTTCCACTGGAAGCTCATTCCACACCGCTACCACTCTCTGAGTAAAGAAGTTCCCCCTCATGTTACCCCTAAACCTCTGTCCCTTAATTCTAAAGTCATGTCCTCTTGTTTGAATCTTCCCTATTCTCAAAGGGAAAAGCTTGTCCACATTAACTCTGTCTATCCCTCTCATCATTTTAAAGACCTCTATCAAGTCACCCCTTAACCTTCTGCGCTCCAGAGAATAAAGACCTAACTTATTCAACCTATCTCTGTAACTTAGCTGTTGAAACCCAGGCAACATTCTAGTAAATCTCCTCTGTACCCTCTCTATTTTGTTGACATCCTTCCTATAATTGGGCGACCAAAATTGTACACCATATTCCAGATTTGGTCTCACCAACGTCTTGTACAATTTTAACATTACATCCCAGCTATACTCAATGCTCTGATTTATAAAGGCTAGCATACCAAAAGCTTTCTTTACCACCCTATCTATATGAGATTCTACCTTCAAGGAACTATGCACGGTTATTCCCAGATCCCTCTGTTCAACTGTATTCTTCAATTCCCTACCGTTTACCATGTACGTCCTATTTTGATTTGTCCTGCCAAGGTGTAGCACCTCACATTTATCAGCATTAAACTCCATCTGCCATCTTTCAGCCCATTTTTCCAACTGGCCTAAATCACTCTGTAGACTTTGGAAATCCTCTTCATTATCCACAACACCCCCTATCTTGGTATCATCTGCATACTTACTAATCCAATTTACCACCCCTTCATCCAGATCATTGATGTACATGACAAACAACAAAGGACCCAACACAGATCCCTGAGGCACCCCACTAGTCACCTGCCTCCAACCCGACAAACAGCCATCCACCATTACCCTCTGGCTTCTCCCATTCAGCCACTGTTGAATCCATCTTGCTATTCCTGCATTTATACCCAACAGTTGAACCTTCTTAACCAACCTTCCATGAGGAACCTTGTCAAAGGCCTTACTGAAGTCCATATAGACAACATCCACTGCTTTACCCTCGTCAATTTCCCTAGTAACCTCTTCAAAAAATTCAAGAAGATTAGTCAAACATGACCTTCCAGGCATAAATCCATGTTGACTGTTCCTAATTAGACCCTCTTTATCCAGATACTTATATATATTATCTCTAAGTATCTTTTCCATTAATTTGCCCACCACTGAAGTCAAACTAACCGGTCTATAATTGCTAGGTTTACTTTTAGAACCCTTTTTAAACAATGGAACAACATGCGCAGTACGCCAATCCTCGGGGACTATTCCAGTTTCTAATGACATTTGAAATATTTCTGTCATAGCCCCGGCTATTTCTACACTAACTTCCCTCAATGTCCTAGGGAATATCCTGTCAGGACCTGGAGACTTATCCACTTTTATATTTTTCAAAAGTGCCAGTACTTCTTTTACTTTGAAACTCATAGTATCCATAGCTACTCTACTAGTTTCCCTTACCTCACATAATTCAATATCCTTCTCCTTGGTGAATACCGAAGAAAAGAAATTGTTCAATATCTCCCCCATCTCTTTTGGCTCTGCAGATAGCTGTCCACTCGGTCTCTCCAATGGACCAATTTTATCCCTTGTTATCCTTTTGCTATTAACATAGCTGTAGAAACCCTTTGGATTTACTTTCACCTTACTTGCCAAAGCAACCTCATATCTTCTTTTAGCTTTTCTAATTTCTTTCTTTAGATTCTTTTTACATTCCTTATACTCCTCAAGCACCTCATTTACTTCATGCTGCCTATAATTATTGCAGATCTCCCTCTTTTTCCGAACAAGATGTCCAATTTCCCTTGAAAACCAGGGCTCTTTCCAATTTTTACTGGTTCCTTTCAACCGAACAGGAACATAAAGATTTTGTACTCTTAAAATTTCCCCTTTAAATGTCCTCCATTTCTCCTCTACATCTTTCCCATAAAACAAAATGTCCCAGTTCACTCCTTTTAAATCATCTCGTATCTCGTTAAAGTTAGCCTTTCTCCAATCAAAAATCTCAACCCTAGGCCCAGTTCTGTCCTTCTCCATAATTATATTGAAACTAATGGTATTGTGATCACTGGACCCGAAGTGCTCCCCTACGCATACCTCCACCACCTGTCCCGTCTCATTTCCTAACAGGAGGTCCAGCACTGCCCCTCTAGTAGGCACCTCTATGTATTGCTGCAAAAAACTATCCTGCACACATTTTACAAACTCCAAACCATCCAGCCCATTTACAGAATGTGTTTCCCAGTCTATGTGTGGAAAGTTGTAATCTCCCACAATCACTACCTTGTGCTTACTACTAATATCTGCTATCTCTTTACATATTTGCTCTTCCAATTCTCGTTCCCCATTTGGCGGTCTATAATATACCCCTATAAGTGTTGCTACACCTTTCCCACTTCTAAGTTCCACCCAAATAGCCTCCCTAGATGAGCCCTCCAATCTATCCTGCCAAAGCACTGCTGTAATATCTTCCCTGACTAGCAATGCAACACCTCCACCTCTTGCCCCTCCAATTCTATCACACCTGAAGCAACGAAATCCTGGAATATTTAGTTTCCAATCACAGCCCTCCTGCAACCATGTTTCACTGATCGCCACAACATCATACTTCCAGGTGTCTATCCAGACTCTAAGCTCATCCACCTTTCTTACAATGCTCCTAGCATTAAAATATGCACATTTAAGAAACCCCCCATCTCTTATTCTCTGTTTATTTCCTTTTTTTTCTTTCTCCTCTTGTGTCCGAGTGCTTCCCTTTTCTGCTTCCTGCCTCCCATTCTGTCTACTAGCTTTTGCTATTTGCATCCCTCGCCCCAACCATTCTAGTTTAAAGTCTCCCCAGTGGCCTTTGCAAATTTCCCCGCCAGGATATTGGTCCCCCTCGGGTTCAAGTGCAACCCATCCTTTCTGTACAGGTCCCACCTACCCCAAAAGAAGTCCCAATGATCCAGAAACTTGAATCCCTGCCCTCTGCACCAGTCTTTCAGCCAAGCATTTATCCTCCACCTTGCTTCATTTCTACTCTCACTGTCACGTGGCACAGGCAGTAATCCTGAGATTGTTACCTTTTTGGTCCTTTTCCTCAACTCTCCTCCCAAGTCCTTAAATCCTCCCTTCAGGACCTCTTCTCTTTTTTTACCTATGTCATTGGTACCTATATGTACCACGACCTCAGGCTCCTCTCCCTCTGATTTGAGGATATCTTGGACACGTTTAGACACGTCCAAGACCTTGGCACCAGGGAGGCAGACCACCATCCTGGTCTCCCGACTGCGTCCACAGAATCGCCTATCCGACCCCCTAACAATAGAGTCCCCAATTACTATTGCCCTCCTCTTTTTTTCCCTACCTTTCGGAGTAACAGGGGCGGTCTCTGTGCTGAAGGCCCGTCCACTGTCGCTACCCCCGGGTAGGCTGTCACCCCCATCCGTACTCAAACAGGAGTACTTATTTGCCAGGTGTACTGACATTGGAGTACTCACTTGTTCATGCCTCTGCCCCTTGCCCTTCCTTAGTGTGACCCACATGTCTCTCTCCTGTGGTTTTGGAGTGACCACCTCCCTATAACTCTCCTCTATCACCTTTTCACTCTCCCTGACCAGGCAGAGGTCATCGAGCTGCTGCTCCAGGATCCTAATACGGTCCCTTAGGAGCCCCATCTCTCTGCACCTGATGCAGATGTGGACGTCAAGAGGGCCATCCGACACCATGACCTCCCACATCTGACATGCAGTACAGTACACTGCTCTGGCTGACATTCTCTCGCCTTACCCTGGATCCGATATCAGTATAATATAATGGAAACTGATGTGAGAAATCAGCAGGTATCTGACTCAAACAGCAGCTCCCTCTTGACCTTTAACCTACACCTTTATTATGCAAACCAAAAGCACTGCACCTTTACTCACCCACTGTACCTTTACTAACCCCCTGTACCTTTACTCACTCACTGTACCTTTACTCACCACCTGTACCTTTACTCACCCCCTGTACCTTTACTAACCCCCTGTACCTTTACTCACCCCCTGTACCTTTACTCACCCCCTGTACCTTTACTCACCCCTGTACCTTTACTCACCCCCTGTACCTTTACTCACCCCCTGTACCTTTACTCACCCCCTGTACCTTTACTCACCCCCTGTACCTTTACTCACCCCCTGTACCTTTACTCACCCCCTGTACCTTTAACCAGAAAGCAGAAATACTAACCAGAGGTTCCACCCAATCAGCTGCTTCCTCTAGTCTGCTTCCACCAATCAGTGGCTTCCACCAGAAACCTCCCTGTTCAGTATGGAATGTTCCGGATTTCGGCAAGCTCCTTACCCTCCTCCACTCGCTCCAACGGTCCCGGGCCTCTGCCTGAACAAGCCCCGCGCTGGGTTTATGTACTCACCGCTCCTGACCCTCCTCCACTCGCTCCAACGGTCCCGGGCCTCTGCCTGAACAAGCCCCGCGCTGGGTTTATGTACTCACCGCTCCTGACCCTCCTCCACTCGCTCCAACGGTCCCGGGCCTCTGCCTGAACAAGCCCCGCACTGGGTTTATGTACTCACCGCTCCTGACCCTCCTCCACTCGCTCCAACGGTCCCGGGCCTCTGCCTGAACAAGCCCCGCGCTGGGTTTATGTACTCACCGCTCCTGACCCTCCTCCACTCGCTCCAACGGTCCCGGGCCTCTGCCTGAACAAGCCCCGCGCTGGGTTTATGTACTCACCACTCCTGACCCTCCTCCACTCGCTCCAAAGGTCCCGGGCCTCTGCCTGAACAAGCCCCGCGCTGGGTTTATGTACTCAAATAATGTATGATTGTTGCACAAGAAATATTGCTATCATATGTGTTTGCTAATGTACTGCTTACCTACTCTAATAAAAAATATATATATTAAAAAAAAAATGTAAAAGTCAGAAAAGTTTATTGTCATGTGTCCCTGATAATGAAATGCTTTCTTTTTTAGCACAAGTTGCTGTGAAGGGTTAAAATTGCTTTAACCCTTCACAGGTAAAGCTCTACACAACAAATTTGATTTGGTGAGCCTACACTGTAATAGCACGGGCCAATGGGACAGGCCGCACCAGCAACACCTGGGATAGGGCTGCTTCATGTGTAATTATGCGGGCCTATGGGACAGGCCACGCCAGCAGCGCCTGGCAGGGCTGCTTCATGTATGAAAGCACCGGCCTACGGGAGAGCCGCGCCAGCAACGCCTGGGACAGGGCTGTTTCATGCCAAAAAGTGGCGGCCTCTACGAGAGGTGGTGCCGGCAACGCCTGGGACAGGGTTGCTCAAAGTAACACATAAGTCTGCTAGGCCCACAGAATTGGGGGAAGATTCCCCGCTGGGGCTGGATAGCAAAATAAAAGGCCCATTGTTTCAGAACGCATCCCAGGCGCTCATCGGTAGTAGGCGGTTCACTAGAGGTAGGGGCAGCATGATAGCTGGGCAGAAATTCCATGCACCCGACCAATCATACTCAACAAAGTGGGTCTGGCACTTCTGTAACATGGGTAAGTGCACCACTCACAAGTTGTAATATTTACACTTGTTTGTACTACACACAAAGGACAAAAACATCTGCTTAGAGGTACAGTACTAGCATCCAAGCAAGTTAGGATTATGGCCAGGGTTGTTTTTGAAGGTTCAGAAAACGGGCCAGAGTTCTCATGCAAAGCACCCATGGAATAAGGCAGGAGTGGCCTGTTTATCATGGAAAATGGAGAGTATCGCATATGAACTTTCCGAATATGAAAACGTATTTTCCTGACTAACAACAGATTCATAAAGGTCTCAAAGATCCATTCTATGCAGTTCCCATTACAGAGGTTATCAAAGACAATATAACTGTTCTAATAACAGTAAAACATTGTGGAACGGATAAACTGGTTGTTGGTCATTGGGATTTACCTTTAACTATTAATTAGCCTATGACTCTGCCCTGTGGCAAGAGATTGGAGTTATTAGCCACCTTTTATAAAACTGACTTCTATTTCATCAAGAGTAATTGGCAATATAGTAGCTGTGTTTCAGCTGCGCCAATCAAGGAACTGATATTGTGCAAAGTAGTGACCTCTCAAAGGACATGTAGACCATTGTTAACAATCTTATGCTATTATCAGCTGAAGCTACCTCAGTCACAATGATGAAAAAAAGGTATTCAGCATTGCTCCAGTAGTTTGGTCGGTCAAATTCAGTTATTACAAACTGATGCTAGGGCTCTAAGGTGAGAAGTTCCGAATATGATCTCTAGTTGGAGGTAGTGGAGATTTGCATGAGTTACAATTCTTCAGTTGTTGGTATCAACTAAATATATACACTAGATGCACCCCATGGGTTAGGGGCTATTGAGCGAATATACATAAACTACATGCTCAACTCCTGAGTTGCTACACTATGGTGGTGGTATATGTTAGTCACATGGCAATCAAGTAAAAGTATCCTGTAATAATTTACCTAATCTCCTTTGCCACTGGTGTATCATCCAGTTCAGATCGATGACAAGTGTGGAATCAGCATTGTTTATTAAGCAACAAACAACCACACAATGGAAGATCAGTTCAGACTATTTCAAGGTGGTTGCAGCAGGTTCTGGTTTATGCAGGTATTAACACTGACGATTGTATATTTCATTCCACCAGGGCAGCATCAACGCCAGTGGCCAGGGCAACGGACATTCCCATCGACCATATCCTCGTGACCGCAGGATGGGCAACTGAATTGATTTTTACTTTTTTTTACCATAGGCCCAGGGTTACTGACCCGAGGTTTTGCCCATTCTGTTTTGCGTCCACTTTAACCTCCCCTGAGATACAGGGGTTGCTATTGATTTATTTATTAACGTAAACCAATAATACATTTGAATCAATGTCATGCTTAATGCATTTTTTGATTATTCACTCATCCTGAGTAAATCGATGCAGTGAGACGCCGAGATTTGGATCTGCGGCATGAAATCACAGGGCTTTGAACCCTTCACGGAATCACTCACGTGACTCCGAAATAAAAAAGTAAGATTAAACAAGAATTTACCAGTTTGAAATTTGATCATGATTTTATGAGGAGTTACGTTGGTGATTACGTGCCCTCCACGCCCAACCCTCTCTCATAAAGATCATCTGGTAGTTCTCAGGTTGCTAATCTTACTATGTTTACTTCGATTTTGGTTATCTGTGATTTCATATCGCTGCTTTGAAGATTGATGCGCATGCGGACTGGCTGGGCTTCTTCACGTAATCACCAACGTAACTCCTCATAAAATCAAGATCAAACTTCAAACTGGTAAGTTCTCATTTAATCTTTAATTAGTTTCATCCATTTCACCACCAATTTCCATCCGGCACTCAAATATGCTTGGACCATTTCCGACATTCCCTACCATTCCTTGACCTCACCATCTCTATTGCAGGTGATACACTCCTGACTGACATCCACTACAAACCAACTGACTCCCACAGCTACCTGGACTACTCTTCCTCCCACCCTTCTTCCTGTAAGGACTCCATCCCCTATTCCCAATTCCTCCGTCTACGCCGCATCTGCTCCCAGGATGACGTGTTCCACACCAGGTCATCACAAATGTCCTCGTTCTTCAGAGAACGGGGTTTCCCCTCCCCCACTATAAATGAGGCTCGCACCAGGGTCTCCTCCATGCCCCGCAACACTGCCCTCTCTCCCCATTCCCCCACTCACAACAAGGGCCGAGTCCCCCTGGTCCTCACCTTTCACCCCACCAGCCAGCGCATACAACAGATAGTCCTCCGCCAGTTTTGCCACCTCCAACGTGACCCCTCCATTCGCCACATCTTCCCATCTCCCCCCGTCTGCCTTCTGCAAAGACCGCTCCCTCCGCAACTCCCTTGTCAATTCTTCCCTTCCCTCCCGCTCCACTCCTTCCCCGGGCACTTTCCCTTGCAACCGCAAGAGATGCTACACTTGTCCCTTCACCTCCCCCATCCACTCCTTTCAGGGACCCAAGCAGTCATTCCAAGTCCGACAGAGGTTCACCTGCACTTCCTCCAACCTCATCTACTGCATCCGTTGCTCCAGATGCCAGCTGATCTACATCGGTGAGACCAAGCGGAGGCTGGGCGATCGTTTCGCCGAACACCTCCGCTCGGTCCGCAATAACCAACCCGACCTCCCGGTGGCTCACCACTTCAACTCCCCCTCCCATTCCGTATCCGACCTCTCGGTCCTGGGCCTCCTCCACGGCCAGAGTGAGCAACACCGCAAGTTGGAGGAACAGCACCTCATATTCCGCTTGGGGAGTCTGCATCCTCTGGGCTTAAACATTGAATTTTCTCAATTCTGTTAACCCAGACTGCCCCCACCCCTCCCCACCTCTCCCTCAGCCCTCGGGACATTCCTTCTCCATCTCCCCCCCCCCCCCCCCCAGTTGCACTAGCTTCTCATTTTCACACCACAAACAGCTTACAATGGCCTGTTTCCCTTATCATCAATACTTTTTTGCATATCTTTCATTCATTGTTCTTTATCTCTCCACATCACTGTTTATATCTCTCGTTTCCCTGATCCCTGACCAGTCTGAAGAAGGGTCTCGACCCGAAACGTCGCCCATCTCCTTCGCCCCTTAGATGCTGCTGCACCCGCTGACTTTCTCCAGCTTTTTGTGTAACCCTCTCATTTAATCTTACTATTATGAGGAGTAAATGTTAGACAGATAACCCGGAATAATTCCCCGGGCTTTCTTGAAATGTGATCAGGCTAAGTTCAATTTTTGGGGAAAAAAACGAGTGGCACCTTGTTAACCTCTTACCACCTACTACATCACACTCTCCAAGTTGAAGCCAGCATTGGTGACCTGACAAAATGACAGAATGTTATAGCTTACAGTTTTCTTATCCCTGGGTAGAATTTCTTCCTGGCTAAATGCAAAGTGCTGACACTATATGATATCTCACAAGGTGACACTTTTGCAAATAATTTTGCCGCATGGCATCCAAAGAAATAGAGAAGAAAGTATAATATAAAAGTTCAGTCGTTAGAAAATGAAAACATTCATTAAATTCTGGGATAATCCTCCTGGAACTCACAGTCACAGCCATTGCCTTTCTCATCAAAAAGAGAGTGTTCCTCTATATTAATCCCACTTGTGATGTTAGAGAATTTGAAGGCAGACTTGTAATTTATTATTACAATATTATGGTCAGCAAACTGACAGAAGTGAATTATTTCTTTCTTTAAGTATTAATGTCCTTCAAATATGCTTGAGGGAAAGGAGACAGAAACATTTTACTGCAATTGCAATCTTAAAATTAGGCAGGTAATACATTTTGATAGAGAAGGCATATTTAATTGAAGCAGGACGAAAGAAGGTTCTCCCTCTGAAGGAGGGTCTCAACCCAAAACATCACCTATGTGCTCGAGAGATGCTGCCTGACCTGCTGCCTGATGCTGCCTGACCTGAGCTACTCCAGCATTTTATGTCCTTTTGTGCAAAAGTTAAAATTACAGATTGATTCTTGATCTGTTTGTTAATTTTCTGATCCCAGCCCATCCATCCAGAACCTGCACTGTTAAAATACCCTCACCGCACAGAAAGATAAGGAGATGCTGAAAGATTCACTAAGTACTTCCACCAGCTGTGAATGTTATTTCAGTTCTTGTATATTTATTCTCAACATGACGGTGTCACAGCTGCCGCTAGAAAAAAGTGTCTCTCAGAAAGAAGAATATTTACAGACATGGAATAAATGTAGCTTTGAACTTTACACTTGCTGCAGTTATAATATTGTGTCTCTGAGATCTTATTACAGATAATAATCCATGGCATAGTCAACATCGTGCTTCACCCTTCAAAGATTTCCTGCCTGCTTTGCTTTGTTGCATTTCCATCCCCTGTATTTATATCTGAGCTCAAAGTTAAATTCTCAAATACAGGAAAGTATTGCCTGAAACTATTGTATGTCAAAAACCCTTTGTTGAACAGAAAGCTGCATGCCTGCAGCCAGCACATTAATGCTGCTTGCTTCAGTCAATGCTCCCATGGAATGTGAAGCTATGCGATGATGCTGGGGGACATGATGCAAATATAAAATAGAATGGGCACACTTAATAGATATGGCTTTTGAGAAGGGATTCCTAGGCAATGCCACACACATAACCAGCACTCACCCAATGCAGCATGGCTGAACATTATTGCTTATGGATATAGAAACATAGAAACATAGAAAATAGGTGCAGGAGTAGGCCATTCGGCCCTTCGAGCCTGCACCACCATTCAATATGATCATGGCTGATCATCCAACTCAGTATCCCATACCTGCCTTCTCTCCATACCCTCTGATCCCCTTAGCCACAAGCGTCACATCTAGCTCCCTCATAAATATAGCCAATGAACTGGCCTCAACAACCTTCTGTGGCAGAGAATTCCAGAGATTCACTACTCTCTGTGTGAAAAATGTTTTCTCATCTCGGTCCTAAAATACTTCCCCCTTATCCTTAGACTGTGACCCCTTGTTCTGGACTTCCCCTGCATCTAGCCTGTCCAACCCCTTAAGAATTTTTTATGTTTCTATAAGATCCCCCCTCAATCTTCTAAATTCTAACGAGTACAAGCCGAGTCTATCCAGTCTTTCTTCATATGAAAGTCCTGACATTCCAGGAATCAGTCTAGTGAACCTTCTCTGTACTCCCTCTATGGCAAGAATGTCTTTCCTCAGATTAGGAGCCCAAAATGGTACGCAATACTCCAGGTGTGGTCTCACCAAGACCCTGTACAACTGCAGTAGAACCTCCCTGCTCCTATACTCAAATCCTTTTGCTATGAATGCTAACATACCATTCGCTTTTTTCACAGCCTGGTGCACCTGCATGCCTACTTTCAATGACTGGTGTACCATGACACCCAGGTCTCGTTGCATCTCCCCTTTTCCTAATCGGCCACCATTCAGATAATAACACAATCACAATATAGACACAAAATGCTGCCGTAACAATAGCAAATTTTAAGAGGGATTTGGATGGTCATAGAAGCAGGCAGGAAGTTTAAAGGTATAGACCATGTGCAGACAGATGGGACTAATTTAAGTTATGAACCGCACAACATCATATATTACCTTTCTGTACTAATAGGAGACATAAACAGATACGTTGACGCTGCAAATGCTCCTTGGTGTCTAGTTCCGCACATTACTTTTTAGAAGAAGCTTATCGTATAGAGTTTAGAGAATTAGAACAGTGTAATTTATCTTCCATTAGTTGGCCACTGAAGATTAAATTATGTACTGCATCAAACCAGGTTTGAAACTCAAAAAGTGAAATACTGCAGATGCCAGAAAAAAACCCAAAATAAAATACCAAAGATATTCAGCTGGTCAGCTGCAAATGCAAATAAAAGAATAGAGTTATTGTTAAAGGCCAATGATCTTTCATCATAAAAACACAAAAATAAAATAAATGTGGCAGATACAGAAAAATTGGTAAGGGGAGGGAAGGCAAAGTATGTAGCAAGGTGGAAGACAGTAGAAATCCCTTGATAAAAGAGTTGCAAGTCCAAGGTGCAAGGAGATGGGAATGGGGTTACTTAAAAACAAAATAAAGTCTGGTGGAGCTGCAAATGGATTTAAAAAAATGATAATTATCTAAAATTGAGACACAAGAGACTGCAGATGCTGGACTCTTGAACAAAAAGCAAAGTACTGGAGAAATTCAGTTCAAATATATATACAACATTTCAGGTCAGGACATTCTTTGGCCCGAAGGTCTTGACCTGCAACATCATACATCCATTGACCTCCAAAGATGTTGCCTGACCTGCTGAGATTCTCCAGTACTTCAATCAATTAGTGTTGCAGGAAATACTATGACATTTGTTGGCTTAAGTGAAGGGAGAGTCCTCTTTTTAAAATACTGGGTCATTATACTGATAACATTTCTTTGATGGTTATATTTTGACCAATTAGTTAGCTTGCCTAGTTAAATTTGTGAAAATATTGTATTGTTATCTCCGTCCATTATTCAGACATTAAAAATACATCTCAGTGATATCTGTCTCTTGTTTCATAGCCTGTAGGGATGCAGGGAGGTAGAAGAGAATATAATGTGTTGACTGGTGCAGTAATAGAGAGTTGATGGGAAGCCTCGAGGCTGATATCATTGTGAATCTGAACTGACAGTTATACAATAAAGACACTCTGCTATTTCTTCAGCCCTTCACTGCAGATTTTTTTCCTTTGAGGAACTGAATAAAAGTGCCTTTTATAATGGAAACAACGACAGCACATTAAGCTTGGAGGTACAACACTGATACTGGCTCAGGCTAGATGTTAATGAAGCCCTGAGTTGCATTTACTCTGCTACTTTATCAGCATTATTAAGTCCAAAGTCTCAGCAAATATACTGTGTGATGTAAGTCTCAGGTAAGCCTAGATTGCACTAACGAGGGTGACAGAGTGGCACAGCTGTTGGATCTGCTGCTTCACAGTACCAGACAGACTGGTTCATCCTGATCTTGGGTGCTGTCTGTATCGAGTTTGCATGTCCTCCACGTGACCGTATGGGTTTCCTCCGGGCACTCCTGTTTCCTCCCACATCCCAAAGATGTGCAGGTTTTAAGGTTCTTTGGCCTCAATAAATTGTCCCTAGTGTGTAAGGAATGATGGATAAACCAGTGTGAACGAGTGATCAATAGTCAGCGTGGACTCGTTGGGCCAAAAGGCCTGTTTCTAAACTGTATCTCAAAACTAAACTAAACTAATTGATTGGTGATTAAGAATTTCAATTGTTATATTCAGTTTAAAGAACTCTTTTGGCAGATCAATAAAATAATTGGCATAGGTTTAAAATGAGTGTTTAACCATTCAATGGGAAATAGAAGATGCATGGAGTTTTATTTGTGTAAATTTCACAGAGATCAGTAATCCTTGCCACTCGCCCACCTTTGGCAAAGCCTCTGGACTCAATCCCAATTGGAACTTTCAGACAGAGATTAATTCAATTTTGGAGGCAAAAGCTATAAAAAAATAATGAAAGAAGGACAGTTAAATAGAGTTGAGAGTCAAATCAGTCGTGATGGAATCGAATGGCAGAACAGCCTCGAGGGACTAAATCACCTATTCCCAATGTCTCCACTCAAGCAAGGTAGTGGTACTGTGGCTAGAGACAACACATGCCATCACGAATAAATAGGACGACCTTTGACAACATCACCTTCCAATTGTCTTGTACAATTCCCACTTCTGAACTTTAATTTATAACATTTCTAATGTATATGGTTATAGAGCACAGGGACAGCCAACCAACTCCATGCCAACCATTCTCATCCTATCTACCAGTACTTGATCCAAAGCCGCAGATTCAAATTGGTTTATTGTTAGATACATCATGGTGCTAAGAAATTCCTTGTTCACAAGAAATTTATCAACGTACAGTATACTTAGTAATCATAGATACAATAAATACAATGACAAGCAGAATGGTGCAAAATGTTAGTGCAAAATCTGAAGTAGTGAAAACACATTGTTAAAGTACAACATCGTGATAACTGTATGAGGTAGAGTTAAGATTATGAGGATCATCTCCGGTATGGGAGAATTAAAGCGTTGATAGATTAAGGTGTCAAAGAGCAGTGGGGATAAAACTGTTCTTAAGTCAAAGTTTTCAAGCTCCCGCATCTTCTGGCAGGCATCCTTGACAATACTTCCAGCCTTCTTGATGCAAAGCACAGTAAAGATGGAATGGATGGACGGAAGGGACGAGTATGTGATGAACTAGACCGTGTTCACCATTCTCTGTGGGTCAGGTGGTCAAGGGCAGACCAGTTGGTCTCCCAGGATGCATCACATCAGAATATTTTCTGTAGCGCATCTATAGTTTGAAATAGTTTTCATGGGCATGCCAAATTTTCTAGGACACCTAAGAAAGTAAATAAGTTGATGCACTTTCTTTATCACTGCATCAGTGTGAAGGGACCAGGTAAGGACACTAGTGATATGAATGCCTAAGACTTTGAAGCTGTTGATCATATCCACAACAAGTCTGTTGACACAATACAACAATACAATACAATACCATTTATTGTCATTTGAACCTCATTGAGGTTCAAACGAAATTTATTTTCTGCAATCATACATGCAAGAAAAGAACCAAGGCACAACACAATTTACACAAACATCCATCACAGTGAATATCCTCCTCACTGTGATGGAAGGCAAAGTCTTATCTCTCCCCTGCACTCCCCATTCTGCTCCCGATGTCAGTCAAAGGCCCCCGGCGGGCGATGGTAAATAAGTCCCGCGGCCATTCATGCCGCGCCGGGCGATGCAAGGCCCCGCTCTGGGTCTTGAGGACAAGGTTGAGTTCACCCCCTCATTTCTATAGGTCATTAACAAACTCTTCCAAGTTTTGGATGTTAAGAATTTGGTTGATGCCTGGACACCATGGCAGAAGGGTCTCAATCTCTTTATGTGCTTCATTTCATCATTGGGGTTGATTCGGCCAACACCTCTGGTATCACCAGTGAACTTAAAGATTGAGTTGGCATTGTACTGGGCCACAGAGTCAAGGGTGTTTTTTACTGCTCATCTAGATACTTCTTCATTGTTGTGAGAGTACCTGCCCCAACCATTCCCTCAGGTAGAGGGTCCCAAGTTCCAACCAACCTCTAGTTGGAATAAGTTCTTCCTCAGATCTCCTCTAAACTTCTTACACTTATCCTAAATCTATCACCTTGGGTGTCAAATCTCCTATATCTATTTCTGCACATGAAAGAAATGTAGTGGTTCTATTGATGCCTGAAAGGTGAAATCGACAACACCTGCCCAAAATAAAAATATCCCTAATTTTCCCTGTTTGTTCAGAATTGTATATCTGCATGTAATACAGTATATAAAGTCTGAAGAAAGGTCTTGACGCAAAATGTAGCCCATTCCTTCTCTCCAGAGAAGCTGCCTGTTCCGCTGATTTACTCCAGCATTTTGTGTCTACCTTTACTATATATCAGGTTCTGGAGGAACTCAGCAGGTCAGGCAGGGATGAACATAGTAATTTACATAGAATAAATAACATAGAACATAGTAATTTACAACACAGGGTCAGGTCCTTCGATCCACAATTCCTCGCAGCATCTATGGAGCGAAGGAAATGGGCAATGTTTCAGGCCATAACCCTTCTTCAGACTGATGTTGGGTGGGGGGTGGAGGAGGCACAGGACAGAAAGGTCGAATTCGGAATGGGAGGGGGAGTTGAAGTGCTGAAGCCCTCCTCCTTGACCACCCACCCCCCCCCACCAGACATCGCCTTGGCCTCAGTCTACTCACCTGCCTTCCTCCGGCCCCAACCCTCATCCCCCCTGACCTCCCGCTCTCCGACACCGAATGGTCTGTCCTCAGCAGAGGCCTTACCTTTGTCCCCACCATCCCCACCTTAATGAGTTCCGCACCCACCATGACTTGGAGCTTTTCTACCATCGCCTCCACCTCACAGCGTTCTTCCATGGGAAGGAGTCTCGCCTCCCATTGATGATTCCTTTTCCCGTCTCCAATGGACCCCCTCTTCTTGGACCCTCCCTCATGTCCTTCATGTCTCCTTCCCTTCTCAGCTCTCCCTCAGCCCTCGGGCTCCTGCTCTTTCTTTTCCTTTCTTCTCCATGTCCCTCCCCCAACCTACATCAGAGTGAAAAAGGGTTTTGGCCTGAAAAGCTGCCTATTTCCTTTGCTCCATAGATGCTGCTACACCCACTGACTTTCTCCAGCACTTTTGTCTACCAGCAAATATATGATGTAAGCCTGAGGATTGCACTAACTAGTGTGAAAGAGTAGCACAGCTGGTAGAACTGCTGCCTCACAGCGCCAGAGACCCAGGTTCAATCCTGATCTCGGGTGCTATCTGTATGGAGTTTGCATTTCCACTATATGCAGTACATTATGTCAATACCACCTCTTATCTGCCTGCACTTAATCCATATCACTCTATTCCATGCATATCCATATAATGCCCCTGTCCCACTTAGGAAACCTGAACGGAAACCTTTGGAGACTTTGCGCCCCACCCAAGGTTTCCGTTCGGTTCCCGGAGGTTTTTGTCAGTCTCACTAATGGTCGAAAGTGGTTTTTGCTACTTCTATGTTCCGGCGATTATTTCAAAAAATTCAAAACCGGCCGTGACTAAAAATAGGTTGCCATTTAAAAATTTGTAATTTTTTAGTCAAAGCCGGTTGCGATGCTATTTGAAGGTGGTTGCCAGAGGTTGCAGGTAGTGGAAGGTAGGACCTTTTTTTCACCCAGTTTTATACCACCAGGGAGGTCTTACCTCCGGGAACTGCACGGAAACCTTGGGTAGGGCGCAAAGTCTCCAGAGGTTTCCGTTCAGGTTTCCTTAAAGGGCCTGTCCCACTAGCGCGCGATTAGACGCGACAAGCGCGACCTACCGTGGTCGCTTTAGTCGCCCGGCCTCGCGTGACCCTGTCCCACTGCGATCGCCGGAGTCTCGTCGAGTTGTGTGTAGCTGGTGTCGACATCGCGCGTAGTGTCCAAAAAACGACACTGCTCAAAAAATTACGCGCGGCAAAATCCTGTCGCGCAGAACGTGATTAACGTGATGACGTTTTGACGTTGTGCGTCTTCAGCGTGGCGTTGCGTGATGACATCACTGCCCGACGTCGTGCAACGCGCATGCTCATGCGCATCGTCACGTGATGAAAAATAACGTCCTTCCTTCGGACGTCGCGCGTGTAATCGCGCGCTAGTGGGACAGGTCCTTCACTCGCACCGGGATCGCCTGACCCCCACGCGACCCCCGCGTCCGAATTTGTCGCGCTTGTCGCGTCTAATCGCGCGCTAGTGGGACAGGCCCTTAAGTGGGACAGGGGCATAACTGCCTTCACCACTACCCCAGGTATAGGTTCCAGGCACTCTCCACCCTCTGCATAAAAAAACTTGTCCTGCACATCTTCTTTAAACTTTTCCCCTCATTTCAAAGCTATGCCTTCTAGTATTTAATTTTTAATTCCTGGGAAATAGATTCTGACTGTCTACCTTTTCTTTACCTCGCAATGTTGTGTAAACTTCTATCAGGTCTCCTTGCAATCTCCAGCATTCCAGAGAAAACATTTCTACTTCCTCACGATTTTCCACCTGGAAAAACCTGGAAATCAAATAATTATTTGTCCTATAAGAACTGCTCCTATTCATTTCCTAAACACCCACATCTTTTGTTTGAGGGACAGGTTATTCCTTGTTTTATTCTTTAACTAAATAAATAAGTAAAAAGTCAGACATTTATTGAATGGTAAAGCAAATTTGAAGGGATGCCTGCTCCTGGTTCTTATGTTCTTAGGAAGGGATTCAATAATCTGACAAGATCCGTTGAAAGGATAAATTACATACATTTTCAAATACACATGTGAGGAATGGCAAATGAAGGAGAACAGGCTAACAGGCCAAATAGATGAGATGCAACTTTATATTAACATAATATGAACATTATATTGTGTAAAATTGTGTGCAGATTTGTGCCGCTTTAAGGCGTTGCATGCTTGAATGAGAAGATGAGGTCTGTAGCAGGCTAGGATCATGTCAGAATCCAATGCCTGTTTGATTGACAAGTACATTAACAAAACAAAGGTAATGGAAGTGTTATGTTTTTACAGAAAGCGAGCTGAAACATACTATTTTAATATTACTTTGAAAGTGCATGAATTAGACCCTAGTGCAAGAGGTAAAAATCAGTGATATTTTTATGTTCCTTTTTTATTTAGTACAGTTGTCAGGGGTTATGGGGAGAAGGCAGGAGAATGGGGTTGAGAGGGAAAGATAGATCAGTCATTATTGAATAGCGAAGAAGACCTGATGGCCCGGATGGCCTAATTCTGCTCCTATAACTTATGAACATCATTGTTTCAGAAGCTTACATTTTACTTCGGAGTCACATGAGTGACTTTGTGAAGACCCCGCCAGCACGCATACGCGGCATATCGTCGCTCGCATTTGCAGTCGACAGCTGGGGGGTGAGTGTGCTTCTCCGCCGGCAGCTTCAAAAAGGCCCTCAGGTAAGTTTTCACTAACCTTGAGCTGGTTAGTTTTCTGTATTTGTTTGCATTACAGAGAAACTATGGAAAGGAGGACAAAAAAGAAGGCTGCGCCGAAGCATGCCTCTACGGACCGCGGGACTTCATAGCGAAGTCGGCGGCCAACATCCCCGGAGTTGACCGCTCTGGGAAAAACATCCACGGGCTGGGAAAAAAGCGTGGAAGTCGGGGAGCCCCGATCAGTCGGCAGGACCCGACTCTCCACCACAGCAGTCCAGGGAGCTGCATACTGGTATGAGGACCGCGTGAGAGCAGGATAGACAAGACCCTGACCCGCACTGCAGCCCGAACAGAACCGGGCCGGTGGTAAAAAGGTGCGTAAAACAGGGCCTGTCTCGATGGTACACCCCAACACTCCACCATTACATTTCGCTAGAGGGCGGACTGGTGGGAAAATTGCACCAAAGTCGAGTAGCCCCGCAGCAGCTGCTGGCACCGACTTTGTGTCACATCAGTCCCGAAGACCCGGGACAGGCGGCAAGCCCACGTGGATGTTGTGTAGCCCCGCTGGAGCGGCTGGCACCGTCTCCTCACCGTCGCAGTCGCACCAGACATGCGGAAAAACCAACAGGAGGTTGTGCAGCCCCGCAGGAGTGGCTGGCACCAGCTCTCCACCGTTTCAGTCCGGAAGACCGCGGACAAGCGGCAAATCCGCGCAGGAGTCATGTAGCCCCGTAGGAGCGGCTGGCACCGACTACCTACCTCAGTCCCATAGACATCACCTCGACAAGGTGCGGACTGTCAGTAGAGGCCCCATTTGTTCATCAGAACTTGGGGAAGACGACTTGCCGTCTGCAGATAGCGGCGGCGGTCGCATAGCTCGAATGGAGCGCATGGTCGAGCAGCTGCTCGAGAGGGACCTTCTCCATCAGGAGAGTGCGTCCCTACGATCCCGGAGATCCATGGCAGGGCCCATGACAGAGCTATCCAACATCTCTCCCTCCTCAATAGGGAGCGCTAGAAGTCAGGCTGACTTCGAAGAGGGGTTGGTGGAAGATCCATTGTTGCAAGAGATGCCAGAAGAGGAACTTCTGGGAGTGGTATCGAAGTTCACCGAACCATCCCAGAAAGGGCAGCCTCTTCAGCCGAGGCTAGCGGCTAGCATTAATTACCTGATGACCCACCAGCTACGAGAACAGGTAATTTCGGAAGCAACCAACAAATACATGGCTCCAGAGAATTGCGTGTCACTGAATGTCCCTACTGTCAATAAACCCATATGGGGTAACATCAGCCCCGGGATCAGGACTCAGGAGTTAAAAATCCAAAAGATCCTGAAATTACTGACCTCAGGCATCACTGCATTTGCCAGGTCAATAGATGGTATAGACATGACGGAAGAGCAGCAGGATGCATTAGGTCTGCTATGCAACACACAGTACGAAATAAACTGCTTTCGGAATAGCTCTATCCATCCTACATTAAACCCCAAGTTTGCCGGTTTGTGTAAGGCCAATGTTACGCCGCCACCAAGATAATTGTTTGGTGATGACCTGCCTAAACAGGTAAAAGACCTGGATGAGGAAGCCAAAGCGGTCGGATTGATTAAATCGCCTTCCTCAAGCAGACCACCGGCATACCATAGGCAGCATCCATATGTAACAGCAAACAGGCCTCGGGTTCAACCCAACAGAGCAACAGGAAATTACCCTAAGGTCACGTCCTATCAACAGAGGCCTTTTTTAGGCCAGGGCCCACAGCAACCAGCCTGGAAGATGCGCCAACTCCACATCCCAGCAACACAGCAACCCAAGAAAGGCCAGAAGATCAAGCCCCACCGGTAATCATGGAGGTAAGGGGGGTCTGGTTCTCTTGGGAGTGCTGCATGCAAAACCTCACTAGTAGGAGGGAGATTGCATCTGTTCTGGGATGCATGGAGTTCTTTAACTTCTGACATTTTCATGGTTACGAAATCAAATTCATAAACGGACAACTTCCCCCAGCTCAGCATGTACCTAGCCAGAAATTTCTACTCTCTCACAAAGAGAAAGTGGAGGGACATGCAGAACTATTAAGGTTATACACCAAGGGGGTTATAGAGAAAACGATACATGAACTTCTTGAGTTTGTATCTAACAACTTTACTAAAACCAAAAAAAGATGGTGGATGTTGTATCATAATTGATTAAACCCACTTGAATACTTTTGTACAGTATACCCATTTCAAGATGGAAAAATTTGAAACGGCTAAGCAATTGATTTCCAGAGGGTGCTTCATGGCCTGCATCGATCTACCAGATGCATACTATTCAGTGCCTATACAGAAACATCACCGTAAATATTTGTCTGGATGGGGCAGCTACGGCAGTACAAAGCCTTACCTAATGGATTTACAACAGCCCCCAGGTTGTTTACCAAAATACTAAAACCAGTATTGGCGTCTCTAAGAAGACGAAACCACATAGTCATGGCATATCTTGATGACATTTTAATTGTGGGAAATTTTGGAATTAGCTAAATCAGCTGTGACAGCTACCAAGTCACTGTTCGAAAAGCTGGGGTTCATCATCCATCCAGACAAATCCAAGTTCAACCCTTCTGTGATTATGGACTACCTGAGGTTCACGGTTAACACCAATCATATGATTGTCACTCTCCCAGAGAACAAAGTAACAGACACAATGGAGGCATGTAATAGCCATGCTTGCGCCAGGAAACCAACTATTAGACATGCTGCTAAGGTGATTGGAAAACTTGTAGCTACATTTCCAGCTGCACAATTTGGGCCATTACATTATCAAAATTTGCAAAGAGCAAAGACCTCAGCATTAAAAACAAATGCTGGACATTTTGACAGACCTATGCAGCTGCCAAACAAGGCATAAATTGAGCTACGATGGTGGATTAGCAACATTCGTAATTGTTTTAACCCATCATAATTTCAAACCCGTCAATCGTGTTACAAACCGATGCAAGTGCCCAGGGCTGGGGTGCTACCGACACCACTTCCAGTTGTAGCGACAGGTGGGATTTGCACAAATCTACTTTACTCCAATCACAAGGTATAAACTATTTGGAAATGTTGGGAGCATTTCACGGATTGCGGGCTTACTGCACAACTATGCATCATATGCATGTCCATCTTCAGATAGATAATACCACAGTGGTGGCATATTTAAACCATTTGGGTGGTATCAAGTCGATATCTTGTGATGAATTGGCAAACATAATTTAGCTCTGGTATTGAAAAAAATATTTGGATATCAGCTAGATTCATTCCAGGTAAGCTCAATGCAGTGGCGGACACCAGGTCACGAGTATTTGATGACAACACCAAGTGGATGTTGAACCCGCAAATATTTGCTAATATTATAGCCAAGTATGGAACACCAGATATCGACCTCTTTGCGTCCAGGTTGAACCAACATATGTCTCTTGGGAACCAGATCCTGGGGCAGTGGCGATGGACGCGTTCTCACTACATTGGGGGAAATTGTTCTTCTATGCATTTCCCCCTTTCTGCCTCATCAGTCGGGTATTGCAGAAGATCCAGCTAGACTCTGCATCTGGGATTCTGATAATACCCGACTGGCCCACACAACCATGGTACCCGGTGGTCCTCGACATGGTGAAAGAACCGTGGATGAAGTTTCCTAAATGTCCGAATCTAGTGACCCATCCTATAACAGGAGAAAGTCATCCATGCCATGGTCATCTGAACCTGTTGGTTTGCAGGTTCTGAAGAGGCCATTACTGGGATTCGGGCTGTCAATGAGGACCATGGATATCATCACAGCTTCGTGCAGAGAGTCCACGAGGAAGCAGTACCTCACCCACATAGGAAAATGGGAGGCCTTCTGTACTCAGACCAAGACCACCTACAACTCTGCAACAATCAGAAAAAGTTGGAATTCTTCGCAGGCCTTCACTATGATGAGAGCCTTAGCTACAGTGCCAGAAGTGCAATTATCATCCTATCTCAATATCGGAGTAGGATCCCACCAGCTGGTATTGAAACTTATGAGGGGTATATTCAATTTGAACCCTCCCCGACCATGATATAATATAACCTGGGACATTGTGGTTGTGTTGTCCCCACTCAGGAGCTGGTCACCAGTTTCAGATCTACCACTGGGTAAACTCACCTTCAAAGTGGTGATGTTAATGGCACTGATCACAGCACAATGGAGGTACCCATGGATCATGTCCTCGCAACAGCAGGCTGGGCCAGTGAAGGAACATTCCAACGTTTCTATAACAAACCTGTGGCCACTCCCGCAACGTTTGCAGATTCAGTTTTAAGTGCTGTCCCCTAAACATTTCCCCAAATTCAGAGTTTTTTGTTTGTATTAATAAATACGTTATTATTTTTCAGGTTTGTTCAAGTCTGAAATACGATAACATACTTCCTCCATCAGTAATTAAGGCAGTGTGTGAGCATGGACGTGGTCCAGGGCATGGAATCACAGAGCTTTGAAATCTTCACGAAGTCACTCACGAAGTAACTCCTCATAAAATAAGGATCAAACGTCAAACTGGTAAGTTCTCATTTAATCTTACTATTTTCTCATAGTTACATGATTTTGGTTCTCTATATTTTCAGCCCACTGAGACCATTCCTCCTTTTGAGAACTTAAAAATGATGGGGACTTTGTCCTTTTCATATGTTGATGTCAGCCATTTACATTTGGAATTCAGGTACATTAGAATGCATCACTTATGATACATTTAACTAACAAGGAGGGTAATTGGCAGTCTATCATGAAATGAAAAACCTACAAGAAAAATTACAGTCTTATTGAGGACAGGAATGAGTACAAAAGAAAAGGGGCCTGGGATTTTATCTGCAACTAAACATAAGCAATTGCTGTTTGAACTTTATATCTGAAATTCAATTGTTAGATGTGGTGGAAAAGTACTGTTGTTAACTTACTGGGTTTATGTTATGAGTATTCAGAATGAGCTTCCAGAGGAGGTAGTTGAGGCAGATACTATAACAACATTTAGACTTTACACTTTACACTTTAGACTTGAGAAATACAGCGCAGAAACAGGTCCTAAAGTCTACCGAGTCTGCGTCGACCAGTGATCACCCCATATACTAGCACTATCCTACACACTAGGAACAATTCACAATTTTTACCAAAAACAATTAACCTACAAATCTGTACATTTTTGGAATGTGGGAAGAAACTGGAGCACCAGGAGAAAACCCATACGATTACAGGGAGAATGTACAAACTCCGTACAAAAGGCACCCGTAGTCAGAATCAAACTTGAATCTTTGTCACTGTAAAGCAGCAGTTCTACCACTGCACCACTGTGCCGCCATTGAAAGACATTCAGACCGGTACATGGACAGGAAAAGTTTGCGGTAGAAGATTGTAAATTTCACGTGGTCCGCCCTGTTTCGACGAATGCATTCAACCCAGCGTGCACAATCATACAAGATCAAATGGAACAAGTTGTCCTACAACTTTCGGCTGTGCACGTCATACGCAAGAAGAAGAAGGAAAGGTTTAGAAGAATATGGCCCAAACATGGGCAGGTGGGCCTAATGTAGATGGGGCACCTTGGTTGGCATGGGCAAGTTGGGCCGAAGGGCCTGTTTCCTTGATGTATGACTTTGATTAGCAAATTTAGAGGCTGGATTTAGAGGTACAAGTTCAACTCCAATCGGGAATTTAGGATCTTTAAATTCAAGTAATTATATGCAAATGGATCACTGTAAAAAATACCTTCATTTTAATAGCAGGTAACATTTTTTATATTTCCCCAATGATAATAATAAAATTCGTGGATTGTTGTAAAAAAAAATCATGTTGTTTATTAATATCCTGCAGGCTAGGAAATGGACCTTTCTTAAATATTCTGGCTTATATGTGACTGAAGACCCAACAATATTATTGACTATTTTCCACTTTCCTAGAACTGGGCAATTAAGAATAAACAACAACTGATGGCTTTTACAGTGAAATCCAGATCCTTTGAATAAATTAAAAAAATGTGTGTTGTATCATATTTGTACATTGAGAACAAGATGTCTGTTTGGCTCAGCTAAATCGAATCGCAAGAGCTGACAAGGATATCAGTGGATTCTGGATGAAGATGGACAGAGACAAGACAAGGGGAGCAAATAAGGACAGTGAGCCAAGAATAAGTGGAATATCCAATTGTACAGCCCTGATGTTGTGTTTTGGGATATAAGTAGAATTGCTCTGTATAAAAGAACACAAGAAAACAGGAGCAGGAGTAGACCACCCAAACCACCATTCAATTTGATCATGGCTGATCTACCTCAGACCTCCACTCGTCTTCTGTATCAGTTGTCCATAACACTCAATCTCTCAACTTTTCAAATACTTGTCTACCTCCATCTTAATTATAGGTAATTATTTGGCTTCCACCACTCTTTGAGGCAGAGAATTCCAGATATTTATTTCCATCTGAGAGAAGAATTTTTTAAATGAACAGCCACTTGTTTTGTAGTTTTGTTCCTTTGTTAATCACTCGCCCTTGAGTATTTGTCATTTCTATCCTGGGAAAAAAAGGCTGAAAACCTACCTTATCTACGCCTCTCATAAGTGTATATAGTTCTATCAGGTCCCTCCTCAGGCCCCGATGCTCCAGAGAAAACAATCCAACTATATTCAATCTCTCCTTATAGCTTATATCCCCTAATTCAGACAACATACTGGTAAAACGTTTGTGCATCCTTTCCAAAGCATTCACATGCAGTGAGTTGATCCTATCCTGAACTTGTCCCCACCCTAGTTCCTTCTATCCATCCCAATCATCCTACACAGACCCTTCTTTCCCACCACAAAGTATACATGCATGTACAGCAGGCAGTGAGGAAAGCAAATGGCATGTTGGCGTTCATTGCGATAGGATTTGAGTATAGGAACAATGAGGTCCAACTGCAGTTGTACAGGGCCCTAGTGAGACCACACCTGGTGCATGGTGTGCAGTTTTGGTCTCCTAATTTGATGAAGGACATTGTTGTTATTGAGGGAGCGCAGCATAGATTCACCAGGTTAATTCCTGGGCTGGCGGGACTGACATATGAGGAAAGAATGGATCGACTGTGCTTATTCTCACTGGAATTTAGAAGGATGAGAAGGGATCTTATAGAAAAATATAAAACTCTTAAGGGATTGGACAGGCTAGATGCAGGAAAAATGTTTTCAATGTTGGGGGAGTCCAGAACCAGGGGTTACAGTTTCTGAATAAGAGATAAGCCATTTAGGACAGAGATGACGAAAAACCTTTACACCCAGAGAGTTGTGAATCAATGGAATTTTCTGCCACAGAAGGCAGTGGAGGCCAATTCACTGGATGTATTTAAGAGAGTTAGATATAGCACATAATGCTAATGGAATCATGGGATGTGGGAAGAAAGCAGGGACGGGGTACTGATTTTCGATTATCAGCCATGATCATATTGAATACGGTGCTAGCTCTAAGAGTCGAATGGCCTACTCCTATTGTCTATGTTTCTATGTTTCTACACCTCCCACAGGTAATTCCTCACCTAAACCATCGATCCATAACCCACATACTCCTCTCATTAGATCCCTTTTCCCTCTCTACCCTCCAGTTCAAATCTGCCCATGCACCTCCCTTATTTGCTCCTGCACTACACCTTTCTTATCGCATTCCGTCATCTGCACTCTTGGTTATCTCAATCAATCATGCACCAGCCTTTGTCATTATGCCCAACCCTCTCTATGTCTATCCAACCCTCCTCACCTGGATCTGTCTTTCGCTTGCTAGCTCCTGTCCCACCTCCACACCCACCCAATCTCCTCCTCATCTTCCCTGCACTTTTTTAGTCCAAAGGAAGGATCTCAACCCAATAAGTAGCCTGTCCATTTCCCTCCACAGATGCTGCCTTACCCACTGAGATCCTCCAGCAGATTGTTTCATGATAAGATGTCAAGGCTGCTCATTCAGCAGAAGTAAAGGCAGCATTGTATCAGACTTGAAATTGATTGCAGTTTCATGGTTAAATCATGAAGCTCAGGTCCCTGCTGAGAGTGAATCATGGCATGGAGAATTAAGTAACCCCACTTTTTAAAAAAGGAGGGAGAGAGAAAGCGGGGAATTACAGACCAGTTAGTCTAACATCGGTAGTGGGGAAACTGCTAGAGTCAGTTATTAAAGATGGGATAGCAGCGCATTTGGAAAGTGGTGAAATCATTGGACAAAGTCAGCATGGATTTACGAAAGGTAAATCATGTCTGACAAATCTGATAGAATTTTTCGAGGATGTAACTAGTAGAGTGGATAAGGGAGAACCAGTGGATGTGTTATATCTAGACTTTCAGAAGGCTTTCGACAAGGTCCCGCATAAGAGATTAGCATACAAACTTAAAGCACACGGTATTGGGGGTTCAGTATTGATGTGGATAGAGAACTGGCTAGCAGACAGGAGGCAAAGGGTAGGAGTAAACGGGTCCTTTTCAGAATGGCAGGCAGTGACTAGTGGGGTGCCGCAAGGCTCAGTGCTGGGACCCCAGCTATTTACAATATATATTAATGATTTGGACGAGGGAATTCAATGCAACATCTCCAAATTTGCAGATGATACCAAGCTGGGGGGTATAGTTAGGTGTGAGGAGGATGCTTGGAGGCTGCAGGGTGATTTGGATAGGCTGAGTGAATGGGCAGATGCATGGCAGATGCAGTACAATGTGGATAAATGTGAGGTTATCCACTTTGGTGGCAAAAACATGAGGGTAGACTATTATCTGAATGGTGGCAGATTAGGTAAGGGGGAGATGCAACGAGACCTGGGTGTCATGGTACACCAGTCATTGAAAGTAGGCATGCAGGTGCAGCAGGCAGTGAAGAAAGCAAATGGTATGTTAGCATTCATAGCGAAAGGATTTGAGTATAGGAGCAGGGAGGTTCTACTGCAGTTGTACAGGGTTTTGGTGAGGCCACACCTGGAGTACTGCGTACAGTTTTGGTCTCCAAATCTGAGGAAAGACATCCTTGCCATAGAGGGGGTACAGAGAAGATTCACCAGACTGATTCCTGGGATGTCAGGACTTTCATATGAGGAAAGATTGGATAGACTCGGTTTGTACTCGATGGAATTTAGAAGATTGAGGGGGGATCTTATAGAAACCTACAAAATTCTTAAGGGGTTGGACAAGCTAGATGCTGGAAGATTGTTCCCGATGTTGGGGGAGTCCAGAACAAGGGGTCACAGTCTAAGGATAAGGGGGAATTCCTTTAGGACCGAAATGAGGAAAACATTCTTTACACAGAGAGTGGTGAGTCTCTGGAATTCTCTGCCACAGAAGGTAGTTGAGGCCAGTTCATTGGCTATATTTAAGAGGGCGTTAGATGTGGCACTTGTGGCTAAAGGGATCAGGGGGTATGGAGAGAAGGCAGGTACGGGATACTGAGTTGGATGATCAGCCATGATCACATTGAATGGCGGTGCAGGCTCGAAGGGCCGAATGGCCTACTCCTGCACCTATTTTCTATGTTTCTATGTTTCTAAGTGAATTTATCCATTCCAATGTGAGATAAACCAAGGGGACTGAAGAGCACAGGGAAGATCATACGTGTAACAAAGTTGAAAATCATTTTGAGGTTGGTCACTGGAAATTTGAACAAAATATACACGGAATGGTCAGTACACAAGACAGGCACAGGAAGCAGAGAGATCATGGAAAGCAAGTTTCTACAAATATTAGATCACAAGCAAGAAGGGAATGGAAAATTATCAAAATTTAACAAGGCAAAAAGAATCAAACTGAAATAAAAACACAAACTACTCCAAAGCTTTTATATATGAAAAAGAGTTGGTCGTAAATTATACAGAAATAAAAAGCAAAACACTGCAAACAGTGGTAATCAATAATTAAATAAACGCTGCAATGTAACTTGTCTCCAATATAAAGCTCCTTTCAACTATTGTACCTTCATGCGAAACAGTAATGAGGATGAGCTGCTTAAATGTTGAATATATTTCATGAACTGAGAGATAAAAAGAATTGATTTTCCAGGTGCACTGCACTTGAAGAAAGACACTCAATATCTTGAATTATCTATCTATTCAATTTGGTTCTTGCATTTTAATCACTCATTCTATTTGTTACACATTATTACAATCATTTACTTAAATGAAATAAGGCACCCCCTCTAAAGAAATATATAATTATTTTCAGACAGCACTCAAATAATTCCTTTGGCCTAATGGGTTTATACCAACCTTTAACCACCCATCTAATGACACAAAATGCTGGAGTAACTCAGCAGGTCAGTTAGCATCTCTGAGAGACCTATTTTTCAGAGACCGTCCATTTCCTCTAATCCAATACTAATCCCATTTTTTTATTCTCTCCACATTTGTACCGTACCCCAGATTCTATCGCTCACCTACACACCAGAGTCAATATTGTATAAACAATTAGCCTACCAACCCACACATCTTTAGGAAGTGGAAGGACACCAGAGCACCTGTAGGCAACCCATGTGATCATAGGAAGAATGTCAAATTCCATACAGACAGCAAATGAAGTGAGGATTGAACCTGAGTCTCTCATCTGTGAGATAGCAGCTCTGCTAGCTGTCACTCAAAACTTGTGGAAATATATACACCCAGTGTTTAGTAGAGCCATTCAAAATAGCTTGCTGTATTGTCCATATTAGTTTGTTAATAGATCTTAGCATGGGTTAGATTTAGTATCATTTATTCTAAGTTAATTAGGGGCTATGGGTTGTTAGAATGGGTTACTTCGTGTTTCTAATTTCCACTTCTGGTTAAAATGATTACCGTATTTCCCAGCAATGAAGATGCACCTGCGTCAAAGTCACACCCCCATTTTGAGTTTATAAATTTTGAAAAAAGGTTGGCGGGAGAGGATCAACCACCACCTCCACCGGTTGCGCCTGTGCTGAAGGACACCGTGGCTGGCTGACAGGCGGGCCGGCAGAAGGTGCTGAGGTAACAGTTGGTTCCACTCTCCGTTCCCAGTGGCCGCTCGCAGCAACCTGAGTTACTGAGTGAGTTGCTGGCATGATCCCCGACCCCCTCCTTCTCAACATTCCTGCCCTCCCCACAACTTTATCCATGGCGGCCTAGTCAAGTTTACTACATTGTGCAGTCCAGGCCGTGCTGACCCAGGCTAGACTCCCCACACGTGCCTTATTTTCGGGAAAAAATAGGGTCTGCATTGCCGGGAAATACGGTAAACTAAAAATATATCGATAACATCTTGCTCAACTGTGGCTTTCTCATAATGAAACATTATGTTTTGCACCTGGGGAAATCCAGCTGCGCATGGGAACTTATTAACAAGCATTAATATTTCAACTACTTAAAATGATTATATCATTCAATTAGAACATGGCTGGCCTGCATGTTAATTCCATCTTTGCTCCTGAGAAAAAACTTCTATCTGTCTCAGCCTTGACTATATCACTTGATTAATCAGTGGTAAGGAATGTAAAAAACAATAGACAATAGGTGCAGGAGTAGGCCATTTGGCCCCTCGTGCTAGCACCGTCATTCAATGTGATCATGGCTGATCATCCACAATCGCTACCCCGTTCCTGCCTTCTCCCCATATCCGGAGTAGGATGGGGACCCACAGTCCTGTTTATATCAACGGGTCGATGGTTGAAAGGGTCAAGAGCTTCAAATTCCTGGGCGTGCACATCTGTGAAGATCTTTCCTGGTCCGAGAACACAGATTCAATTATTAAGAAAGCTCATCAGCGCCTCTACTTCCTGAGAAGATTACGGATAGTTGGTCTGTCAAGGAGGACTCTTTCTAACTTCTACAGGTGTACAGTAGAGAGCTTGCTGACTGGTTGCATCGTGGCTTGGTTCGGCAACTTGAGCGCCCTGGAGTAGTAAACACTGCCCAATCCATCATCGGCTCTGACCTTCCTTCCATCGAGGGGATTTATCACAGTCGCTGCCTCAAAAAGGCTGGCAGCATCATCAAGGACCCACACCACCCTGGCCACACACTCATCTCCCTGCTACCTTCGGGTAGAAGGTACAGGAGCCTGAAGACTGCAACAACCCGGTTTAGGAATAGCTACTTTCCCACAGCCATCAGGCTATTAAACCTGGCTCGGAACTCTGAACATTAATATCCCTCCATCTGTTATTTGCACTTTATTAATTTATTAATTCATGGGTGATTTATATATAGAATTGTAGTCAATGCCTTCTATGTTCTGTTGTGCTATGCAAAGAAAGATTTTCATTGTCCGGGACACATGACAATAAACTCTTTTGACTTTGACTTTTGACTTTGATATCCTTTGACTCTGCTATCTTTAAGAGCTCTATCTAACTCTCTCTTGAAAGCATCCAGAGAACCGGCCTCCACTGCCCTCTGAGGCAGAGAATTCCACATACTACAAACTCACTGTGTGAAAAAGTATTTCCTCATTTCCGTTCTAAATGGCTTACCCCTTATCCTTATTCATATGTATGACTCAGATCATTACATGGTCAAGAAGTTGTTTCTTACCCACCCCGTTTAAGTTTATAGGGTTTTATTTCTAACTTGTATTATGTGCCTGTTATCACCATCGTGGCAAATTCTTCTTGCCATCCTAGTCCTCTGATTTTTTTACTCTGATATCGCCGAATGATGGCTCCTTTTCGAGCGGAACTACATCCACTACATTCATATCATTCATTGCAACAATCCACCAGAGGTACGTGCTTCCGTACTCTTAAAACCTTGCTGGCCCTGAGTCAATGAAGCGTGCAGATTATTTTACTTTTGCGCATGCTGTTTTAGACCACAACAATCTGGTCTCCCTTCCCCACCTCTCTCCCCCTCATCTCCCCCCTCTCCCTCCTCCCTCCGTAATCCAAAAGACACAGCCCTCTCAACTCCCCCACCTCTCCCTCCTCCCCCTCCTTTCTCCACCCCCACTCCTCTCCCCAGCCTCCTCTCCCCCCTCTTCTCCCCCCTCCCCTGCCCCCATCCTCTCGCCCTCCTCCTCCCCCCCCACTCCTCCCTCCTCTCCCTCAGTCCTCTCCCACCATCTCTGCCCCCTCTCTCCCCCATCCTCTCCCCCCTCCCCTCCCTCCCTCCTCTCCAACCCCCATCCTCTCCCCCCTCCTCTCCCCGAGAGATTTTTCCCCTGGGGTCCGAAATCATCTTATCTGAAAAATGTATGCTTTATTTCTCGAGTTATTCATGAAAATGTTCAGAAATTTGAAAAAACTTTGAAAAAAAACGTCTGTCTTTCAGTGATGATGTCACAATGGGCCTGCGTGCTACTGTCTTGAATCTGAGCACTGCGAGTGACGTCCTCCCTCCCCAACTTCTCCCTCCTGCCCCTGTTAACCAAAAGACGCAGCCCTCTCCTCTAACCCTCCACCTCTCCCTCCTCCCCTCCTCTCTCCCCCCCACTCATCTCCCCCCTCTACTCCCCTCCTATCATCCCATCATCTCCCCACCTTCCTCTCCCCCACCTCCTTGCCCCCCCCCCCTCCCCCCCACCTCTCCGTCCTCCCTCCATTATTCAAAATGCGCTCTGGGGTTGCTTTCTCTGGGGAATCGTTTTCTCTCGGCGCTTTGTCTCGGCTCCTCGGTCAGTTCCTCTCTCTCCCCCTCCCCCCCGCCTCTCTCTTGCCCCCAGCCTCTCCCCCCCGGCCTCTCTCTTCCCCCCCGGCCTCTCTTCCCCCAGCCTCCCTCTTCCCCCAGCCTCTCTTTCCCCCCTGGCCTCTCTCTTCCCCCAGGCTCTCACCCCCCAGCCTTTCTTCCACCCCTCCCTCTCCCCTGGCCTCTCTTCCAACACCCCCCCCCCACACCCCCTTTACCCCCTCCTTAACCCCCTCCTCCCCTTCCTCCCCCTTACTCCGCCCTTCCTCCCCCTTTCTCTGACTCTCTCTCTCTCTCTCTCTGTCTGCCCCCTCTCTCTGTGTCTCTGTCCCCTCTCTCTCAGCCCACTATCTCTATTCCCCCTCCCTCTCTAGACGTGTCTGCGAGTTGGGAGCTATGAGTGGGTGGATAGGGTGGGGATGGGGTAAAAGGAGCCAATCAACAATATTATTATATTATCAAGGGGGGTGGTTAGTGTGTGTGTGCATGGCGGGTGGTTAGTATGTGTGTGATGCTGCAACCTGCCCCCCTCCCCCGTAACCACGCGTTGAGGGGACAAACCCAATGGGTCCCACTTGGTCTACATATAACATTCTGCAAGATAGTAAAAAGAAAAATGACTGAACAAAAATAAAACAAGACATTAGTGTAATACATAATTAGAAAAACAAAGCAAGTCCATTGTAGTGCAAGAGGTGTGGTAAGATTAGGATTGTGCAGGTTGGCTGAATAACCTTATAGTTGTTGTAAAGCAGCTGTTCACCATTCTGGTGGTTAGTGACTTCAGACTTCTGATGGTAGCAGCGAGAAGAATGGATGGCCCAGACGGTGAGGATCCTGGTTGATAGGTGTTACCTTCTAGAAGCAGTGTCTTGTGTAGATGCTTTAATTGCAGAGGAGGGCTGCACCTGTGATGGACCGGGGTGAGCTGACCACTTACTGCAGCTCATGCAACCCTATGCGTTGGAAATGCTTTAACGGGACATGATGCAACCAGAGTAAGGTCTCTTATTTCCCCCCATTAAACATGATCTGCCAATTCACTCCACATCCTGGCTATACAATTGGCTGCAGATCTGAGGATAGTCTCACCTGTGAAAACTGATATTCAATTATCTGTTCCTCTCAGTAAGTTATTATGTAGCTGCTGATTAATCGGGTCCCTAACCTTGATCTTGATGGAATATCTCCAACCAGTTATCTGTTCAACTGCCTTGCTAAACCGTGGGCCGAGGTGCTTTTTTGTTTCATTTCATGACCCAAATCACGTATCTAACTGTATTTATAACATATTGTGTAAAGATATTAAAGAAATCATACTTGAAACTCGTCAAGAATAAAATCTGCACATATTTTTGAAATATGAGAAATATCTCCGATTTTCCGAGTAGTAATTGTCCAATCAAAACACGTTTGACATTGAGTCAGACACCAATTGACCAATCACGCGCTTTCTTTCATGCTAGCTAGGCAGCAAGCACACTGGGGTCATGGCTAACATCACAACAATAGCAAGGTTTTGAAGGAAGAAAGGTAATGCTGCACTTGCTGATTATTTTGTCTTACAACTGATTTATCTTTGTAAAGTTATGATGTTGTGAACTGTGAAATAAAAATGATAAACAAAAATGTAGAGCTAGGATTGGGATTAGGGTTAGTGTCAGGGTCAGGGTTAGGGTCAGGGTCAGGGTAAGGAATAGTGTCAGGGTCAGGGTCAGGGTTAGGGTTAGGGTCGGGTAAGGAATAGTGTCAGGGTCAGGGTTAGGGTTACGCGTTTTCCTCTCAGTGGAAGAGGGTTAGGGTCAGGGTTTGGGTTAGAATAAACTAAACTAAACCAAACCATCTCAGTACCATTTCAAATTGTGCATGTGCGGTTGGAAACTACTACATCAAGATGCAAAAGCTCTACCATAAACCAAGAACGAGTTGGTATTATTGGAAGATGCATTGGTCCCTCAAGGCTGTTGAAACAAAAAACAATTGTTAACCCCAGAAATAAAGAGGCCACTTGTTTTTTTTAATGCTCAGGACACCATGCAATCTATCTCCACAGAACAAGATCTTTCTCATTGCAATGGTAGTTACCTTGCAACATTTTTTTTTTTACATAAGAGATAAATGCAAGAATCAAAATTATGTCTGAGTGTTAAATTGTGTCTAGTATGTAGAAATCCCTTGTAATATGAACAAAATGGTCTTATAACAAAACTGCAAGTCAGTTTGGAAATTCTGCATCTGAAGCATTTATGTCAAATTATGGATGAACTTCCCAAAGATAAGTTTAGTCGTTTTTGCCAATTTTGTAGAAATTTCTCCCCATGAGGAAAACCTGAGCACATCACCTGCAACAAAGATCTTTGTACCATGGCATGCAACAAAGGCTTCAAGATTAGGTTTAATGAGGAACTCCACAGGTACTCATTTGTAAAATGTATGCAGCCTCACCTGACATTCTGTTCAATTAAGTCAGTTGTTATTAGGTAAAGTCCATAACGTTTGATCACTTGTTCAACTCTAATCCCCAAGTGCATTGCAATCCCATGGACTCTTTGTGAATGTTGATATTAATTAAAAAAATTCATCTCAGCTGATGTACAAATGGATAACTGCCAAATGCATCATAGTACGGCAATCTGTCACTATTATTCACATAAAAATGGTGCAAGATTTGAAATGTGAGCATTATTTAATTAAGTCCAGAAATCAGTCAAAAATCCAGTGAATTTCTAATCCTCTGAAAGCATTCTTAAATGCACAATGATAATTTATCTTGAAGTAAATGACTGCTTTTGGTCTCTGGGTCTTAGTATATTACTTATTAACCTCTGTGATTATTTTTGTACAAAACAGATTTAAGCTCCAAAAATAATGTTTCCCCCTCCTCAGCTTTAAATTTATTGGCCATTACTCACATTTGCATAATTGACATCATTATCTGTCAGCTTGCTCAGCTCAGTCTGACAGTCATTAAAAGATCATTATAAACAGGACTGTAATAGGTTCACGAGGCCAAATGGTAGCATTTTAATCACCAGAGAGTGATAAGCTGACGGTGGCCTAAGGGAGAAAGATCTTGTGACTGGTGGAGTTAATGATCCAATCAGGTTTATTTACCACCTGTGCCCGAGTGTGCCATGTAATTGAGTCTGCAATTTGGAGAACGCCAAGCCAGAATGGAAATGTATATCATTACTGGGGTCGTTGTTCGGGAATGGGACCCAAGTGAATTGAACCACGGGGAATTTGTCCACTTCTATCACAATTGTTGGAACAAAATACAAAAAGATTTATTTGTTAAGCCTGCCTGCCCCCACCCTCCTGTAAATTATTTCTTATTCCTTTCTCACCAATGAATTCTGTATTTTCTCATGCATTGACTGTGAACAGCTGAATAGGCAGAGAGACAATTATGTGGATAATTTCAAATATTAATTTCAAGTATTAACCTTAATATCTAAGATTAGGGTTAATATGCAATGCTGGATCATGGATCAGAAGGAGTAAATCTACTTCCAATCTGTGTTACATCTGGCTTTTGTTTTAAAAAGCTGAGGCAGAGGGCCGAGTTGAAAAGTGCTTGATATAACCATTTTTCTATTTTATATAAGCGTATGGCAGAACTGGGAGATGTACAGTGGCTAAAAAAGAAAGAGTAAAAGAAAAACCTGGTAAAGAAGTACTAAGCACATTGGAGGCAGTTTTGCTGTTCGTTGGGACAGGATAGTTCCTCATTTGCTCGGTGCGTGGATATGAGATTGGTCATGAAGAATCAGACAAATAGCTATATGTCCTTTACTCATTCCACATTTCCATAGTTCGAGGATTTAGACTCCACAATGAGGAAGGCGGGCTAACAGTGGGGGCGCTGCGAGACGGCTGCCCTGCCAGCAGCGTGCTAGTCATTTCTACTTTTTTTGTTTTTTTTACTATGTCCAAATATTTGTTTTAGTGTCTCTCTGTGTGTCTTGTGTGGGGCGTGGTGAGGGGGGATAAGGGGGAAACCACATTTGGTCGCCTCCTCCACGGAGAGGCGACTTTTTCCATGTCGCCTCCCTCACGGCCTAACACCAAGGATTGGTGCGGTCTATCCCCGAGTCGGGCCCGGACCTTCAGCAGTGGACGCAGTATGGACTTTTTCCGATCTTTGGCCCGTGGACTGTTCAGCCTGAAGCCATGGTCTGCGGAACTTCTAGCTGTGGGCGCAGCGTCCAGAGCCTGGGGTCCATCAGTGGGCATCCCCGGAGAAGAACTCCGACCCACCGGCCCACAGCCTTCAACATCTTGAAGCCGCAGTCTGCGGAGCTTCTAGCCGCAGGCACGGCGTGGACTTACCACCCGGAGTGGGATCCCTTGCTGGGTATCCCTGGAGAAGAGCTCCGACCGCCGGCCTGCAGCCTACATCATCTTGAAGCCATGGTCTCTTGTAGGGAAGCACCGATTCGGGACTAACCTTCCAGAAGAGAGGGCCTGTACATCTGGCTGCCCGCAGCGGCGACTGCGGAGGTTCATGGCCCTGACCACGGGGAAACAACGGAGGAGGACTGACTGTATTTTGTGCCTTCCACCACAGTGAAGAATGCTGTGGTGGATGTTTGTCTTACATTTTATTGCGTATTTTGTGTTTTTTTTAATTGTTGGCAAGTTCATTTCACTGCACTTTATTGTGTATGTGATGAATAAATTGATTGATTGATTGATTGATTGATTGACATGGATGCTGGAGTCTTGCCTAAAACACATAGTGTTAGTGTAAGTCAGTGGGTCAGATAGCATCCATGGAAGGAATGGATAGGTGACATTTTGGGTTGGAACCTGTCTTCAGGCTGATTGTAGAAGAGTGGGGAGAAAGTGGAAAAGAGATGGGGGCAGGACAAAGTTTGGCAAATTATGTGAAAAGGGGGGGGGGGGGGTGAGTGGTTGATAGGTAGGTGAGTGGACACATGCCAGACATGAAAAAGAGTCAAGGAGCAAGGATAAGTGAAATGTAAACCACAGGGAGAGATATAGGTGGAAGAAGACAGACGGGGGAAAGAGGGATGAGGTAGTGGGAAAAATGGGTGAGGGGGGGAGGAGTGACACAAGAGAGAGAGGGGTGGAGAAAGGGGTGTTACTTAAAATTGGGGAATTCAATACTCTTACTGTTGGGTTGTAAGTGACCCAAATGGAACTTGAGGTGCTGAACCAGCAGTTTGCATGTAGACTCACTCTGACAATGGAGGAAGCCTAGTACAGAAAGATCGGTATGGGAAATGGTGAGCAACCTGGGGATCTAGCAAGCATTGGCAGACTGAGTGCAAGTGTTCGGCAAAAGTGTTTCACAGTCTGTCTTGCTGAATTACGGGGGCCATATTGGGTGGACTGAATGCAGTAGATTTGAAGAGGTGCATGTGAATCTCTGTCTCACCACGGATGGAGGTCAGGGAGAAAGTAGAAGGTAGAGGAGCCACGTCTTCTGCATTTACAGGGGAAGGAACTGGAGAAGGTGACACTTTGGGTGAGAAGGGATGAGTGAACCAAGGAATTGCAGAGGAAGTGGTAACGAGTCTATGAATTATAAAGAGTGAATTATGAATGGTATGAACTTGGAGGGTGGTGAATCTATGGAATTCTTTGCCACAGAAGGCTGTGGAGGCCAAGTCAATTAATATTTTTTAAGGCAGAGATAGATAGATTCTTGATTAGTACAGGTGTCAAGAGTTATGGGGAGAAGGCAGGAGAATGTGGTTCGGAATGAGAGATAGATCAGCCATGATTGAATGGCAAAGTAGACTTGATGGGCTGAATGGCCTAATTCTGCTCCCATCACATGAGCTTATGAAGACCTGAGGGGGATAGTCTTCTGAAGAGCCTGCTACCTATCTCCTTCATGGTAGGGGTTGCGCATCTGAAAACAAGTTGCTGTTTCTGCAACAACTGTTATCCAAATTCAATTTTATAACTATCATTTGGATATCAATACTCTGCATTCACCACATTTTCCTGACATTAAAAAAAAAATTATTATAAGCCTCAATCATACTTCGGTCATGAGCTCTATCTGCTGTAGTTTGCAAAGAAAACATTTAAATAGAGACACAAGGTGTTGGAATCTTGAGCCAAAAAAAAAATACAAACAGGAGAGGCTCATTCTGAAGGTTCTGGCCTGTAAAGTTGTCCAATTTCCCTCTACTGATGCTGCCAAACAGTTAAATAGATTCTGTTTAGTTGAGTAAGTAGACACTGTTTTGCTAGGTTCATGGACTTTGCTGTAAATCGTGCTTGAATTTCTACTTCACCACTTGGCTGTTAGAATGCAATGCAATGGGTGGCACTATACTGCTAATGTTCTGCTAATGAAAGGTATCCATTGCTTTGGACATTATGTGCTTTGTTCCTAATTAGCATCTATAAAACTGCATGGATCTACATCTCCACACAAAAAAGTGCATCTCACAGATCTGGTAACATGCTAGTGCAGAGGATAATGTGTGAATGTTCCCTAGCAGCACCACAAATAATTTAGAAAGTTTAACAACTTTTGCTTTGCAGCAAATCTCATATAAGAAAATGATTTGGGAGAATATAAGACAGGCATGAGGCTCTATGGAATGGGAAACTAGGATAGATTTTTCGAGGCAAGTGTATGTGTATGCCCTCGAGAGTGTACATGCACAGATTATGGGGTTAAGAAATTGCAGTTTACAGCATAGAAAAGCACAGTGCTATTTGTTTTGATTATAAAGACTATAGATATGTCTGCCAAAGTGCAAGAGAGGAGATACTTCTTTATATTAGATCCTACTTTTTTCCGACAGATTGGCTGATATTAAAAGAAGTGCTGTCGTACCTGGTAACATGTGTTATTTTCCTGCATGTAATTTAAATCAGGTTGTCTGAACATGGTGCTTTTTGAAAGGAAGTTTTCCAGTATTCTATATTCTTGTCCATAAGATGACTTTGAAATGTTACACCCCATAAGCTTGAAAAATTGGTGTTTCGTCTATGTTACCATTAGAGTGTCTGCATCCAGCAAATGTTGCATCTTCATCTCAGCTGCTATCTATAGCTGGTTCTCATTTCTGCTCCAGCTTTCCTTTGCACTAATACTCTTCCACTGACACCGTAATGTTTAGATGACAGGCTCTCCCCCAAATTATTTCATATCCTTCCCTGTAAGTATGAAGCTGGACCTAACAACGTTAAGATACTAGGTAGATAAAAGTGCTGGAGAAACTCAGTGGGTGTAGCAGCATCTATGGAGCGAAGAAAATAGGCAACGTCTCAGGCCAAAACCCTTCTTCAGACTGATGTTGGGCATGGGGGTGGGGAGAAGAAAGGAGAAAGGAAGAGGAGGAGCTCGAGGGCTGAGAAGGGGGCCCACGGCTATCTAGACTCCACTTCTTCCCACCCTGCTTCCTGTAAAGACTCCATCCCCTACTCCCAATTCCTCCGTCTACGCCGCATCTGCTCCACACCATTGCATCAGAAATGTCCTCATTCTTCAGGGAACGGGGGTTCCCCTCCCTTACCATAAACAAGGCTCTCACCAGGGTCTCTTCAATACCCCGTAAAACTGCTCTCTCTCCCCATCCCTCACTCATAACAAGGACAGTCCCCCTAATCCTCACCTTTCACCCTACCAGCCGTCACATACAACAAATAGTCCTCAGTCATTTTTGCCACCTCCAATGTGACCCCACCACTCGCCACCTCTTCCCATCTCCCCCCCCCCCCCCCCCCCCCCCCCCGTCTGCTTTTTGCAAAGACCGCTCCCTCCGTAACTCCTGGGTCAATTCTTCCCTTCCCTCCCGCACCACCCCGTCCCCAGGCACTTTCCCTTGCAACCGCAACAGATGCTACACTTGTCGCTTTACCTCCCCCCTCGACTCCATTCAAGGGCCCAAGCAGTTGTTCCAGGTGTGACAGAGGTTCACCTGCATCTCCTCCAACCTCATCTATTGCATCCGCTGCTCGAGATGTCAGCTGATCTACATCGATGAGACCAAGCGTAGGCTTGGCGATCGTTTCGCTGAGCACCTCTGCTCGGTCTGCATTAACGAACCTGATCTCCCTGTGGCTCAACACTTCAACTCCCCCTCTGATTCCAAATCCGACCATTCTGTCCTGGGCCTCCTCCATGGCCAGAGTGAGCACCACCAGAAATTGGAGGAGCAGCACCTCATATTCCGCTTGGGCAGTTTGCACCCAAGCAGCATAAACATTGACTTCTCCAATTTCCGGTAGCCCTTACTGTCTCCTCCCCTTCTCAGCTCTCCCTCAGGCTCCTCCTCTTCCTTTCTCCTTTCTTCTCTTACCCCCCTCTTCCCCCCCCCCCCCCCCCCCCCCCCCCCACCCCCCACCCTACATCAATCCAGCAATCTGAAGAAGGGTTTTGGCCCGAAACGTTGCCTATTTCCTTCGCTCCATAGATGCTGCTGCACCCACTGAGTTTCTCCAGCACTTTTGTCTACCTTCGATTTTCCAGCATCTGCAGTTCCTTCTTAGACATTAAAGGGCCTGTCACACTAGCGCGCGATTAGACGCGATAAGCGCGACAAATTCGGACGCGGGGGTCAGGCGATCCCGGTGCGAGTGAAGGGCCTGTCACACTAGCGCGCGATTACACGCGCGACGTCCGAAGGAAGGACGTTATTTTTCATCACGTGACGATGCGCATGAGCATGCGCGTTGCACGACGTCGGGCAGTGACGTCATCACGCAACGCCACGCTGAAGACGCACAACGTCAAAACGTCATCACGTTCCGCGCGACAGGATTTTGCCGCGCGTAATTTTTAAGCAGTGTCGGTTTTTGGACACTACGCGCGATGTCGACACCAGCTCCACACGAGTCCGCGGAACTCCACCAGACTCCGGCGATCGCAGTGGGACAGGGTCACGCGAGGCCGGACGACTAAAGCGACCACGGTAGGTCGCGCTTATCGTGTCTAATCGCGCGCTAGTGTGACAGGCCCTTAAGATACTCATGGAAGAACAGGGCCATCAGTTCTCCATGAAACTTACAAACAGCCGTGACCACAATTTGGCTCAATTTGGTCAAAGACTCATCTTTCAGGAGATTTCTGGGGGTACGTTTTTTTCAGAAATTCTCTATTTACACAGGTGAAAAATGAATGGATTGATACAGTGAACTATTGATGAATATCATTCATTCTGTTTAATAAATTGATATTTTTCAGGAATTACCAGGAATATTTTTGAAGTTTTCTGAAGTTGGGTTGGTCGTTTAGTTTAGTTCAGAGATACAGCATGGAAACAGTACCCCATCGAGTTCACACTCACCATAGATCACCCATACACACTGGTTCTATGTTATCCCACTTTTGCATCCACTCCCTACATACTGGGGGCAATTTATAGTGGCCAAGAACAGAATCTATGGCAAATTGAGCACCTAATCTGTGATTAGTCTTTGAAATTTAATTGTACCCTAATTTTGGATATTACATGTTAAATTACAGGAAGCAAGTGCAAAATTATAAAATAGCAGCTGCATGATGGAATAATAGCCTTCAACAATAAGATAAAATTTTAGCTTTGCAGAACTGGAAATAGAACTCTTTTTTTACATCCGTGTTATTAAGGCAAGTGCTGAACATTCAAGGCATTTTAGCAAATCCGGAGGGAAAATTGTTTGTTCCAACGGAGTCCAAATAGAAACATAGAAATTAGGTGCAGGAGTAGGCCATTTGGCCCTTCGAGGCTGCACTGCCATTCAATATGATCATGGCTGATCACCCAACTCAGTATCCCGTACCTGCCTTCTCTCCATACTCTCTGATCCCCTTAGCCACAAGGGCCACATCTAACTCTTAAATATAGCCAATGAACTGGCCTCAACTACCCTCAGTGGCAGAGAGTTCCAGAGACTCACCACTCTATGTGTGAAAAAAGTCTTTCTCATCTCGGTCTTAAAGGATATCCCCCTTATCCTTAAGCTGTGACCCCTTGTCCTGGACTTCCCCAACATCGGGAACAATCTTCCTGCATCTAGCCTGTCCAACCCCTTAAGAATTTTGTAAGTTTCTATAAGATCCCCTCTCAATCTCCTAAATTCTAGAGAGTATAAACCGAGTCTATCCAGTCTTTCTTCATAAGACAGTCCTGACATCCCAGGAATCAGTCTGGTTAACCTCCTCTGCACTCCCTCTGTGGCAATAATGTCCTTCCTCAGATTTGGAGACCAAAACTGTATGCAATACTCCAGGTGTGGTCTCACCAAGACCCTGTACAACTGAAGTAGAACCTCCCTGCTCCTATACTCAAAAACGTTTGCTATGAAAGCTAACATACCATTGGCTTTCTTCACTGCCTGCTGCACCTGCATGCCTACTTTCAATGACTGGTGTACCATGACACCCAGGTCTTGCTGCATCTCCCCTTTTCCAAATCGGCCACCATTTAGATAATAATCTGCTTTCCTGGTTTTGCCACCAAAGTGGATAACCTCACATTTATCCACATTATACTGCATCTGCCAAACATTTGCCCACTCACCCAGCCTATCCAAGTCACCTTGCAGTCTCCTAGCATCCTCCTCACAGCTAACACTGCCCCCCAGCTTAGTGTCATCCGCAAACTTGGAGAAATTGCCTTCAATTCCCCCATCCAGATCATCAATATATATTGTAAATAGCTGGGGTCCCAGCACTGAGCCTTGCAGTACCCCATTAGTCACTGCCTGCCATTGTGAAAAGGACCTGTTTACTCCTACTCATTGCTTCCTGTTTGCCAGCCAGTTCTCTATCCACATCAATACTGATCCCCCAATGCCGTATGCTTTAACTTTGTATACTAATCTCTTATGTGGGACCTTGTCGAAAGCCTTCCATCTTTTACATCCTTTGCCTCCTACTTTTCAAAGGTCATGTCTAAATTCTTTAGCTCTAAAAACGACACACAAAGCTAGAGAACTTGGTAAGGGAGAAAAAAGTCTTCAGAGGCATCCTTGGTTTTGGAATATACATATGATGATATAGAATGTAAACTTGCAAGCATGCATAATATCAAATAATTAAAATCGTTAAACATTTAATTTAATTCAAACTACTTGAAGAAATGTAGGTGAATATGTTTGCTATCCTGTATCTTTATCCAAACATTTTGAAAAAAAGAGTACATTTTCATCTAAAAATGATACATCCTTACATTCATCCTTAGCTGATGTATTCATCCTTAGCTGATGGATATTCATCCTTTGCTGATGTATTTTTCAAAGTTAACAGCTTATGAGTTCAGTATGATATCACTACACTTAACAAGTCTTTCCGTAAAGTGAACTTGTATTTATCTCACAGATATGTAATGACCATGGACAATCAACCAAATGGAAATGGAGCTAACTCTAAGATATGAACAAAATGTCCACTAACTCCATTCAGAAAAGACTAATATCAAATAATTGATAGCATAACCTTTGTGTTTTGAGGGGGAGGTAACAGTGATGCAGCTGGTAGAGCTGCTGCCTCAAATTGCCAGAGAATGGGTTCGATTCTGACTTGGGTTCTGTCAGTGTGGAATTTGCAAGTTTTCCCTATGACCACACAAATTTCCTCTGGGTGCTCCGGTTTCCTCCCACACCCCAAAGACGTGCGAGTTTGTAGGTTAATTGACCTCTGTAAATTTTCCCTAATCTGTAGAGAGTGGATGAGAACGTGCGATATTGTAGAAGTGTTGTGAACATGCAATCGGTGGTCAGCATGGACTTGGTGGGCCAAAAGGCCTGCTTTCATGCGGTATCTTTCAATCAATCGATCTTTTTTTTAAAACTGTGTGGGTGAAATTGGTATTCAAGTGTGAAATAAAATAGACACTATTCCTAGCAGCCAGTTTTATATTTCCAGTGGGAGAGAATGTAACCCGAGTCTGGTGGGCGGCGCGACTCTCGTCGCAGCGGCCTCTGCAGTCCGTCTGTCTATTTTTAATTTTTTGTCTTGTTGAGTGTAGTTAGTGTTTTTCTTTTAGCTGGATACGTGTGGGGGGTGGGGGGTGGGGTGTGGGAAACTTTTAAAATCTTTCCCCTGTACGGAGGACCGGACCTTTCCTCTGTCGGGTCTCTGTTGCCATTGGAGCGTAGCACAGTGGAGCGGCCTCCAACCGGACCTGGGGCTCCAGTCGCGGAGCCAGCAGACTACTCACCATCATGGAACTGACCGAGTTCGGAACGGGAGGAGCTGTGGTGGCGCGCTGCTGCTGCCTGACCCCGGAGATTCGGAGGCTCCAGCTGCAGGCTGGTGGACGGTAACACCGGGGGCTCGCGGGTCTCTGGTGGGAGACCGCTTTTCGGAGCTCCCGCGGTGGCAACTTCTCCCGCCCGAATTGCGGGGTTGAAGACGACCTGGAGTGGGGCCTTGCATCGCCCGGTGCGGCTTTGATGGCCACGGGACTTGTTAGCGCCCTCCGGGGGCTCTAACATCAGGACCCGGAGCACCACCTGGCGCGGCCACTAAGGCCGCGGGACTTATTTACCATCGCCCGCCGGGGTTTTGACTCTGACATCGGGAGGAGAATGGGAAGAGCAGGGGAGAGGTACGACTTTGTCTTCCATCACAGTGAGGAGGAGATTCACTGTGATGGATGTTTGTGTGAATTGTGTTGAGTCTTGGTTCTTTTCTTGTATGTATGACTGTAGAAACTAAATTGCGTTTGAACCTCAATGAGGTTCAAATGACAATAAACTGTATTGTATTGTATTGGATAAGCTAGACCATCCCCCAGCCCTGTCGGTATAATGTTATGACAAATGCAAAAATCATGGAATGCTGAGTTTTGCAGAATCTTTTACTGAAGAATTGCTAATTGATACTTTACAAGAAAAAAATTGTCTCATGCATATTTGGATGTGCAGAATCTGAAGCTTTGATGGACTTCAATGTAACTGCAGCAATGGAGAAGCAGAACAATGAAACCATCTATTAGCAATTACATCCAGAGATTGCCATAGTCAGAAATGCCCGAGGAACTTGGTTTCTGTCCTGCTGCAAGCTAGGATTTTTTGAAGGCCAGATGATGCCTCATTTATTTTTGCTCTCCTGTTGCACAAGGCAGGCCCATCATCAATCTGATATATGTTTTTACATTGTTTAACAGAATGTTATGGCTGGATAAAAACAGAAAATGCTGGAAACCTGCAGCAGGTCAGGTTACTTTGGTGGAAAGATACAAATGTAGCATTTCAGGTTAAAGGATGATTTATTGCTGACAAAGGTAACATCTATTGTCCATCTCCACTTAGCCTATAGCCTATGACAGTTGGTCATTTCTGAAGGCAATTAACAGTCAATTAAACATTTCTGGAAATATTTGATATTTTAATACAGAACAAAAACAAAGTTAAACCAGACAGCATTGATTTAAATAGTTTGGTTGATTATATGATCTTTTAAAACACATTTGTAGAACAATTAGTTTTTAGGTTATTGATAACCATTTGGCCATGTGATTTGAAATCTGTTTAGTGGCTGATGGTTCATAACTTACCAAACAAAATCTGGAATGTAGAAGGATGAAAGAATATGTCATTGAAACATGGAGGCCTATAAATTCAGTCACATGTTGTTTTCTTCTAAACGATACGTCTGAAAAATTGCTTATTTTTGAAATATAATTGCTTCCTTTTCTGGGACAAGTGGTGCCATAACAAAAATTGGACAGGGCCCTTCGGCTCACAAATCACTGCACTGATAGCATGGTTTCCGTGTTAGCTGCTCTTGGGCTAATGTGATTTCCGAAGAAACACTCTAAGGAAGCTTGTTCAGGGACATTAAATGAAATTGTGCAGAGGAGCATTTATGATGATAACTTTGTCACTTCCGATGCACAAGATAAATAGTACTTATTGCTGGAAGATCATTAACTCAGGGAAAACTACACTGGGTCTGCCTGAAATTTATTGGCTTCCAGCGTAAAATGTCAACAAGCAAATACTGTTGACTGGCACAATGAAAGGCACAGGAGTACTCACTGATGAATGTACTGAAGCTTGTTGAAGCCACAGCAAAGACATAATGGGGATGGGCCACAGTCAAGGTTCTGCCACCTTTTGGCTTTCAGGTGGTGGTCTCCGACAATCAGACTCTCAAAGTGTTTCATGGGTACATTTGGGGAAATACAAGGAGCAATGAGAAACATGAGTGAATGTACTGGATTTTACTTCAGTCACGTCAGTGACTATGTGAAGAAGCCCGCCTGGCACTTGATCTGCATTACATCGACGCTGTCGGTAGGGAAAGAGCTGCAGAGCGCAGCTCCAACTCAGCGTTAAGGAAATGGCCCGCATGTAAGTAAATTATTTTTATTTCCAGGGCGTTTTTAAAACTCCGTAGGCTGGTGAGTAAACCAGGAGGAGTTTAAAAATAAAATGGAGGAAGTTTAAAAAATCACAGGTAAAACATGCGTCCCGGGGTGGAGAAGAAAAATAGTCGGGACAGCGGATTATTGCGGAGCCACTTCCGATACCGGTGGCCGTTGAAAAACCCATTAGTGAGCCTTTGGTTGCTCCACAAACAGAAACCACGGAGGAAAACCCAGTGCCTAAAAAATGTAAAAGAAAATCTGAAAGGCCTGTGGGTTCTGATGAATCTAATTCTGAAAGTCCTCCAGAAAGAAAAGCTTTATGGCTTAGATTGGATACAAATGGGGAAAATTCCCCCCAAAAAATCAACCAAGAGTCTGAAAACCCACAATATTCCCAGGCAGCCCCTGAGGGGGTTCCATATCATGAATATGGTGCCAGTTTAAATTGGGAATTTGAAACTCCAGAGCTTGGGATTGGGCTGGAGAAAATCCTTGAGCAAAGTCTCAGGAGTAACAGGGCTGCATGAGACTGATCCTGAAGGTGGTGATTTCGATCATGAGTACCCACCACAATATTGTTCCAGGTGTGTCTGATGTGGCACAAAGTTTCTATACCTGGAGGAGGCGGTGAGGCCATGGAAGAAAACCTGGCGGCCAACATAAATTATTTGGTCTCTCACCAGCTTCAAGAAGCTGTTATGGTTGATACAGCAGAATTATTATACCTCACTGAAGGTACCTACGTAAATTCGGCTTTTTGGCGCCAATGTCATCAATGATGCAGGCGCAGGAAATATGATTTCGGCTGGGATCACTGCTTTTGGAAAGCAAGTGGAAGATTGTGGAATGACCAAAGTTTAGAAGGATATGTTGGCATTATTCTGTAACTCAATATTTAAGACTAATTGTATGAGGAAGATTGCCATTTGGCCTATTTTACATCCAAGATTTGCAGGGTTGTGCAGATCAAGCAATGTTCAAGCTCCTGGTTATTTGTTCGGAGAAAATCTGTTTAAATAAATAAAGAGGTTGATAAAGAGGCAAAGACTATTGACATCATGAAACCCTTTGGTTTGGCCAAAGAAAGGGCCGGTCAAACAAGAAGGGGATTTTGATTTGGAGCTGGAACAAGCCGAGACAGGAGTATGGTAAGGAAATATTACCAACCAGCACAGCCGAATATTATCCATATGTTGGGAGAAGGAGACCACCATGTCCGGTTGGAGAGGTACAAAAACTTTATCCTATTACAGAAGAATTTTTGGATGAACCTCAGATTGGTGGTAGTCTATAAATGTTTTATGATAAATGGGACTGTATAACATCTGACCGTGTTATATTAGGTACTGCTTAGGATCAACCATTGATTTTGTAGAAGGTATTGATCCACCAGAATAAGCCTAATTGTATTTGGTGTTTTTGTATTTGAAAAAAATTCAAATTGATAAAGAAGTTAAGAATCGGCGTAAAAAAGGAGGTATCGAGAAATCAAATGAGAATCCACAACAATTTGTATCAAATATTTTCCCCAGACACAAACAAAGATGGGGGTTGTAGAATTATTTTAGACCTCACACTTTTAATACGTTTGTCCAGAAGGATGCATATTATTCAGTACCAAATCATCATCACATTCGCAGGTATTGAAATTTAATTGGATGGGACAGCTGTGCTAATACAAAACATTACCTAATGGATTAAGCTCAGCTCCTAGGTTGTTCACTAATTGTTGAAACCAGCATTTGCACTGCTCAGGGCACAAAACCACACCGTTATGGCTTATCTAGATGACATTTTAATTGTCAATGCTAATCAGGAGTCAGTTGAAAAATTAGTCTCGGTGACTACAAGCCTGTTTGTAAGGCTAGGTTTCCTGATTCATCCAACAAAATCTAAAGTTACAGCCAACCCAAACTATTGAATATTTGGGGTTTGTGATTAATTCAGTTACCATGTTAGTAACTTTACCAATAGACAAGATTGTTGATATTACAAATTTTTGTCGGTGCCTTATTGACAAACCTTATCCCTCCATCCGAGAAGTTGATAATGTTATTGGAAAGTTACTAACAGCATTCCCTGCAGTAGAATTTGGTCCACTGCATTATCAAAATCCCAAAAAGGGCAAAAACACAAGCTAATACAGTGAGCAGGCCATTTGATGAGCCCATGCAATTGCCAAAGGAAGCTTTATTAGAATTGTATTGATGGATTGAGAATGTTCCACAAGCTGTTAAAAACATTTTGGTTCGGCAGCCAGCAGTGATTTTTCAAGCTGATGCAAGTTCTCTCGGATGGGGTGCTACGGATAATGATACCAGCTGTGGGGGCAGATGGACTGTCCAAGAGGATGTATTTCTCCAAACATATGGTATAAATTATTTGGAGTTACTGGGAGCATTTTATGGATTAAAAGCTTATTGTTCTACTATGAAGGACTTGTATGTCCAATTATAAGTAGACAATACCACAGCTGTGGCATATATCAATCATATGGGTGGAGTAAGATCATTATCATGTGATCATCTGGTTAACCAGGTGTGGCATTGGTGTATTGGTAAGAATATTCGGGTTTCAGTTATTTATCTCCCAGGGGGAGACAATATTGTGGCAGACAAAAGATCACGAAAATTTTAAGACAATACAGAATGGATGTTAAATCCAAAAAAATTTCACAAATATTGTCAGTCGGTTGGAGTACCGGACATTGATTTGTTTGCATCTAGATTAAATCACCAATTGCCCAAATACGTGTCTTGGGAACACGATCCAAGGGCAGTAGGGGTGGATGTTTTCTCGCTACACTGGGGGAATACGTTCTTTTATGCCTTTCCCCCATTCTGTCTGATTGGACAATGTCTCAAGAAAATAGCGCAAGACACTGCCATGGGCATTTTGGTGGGGCCAAATTGGCCTACACAGTCATGGTTCCCGTTGATGCTTAAAATGATTATTGAACCATGTATAATGATTCCTAGTTGCAACAATTGTTGATACAACCAGTGACAAAATAAATTCATCCATTGCATGATCATATGAATTTGTTAATCTGCAGCTTCTGACCAGACCATTGCAAGAGCTTGGACTGTCGGATAGGACTATGGATTCGAGGAACAGCACCTCATATTCCGCTTGGGGGAGGAACAGCACCTCATATTCCGCTTGGGGAGTCTGCATCCTCTGGGCTTAAACATTGAATTTTCTCAATTCTGTTAACCCAGACTGCCTCCTCCCCCTCCCCACCTATCCCTCAGCCCTCGGGCCCTGACATTCCTTCTCCATCTCCCTCCCACCACCCAAGTCGCACTAGCTTCTCATTTTCACACTACAAACAGCTTACAATGGCCCGTTTCCTTTATCATCAATACTTTTTTGCATATCTTTCATTCATTGTTCTTTATCTCTCCACATCACTGTCTATATCTCTTGTTTCTCTGATCCCTGACCAGTCTGAAGAAGGGTCTCGACCCGAAACGTCGCCTATCTTCTTCGCTCCTTAGATGCTGCTGCACCCGCTGAGTTTCTCCAGCTTTTTGTGTAATCCTCGATTCTCCAGCATCTGCAGTTCCTTCTTTAACACTAGGACTATGGATGTTATAGCTGCAGCTTGGAGAAATAGCACTAAAAAACAATATATGTCACATATAAAGAAATGGGAAGTCTTCTGTAGACAGTCAAAGATGTCTTATTATACTGCGAACATATCAAATGTATTGGAGTTCCTTGCTGGGTTGCATTTTGATGAGCACTTAAGTAATAGTGCCATTAATAGTGCTCGTAGTGCTTTGTCGTCCTATTTAGGACAAATTTCTGATCGAGATTCAATTGGGTCTCACCCATTGTATCCCGGTTCATGAAAGGAATTTTAATAAAAATCCTCCCAAGCCCAGTGATACAGAAATTTGGGATGTTAGCATTGTTCTCACTTTGCTTAGGCAATGGACTCCAATTACTTCAATATCTTTGCAAAGGTTAGCATTCAAGGTAGTAATGTAATGGCATTAGTGTCAGCTCAAAGAGTACAAACTTTTCAATTGTTACAGTTAGATTGCATGCATGTGGCTTCAGATAACATTGTGTTTTATGTTTATGATCTGACCAAACAAAGCAGACCAGGAAAAACTGGAGTCAAGGTATGTTTAAAGCATATCCTGTCAATGAAACATTGTGGGTAGTTAAGCATTTAACTAAATATATTGAAGTTAAGTTATCATTGTACCACTTTATCATTGTACCACTGCTGACAAATTCATTCACTTGCACTTTGTGTGCAATGTGACGAATAAAACCGATTGATTGATTGAAGTAATCAAAATTTCTGAGGTGCTGAGACAGCGTTACTAATAACGCACAAAAAAACACATACAAAAGTTGCAGTTCAAACCATTTCTAGATGGTTAGAACAGGGTTTGGATTTAGCAGGAGTGGACACTGATGTGTTTAAGTTTCACTCCACTAGGGCTGCAGCTGCGTCCGCTGCGAAGGTACAGGATGTACCACTCGATCTTAAGGGGTTGGACAAGCTAGATGCTGGAAAATTGTTCCCGATGTTGGGGGAGTCCAGAACAAGGGGTCACAGTCTAAGGATAAGGGGGAATTCCTTTAGGACCGAAATGAGGAAAACATTCTTTACACAGAGAGTGGTGAGTCTCTGGAATTCTCTGCCACAGAAGGTAGTTGAGGCCAGTTCATTGGCTATATTTAAGAGGGCGTTAGATGTGGCACTTGTGGCTAAAGGGATCAGGGGGTATGGAGAGAAGGCAGGTACGGGATACTGAGTTGGATGATCAGCCATGATCACATTGAATGGCGGTGCAGGCTCGAAGGGCCGAATGGCCTACTCCTGTACCTATTTTCTATGTCTATGATCAAATTTTAGAGGCTGCAGGGTGGTGTAAAGAAGAAACGTTTTCAAAGTTCTATGATAAACCTGTTGTCACGGTGCCAGGATTTGGACACGCAGTGTTGGGTTCACTTTAAATGCTTGCTTTGTTTTATATTATCGATTTATTTATCGATTTATGTTATCATTTGATATCATTATCACTTTTGTTGAAATATTTTCCCCTGGGATAGAGGGGTTATTATTTTAAAAATTGTTCTTTTTATGATTAAAAGACTTATTACATAAATTGAAACAATGTTTTAAAAATATTATTTACTCACTACTATATTGACTAAACAGAGTGTCGTATGGAATGAATCTACGACATAAAAAACACAGAGCTTTAAAATCTTCACGTAGTCACTTACGTGACTCCGAAGTAAAATAGTAAGATTAAACGAGAACTTACCTGTTCGAAGTTTGATCTTTATTTTATGAGGAGTTACGATGAGGGATTACATGCCCTCCGCTCCTAACCCTCATAATATAAATGATCATCTGGTAGTTTTAGTCTATGTTGGTCCTTACTATCTTACTCCGGCTATTGGTTCCGTGTTTTTCATGCCGTTGCTTTGAAGTATGCCGATCAAGCGCCAGGCAGGCTTCTTCATGTAATCCCTCATCGTAACTCCTCATAAAATAAAGATCAAACTTCGAACAGGTAAGTTCTCATTTAATCTTACTATTAACAATACAATTAATGTAGATAAACATTTTTCATGCACCTCACCTGAATGTGCATCTCTCTACCTCTTTCCCCCTCCCCCTGTTCTCTCGCATCTTATATTCTTTTCTCTAGCTTTGTCATCTCATACTTTTTTATATTTTCATCTGCCAATCTAAACACACCTTCACCAGCATCCAACTATCACCAGCCATGCCTTGTCCTGCCCCCACCTCCATTCCAGCTTTCTCTACCTCCATCCCCCCCCCCCCCCCCCCACTCCACCACCATCACATTCAGACTGAAGAAGGGTCCAGATACGAAACATCACTCATCTGTATGTTCCACAGATGCTGCCTGACCAGTACTTTGTGTCTCTTTTTGCTGCAAAATTGTTATTTGGCTCGTTTATGTGCACAAACAGACGATGTTTGTTACTTTAGGGGACCCAATTCTTGGATTCTCTGCACAAAGACCCCAGTATCACATCTAACAAAAAATCCCTGAATCTGAGGAATGGCAATTCAGAAGAACCTATCAATTGTAAAACATGGTTAAATTATGGGTGAAGAGCAACGATAGGAGCCTGCAAATATTCTTATAAACCTGAGATGTCCTGGGAGCAAATAACTAGAAAAGATGAAACAAACAATATCAAATCTCAAGCAACATTTGAGGGAATTTTATTGTCCTATAAAATTCTGTGCATTTGAACGGGATTTTGTGATTAATACATTTAACACTAGGCCAATTAACACCATTTTGAGAACAGTTTGAGTGAATACTCAGTTATGAGTAGATGTATTGGGAAAGTTGAGTTGTAGGTGAATACATATGATGTACTTAGAGCTACTGTATTGCTGGAAAAGGACGTTTAGTAAATAAACTCTGCAGCTTGGATTGACTGGAAAGTGATTTCAAGTCAACATTTCAATTGTACTCTATAGCTCAAACCGTTGAGTCCTGGCAACACCTTTGTAAATCTCCACACTCTTTCTAGCTTAATGACATCTTTCCTATAGCAGGATGACATAAACTGAACAGAATACTCCAAATGCGACATCACCAATGTCTTGTACAAGTAGCATTTGATTTTTCCATCCTGGAAAAATGATTCTGATTCTGCCCTATCTATACTTTTCATAATTGTATATACTCCAATCAAATCTCCCCGCAATCTCTGGTGTTACAGAGAAAACAATATAATACTGTCCAACCTCTTCCTATAGCTAATACCTCTTAATCCAGGCATCATTCTGGAATACTGTACCCTTTCAAAAACTTCCATATCTTTGTGCTGATCAGTGCTCCATATAATAAACAAAATGCTGTTAATGTCCTATAAAGCTTCATCATGACCTCCTGACTCTTATGCTCAATGCTCCGACCTATGAAAGCAGGCATATCACCATATGTCTTCTTGCTACCACTCTATCTACTTTTGTAGCCATTTTCAGGGAGTTATGGACTTGGACCCCAAAATCCCTCTGTACGTCAATGCTATTGGGACTCGTACAACTAATTGTATAGGGTTCCCTTACATTTGACCTCCCAAAGTACAACATTTTACACTTGCTCAGATTAAATTATCCTGACCAAAAATGTTGTCTATCCATTTACTCCAGATATGCTGGATAACCCACTGAGTTACTCCAGATCTTTGTGTCTTTTATTTGTAAACCAGCATCTGCAGTTATCCTGCTGTATACTTTGGCAGCCTTCCTCACTGTGTGCTACCCGGGCAATCTTGGTATCATCTGCAAACTTACTAACCAACCTATCTATATTTACATTCAGGTCATTTACTCAATCCTGATGTGCTGGCAGATCACTCACGGCAGGTGGGCTGGCAGTTGACTCATGGCTATTCCTTGAAATTCCATTCCAAGCAGGGTGCAAGGCCACCAAATTCAAATGCAGTTTCTTACCACTTCAAGCAGGGTGCAAGGCCACCAAATTCAAGTGCAGTTTCATACCACTTCAAGCAGGGTGCAAGGCCCCCGAATTCAGGTGTAGTTTCCTACCACTTCAAGCAGGGTGCAAGGCCACCAAATTCAAGTGCAGTTTCCTACCACTTCAAGTAGGGTACAAGGCCACCAAATGCAAGTGCAGTTTAATGCCATTTCAAGCAGGGTGCAAGGCCACCAAATGCAAGTGCAGTTTCATACCACTTCAAGATGGGTACAAGACAATCAAATTCAAGTGGAGTGTCATACCATTTCAAGCAGGGTGAAACCTCCATAAAACCACACAAATCTCCACATGAACACCACATTCCCAGCTCAGTAGATATTCAGTGTCTTCATTTGATTCACAGCTCAGACAGAGTTGTGACCTCTCCCTCCCCCATCTTGCAGAGACTGAGCCACACCCACACTTCCGGGTTTTATAATCCCTCCCTCAACCCACCAGAAGGGGCGTGGCCTTCATAACGCGATTGACAGAAGAGAAATTCTCACCATTTTTTAAACACTAATAACACTTTAATTTTTCATTGATGGGAAGAATCCTCTGCACCTGATGCGTGGTGTGGGACTGAGTAAAATAACCAAAAATCACAGCCTTAAGTGGTAGCATTTTATCTAAAATCAATATACAGTGCAAGCAGGAAGTTGTGAAGTATAACCAAATAACAATTACAACACAGAAACAGGCCATTTCGGCCCTTCTAGTCCATGCCGAACACTTACTCTCATCTAGTCCCATTTACCTGCACTCAGACCATAACGCACCATTCCTTTCCCGTCCATATACGTATCCAATTTATTTCTAAATGATAAAATCGAACCTGCCTCCACCACTTCCACTGGAAGCTCATTCCACACAATTACCACACTCTGAGTAAAGAAGCTCCCCCTCATGTTACCCCTAAACATCTGTCCCTTAATTCTCAAATCATGTCCTCTTGAATCTTCCCTACTCTCAATGGAAAAAGCTTATCCACGTCAACTCTGTCTATCCCTCTCATCATTTTAAAGACCTCTATCGAGTCCCCCATTAACCTTCTGTGCTCCAAAGAATAAAGACCTAACTTGTTCAACCTTTCTCTGTAACTTAGGTGCTGAAACCCAGGCAACATTCTAGTAAATCTCCTCTGTACTCTCTCTATTTTGTTGACGTCTTTCCTATAATTTGGCGACCAAAATTGTACACCATATTCCAGAATTGGCCTCACCAATGCCTTGTACAATTTTAACATTACATCCCAACTTCTATACTCAATGCTCTGATTTATAAAGCACTGAGGAAGGACATTATTGCCATAGAGGGAGTGCAGAGAAGGTTCACCAGACTGATTCCTGGGATGTCAGGACTGTTTTATGAACAAAGACTGCATAGACTCGGTTTATACTCAATAGAATTTAGGAGATTGAAAGTAGATCTTATGGAAACTTACAAGATTCTTAAGGGGTTGGACAGGCTAGATGCAGGAAGATTGTTCCCGATGTTGGGGAGGTCCAGGACAAGAGGTCACAGCTTAAGGATAAGGGGGAAATCCTTTAGGACCGAGATGAGAAGGATTTTTTTCACACAGAGAGTGGTGGGTCTCTGGAACTCTCTGCCACAGAGGGTAGTTGAGGCCAGTTCATTGGCTATATTTAAGAGGGAGTTAGATGTGGCCCTTGTGGCTAAGGGGATCAGAGGGTATGGAGAGAAGGCAGGTACAGGATACTGAGTTGGATGATCAGCCATGATCATATTGAATGGTGGTGCAGGCTCGAAGGGCCGAATGGCCTACTCCTGCACCTAATTTCTATGTTTCTATGTTTCTATGTAAAGACCAGCACACCAAAAGCTTTCTTTACCAACCTATTTACATGAGATTCCACCTTCAGGGAACTATGCACAGTTATTCCTAGATCCCTCTGTTCAACTGCATTCCTCAATTCTCTACCATTTACCATGTACGTCCGAATTTGATTTGTCCTGCCAAGATGTAGCACCTCACTTATCAACATCAATCAGCATTAATCAGCAAGTAACCACCACCAACAGCCATTTGCAGTGCTTCACCTCAAACCAACCACCACCACCAGCCATTTGCAGTGCTTCACTTCAAACCAACCAGCACCAACAGCCATTTGCAGTGTTTCTCTTCAACCACCGCCAACAGCCATTTGCAGTGCTTCTCTTCAAACTAACCACCACCAACAGCCATTTGCAGTGCTTCCCTTGAAACCAACCACCACCAACAGCCTTTGCAGTGCTTCCCTTCAAACCAACAACCACCAACAGACATTTGCAGTGCTTCCCTTCAAACCAACAATCACCAACAGCCATTTGCAGTGCTTCCCTTCAAGCCAACCACCACCAACAGCCATTTGCAGTGCTTCCCTTCAAACCAACCACATTTTCATTTTCAAACCACATTAAGGCAACTCAAGGTCAGTAAAACTACACTCACAGTTTAGTAGACATGTGTTCAGAGTTATTCACAGCTCAGACTGAGAGACATGACCCTGTCGCTCCCCCATCTTGCAGAGACTGACTGAAGCACTCAACACTTCCAGGATTTATAGTCCCTCCAGAAGGGGCGTGAATCTCAACATTTTTTAAACACTAATAACTCTTTTACTTTTCATCAATGGGGAAAATCCTCTTGCCCTGCACAGTGGAGGGGGACTCTGAGTAAGATGGCCAAAAATCACAGCCGTAAGTTGCAGTGTTTTTATCTAAAATCGATTTACAGAACAACATGAAGTGGTCAAGATCAGACTTTTAGTAATATCGATATATATATATGTACATATATATCACAAACAGCCGAAGTCCCAGCACAGATCCCTGAGCATCTCCACTGGTCACAGACCTGCAGCCTGAATATTGTCCTTCCCCTACAACTCTGTTTTCTATCATTAAGCCCATTCTGAATCTATACGACTGTCTTTGTTAATCCCATGGATCTTAATCTTCTGGATCAGCCTACCATGAGGAATTTTATCAAATGTCTTAGCAAAATCCCAGTAGACAACACCCACTATCCACCCCTCATCCATCGCCTTTGTCACCTCCTCAAAAAACCTGATTAGCTTAGTAAGACATTGCATTCCCTGTCCTTGATTTGGAAAGTGACATAAGAATAGGAGAAAATATTTGATGAGCTGAAATGAAACAGCATGGTATGCTCTGAGTTTTATGAAGATGATTCTATGGCAGTAATTGTTTGGAGCTTTCAACTTCACTTTGTTTCAAGGAGGGCGGTGAAGGGCATTGAACAAACATTCATGTCCATAGGAATAAGTCTGATTCATGGAAAAGGCTAGATGTATTAACGTAGATGATAACAAAAACACTTAGTTCAGTTTGAAAATGGGCATCATTCACCGTTTTTGTTAAAACCGGTTTGTTAACGTGATTTACTCCAATAAGAACAATAATAGTGGCTAGAAAAGTGTACTCATCAATTCGATTTTTAGATTCTGATGTTTTGCCCAAAATTAAAGTGGTCTACTTGATCATCACCTCATCCAGAGCTCACATATTCAAGTCAAGAGTGTTTTATTGTCACATGTACAGATGTGAAACAAAGAAATTCTTACCTACAGCAGTAGCACAATGGTAAATACAGTTCTCCAATAGATAATATAATAAAAAAGCAAAATAAAAGATCAATAAATAAAAAATATATATAGGGCAAAAACACAACAGAGCTTAAAGTCCCTAATGCAACCCAGGCAGCTCATAGTTCAGAGTTTAGTTAGAGTTTGTAGTTTTTAATAGCTTGATGGTTGTTGAGAAGAAGCTGTTCCTGAACCTATACGTAACAATTTTCTGACTCCTATACCTTCAAGAGGCAAGAGTGGAATGAGAGTGTCGTTAGGGTGGTGTGGATCCTTGATGACTCTGGCTGGCTTTTTTTCAGACCTGGCCGTGATGCAACCAATTATATGCTCTCCACTGTACAGCTGTAGAAGTTCAAGAGAATATTTGATGATGAACTTTTACAGCTGTACAGTAGAGAGCATATTGACTGGTTCCATCACGGCCTGGTTTGGCAACTCAAACTCCGAAGAATGAAGAAGATTACAAAAAGTGGTGAACATTGCCCAGTCCATCACAGGTACAGACCTCCCCATCATTGAAGGGATCTATAAGAAGCGCTGTCTCAAAAAAGGCAGCCAGCATCATTAATGCTTCTTTGGTACTAGGTTGATAGTGGTTTTCTTGAAGCAGGTGGGCCTCATAATGGTGTAGTGAGAGGTTAAAGATTTCTGTGAATATACAGGTCCTGAGGACAGGGTCATGGATCCATCCAGACAAGTTTCTTTCCACAAATTAACTTGCAGTAAAGTAAATCTGTAGTGAAGTAGAGGCACTCATACCAGAGTGGTGCTGACTGTAAACATGTAACTTCAGATATTGCCATTACAACATAAGATGGCCTTCATGTAATAAAACTTTGGAGGAAGTGCAAGGTCAATTCAAAACTTTTCTTTTCAATGTACCTGTCCAAGAGTCTTTTAAATGCTTCCTAAATATAACACATTGTACTACAGTAAGGTATCCACGGGTCACAGAAAATATTTTGACAACATGTAAAAAGTAAACTGGACCTTGGATATTGAAATAAGTGTTCATTGGCATAAAAATTAAATGTTAAAACATCTTTAAATGGCACAGTGGCAAGGCGGTAGAGCTGCTGCCTCACAGTGCCAGAGACCCAGGTTAAATCCAACTATGAGTGTCGTCTGTATGGAGTTTGTGCATTCTCCCTATGACCTGCGTGGGTTTTCTCCAGTAGTTCCAGTTTCCTTACACACTCCAAAAATGTACAGATTTGTCGGCTAATTGGCTTGGTTAAAATAGTAAATTATCCCGAGTGTATGCAGGATAGTGCTAGTGTGCGGGGAATCCTGGTCAGCACCGACTTTGTGGGCCAAAACGTCTGTTTCCATGCTGTATCTCTACACCAAACTATTTAATGGGCATGATTTTCAACATCTTTTAGGTAAAGTTGATTCCCCATGCTTTATAGAAATTACATTGATTACAAAACAGTGTGAGCGCATTATCTTACCATGGATTAATGAAATTCAGCTGGGAAGTTCTTTACCAAAATATTCTCTTTAGATGAGGTACATGTGTGACTTTATCATGCCTGCCTGTTCCATTAAAAATTGCAAGTAGACAATAGCTGAGCGAGCGATTAGGCGTGTGATGTGGGAACCCTGATTTCTGATCTGCAGTCCCGCTATTAAGGTGCCACTTTAAATTGCAACTGATTTATTCTGAACACCACAGTTGTTAATCTTTCCCTTAAAAAATGAACTGACAACATTAGCTAGAAACAAGGAATTGCAGATGCTGGCTTACCATGGGAAGGCACAACATGCAGTAGCAACTAAGCTGGTTGGGCAGTATCTCTGGTGAACATGGATAGGTGACATTTTGGGTCAAGACTCTTCTTTGGACTGGCTGACATGACCTGAAATGTCACCTATCCATGATCCTCAGGGATTTTGCCTGACCTGCTGAGTTACTCCAGCATTTTGTGTCTTTCCTTGATGACATTACCTGTTAGAAACATAGAACAATTGGTGCAGGAGTAGGCCATTTGGCTCTTTGAGCCAGCACCGTCATTCAATACGATCATGGATGATCATCTAAAATCAGTACCCTCTTTATGCTTTTTCCCCATGTCGCTTGAATCCTTTAGCCCGAAGAGCTAAATCTAACCCTCTCTTGAAAACATCCAGCGAATTGGCCTCTACTGCCTTCTGTGGGAGAGAATTGTACAGATTCACAATACTCTGGGTGAAAAGGTGGTGAACTTACACTGCACTCCCTTCAATAACAATAATGTCCTACCTCAAGTTAGGAGACCAACATTGCACACAATACCCCAAGTGTGGTCTCGGCAGGGCCCTGTACAACTGCAGTAGGACCTCCTTGCTCCTAAACTCAAATCCTCTTGCAATGAAGGCCAACATGCCATTTGCTTTCTTCACTGCCTGCTGTAGCTGCATGCTTACTTTCACTGACTGATGTACAAGCACACCCAGGTCTCTTTGCACCTCCACTTTTCAGAATCTGGCACCATTCAGATAATGTGTAAGAAGGAACTGAAGTTGCTGGTTTAAACCAAAGATAAACACAAAAAGTTGGAGTAACTCCGCGGGACAGGCAGCATCTCTGGAGAGAAGGAATGGGTGACTTTTCGGGTCAAGACCCTCTTCAGACTGATAATAGTCTGCCTTCTTGTTCTTGCCAACAAAGTGGATAACCTCACATTTATCCACATTATACTGCATCTGCCATGCATCAGCCCACACACCCAGCCTATCCAAGTCACCCTGCAGCCTCATAGCATCCTCCTCGCAGCTCACACTGCCACCCAGCTTTGTTTCATCCGCAAACCTGGAGATGTTACATTTAATTCCCTCATCTAAATCATTAATATATATTGAAAATAACAGGGGTCCCAGCACCAAGCCATGCAGCACCCCACTAGTCACTACCTGTCATTCTGAAAAGGACCTGTTAATTCCTACTCTTTGCTTCCTGTCTACCAACCATTTCTCTATCCATTTCAATACACTACCCCTAGAACTTAGCAATTCTTTTTGTGAGAGACTTGACATATTTTCTTTCACTGTTTTAATTATTCAATCATCTACATTCTCTTGAAATGTGGCTTATTTCTACTACTGTACTTCTTTTCCTGGTGTTCAACATTGAATTGAGACAGCAGATGTGACACCAAATCAATTTGTAAAGGTCAAGAGACACATATGCCCATCCCATTAGTCTCATTACTTGGCTTGACATCCGATTTCTTTCTCTCCAAACTGGTAAATTTCTTGTCATGCCATGAGTGGAGAATTTTGCATTATTGCAGTTTAATTAACTTATTCCCATCACATTTTTCAATTAGCCACACAGAAACTCCATGTTCATGCAATTAGGTACCGTTGCCTTAGAATGGATAGACATTGAATTTATAGTCATAGAGCCGTAGAGTCATGCAGCACGGAAACAGGCCCTTCAGCCCAACTCATCGATGTGACCAAGATGTCTCATCTGAGCTAGTCAAATTTGCCCGCAATTGACCCATATCCCTCTAACCTTCTCTATCCATGTACATACCTGTCCCGGTGTCCTTTAATTGATGTTACAGTCTCTGCATTTGAACACTGTTTTTCAATATCTCATCCAAATAAAGATACACTGCTCTGAGTTGGTAAGCACTGGAATCAGGGTAAACATCATTGCCTCTGCCGCCCTTTAGTTTAAACGGTTGTTTATTTTACTGAGGTATGGTAGGCGATAACTGGGCTTACACTGTTCTGACACTACTGATTTGCGTATAAAAGGGCAATGATAAATTATGTAAGGAAATTGCAATTCTGCTTCATCAAAAATGTGGCTGAAAATTACCCAATTAGTAACTGAGATAAGGATTACAACATTGTGACCACAGTGAGATTGACAGAGCATAAGTGAAACACATGTAAAGTCAAAGTCTCTCACCCAATCCGGTCAAAAGTGAAGCTGTTCAATAGTCTCTTTGTTGGTATTTTAAGAGATTGGTATTTTAAATGCTAGCTGTGCCGTTGATGTCCAAATCTTGTGGATGAATAAGCAAAAGTAAATAGATAAATTATATCACTTGAAGTTTCTGGATCAGATGATTTAAATTGAACAGTATGCAAATTTAAAAAGTCAGTGTTTCCAATCTGAATGCAAAAAGGGTTGAAAATAGAATCAGCGCACGTTGCACCAATCGGTACTCTAATACCGACAAGACAGGGATCAGATCATGACATGGTCACCATCATAGCTGACCTTCAGGTGATAAAAATACATCTATTGATGCTCCTGAACACATCATCAGTGATGTAACCTGGGGTCATTGGGTGTTTCAGGTCTTTCAACATCAGACACCCTCACCCAGGCGACCCAGCCGTGGTTGATCAGACCACGATGTGTTCAGGTGACATTCGCTCCTCCCCATGGACATCCTCTCCTGATCCTTCTAGCCCTGCTTCTGGCAGTCTATGGCCAGCTCATCGTACTTGGTCTTCTTCCTCTCCTGGGCCTCCTCCAGATGGTCGTCCCACAGCACTATCAATTCGAACAATGTTTTTGGTAGCCTCTGAGACCAGGAGGCTGTTTGGCCTCAGGATGGTCGTGGCAATGTGCTGTGGGAACAGCTAATTAAGTGATGATGGAATCATATGAAGTTACTATATAAGAGATAATAGTATTGATCTGCCTGAATACCCCCATGCAAAGCTAACTTGTTTGAATAACATGGCACAGACTGAGATGCATCAGAAATGGGTAGAAAAGTTTATTCATGTCAACCTCATTGGAAATCTGAAACACTGCTCCCTTTAGGATGTGGTTTATGGATGAACCAAGACCTCCAAGACCAAATCAACAGAGTGGAGAGAACAAGTACATGCATGATTTCCATGATAATCAGATATCATGGGGAATTTGCTGAATTACTCAACACATTTCCCTGGGGTTTGACCACAGTATAAGTTCATAAATCATTGGAGCAGAATTAGGCCATTCGATCCATTCGGTTTACACTTCCATTCAATCATGGCAAGTGTGAGAAGCAGACACCAATGCCACACCAAATGGCCTATATGTATCCACATTTTCGATCAGATCAGAAAGACCCTCCATCTTGCTTATTTGGTTCATATTCATGTCTGCAACACAACTCCAGGCTCCTTTATTGATTTGCAAAATTTCCCTGTTCCTTTGTCATGTCTATAGTCCTCTACAGACTCCTTTTCACATTCCTCCCAGTCCTTAGCTGAGTTTCACATCAAAAGTCCCACCACCATAACCACTTTGCTGTTCAGGAAATGGATTTTCCTAGTTTCAATAGACAATAGGTGCAGGAGTAGGCCATTCGGCCCTTCGAGCCAGCACCGCCATTCAATGTGATCATGGCTGATCATCTCCAATCAGTACCCTGTTCCTGCCTTTTCCCCATATCCCCTGACTCTGCTATCTTTAAGAGCCCTATCCAGCTCTCTTTTGAAAGCATCCAGAGAACATGCCTCACCGCCCTCTTGAGGCAGAGAATTCCACACACTCACAGCTCTCTTTGAGAAAAAGTGTTTCCTCATCTCCGTTCTACCCCTTATTCTTAAACTGTGGCCCCTGGTTCTGGACTCCCCCAACATCGGGACCATGTTTCCTGCCTCCAGCATGTCCAAACCCTTAACAATGTTATATGTTTCAATAGGATCCCCTCTCATCCTTCTAAACACCAGGGTGTACAAGCCCAACTGCTTCATCCTCTCAGCATATGACAGTCCCACCATCCCGGGAATTAACCTTGTAAACCTATGCTGCACTCCCTCAATAGCAAGAATGTCCTTCCTCAAATTAGGGGACCAAAACTGCACACAATACTCCAGGTGTGGTCCAGGTGTGGTCTCACTAGGGCTCTGTACAACTGCAGAAGGACCTCTTTGCTCCTTTACTTGACTCCTCTTGTTATAAAGGCCAACATGCCATTCGCTTTCTTCACTGCCTGCTGTACCTGCATGCTTACTTTCATAGACTGATGACAAGGACTCCCAGATCCCGCTGTACTTCCCCGTTTCCCAACTTGACGCCATTGAGATAGTAATCTGCCTTCCTGTTTTGCTACCAAAGTGGATAACCTCACATTTCTCCACATTAAACGTCCTCTGCCATGCATCTGCCCATTCCCCCAACCTGTCCAAGTCACCCTGCATTCTCATAGCATCCTCCTCACAATTCATACTGCCACCCAGCTATGTGTCATCTGCAAATTTGCTAATGTTACTTTGAATCCCTTCATCCAAATCATTGATGTATATTGTAAATAGCTGCAGTCCCAGCACTGAGCCTTGTGGTACCCCACTAGTCACTGCCTGCCATTCTGAAAGGGACCCATTAATCCCCACACTCCATTTCCTGTTTGTCAAACAATTTTCTATCCATGTCAGCACTCCACCCCCAATACCATGTGCCCTAATTTTGCCCACTAATCACCTATGTGGGACCTTATCAAATGCTTTCTGAAAGTCCAGGTACACTACATCCACTAGCACTCCCTTGTCCATTTTCCTAGTTACATCTTCAAAAGATTCCAGTAGATTTCCCCTTCGTAAATCCATGCTGACTCGGACCGATTCATTTACTGCTATCCAAATGTATGGCTATTTCATCTTTTACAATTGACTGCAGCATCTTCCCCACCACCGATGTCAGGCTAACTGGTCTATAATTCCCTGTTTTATCTCTCCTGCCTTTCTTAAACAGTGGGATAATATTAGCTACCCTCCAATCCACAGGAACTGATCCTGAGTCTATAGAACATTGGAAAATTATTGCCAATGCATCCACGATTTCTAGAGCCACTTCCTTAAGTACCCTGGGATGCAGACCATCAGGCCCTGGGGATTTATCAGCCTTCAGCGCCATCAGTCTGCCCAACACCATTTCCTGCCTAATGTGGAATTCCTTCAGTTCCTCCGTCACCACAAATCCTCTGGCCACTTCTATATCAGGAAGATTGTTTGTATCGTCCTTTGTGAAGACGGATCCAAAGTACCTGTTCAACTCATCCGCCATTTCCTTGTTCCCCATAATAAATTCACCTTTTTCGTTCTTCAAGGGTCCAACTATGGTCTTAACTATTTTTTTTCTCTTCACATACTCAAAGAAGCGTTTACTATCCTGCTTTATATTCTTGGCTAGCTTACCTTCATATAGGTGTGTTACAAAACTTACCTTGAGCAGCGCTGCTGTTCTGCCGCTCCTCGTGTGCGCGACTTTGGCGCCTTTCAGAGGGGGACGGGCTTAAAGTGCCATTTTTCCACAGGCAGGGAAAATCGATCAATGTCGGGCGTTTTCGTTGCGGAAGAAAAATCTCTACAACATTTCATGAATGAAGGTATTTTTAAATTACGCTAAATTATTTATTAACTAGAGTAATTTAAAAATCACCTTCAAAAGCCGTGAGGGCCAACAACCGGAAGGATTTTGCGTAGGGGAGAAAAAAAGGGAAATAGTTTATTTTTATATTAAAAGTTGGTTTTTCGGGATGCTTTAATAACATTTTCATGTGGCGAAATGGGGTTCAAAAAAATGTATGAACAAACAGTATTTTTCTTCCCGACTTCACCGCTAACAGCAACGTTCCAATTCACCGCATTCCACTAAAACCCACTCGCTAGTTGATTTAAATGGCCGTTAATTTACAGGAATCAAACACTAAATTCCTTCCATTTGGCCCAGAAATTCATGAAAATGAGATTTAAAAATTATGTTATATTGTGGATTATTGTGTAAATGTTATTTGGACACTTAGGCAATTTAAAAAAAGTTTATCTTTTCTTAAGAAATGGATAGATGTTTAGATCTACTCATTGAATTTTGTAATTAGCTACAATTAGATAACTAACTAATTATATGCTTTAATTTCAGGTCATCCAAGTAAGATTGGTTCATATTTGTTTCAGAATGCTTCAATCTATAATAACTGAACATTTCATTGCGTTCTCTTAATTTTTAAGAAAGTTATGGGCTTTTAACTGTTCCAGATCACAGCTTTTAAGTCAATTGAAAGGCAATGGGGAACAAGATGCTAATTTCCGAGTATGAAAATGGCCATAACTTTCTTAATACTGAAGATATGAAAGTGAATTAGGTGTCAAAGTAAACTTCTTTTTATGCTTTATCTGATGGGATAAATTGCAGACTTGATTTTTAAAATCTCAAAATTTTGTAACATTGCTACTTCATACCTCATCTTTTCTCCCCACATTGTCTTTTTAGTTATCTTCTGTTGCTCTTTAAACATTACCCAATCCTCTTGATTCCCGCTCATCTTTGCTATGTTGTATTCTTCTCTTTTACTTTCATACTGTCCCTGACATCCCTTGTCAGCCACGGTCGCCCCTTACTCATCTTGGAATCTTTCTTCCTCCTAGGAATGTACTGATCTTGCACCTTCTGTATTATTCCTAGATATACCTGCCATTGTCATTCCACTTCCACCCCTGCTAGTGTATCTTTCCAGTCAACAGCTCCTTCCTCATGGCCCCATTGTCCCCTTTATTCAACTGTAACACTGACACTTCCGATCTACCCTTCTCCCTCCTCAATTGTAGATTATTTCTGAGTTTCATTCGGAACTCTAGGAATACTTGTAAAAATGAGGACATCCTGGTCTTAACCTGTCAGGCAACTGCATCCCCTCACTCATTACCTTTTGCTTTGTCAGTTTACTTTCTCCAAGTAGGAGAAGAAACTATTGGATTAGCCCGATAGACACAGAAAAGTGGAGTAACTCAGCATGTCAGGCAGAAACTCTGGAGAAAAGGAATAGGGGATGTTTCTGGTCGAGACTGTGAGTCAGGGGAAAGGGAACCGATAGATATAGACGGTGATAGAGATACAGAACAAATGAATTGAATTAGGATATTCCCTTTTTTTTCCTAGATGTTTTCTATTCTTCTCCAGTAGGGAATGACACAGCTAGATACCAACAGTGGGAAATTACTGGGAAATAGAGATAGAGATGGAGATAGAGATGGTAATAGAGATACCAACAGTGGGAAAACAGTGGGTATACCAGGAGTATTTTGTGCAGTTTTGGTCCCCTAATTTGGGAAAGGACATTCTTGCTATTGAGGGAGTGCAGCATAGGTTTACAAGCTTAATTCCCGGGATAGCAGGACTGTCATATGCTGAGAGAATGGAGCAGCTGGGCTTGTATACTCTGGAATTTAGAAGGATGCGAGGAGATCTTATTGAAACATATAAGGTTATTAAGGGTTTGGACACGCTAGAGGCAGGAAACATGTTCCCGATGTTGGGGGAGCCCAGAACCAGGGGCCACAGTTTAAGAATAACACAGTTAAGAAGACATTTAGAACGGAGATGAGGAAACACTTTTTCACACAGAGAGTTGTGAGTCTGTGGAATTCTCTGCTTCAGAGTGTGGTGGAGGCCCGTTCGCGGGATCACAACATCTTAATTGATGCCTCCAGTTCGGTGTTGGTGTAGATCGCACTGCTTTGAACTGGTTCACATCTTACCTCAAAAATATAAGCTTCTCGATCAACATAGGCAACATTTCCTCTTCCCCAGCGAGCCTCTCCTGCGGGGACCCACAAGGTTCCATCCTAGGCCCCATCCTTTTCTCGATGTACATGCTCGGTCAAATCATTCAAAAACACGACATTTCATTCCATTACATTGCTGATGATACACAGCTTTATTTCCCCCTGAAACAAAACAACCAGTCAAATCTTATCAATTTCATGAACTGCCTTGAGGACATTAAATGTTGGATGGCACAGAATTTCCTACAGCTGAATGAGAACAAGTCTGAAGTCATCCTATTTGGCCCCCCTGACTCCATCAAAGTGATTACCAGCAGTCTTGGCAACTTATCCACCCTTGTCAAACCCCATGTCAAAAACCTTGGTGTGATATTTGATTCTGCCTTTAAGTTTGACAAGCAAATCAATTCAGTGGTAAAAGCCAGTTTCTTCCGGCTTCGTACCTTTTCCAAACTAAAATCGTTCCTCTCATTCAAAGATCTGGAGAAAGTCATCCACGTTTTTATATCCTCTCGCCTGGACTACTGCAAATCCGTGTATACTGTGATCAGTCACTCATCCCTGTCCCACCTGCAAATGGCCCAGAATGCCGCAGCCAGGTTCCTGACAGGTATCCGGAAGAGGGACCATATTACCCCCATTCTGGCCTCTCTCCACTGGCTGCCAGTACGGGTCAGAGTTGATTTTAAAGTTCTCCTGTTTGTCTATAAAGCCGTAAACGGGCTTGCTCCCTCCTATATCACAGACCTCCTTACCCCTTACTCTACCTCCAGCTCCCTCAGGTCGGCTAACTTGGGGCTCCTGGCTGTCCCATGATCTAAACTTAAGCTCAGGGGTGACCGTGCCTTTGTTGTTGCGGCCCCCAAAACTGTGGAACAGCATCCCCCTCCCTATCAGATCTGCCCCCTCCATCGACTCTTTTAAGTCCAGGCTCAAAACTTATTTTATTCACTAGCATTTGAATCCCCCTGATGTGGCTGATCTTTGTTTTGTGTCTTTGAGCTGATTATTTGAAACCCGTGTGCTATGTGCATTCCTGTGTATACTACCTGCTCTGGTCTGTACAGCACTTTGGTCAACGTGGGTTGTTTTTAAACGTGCTTTATCAATACATTTGACTTGACTTAACTTGACTCTGGATACTTTCAAGAGAGAGCTAGATAGGGCTCTTAAAGATAGCGGAGTCAGGGAATAAGGTGAGAAGGCAGGAATGGGGTACTGATTGGGGATGATTAGCCATGATCACATTGTATGGCTGTGCTGGTTCGAAGGGCTGAATGGCCTACTCCTGCACCTATTGTCTATTGTCTCTAATGGCTATTAATGACTATTATTCGAGTTAAACCTTTAGGAAGCCAGTGCTGGGATAAAGCCTTATCCCAAATGCTGGGATTGAGCTATTTTTCCAGAGGTGCCGCCAGACCCACTGACATACTCCAGCACTTTGTGTCTATCTCTAGGATATAATTGTCAGACTTGATCCTATTCATTTTGTTCATTGGCACATACATTTTCTCAATGATCAGTGGATAAGGGTAACAACTAAAAATCATGATTATTCTGTGAAGGTTTTCTTCCACTGCCTGAGAAACCAAAGACAAGTATGATAGTTTACCAAAATACAGACAGGATAACTCCAAACAGAGTGAGGGTTAGGCAAGATCTTCTCAGATTGTAGGGATCAGAATCAGATTACTTGGTACATTTGCTCAGTTATTTTATAGTATTTTTTTCTTGAATAAAGGTAATGCATCATTTAACATGAAGTCCCTTAAATTAGCGAGATTGTTTAACTTTCAGACACAAGGTACCGCAGATGCTAGAGTCTGCAACGAAATTCAAACTGCTGGAGGAATTCAATGGATCAGATAAATGGTCTTGACCCAAATTGTCATCTGATTTTTCTATTTTGGGCGACACATTGGTACAGCGGTAGAGTTTCTGCATTGCTTTACAGCTCTGCCAAATAGCTATCTATACGGAGTTTGTACATTCTCCCTGTGACTGCCAGGATTTTCTCCAGGTGCTCCAGTTTCTTCCCACACTCCAAAGATGCACAGGTTTGTAGGTTAATTGTCTTCTGTGAATTGTACATTGTTCCTCGTGTGTAGGATAGTGTGTGTGTTCGGGGTGATTGCTGGTTGGCACAGACTCGCTGGGCCAAAGAGCCTGTTTCCACATTGTAACTCTAAAGTTCTAGCAATTTTATATTTGCTCCTTTAAGTTTGAACTGTGTACACTATATTCTGGTTCCAACATGTAGTCTCTCTTATGCTGAACCAAAGCCAGACAGTAACAATTATTAATCTCAGGAGGTGCTTTGTCTCTCTTCATTTCTTAAGATACCTCTCTTTGCTGCATAAGAAGATTAGGAATTAAGTGAATCTTTTTGTCTGTCTGCAAAAGACTGCATGTCACATCCCCAAGGATAATTAGTACAGAATAATTGGTCATTAGTGTAACCAAATAGAAAATTAAAAAAACATGGGATAAGAAAATTCTGCAATTTCTTTTCATTAGACTGTTGAATCATATTTAAAAAATATCTATTTACCTAATTTTAAAGGGCAGATTTATCCTAGCTGAAATGATTACTAGGCAAGACTCCAGGAGTTAAAGTTTAAGCAATAAAGTAAAACCATAGAAATTAGGCTTCAAATGCTTTGTAATATAAGATATTTAGGGTGATATGATTGTGCCTTATGGTCACGTGAACAAAATTGACAAGTCAGGCGCCTCTCGTGATGGAGCTTGGAGCCAGTGTCAAGAGCGCTTATATGTCAAATGTGCCCACGATGAAACAAGAAATTGTTACTTGCAGCAGCATAACAGTTATATAAACACGATACACATAGATAATGTGCAATAATCAAAATTTCAATAAATTAATAACTCCCAAACCAGTGCAAAGAAAACCAAAGTCCTTAGTGCAACCAAAGGCAATCCATAGTTCCCAGTTGAGTTTAGTGTTGTGTAGTGTTAAAGAGCATGATAGTTGTTGGGTAGAAGCTATTCTTGAACCTGGTCATCATGGGTTTTTTTTAACCTGTCAAAACATGGAATTCAGGCACATTCCTTTATTAGGGACTGGAGAGACATAGTCAAAGGGATGTATTAACTTATGAACCATTGATGTAAGCAAGAACTTGCCATGAAACTACTTCTGTTAAATATATTGATATGTACAAGTAGTGATTGTTTTTTTAAATCATAAGGTGCAACCGCATAAACAAATTTTGCACTCTATGTGCAACAGAAGCTTCAAAGTTCCAAGGCAGGCAACCATTTGACATAATGTTTGTAAATTGATCACAATAATTTTGTAGACAATGACTAGTTCCTCAATTTGGTTTATATTTATAGATGTATCTGCTCAAAAATGGATTGGAACAAATGTGACCCGATTATGAGGTATTCTGCAATAATTGGCCAAGTGTAGAGGGAAATGTAATGGGCAAAATGGGGACAACTGAGTTAAAGGCCCATGTTAATTTGATTCCAATCAACTCCTTGATGTGCAGAATGTACCAGCCAACTAAAACCAGCAACCAATACATGGAAACAAAAGAAGAATGGTCCAGGCATTAGAAACATTAGACATTTTAGAGTTGAGGTATTTTGCATCATTTAAACAAAAATGGCTTGTGCCTCAAATGTAGGCTTTGGTTCATAGGAGCCCATAGAGAGTTGCCTGGTCATCTACAGTAGGTTAACCAAAAATGATATACCACATTTTATGGGCTTTCAAGTACCTATCGTGCATTGTCATTTTCTCCAGATAACTCAATGAAGTTCAATAAAGCCAAGTGTACCTATGGCAAATGGATTCTGTTAATAGACAGGACCATACATTTCCAGACAAGTGGTGACATTGAAGCAAAACAACTGCAGAAGACAGAATGAGTATTGTCTGGTTTGCTTGGTTATCATATACTGGAGGAATGTAACTTTATCTGATGAGGAAAAGAAGAGACTGCATTATTTGGGGAATATTATCAGTTAATCATTTTCCAATGTATTAAACTTGCAATATACCATTAATAAAATGTTATATGCATCAATTTAGTAATATTACTTTGATTTAATATGAATTATATCAAATTAAAGTCTTCCAAATGTAATTAATTATTTCTCTATATAATTTAAATTATATATTTGCCAGATTTCATTAATAAAATGTTCATTAATTTATGTTAATGATGAATACATTATTGATTACATTTCCAAAGCGCATTTATTAATGTCTAAAAGGCCAGAGTGCATCTTTGCATTACATTTTTGCTTAAATGCCATTAACTTATTTTAGAATACATAGACAATATTGATTACAATTCCACAGCATAATTGTAATTAATTCTCTCTTTTTCACAGTAATTGGATGTAATATATGGTAATAGCTCTATCTTTATGTACCTGAATAAGGATTCTACATCCAGAACGTGTAGCTGCCGTCCATCTGAACACAGAGATAGAGAGCATGCATGAATTAGAGTCAAAGAGACATAGAGTGCGGAAACAAACCATTCAGACCAAGTTGCCCATGCCAACCAAGATGCCCCATCTACACGAGTCCCACCTGCCAGCATTTGTCCCTATCCCTCGAAACATTTCCTATCCATGTACCTGTCCAAATGTCTTTTAAATGCTGTTGTAGTATCTGCCTCAATTACCACCTCTGTCAGCTCGTTCCATATACTCACCATCCTATGTGTGAAAAAAGGTTGCCCTTACCCCTCAGTATTAAATATTTTCCCGCTTAGCTTATACCTCTGGTCTTATAACGTTGGTTCTTGATTCTCCTACTGTGTGGTTATTCTATCTATTCCCCTCATGATCTATACACCTCTCTCAGAATACCACTCATCCTCATGTGCGCCAAGGAATAAAGTCCTGGCCAGCTCAACCACTCCATATAGCTCTGGCAACATCCCCGTAAATCTTCTCTGCACTCTTTCCAACTTAACAACTTTTCTATTGCAGGGTAACCAAAGTGAAACAAAATAAGCAAATGTGGCCTCACCAATGTTTTGTACAACTGTAATATAACCCCCCAACATCTATACTCAATACCCAGACAGAAGGCCAATGTGACTAAAGTCTTTGTGACCACCATGACCACCAAGTACCTGTGTCGCTACTTTCAATAAATGATGTAACTGCACTCCTAAATCCCTCTGATCCACAACGCTCCCCAGAACCCTGACATTGGACTGCTGGGCCGTGGGAGAAGAACAAAGGGAAGAGATAACTTTGCCTTCCATCACAGTGAGTAGATGTTGGAGATCCACTTTGATGGATGTTTATGTAAACTGTGTTAAGTGTGGGTCTTGGGTTTTTTTTTTGGTAATGTAAAACTGTAGAAAATGCAATTTCGTTCAAACCACGTTGTTTGAATGACAATAAAAGACATTCTATTCTATTCTATTATATTCTATTGTTGTGACTTTGTGTGAATAGAAAAATCATTTTAAGAAGTTCATAAGTTAATGTGATAGGAGCAGAATTAGGCCATTTGTCTACTCTGGTCTACTCTGCCGTTTAATCATGGGTGATCTAACTCTCCCCCTCAATCCCATTCTCCTGTATTCTCCCAATAACCCCCTGACACCCGTACTAATCAAGAATCTATCTATCTCTGCCATAATAAATGTCCATTGACTTGGCCTCCACAGCCTTCTGTGGCAACGAAGCTTGACAGAACAAAGTAATTTATTTGATTAGTCTCCCTTCAGTAAGACTTAATGTCAGCAACTTCCACTACCTTCATATGATCTAAAGTTGAAATTATGAAAAATCACTATTTCATTGATAATATCTCCTTCCCCATTTTATTTAACCACAATTGGTAAAAAGCAATGATTAAAATTAAATTTTTCATTTTATCCTGCAGTTATTCATCATTCTCACTTGAATAGATACTCTTATATTTCCTAATAAGACTCCGAGTTACATTTTGTTTGTTCTCGTTCTTGCGACATGGCTTGGAATATTTATTACGTTAAAGACACTACATTAGTGCCAAGTTTTCTTCTTGGGGCGATGTGGCCTTACAATCTTTCCAGAAGCTGAACACTAAACATTTCATTCACTGGAGCTGTTTCACTCAATGCTACAGTAAAATTACTTCTAGAAGCCGAGGATTTTTCCCATCGATGACAAATAAAAGAGTTATTAGTGTTTAAAAAATGTTGAGATTCTCTCTCCTGTCAATCATGCCATAAAGATCATGCCCCTTCCACTGGGAGGAGGAGGGACTATAACACCCGGAAGTATGGGCGTGGCTTTGTCCCTGCAAAATGGGGGAGGGAGAGGTCATGACTCTTTGTCTTTGGTGGCCTTGCACCCAGCTTGAAATGGTATGAAGTTGTTATTGAGTTTGGTGGCCTTGCACCCTGCATGAAATGGTATAAAACTGCACTTGAATTTGGTGGCCTTGCACCCTGCTTGAAGTGGTATGAAACTGCACTTGAATTTGGTGGCCTTGCACCCTGCTTGAAGTGGTATGAAACTGCACTTGAATTTGGTGGCCTTTCACCCTGCTAGAAGTGGTAGGAAACTGCACTTGAATTTGATGGCCTTGCAGCCTGTTTGAAATGGAATTTCACAAAATTGCCGTGAGTCAACTGCCAGCCCACCAGCTGTGAGTGAGTGAGCTGCCAGCCAACCAGGCTTGAGTGACTGACCCACCAACCCAAGAATCTATTTGGCCCACAATGTTCATACTGGAAACCAGTCCCTTCAGCCCACCACCCCCATACTAGCATTCCAGAAAGCCTCCCCCCCTCCCACAGGCCACCAATATTGAAATTGCTGGAGAGGTGGAATACTGCATTGGGAGACCAGCCCTTCCGTGTGAAGCTGGGACCCAATGGGTCCCACTTAGTCTAGTATCATTATACAAATATATGTTGAATATTGAGATGAATCAATACCAATGCCCAAGCATTCTGGCAGCTGTCCAAGCTCTGGACCTCTTGCCTCACAGTGCAGAGACCCAGGTTTTATTCTGACCTCAATTGCTGTCTGTGTGGAGTTTGCACATTCTTGTTGTGACAGCATGGGTTTCTTCTGAATGCTATGTTTTCCTCCCACATCCAAAAGACGTGTAGGTTTGTAGATTAATTGGACCCTTGTAAATTGCCCCAAGTGTGTAGAGAGTGAACGCGAAAGTGGGATAACATAAAATTAGTTTACGGATGATCGATGGTCTGTATGGACTCTGTGGGCCAAATGGCCTGTTTCCATGCTGTACCTCTAAATTAAACTAAACTAAACACTGAACACACTGCATGGACTGGGTGTCTGCCAGTGAGGTAAACACACCCCCCATACCTCTTTTTATGATATATTGGTGAATACCTCTTAATTAAGGGCCTGGCCCACTAACACGACTTTTCAGTGACTGTCTTTGACCTTCAAGCTCGAGGGCACTCACCTGAACAATCTCGAGGTGGATCGACCATCAGCGATGAAACCGTGAGCCTTGTCGACCGTCTGTACACACACACATAAACAAACACATGGCAAAGGCGGGGGCCAGGGAAAGCGGGGGAATGCTGTCTGAAATTCACACCCGTGCTTTGTGGCTGCAGCTCATCTGTCCGTCTGTCTTTTTTTCTTTTTTTTGACTTGTTTGGGTGTGTTTTCGGTTTATTTTTTGGTTGTGTGTATATGGGGTGGGGGAGGTTGGAGGGGGGTGGGGAAAACATTTGAACTTTTTGGTCTCTTCCTTGAACAGAGATGCAACTTTTTCCTTGTCGTGTCTCCGTTTCGTTGGGGCCTAGCATCGTGGAGCTGGCGGCCTCCACCGGAATCGATCTGAGGGCTCCAGTCACAGAACCTGCGGACCCACTTACTCACTTACAATCGGACTCACTTACCATCATGGAGCTGGCTGACTCGGAGGCTGTGGTGGCGCGGCGGCTTACATCGCCCGGTGCAGCTTAATCGGCCATGGGACTTACCAACGCCCGGTGGGGGCTTTAACATCAAGAGCCTCAGTCGCTTGGACGTGGGAGTAGGGCAAAGAACAGGAAAGAGATGGGACTTCTGCCTTCCATCACAGTGAGGAGGTGTTTGGAGATTCACTGTGATGGATGTTGGTGTGAAATTGTGCTAGTTGCGTGTTGGGTATTGCTGTTGTGACTGCAGGGCACAACATTTCATTCAAACCTATGTTTGTTTGAATGACAATAAAGGCCATTTGCATTTGTTTCATATTTGTAACAGGAAGGAAAAAGTCGGCCGGCGCAGTTACTGTAAATCCTTTAGGGAGCGCGGGCGGGAGAAAGGGGGAGAAAGGGGGAGAAGGGGCGAGAAGGGGGGGAGAAGGGGGGGAGAAGGAGTGGAGATACTTTTAAGAAGCCAGACAACTTTTAATGAAGTTTAGCGGGCATTTAACATTACCGGTCAGTTTTTTATCTCAATGAGCTTTACCTTTGACTACCTTCGATTACCGTTGATTGCCTTTGATTATCTTCAATAGCATTACGACCTACTAATACCTACTTTGACTAAACCTACAAGTAAAAAAATATTGATTTTTTCCATGGCGACCTGTTTTTACTCACAGGCATTTTTCAGCTTCCTAAAAAAAACCGCAACCCCTCGAGTTCGTGGGGACTACTCTCGAGCATGAAGGAGAGTTACAAAGACCATCTAGGACCTCGGGTCGACCATGCTGCGAGTATGAGTCGAGGGCAAACTATTCTAAACTCGCAAATTAGGTCCCCGCAGTGGGACAGGGCCTTTACTTCACCTTGCCCACCAAAATTCTATCGTCTATTTTATCATCTCCTTTGTTTACCTGAACTTCTTTCCTTCATTTAGGCTCTTTCCCAACTCAGTCTTTTCATACCCGTCCCACCCCTCCCCCTTTTGCTCTCACACTTGCTCTGTCAACAGCTCGATAGAGTGTTTGAAGATGCTTCTATCTGCTTGAGGAGCATGGTAATTGTTGCTGCCTATGACAGTTCATGTTTCATTTCAATAGACTTAATTTAAGTGTGCTTTTGTTTGAGCGACATGTTGTGAATCTTTCAGCGATTTAAGACATTCTGCAGAAGCATGTTCATAATGTGAAGTGGGACTGAAGTAGATTTTTAAAATTCAATATTTGTGTGTGATTCACCTAAATATTTCACTCACAGCAACGTGATTCAAACTCGCTTACAGAAACCAATTTTTTTTGGTGTTTACTTATTCCCATTGTTCAAAATGCTGTATAAAACACTTTGAGAGACAACAGATATCAAAGAACCTTTCCTCCATTGCTGGGACAAGCTGAGAAATTTGGATCTTACATCGTTGATTATTTGGATGCTATGTGGTCCAATTTCAATTTTACCCAAAATAGTTTGCACCAGAGATCATTGCCAGGTGAATCTCCCCAAATGTAAAGCTGAACCAAGCATTTTCATTCATTATTATATTAGTACGCAGGACAATGACAGGATCAGCCACATACTGCAAGTTACTATTCGCATACCCAAAGTTTTTGCCTATAACAGTATTAATTGGAACATTGTTATTTTTTATTATTAAGAAGTCATTTATTGTCTTTGGGAGACCTGGTTGAGAACCTTCAGAGTGACTGCAGGCCATATGAATGCATTTCAAAATCCATAGTGCAAAAAATTAAAGCGAGTGTCTTTTTTGCAGTTAGTGGTTTTGTTACTCATTCAAGCGATGCCTTCTTGATGACATTGCTGACCGCACTCCAATATTGAAAACAATATTAGGAGAATAAACACAAAACATGCCCATGCATGAAGCCTTCAGAGTCCCATATCTTACCTGGACCTTCCTGATGAACAGTGTATTCACTGGCTCTGTGATTCCAGGTCTGGGGTACCATTGAGAAATGTAATACATTGTAGGTCAGTTTTCAGTTCTACTCTTGAGCCTAGGCTGTTTTTTCCATGGAGTCGAGGCCCCATTGACATTCCAACTTCCAAGTAGCTGCAGCAGACCACCTTGTTTCTCACTCTGCTCACCACAGCATCAGAGACCAATATGCTTACAAAGATTTCAGTGAGGAACAGATAGAATCACAGATGTCAGGACTTATTCAATTCAATTCAACTTTAATGTCATTGCACAGATACAAGTATGGGTACAACAAAATGCAGTTTAGCGTCAGTTCGTAATAATAGCAATATAGAAATAAATACAGAATGCAGACAATGTGGATGGAGAGACTGAAGAAATCAATCGGCGGGACTCTGAGTTCAGCAGTGTGATGGTGTTGTTGTAGAAGCTTTTCCTCATCTTACTAGTGCGGTACCTGAGGTTCCTGTACCGCTTCCCTGATGGTAGGAGGGCAAACAGTCCTTGGTTAGGGTAGGAGGGGTCTTTGATGATATTCCCGGCCCGTCTCAGACACCGTTTTCAGTGGAGGGCATCCATGGCAGGGAGCGGGGAACCAATGATGTACTGGGCGGTTTTCACCACCCGTCGTAGTGCCTTCCTATCTGCTATGGTGCAACTGCTGTACCATACCATAAAGCAGGTGGTCAGGATGCAGGACTTATCAGCATTGCTGGCTTCCCACAGTGTAGGAAAGAACAGCAGATGCTGGTTTAAATCAAAGATAGACACAAAATGCTGGATTAACTCAGTGGGACAGGCTGTATCACTGGACAGAAGGAACGGTTGACGTTTCAGGTTTCGGGTCTGAAGAAGGATCTCGACCCGAAACATCACCCATTCCTTCTCTCCAGAGATGCTGCCTGTCCTTCTGAGCTACTCCAGCATTTTATGTCTATATTTCCACAAGTGCAAGCAAACATGTATTAGGGTCCCCTTAATAGCCTTGCCCTTGCTATGCACAGGAAATAATTTCACTTCTTCGCTGCATTGGTCAATGTCGATCACATGAAAAATTTCCTCGTGAATAAATGCCGTATTTCCATGAAGTTCAGTGAGAGACTGTGAGTACACAGCTAACAGTGCATGGAAGAAAGGAACCTGTGGGACAATGATTATCCTTGACTTCCCTGGTACCTCACACAGTGCATTTTCTCAACTTACTAGCTGAGCAGAAATGCAATGAGAACCACTAAGGTACTAGAATGATTGTAGAAAGTGCCTTTGTAGGTCAGACGGTGAGAATTTTCTTTGGCTGTAAAAGCCCTGCAGTACATGTCAAGTACATGCAGAAACTTCATCTTCAACTCCTCTCTCCTCCCTTTCTCTCTACCCCTTATAGATATTCAAGATTTTCTTCCTGGCATATATCACATTGGCTTTTATGCTCCGTAGTGTTGTCATGGGAATTTTCACCCATTCCACTGTAGCCTCTGACTCCTCCATGCACCCATGTTACTGTCAAAGTAGTTACTGATGGCACTGTGCCTTTAAAGACTGCGGCCATTTTATTAATGCTATGTTGTAAACTAAGAGCAAGTGCACAATGCTGAGGTCTCATCAGGAATTGTGCAGATCTTTTCTGGTGCTTGTTATGATTGCATGTCTAGCAGAGTTAGATATCACTCTTAGCTCTTAGAGCTAATGGAATCAAGGGATATGGGGAAAAAGCAGAAACAGGGTACTGAGTTTGGATGATCAGCCATGATCAAATTGAATGGCGGTGCTGGCTCAAAGGGCCGAATGGCCTACTCTTGCACCTATTTTCTATGTTTCTGTGTCATCCCAGCCCTGTTTAAAACTGTATTTTGACATATTTTCACATTTTTGTGGGGACTGTGGGGTTGATGCCATGGAGTGATATGCTAGTGATATCACTGGAGAAAAATATGTGATTAGCCAAAAAGAAGTTGGAGTAATTCAACAGGACAAGTAGCATCTCTGAAGAGAAGGAATGGGTGATGTTTCCAGTTGAGACTGGCAACAAAGTCTGGCAACATTTTGCCTTATCTTTTGGAATCTTGAATTAGGAAACATTGGTTTAGAGTAAAACACTCAACTGTTCAGGCAACATATTTGGAGGAAATGAACAAGTGGCATTTCACGTTGGGACTCTTCTTCAGAATCATTCAGTCTAAAGAATGGTCTCGACCCGAAACATCACCTGCCCATTCCCTCCACAGATGTTGCCTGACTGTCTGGTTCTTCGGGAAATGTGTGTTTTGCTCAAGATTCCAGCATCTACAGTCATTTCTTCAGAATAAGCATTTGCAATTTTTTGTAATTCTCGAACCTAAGCTGACTCAATTAATATATCCAGATTGACAGTTTTGGAATATAAACAGGCTGGAAAGTGTACTTAAAGTCAAGATCAAATCAATCATAACCTTTTGAATGGAACATGCTTGAGGGATTTTAAGATCTATCTTTGTTGCTATTTCTTATGTTCGCGAGTGGGTGGTGGTGGTGTCCTTATTGCTATCCCAGATAACTTTGTAATCAAACACAAATATCATACTGGACTATGAGATATCATACTGGGCTGTCCATATATCATGCTGGACTATGCATACATCATTAAATAGAATTTGCCTAAATACAATGAAAGGGTCAAGATAATTTCCAGTGCTGCAAGGAATGGGTATATGGAATATAAACTCATTTAACTTGATGCAACGAGACCTGGGTGTCATGGTACACCAGTCATTGAAAGTAGGCATGCAGGTGCAGCAGGCAGTGAAGAAAGCAAATGGTATGTTAGCATTCATAGCGAAAGGATTTGAGTATAGGAGCAGGGAGGTTCTACTGCAGTTGTACAGGGTTTTGGTGAGGCCACACCTGGAGTACTGCGTACAGTTTTGGTCTCCAAATCTGAGGAAAGACATCCTTGCCATAGAGGGGGTACAGAGAAGATTCACCAGACTGATTCCTGGGATGTCAGGACTTTCATATGAGGAAAGATTGGATAGACTCGGTTTGTACTCGATGGAATTTAGAAGATTGAGGGGGGATCTTATAGAAACCTACAAAATTCTTAAGGGGTTGGACAAGCTAGATGCTGGAAGATTGTTCCCGATGTTGGGGGAGTCCAGAACAAGGGGTCACAGTCTAAGGATAAGGGGGAATTCCTTTAGGACCGAAATGAGGAAAACATTCTTTACACAGAGAGTGGTGAGTCTCTGGAATTCTCTGCCACAGAAGGTAGTTGAGGCCAGTTCATTGGCTATATTTAAGAGGGCGTTAGATGTGGCACTTGTGGCTAAAGGGATCAGGGGGTATGGAGAGAAGGCAGGTACGGGATACTGAGTTGGATGATCAGCCATGATCACATTGAATGGCGGTGCAGGCTCGAAGGGCCGAATGGCCTACTCCTGCACCTATTTTCTATGTTTCTATGTTTAACAAACAGTGGAATAAACCCCCGGGATTTTCAACATTATTATTTCCTGTTTCGAATTTTGAAAAATAGGGACTTAGATTAGGCACTCAGCTGCTAATCTCAGTCCATTAATATATGTCTTCATTCAGCAAAACCTCTGACGAGCGATTCAGGTTTGCAAAGTCTGTCTCATGAGAGAGCCATTATACCATTATGTTTCTATCATAACCTGGCCGGAATGAAAATATTTGGGATTCACTTGGCATTGTCTGAGGAAGGTAATAAAAAACAGACATGGAGACTGACTGGAAAAGTACTTTTCAAGTGTTTCTGATCAGTCATTGCATGATCATGGGTCTATAATTTATACACCTAGGGAGTTGCTAAAGTCTATGGAGAAGAGTACTGTAATTGAGGGTTTGGTTGAATAAATGTTCTTTTGATTGTACATTTCTTGGTATGAATCCAGGAATACTGGATGAAGCATATCAGTGCAGTTCTCATTATATTCAGAATGAAATCCATCTGTAGCTGGTGATTTTACTGCATAAAAGATTATGTTCTGAACATTCGGCAGAGTTCAGAGATGATCAAAGTTGAGTCCATCAGCTGAAGAATGTATCAGTGAGGTATGTGAGAGAATAAAATACGTACAGATGTTGCGCTGATACTTAGACTGTGATTAATATCAGTTGTTTCAAAATTCCATTAAAACCTATTGTGTTTGTTTTATTGGGGTCTTGGATTTCTCCATTAGTGTATAATTGTCAGAACCTGACATTTTAAATTGTTTTTTTTGTTGCGTTGGCAATTAGCGAACCTTACTCTTCTGCTCGAATTGCATTTTTCTTTATGATGCATAGTCAGTTTTGTTTGTGAAAATTATATTCTATTTAGACATTGGCAAGAGATTGTTTGATTTTCATTAAACTCCATAATTCTTACAAACAAATATAATTACTGAAATAAACAATAACTTATGGTTTCTGACTTCCAACACGTTAAACTCTGAGCACAACCAACCCGATGTCACAATGATTGGGTGAAGTTTGGAAAATATAAATCTTGGCTAAAAAAAATGTGAGAAGGAGTATTTTTCTGAATGTTTGGTGCAAATGTATTTGCAAAAAAAAAGGGAATTTTGCATTTTGCAATGTGTGTATTGAACACATTTTCACTCTCATTTGAAATAGAGAATTTTGTTTACAACACTTAACTATATTTTAGTTAAGATTATCCTGCCTCTCACAGACCATCTGTAAAGTCATTGTGCTCAACCTCAATTAGTATTGGAGTGCACATCTATCTTGTCGAATGACTGCCTTTAACCTCCATTGAAATGTCCTATTAGCCTGCACACATAATGAAATATTGAGATGCTTGCATGAACTGACAATGTGATGCGCTCAATGATCATATTTATTGCCATTTTAACAAGGCATTTGGCACTGACAAATAGTCGATCCATGTGTGTAGATCATGTTGAGGACAAATGTTCTTTATTTGTTAGATGTCACCACCATTTAATCTATCAGACCCAATTCTCCAGCCATCTCATCAATCACGGATCTGGTTCCAGAAGAGCAGATCACACAGATATATGAGAAGTCCGGGTAATAATCTAGAAGCTGGCTGAGGTCTGGTAAACACAAAAAATGTGTCCCAAATGCATTTGAATATCTTTAAGGCTACATTATATAACAAACTCTGCCAGTGCACCTAAAGGACAGGATTTATATTAAAATAGACAAATGCATGAAAGGTGGAGGTATATATTTTTTAACAAAGCATAAGGACATGTATACTAAACTAACTGGTATAATGTATAAATAAATTCCCCAAAATACAATGATATCTGTCTTAAAGTATTCTCTATGCAAGATGGTTGGGTAAGCCCCGTCACAAAGTATGTTTAAGACAGAAAGGGGCAGATCTTACAGATATCACACCAATCAAGGGGCATGGGGTTTGCGGATGTGTAATATCACTCACATTCTTATTGAAGATCAAAATAGGCAGAAGGGAACAAATGCAGTATTCTTCTTTTTGTTTCTAACATTCTTTTGTTATGTGCTTACTGGGGGGGTTCTCCGCATACATGTACCTCCGCAGACTTCTGAGACAGAAAGCCGCCACCTGGGTACGCATGCATATCAAGGACTGGCCTGTCTCTCTCTCCCTTTCTCCCCCTCTCCCCCTCTCCCTCTTCCCCTCTCCCTCCCTCTCCACCTCTCCTCCCCCCTTCCTCTCCCTCTCCCCCCTCTCCTCCCCCTCCCCCTCTCCCCCATCTCCCCCCTCTCCCCATTCTCCTCCTCTTCTCCCCACCCTTTTCCCCCCCTTCTCCCTCCCCCTTCTCCCTCTCCCCCTCCCCCTTAGATGAACTGAGGCCCAGACCAATTTCATTTTTTAGAGGCCCCTCAATTTTGGAGGCCCCCAAATCAAGATCCCTTTGAAGCAGACAGGCATGAGGCCCATGCCAAATGGCACTCGTTGTTCCCCCCTCAGTGCCTGTCATTAGAAACCTCTATTTCTGCTGTGGTTACCATTGGCAATGTCCCATTGTGATGTCATTGTCGCACTTGGCAGCTTGAAAGCCCATTGTGATTGGTACACTGTGAGTGGTGTTGTGACATCATCACTGAAATCTCCTGGAAAAAGGCTCTCTGTGAGAAGTGGTTTTTGGCTTTTTTTTAAAAGCTTTCATCGTGAATAAATTGTGAAATATAGGATGAAATCTTGTGCACCTGAGTACGGTGTGGACGGTAAAAATGAGAATATGTGAAAATTTAAACATATCTTCATTAAACTTAGTGTTTTGAGGAAGATACAAAACTTACCAACATACATAAAACACACAAGATGAGACTTTTATAGGTGTATAGATAGATAATATTGGAATATCAAATGCCTACTTTAATACATTGTCACTTACAATTAATGTGAATACTGCAATGGTTTTAAATGGACTATACAACAGTACAGTACAGGAACAGACCTTTTGGCCCACAATGTCTGTGGGTCATGATGCCAAGGTAAATTAATCTTACCTGCCTGCACAGGATACATATCCCTCCGTTCCATCCCAATCCATGTGCCTATCTAAAAGCCCTTTAAATGTCATCATCTCATCTGTCTCCATCACCATCACTGGCAGGACATTCCATGCACCCACAAAAAGTGCCCCAAAGTTTAATCTCTTTTACATTTTGCCCCTTTCACCTTAAAGCTATACCCTCTAGTCTTTGACATTTCCATCCAGAGAAAAAGGTTCTAAAAGCCCACTCTATTTATGCATCTAATAATTTTATATACTACCATCAGGCCTTCAACCTATTGGCATTAGATTTTTGCATGTAACCTCAATTTACTCTCCCAACACCACTCAGTCAGTAGCACATTGCCGCAAGGTCAGAATTTCACTCCTCACATGGATTTAAGTGATTATTATCTTGCCAGAGTTGCACAAGAGCAATTCCCAATGGAAGTTACTGCACTTAAACCCAATTTAATAACACTTGCATTTCTGTTCATTCAAATAACCCGTAGCTAGTGACGTTTATCTTTACGAGCCTGATTACATTCACGTGGACTGATCATTCATATGAGACTTAATTATTTGAGATCATGTTGAGGAATTGAAAGGGCAATTGGGAATATTTAGTATAGCTTATGAATAGTTTTAAATTTGCTGACAAAGTATGAAATATTATTATTATTATTATTATTATGATTATTATTATTTTCTCTGGAACACAGGAAACACATTGGAAAGACCACGGGAATCCTGACATTTCATTTCATGAAATTGACCAATATTATGATGATGATAAAAAACATAAAGCAAGTTTTTATTTTCTGCATCAGAGGAAGGATGCATAAATTGGACAACATTTTCTTGAATTCTATCCTCCATCTCTAACTATCCATCAAAGAACTGCATTTTTGAACATTTCTGGCCAAAATGTTCATACACAGATCTCAGATGTAATAAAACTAGTTCACAACATTGGAAACTTTATAGCTGAACCAGCTGAATATAGCTGAAACCATTGTAGAGGTTCTTAAAACCGCCCAAAATGACACTAATATCAATTTTACTTCGGAGTCACGTGAGTGATCCCATGAAGAAGCCCCGCCAGTCCGCATGCACGTCATATCGTCATTCGCATGGTGAAGCACCGCACTGGCAGGGCATCGCTCCTGCCGGCGGTAAGTTTAAACCTTGAAGGTAAGTTTGTTTTACTTACAAGGGTTTGTTGTTTGAGCTGGAACCTCTCTTCACAGAAGTCATGGGGTGAAGTCACCGAAAAAAAATGATCCGCCTTATTGGACTCGGGAGGGCAAGGGTTTCCCCTCTGGTAATAAGTATGTATTTGCATGGATGCTGTTGTAATTTTAACCCTTCACAGGTGAAGCTCCAAAATGAATGTCCCCGCTTGGAGAAGGACACCATGCCGGGTCAGTACACCTCAGGCACCGGATCTGTAACAGCGCAGGCCGATGGGACAGGCCGGGCCAGCAGCACCTGGGATAGGGCTGCTTAATGTCTCCCTGTTGGAGGGGGAGACCATGACGGGTCAGTGGACTGCTGATACTAATTTGTCACAGCGCCGGCCTACCGGAGAGCCCGCGCCAGCAGCACCTGTTGACAGGGCTGCTTAATGTGTGACATCGCCGGCCTGTAGGAGAGCCCGCGCCAGCAGCGCATGGGACAGGGCTGCTTCATGTCTCCCTCTTGGAGGAGGAGAGCATGCCGGGTCAGTGTAATTCTGAGGCTGAGGGTATAGCTGTGGAGCATACCCCAAGGGAAGAAGGGCACGTGTCAGAGGTACCATTCCTGACAGCAAGGTTGCCATCCCAACAGAATGTTGCATCCTGGTATAGATCCATTGGGGGCCGTATCAGCGCAGGTATCCTCAGGGACTTGCGTCAACACCTGTTTAGGGCTGCCTACGAATCGCCCTCTCTGAGGAGGGGAGTGCGAAAGGTCAGATGTAATTGACTCCAGATTCTAAAGATGGCAGTGGAACATACTGGAGCACATGCGGGCCGGCAGTGAACAGCGCTAAGAGGGGGATATGAGAGCCAGCCGCTGAATCTTCTATTCAGGTAAGGCCTATTCAACAGGAAAAACCTGGCTGATGGATCAATCAAGACCAACAGCGGACACAAGTTCGTCATTTCAGAACGCACCCCAGGCGCTCATCGGCAGTAAGCGGTTCATGGAAGCTGGTAGCAGCATGACAGCTGGGCAGACGTTCCACGCACCCTACCAGTCCTATTCAACAAGGTGGGTCTGGCACTTCCGAAACATGGGTAAGTGGACCATTCACAAGTTTGTAATATTTACACTTGTTTGTACAACACACAAATGATAAAAGCATCTGCTTAGAGGCATTTAATCATATAAAACTGCACAATACTAGCATTCCAAGCAAGTTTGGGATTATGGCCAGGATTGTCTTTTAAGACAGTCTCAGAAATCGGGCCAGAGTTATCGTGCGAAGTACCCATTGAATGATGGCAGGAGTGGCCTGTTCATTATGAAAAATGGTTAACTCACATATGAACTTTCCGAATAGGAAACGTCTTTACTGACTAACAACGGATTCATAAGGGTCTCAAAGATCCATTCTATGCAGTTCCCATTACAGAGGTTATCAAAAGGCAATGATAACTGTCCTAATAACAGTAAAACGTTGCTAAATGGGATAAACTATTTACCCAGGTTATTTAACTAATTAATAAAATCGGTGTTTGGACTCAGAATTTAAAAACACTTGTTATGTCTTGTCTGGATGATATTCTAATGCTGTATTTTTGTTAAAATCATCTGTTTCAGCCTCAAACTATATTTGAGAAATTGGGATTTACATTTAACTATTAATTAGCCTATGACTCTGCCCTGTGGCAGGAGATTGGAGTTTATAGCAACCTGTTATAAAACTGACTTCTATTCATCAATAGTAATTGGCAATATTCAGCTGTGCCAGTCAGGGAACTGACATTGTGCAAAGTAGCAACCTCTCAAAGGACATGTAGATCATTGTTAACAACCTTATGCTATTGCCAGCTGAAGCTACCTAAGTCACAATGAGGAACACACAGTATTTATCATTGCTCCAGTAGTTTGTTCAGTTGAATTTCAGTTATTTACAAACTGATGGTAAGAGCTCTAAGGTGGGAAGTTGCGAATATCATCTCTAGTTGGAGGTGGAGGAGATTTGCATGAGTTGTCAATTCTTCAGTTGTTGGTATCAACTAAATATATACACTAGATGCACCCCATGGGTAAAGAGCTATTGAGCTAATATACATAAACTACATGCTCAACTTCAAGTTGCTACACTATGGTGGTGGCATATGTTAGTCACATGGCAATCAAGTAAAAGTATCCTGTAATAATTTACCTAATCTCCTTTGCCACTGGTGTATCATCAAGTTCAGATCGATGACAACACAGAATAGGTATTGGATCTCAAAGTATTATGAAAGTATGGTTCAATGGTACATCGAGTATCGACATGTTGGGTTCATGCTTATTCACTGATTGCAAAAATATGTGGCATAACAGTGGGAAGAGATACATTCTCGCTACAAGAAGGAGGAATGTTCTTTTATGTCTTCCTCCATTTTGCCTCATTAGTCAGGTCTTGAAATAAGTCAGCAAGATCTCGCTTTAGTTTTCTTACTGTCTGACTGGATATGCAGCCATGTTTCCTGCTTTCGTCAGGCATAATAATACAACCGTATACGGTTATTCTAAAAAATGAAAACTTTGCTGGTTCAAACTGTGGTTCAGGAAACCGACCTCTGCATAATAAAACAATTATTGACTTACACATTCTGAATGGACTGCCTTACGGCTCAGGTTGTCACATCAATCCATGGATGTGCTCACTGCAGAGTCCAGGGATAGTGCCAATAAAGCAGTACATTTCCTAATGAGGAGATCGGAAGCGGTTTGTTTAATGTTAATGTTACATTCAATACGGTACAGATTACTGACGTCTTCCAGTTCATTTGTAAATGGTCTTTGACAATAATTCAGTTGTAGGGCCACTAACTGTGCCCAACATGCCTTCCTTATTCGAACTATTTGCCCATTCTGTTTTGCGTCCACTTTAGCCTCCCCTGAAATAGAGGGGTTGCTATTGATTTCTTTATTAATGTAAACCATTAATTCATTTGAATCAATGTCATGGTTAATGCATTGTTGATTATTCACTCATCCTGAGTCAATTGATGCAGTGAGACGTGGGGATTTGAATCCGCGGCATGGAATCACAGAGCTTTGAACTCTTCACGGAATCACTCACGTGACTCCGAAGTAAAATAGTAACATTAAACTAGAACTTATCAGTTTGAAGTTTAATCATGATTTTATGAGGAGTTAAATTGGTGATTATGTGCCCCCCACTCCCAACCCTCTCTCACAAAGGTCATCTGGTAGTTCTCAAGTTGCTGATCTTACTATGTTACTTCAATTACTGTTACCTGTGATTTCATACCGCTGCTTTGAAGATTGACGCGCATGCGGACTGGCGGGGCTTCTTCACGTAATCACCAACTCCTCATAAAATAAAGATCAAACTTCAAACTGGTACGTTCTTGTTTAATCTTACTATTTTACTTCGGAGTCACGTGAGTGACTACGTGAAGAAGCCCGCCAACCCACATGCACATCAATACATTTAATGCATGCTGCACGACTAGCTGGGAGGCGCATCGCTCCTCCAGCGGTAAGTTTAAAAACCCTACAGGTAAGTTTAAACTTATTCTGAGGTCGTTTTTGTTTGGTAAATTTCTTGACTACAGAGTTTCAAGTTCAAACCGTCATGGAAAAATCCAGGGCGAAGTCCAGACGGGTTGCGGGGAGGCCAGCTACTGAGGACCGCGGGTAGCCGGCGGCCATCGGTTTCGCCATCTGAGTCGCTGACAGTACGGTCAGCGACTTCAGACTTGGCGAAAGGGGGAAAAGCCAAGAAAAAGTTTGACAGGCCTGTTTACTCAGACGCGTCAGACCAGGAGGATTCGCCTCCTACAATGGATACCATCTTTGGGTGTTTCTCCATGATGGAGCACCTTATGGAAAAGATGCTCCATCATGATGTGCTCCGGGAAATGGAGTTGTATCAGCGCAGGTCTCCTCAGGAGCCTACGACAGTGCCTGGTCCAGGGCACTATGTCTCCCAGTCTGAAGAGGGAAACGTACGGGGTCAGTTCTGGACTAACTTTGAATCTCGAGGTATGTCTGGGGAGCATACCAAAATCCACAACATACTTGAAACAAAAGAATTACCTGCCATGGCTTCAAGATTCACGATACCCTCGCAAACAGGGGAGCCGCTGCGAGAGGAATTAGCTGCCAGCATAAATTACCTCACACCACACCAGCTGCAGGACAAGTGATGGTAGAAACAACCGCTAAGTACCATACACCTGGGAATTGTGCTTCACTCAATGTGCCAGCTGTGAACAGCTCCATCTGGGGATATATTGGAGGGGGCATCAAAGCCCAGGAGATGAAGCTCCAGAAAATCCTAAAATTGCTGGGGTCAGGCATCACGACATTTGCCAGGTCTGTGGATGGGGGACCCCTATCAGACGTACAACAGGATGCCTTGACATTGGTGTGCTACGCACATTTCAAAATTAACTATCTTCGTAAGAATGCCATCCGACCAACCTTGAACCCCAAATTTGCGGGATTGTGCAGGGCCAGCAATATTCAGCCGCCAAACTTTCTGTTCGGAGAAGGTTTGTCGAAACAGGTTAAGGACCTGGACGAAGAAGTGAAAGCTGTCGGGCTGACCAAGGCTCCAGTGACTAGCAAAGCTTCATCATTTCGGCTGCAGCAACCCTATCCATCAGCAGTAAACGGTTTGCTAAAGCTGGTGGCAGCTCAAAAGCCAAATTCTCTGGACAGAGGTCTTTCCCAGGCCGGTCCTCGTGGAAGATGCACAATCTGCTCACTCCAGCAATCCTACCCCCCAAACCTCAGGGGCGGAAATAGAACCTGCATCATGGACCTTTGGGCCTTCCATAGAAACACTGATAAACATTGAGGTAGGTGGGTCTGGTTCTTTCCGGAACATGGGTTGTGTGGACCGGTTACAATTTGGTGGTAGATTACACTTGTTTTTGAATGAATGGCATTGGATAACATCAGATTTGTTTATACTGCACAGTATACAAGTGTTCCAAATTGAATTCCTTCACTTTTTTTAAAAGAAATTGGGGTTTCTCGTCCATCCAGTTAAATCCAAGTTGATACCATCTACAGTTATTGACTATTTGGGATTTACCATTAACTTTATTAGTATGTCATTGACTCTGCACTGGGGCAAGAGATTAGAATTAATAGAAGCCTGTAACAACCTTGTTGTTATGGAACAACCATTTATTCAACAAGTAGCCAGCATAATTGGCAAATTAGTGGCTGTTTTTCCAGCTGCACATTTTGGCCTTTGCATTATCAAAATTTACAACGTGCAAAGAAGCAAGCACTCAAATACCATTTAGGTCATTTAAACAGACCTGTGCTGTTACCAGCTGAAGCTATTTCTGAATTACAATGGTGAATGACCAATATTCGGCATTGCTCCAGTTACATTTTGGTCATCAAATCTTCAGTTATATTACAAACTGATGCGCAAGGATGGGGAACTACTAATACCATCTCTAATTGCGATGGCAGATGGGATGTGCATGAGTCATCAATTCGTCAGTTACATGGTATTAACTACTTAGACATGCTGGGAGCATTTTATGAGGAGTTACGATGAGGGATTACGTCCCCTCCGCTCCCAACCCTCTTATCATAAGGTCAATGGTAGTTCTAGTTTCTTGAATCTTCCTATAATCAGTTCAACAACTATTATCTGTAATTTCACACCACTGCTTGATGCGCATGCGAGCTGGTGGGCTTCTTCACGTAATCCCTCATCATAACTCCTCATAATATAAAGATCAAACTTCAAACTGGCAAGTTCTCATTTAATCATCCTATTATGCAGATTTGACACATGAGTGACTGGGAAGATTCCGTGGGGAAATTTGAGGAACATATGTTATATTGTTGGTGGAACTTTAAAACCAAGAACCTAGGACTCCATGGTTTCAGCTGTAGGGAGTATTTGGGTAGGCTGGGACTTTCGCCTTTGGTGTGTAGTCTGAAGGATGTTCTTAGATAGATGTATAGAATCATGAGGATAATAGAAAGACTGAATGCCTGGTCTTTGTACCAGGGTAGGGAAATCAAGAACATAATTTTAAGTTGATGTGGGATACATTAAATAGGAACAAAACGTTTAACACAAATGGTGGTGTGTATATGGAACAATTACCAGAGTAAGTAGTTGAGGCAAGAACATTATCAACATTCAAAAGATATTTGGACCAGTACGTGGGTCGGAAAGGCTTCAGGCCAATGCTAATAGCTTGGATTAGGCACCTTGGTTGGCATGGACATAAGGCCAAAGGGTCTGTTTTCTTGCTGTATGTCTCTGAGTCTATTACTCTAAGTTATACAAATACCGGCATTGGGGAAGGGGGAATGGGGAAGGAGAAAGCTGTTTTATAGGATATACATAAAGATGCTATATCTTGTGTTGTTCACTACTAAAAGTTTCAAACTTTAATTGTTTTTTGTAGACCAAAGCCCTGTAGATCTTCTCTATTTATATGTTAACCAATACCAATACTCCAGAACAAGGGGTCACAGTCTAAGGATAAGCGGGAAGTCTTTTAGGAACGCGATGAGAAAAACATTTTTCACACAGAGAGTGGTGAATCTCTGGAATTCTCTGCCATGGAAAGGAAGTTGAGGCCAGTTTCTTTGGGTATATTTAAAAGGGAGTTAGATGTGGCCCTTGTGTCTAAGGGGATCAGGGGGTATGGAGAGAAGGCAGGTATGGGATACTGAGTTGGATGATCTGCCATGATCATATTGAATGGCGGTGCAGGCTCGAAGGGCAGAATGGCCTACTCCTGCACCTATTTTCTATGGTTCTATGTTAATACTAGCACACAATTGTAACTTTATTATATGCCAATAAACCTGTTGGATCTTTACTTTGAGTATGTGTCAGTTGCTGTACATGGTGTCAGAGTTTCCAGACCCATTCTATGCCTAGTTTATTGGGTTTTATTTTGTTTTATTTCCCCAGTAATTGTTTTCTCCCCCTTTCGTTATGGCTCATACGTTTAAGAAGCATGAACCCTGGTTTTCAATGCCAACATTAGTGAGTGTTGGTGAATTTTTGAAAGAGATTTTAATGTCTACATTCGGGCTGCCCATTGTGGAGCGCCTCTTGATCATATAGCTGCTGTATTTCTCAATGTCGCAGGCTCAGAAGCTATTCAACAAACTGATCAGTTCAACTATGCCCCAGCTGTATTGGATGACAACAATGTGGAGATCACCCCTGCAGAGTCTATGGACAATCCGGTTTGTTTAATGAACAAGTTCAAACAACTGTGTGAACTTTGGACTAATATGGTGATGGAGTGCAACAAGTTTTTTCAAAGAAACCAGCTCCCTGGCGAGCCAGTTGAGGCTTACATAAGAACCATAAAGCACATTGCCCATCGGTGCCGTTTCAGGAATCTGTACGACGAGCTTGTCCGCGACAGATTGGTGAGTGGCATCCTGAACGATAAAGTGAGACGTGAACTACCATGGGATGCTGATCTAACTCAAACAGGGCAGTGAATGTCTGCCACATTTCTGAAGTTACTGACTCACATACCCACCTCGCAGGGCCGGGTCCGCATTCCTCGTACCACGTGAATGCTGCCATCCCGTTCTACCGTGCTCAAGGCCTGCCACCAGAAGTGAAGCAGTGGAAGCAGCACACTTGGGCAAAGTGACTGTGTTTTCCAGTTTAGTTGCCTAAAGCTCATTCCAGGAAATCCTGTTAGACCACAAATTGTCTGAACTGATCGCTTTTGGCACACCTTTCAGCAGCTGCAAGTTTCTGCAAATTCCCTTTGGTATATAGCAGTTGTCCTGTGCCCTGACTATGGCTTACTTTGACATAAAACTGCCTGTAACACTAACCTGTGATGCCTCCCAGTACGGATTGGGTGCTGCCTGTGCTCAGAGTATCAGTAAGGGTGACAGTAGGCCTGTTGCACATGCATCTCGCACAATGTCTGAGACTGAGCAACAATCTGATCAAATCGAGAAGGAACTACAGGCAGTGGTTTTTGCCTGTGAGAAATTGAAATACTTTATTTTTGGAAAGACTCTGCCTGTTGAAACAGACCACCATCCCCTAATCAGCATCTTGAACAAACCATTCCATGCTGCTCCAGCCCGACTGCAGCGAATGATGATGCAGCTTCAAATGTACGATATTAAACATTTACAAACCAGGCAAAGATATGCACCTAGCCGACACTCCCTCCAGAGCCCCACGCAAGACCTGCAAGCAACAATTGTCAGACAATGACACCTACAGTACATTGTGATGATGGTGTCCTACCTTCCCACTGAATGCCTGGACGACTTGGCTGCGCAGACAGCAGTCGATGAAACCCTATTGTCCCTGTCCTCAATGTTCCGGCATGGCTGGCCTGGTAAGCAACACAGGGTACCAGTTTCTATTTGCCTGTACTTCCCGGTCCGCGATGAGCTTGTGCTCACGGACGGTGTCAAGGGACATTTCAACTGCCTTATAGGACAAATAGTTAGACTCTGTCCATGGGGATTGGTATCAAGGCAACCATTCTTCGAGCTAAGAGCTTGTTTTTCCCGCCCGGTATAACCAAGTTCATATAGGAGAAGATGGAAGCTTACGCAACCTGCAACAGGCTGGTAACCCATCAACCCAAGCAGCCGCTTCTCTCCCACTCAGTTCCTGCCTGGCCATAGTCCACATTGGCAACTGACATTTTTAAATGGCGTAGTAAGCAATATCTGGTTCTTGTTGACATACTCGGGCTGGTTTGAGATTGACCTGCTTCCTGGCTCCACTTCAGCGTTCGTGGTTGAAAAGCTAGCATGCCACTTTTCAGTTCACGGGGTGCCCTCTAAACTCCTGTCAGACAATGGAAGCCAGTTCACCAGCCGGTATTTCAAGAATTTTGCCTAACAATGGGACTTTTGTCACATTACTAGCAATCCCGAGTTCTCTCCATCGAACTGGCTGGCCGAGCAGGTGATCCGGAATGCCAAACAGGTGATGGAAAGGTCACATTTGGCAAAACCCAATGTTTACCTAGACTTGGTCAACAATGGGCCTGTCCCACTTAAGGGATTTTTCAGCGGACTGCCGACGACTATCAAGTTGCCGGCAGTGACCTGAAAAACTGGGACAGCGATAGTCAGAGTGGAACATGCACACACACACACACACACACAAACACATCACAAAGGTGGGGGCCAGGGCAAGCGGGGGGAGCGCTGTCTGAAAATCCCAGAGTGCAAAGCCAAGGTGATAAAGACACACACCACGATGAACAGGAAAGTTGCCACTGTATTTAAGACGGCTAGCACTGTGTACGATAAGTCCTTTAAAAGAGGGGGGGGGGGGAGAAGGAGGGAGATGGAGACAATCTTTAAGAAGCCAGACAACTTTTAATAAGCCAGAGATGCACAGCTGTGAAGTTCGGTGGACATTTAACATTACCGGTCGGTTATCCTTGGTTCAGAAAACACCTGCTTACATTTTTTCCCCCAATGAGCCAATTAAAATGACCAGTCAGCAATGGTGATTAACTAAAACTACCTACAACTACCTCGACTACCTACAACTACATAGCAACCCCACTACAACTGCACTTACGAGTAGATTATCGATTATCTCAATGGCGATCACATTTTGGTCGCAGGAAATTTCAACTATGTTTGAACTAAAAAGTCGCCTAAGGTGGACAGGCCCAGAAGAAATATTGCCCATAACCCAGTGCAAGGGTCACCTGCCCAACGCGTCTCATGTCAAGGCAGACCCGTACCACACTGCCCGTATCCAAGCAACTACTGCAGCTACATGTTCGCAAGCCATCTGTAATTCAAGCACAACTTCAGCACAAGCGGGAGATCTAGAAACAATCTTAGAACAAAACAAGCAGGCCACTGATGTTGTATGACTTCAGACTGACAAGGGCCACGATTGCCTTGGTTTAATCTGCAGCCTTGCACCAGAACCATGTTCGTTCATGGTTGATTCAAATGGAGGGACCTGCCAGCGAAACCGTCAGCAGTGAAGGAACCACAACCCACGATCCCATATCCAGATGTTCCAAGACTGTTTAACCGAATGACATACACTTTCTTCCCCGGCCCGACGTCCATCCACGTGTCTGCGCCCATCATGATCACTAGCATGATGAGAATGTAAAGATATCATTCATGTAATATCTCGCAGAAGTGTCATCTTCTCTTGTTAAATTCTTTATGAGGATGGAAACCATCCTCATCACCAGAAGATGTGATCTCTGTTTCTTAATCATAGTTCTTTGAAACACTGGGCCCTATGATCTGGGTCCCTGGATTCCACATCAGTTTCTCTATTCCAAAATAGAAATGACTCTCTCCCTTCCATCACTGAGAAAATCCTTTAAATGCCCCACATTTGAGAGCTAGGTTAAACAATTAGTGAATTAGTTTTGCCTGTCATAATTCAGCAATGGGAACACAAGGAACTGCATGTGGTGTTTACAATAAAAAGAGCCTGAAGAAAAATCTCAACCTATCCATGTTCTGCAGAAATGTTGCCTGACCCAATGGGTTACACCAGCACTTTGTGACTTTTCACTGATGGGAAATAGTTACCCGTTTCAGCTTTGAATTGTTCAGAAGTAGGAGGGAATTATTTTACAGCCTTGTTCTCAGACTCATTTAATCCAAATGTCTCCAGGTGCAACTGCTTTGTGGTTTGTAGGATCTTTTGTGATTACTCAGTTAATATTGAGGCTGCCTAATAATCCCATATGCAGCATAGACAGAGAGTCATCTTCAAAACCACATAATCCAACACTGAAGATTTGACACTCAAGATTTGACTAAATTCCAGATCGTAAGTGAGCCAGGACAGTTTAAGAGCAGATTGTAATTTAGTTCCCATGTCAGCTGAATCAACATGCAGAACAAGTAAGCCAGCCCATATGTTAGTTATATGAATCAGCACAGTGGCAGGAAATTGGCCCCTTGTTATCTGAAGTAAAAGTTGATATGAAAATTACTGAGGGTGAATTAACATGGAAGGAATTGTAATTACTTGCTCTTAATTTATCACTCCAGGTAAAGATGCTAGCATGGGAGTAGTAGTCATAAGTTCAAACCACAACAAGAATTCCCGTAGCTCATTTTAAAGGCACCAGACCTGATCTTATGTCATTGGATACCAGTTACAATGCTTTTATCTAAACTATTTCCCTCCCCAAGATCTGTGGAGTTAAGGTTTATTTAATTTAAACATCTAAGTTTCTGTGCTCATACAATAGACTATCAGAAATATGTGTGGTAACATCGAGCAGCATTTTGGGACCAGTATGTCCTTTAAAGAGTACGTAATGGAGGCAGAAGCTGAAGGAAGGAACTTCCTCACTTTGTGATAACACTTCTACCTGTACATTTCACTCTCGCCATGTCTGTCCTTCTGGGGCCAAACTCAAAATCCCAATATTTACCAGAAGGCAGGGAAGAAAGAGATTAAAGTTGATTAAAGCCCATTTCTATGATTCTGTGACTCGATGATCCCAACTTAACAATTTTTAAAAAGTATTATTAACTACATAGTTCAGCACAGTGGCACAGTTAAGGGCCTGACCCACTTTCATGACCTAATTCACAACCTTTTTACTCATGGACATTTTTCATCAGGCTAGAAAAATGCCCAACCTACTTGATGCCACGAGTGCCTATGACTAGCATCACAACCTACCTACAACCTACCTACAACTGCCCTACGACCTCCTACAACCTCGTGACGAACATGCTGCGAGTATGTGTCAAGGGCAAGCTCGGCAGAGGCCGTGAATTAGGTCGTGAAAGTGGGACAGGCCCTTTAGTAGAGCAGATGCCTCACAGTGCCAGGGACCTAGGCTCCCGACCTTGGGTGCTGTCTGTGTGGAGTTTGCGTGTTCTCCCTGTGACCGCATGGGTTTCTTCCTGATACTCCAGTTTCCTACCACATTCTAAAGACATGCAGCCTTGAAGGTTAATTGACTGTTGTAAATTGCCCCTTGTGTGTAGGGAGTGCATGAGAAGGTAGGATAACACAGGACTAATGTAAATGGGTGATCCATGGTCACCATGGACTCGGTGGGCCTATGTGCCTGATTCCATGCTGTATTTCCAAGCTAAGCTAAACTAAACTAAACTACATAATATATTCTTCTGCATCTGGTAGCAAAGACAAAATCTAACATGTCCATTTAAGCCCTTTCAAAAGCTTGTCATCTATTCCCTCTTTTCAGTCAAGGGTGAATCTATAACACAATGGATACCAAATGACCAGCTGGATAAAACCAGGCAGAGGACATGTGACAAAATGACTCATATCAATGAGACCTATTAAAATACACATATTATATAATAAGCAAAAATAGATGGAAGATGCAGCAAAACAATTAAATCAAGGTTTATCATGACAGCGGTAACCCTTGATTCAATTACAGTTTCACGTCCTGCCATCAACCTGTTATTACATTCAATTCAATTATTGCATTTCTGCTCTGCAACACTCAGCATGTAGATCCTCACATTTTATGATTTTTTTCAGATTTGTTTTAACCTGCAAAACAAAAAAAAAAATCACCATCATATTTTGCCTCCTCCCCCACCAAATCTGATACGTTTTATTTTTAAAGTAGTACTCAGTCCCTGATTTAAGGAGGCTTGAAAACATAGAGTTTAGAGTTTAGGGCTTTGACATACAATGAAGAACCAGGCCCTTCGACCCACCGAGACCATGCCGACCATCAATCACCCTGTACACGAGTACTATCGTGTACACTAGAGACAATTTACAATTTTACAGAAGCCAATTTGCCAAACCTGCATGCATTTGGAGTGTGGGAGCAAACCAGAGCACCTGGAGAAAACCCATGCAGTCATGGGGAGAATGCACAAATTCTATACAGACAGCACCCATAATCAGGATTGAATATAGGTCTCTGGCACAGTACGGCAGCAACTCTACTGCTGCACAACTATGCCGCCTTGATAGATACTTTAAAAATGCTTAACTATGTCGATTGGGCTTTGTTATAACCAAGGCATAGCCTTTTGGGATTGAGTTGAGGAATTTATTTTCCCAGAGGCTGAGATAATTATGTTTTCTACCCTAGAAAGCAGTGGGTGGCAGGTTATTAAGGATATTCAAGCCTAAAATAATTTGATATTTGGATTGTTGGAGAATTAAAGGGCAGGTGGACCTGTCAAGGAAGTGCTTAGGCCAAAGATCAGATTAGCCATCATTTTATTGAGTGATAGAGCATGATCCCGTCAGTCCCATTTCCCCACTCATTTCCTAGTAGCCCATTGTCTTTTACATGTTGATAATCAGGCCATATGGTCATAAGTGATATGAGCAGAATTAGGCCATTTGGCCCATCAAGTGTACTCCGCCATTCAAACATGGGTGATCTATCTCTCTCTCTTAACCTCATATACAGGATGCTCCGCAGTTTGAGGAGCATCTTCCCCTCCAAGGCCACCTCCCATGAATCCAACACAGCCCCCAGGTTGGAGCCAGCCTTCTTTATGAGTTTGTTGATCCTATTGGCATCTGCAGTCTTCGCCCTGCTGACCCAGCACACAGCAGTGAAGAAGATTGCACTGGCTACCACCGATTGGTAGAACATCTGCAGCATCTTACTGCAGATGTTGAAGGAGCAGAGCCTTCTCAAAAAGTACAGCCGGCTCTCTCCCTTCTTGTACAGTGCCTCAGCATTCCTAGCTGACCAATGTGCTGCCCTGTCATATTGCATCTCTTTTTAGAGTCGAACAAGGAAAGAATAAAAACAATATTCGGGTCATGCAAGGTTGTAGGATTTGTTGGAAAAAGTCATTTGGAGATAGATAGATTAAAGAGAGTGATAGGGAGTGGTAGGATGGGAAGGAATTGTGATGGCTGTATGATGTTTTGGAACATCCTATAGTTGCAAAATTTGCTTTCTTTAAAATGCAGGTCAGTTTTAAGGCTGTATTTAAAGAGGAGAAACAGAAAAAGGGGAAAAGAGAGGGGGAGAAGAAAGCAAGAAAGGTGGACCAGGTAACATATATCAGACAAAGTTAATTCATCCCAACTGCTTTTCAATCCTGATATATTATAGAATCATGCAGCATGGAAACAGGCCCTTCAGTCCAATTCATCCATGCGGACCAAGATGCTCCATCTAGGCAACCCGCATTTCCCCGTGTTTGGCCCATATCCCGCTAAACCTTTGCTAACCATGTAATTGTCCAAATGTCTTGTAAATACTGTCTCAACTACCTTCTCTGGCAGCTCGTCCCAAAGTTGAAAAAGGTGTCCCTCATGTTCCTATTAAGATATCTTTAAATAATAATGGCAGCAATCATCTGAGAGTCTCAATCTCTACCTACTCCAGGCCCTGAAATGTTAGTCCAACAGACCCAGGGGAAAATGATTTGGAGTGTACTATTCAAATTCCTGTCAAAATATTTAATGGTGCTGTGTGGGATATAATGCTTACCAAGGTATCTTCCTTGGGTGACAGTTTGAAAACAAAGATGTGACATTCTTGTCAATCAACTAACTCCTGCAGATAAAGTAATAACTAATGCCCTGTATAATTGAAGAATAACCTCTCTCCTTTAGCTTGACGCCAATGAGCATCGCTTGACTTCTCCTGATGTAGGTGCTGTCATGGGTTGTCGCCAGGATGACATAGGTTGTCACTAGGATGAAGTAGGTTGTCGCCAGGATAACGTAGGTTGTCGCCGGTGCTGACTTGGTTTTTTTTTGTTGTTGAAGTATGATTCTGTTTCAAATTTTATGTCGAAAGGGGATCCATTTGCTGTTTTTTCAGCAACCTGCTACAATTATGACAGCCGCCGGCAGTCGACTAAATATAACCTAAGTGGAACAGGCCTATTAGGAAGAAGGCTGCAAAGCAGGACTTCCAGGGTGGTTACCTCTTGATTGCTTCCTGTACCTCGTGATGGTAAGGTACAGGGAGATAGGGGATCTGAATGTGTAACTGAGGGGCTGGTGCAGGGAGCAGGGATTTAACTTTATAGACCACTGGGATCTCTTCTGGGGTGACCTGTACAAAAGGAACGGGTTGTACCTTAGCTGGAGGTGACCAACATTCCAGCAGGCAGGTTTGATACTGCTACACGGATGGGTTTAAACAAATAGCGGGTTGGGAGGAGTTGACAAATGGGACTATAAAGATGGAGTTAAAGGGGAAGAGAGTGCAGGAAAAGATACGAAGGACACCAGAAATAATGGAACGGAAAGTTCAAGAAGGGATAAGAGAGTAAGGTCAGGTGAAATAGGAACCGGTGTGAGAGGCGAAGTGAATGCCAAATTAAAAGTGTTATATATGAATGCACGAAGTATAAGAAATAATAAAGCTCAGTTTCGAAATTGGTTAGTATGATGTTGAATTACAGAGAATGGCTCCACGAGGATTGGAGCTGGAAACTGAATATTCAGGGGTATACGTGCTATCGAAAAGACAGACAGGTGGGCAGAGGAGGTGTGGTGGCTCTGTTGATAAGGAATTAAATTCAGCCCCTTGCAAGGGGTGACATAGAATAAGAAGATGTAGATCATTGCGGATAGAACTGAGAAACTGTAATGGTAAAAAGACCCTTATGGGATTTATCAACAGGCCCCCAAACAGTAGCCTGGAGATAGGGTGCAAGTTGCATCAGGAGTTAAAATTAGCCTGTAACAAAGGTAATGCTACAGTGGTTATGGGAGATTTTAACATGCAGGTGGACTGGGAAAAACAAGTTGGTACTGGACCCCAAGAAAGGAAGTTTGTGGAGTGCCTCTTTGATGGATTCTTAGAGTAGCTTGTACTGGAGCCGACCAGAGAGAAAACAATTCTGGATTTAGTGTTGTGTAATGAACCCGATTGGATAAGGGAACTCAGGGTAAAGGAACCAGTAGGAAATAATGACCATAATATGATGAGTTTTAATCTGCAATTTGAGAGGGAGAAGGTAAAATTGAAAGTGTCAGTATTGCAGTTGAACAAAGGGGACTACGTTGGCATGAGGGAGGAGCTGGCCAAAGTTGACTAGAAAGGAACCCTAGCAAGGATGATGGTGGAACAGCAATGGCAGGTGTTTCTGGGAATAATCCAGAAGATGCAGGGTCATTTCATTCCAAAGAGAAAGAAAGATTCTAAGGGGAGTATGAGACAACCGTGGCTGACAAGGGAAGTCGAGAACAGTGTTAATATTGGCCAAATTAGAGGTATTATGAATTGGAGGATATTTGCATTTGCAAGGCCTGCTTGGCCTCTTTGTGAAAATAAACTGTGAAAGGTTACAAGCTGTGAGCTGGCGCCACAAAGTCTGGACCCTAGATGAATATTCAGGATGAGGTGAGGTCCAGATGTTCTTTCATGTGTTAAAATGTATAAGGACTTTTGCAGAGGAGCTCAGAGGTGTGGCAAATGCATGATCGGGATTGGTCAGATAAGGAGGAGTTGTAAATACTGTTAACTATGTTGCAGAGTGCCAGTGCTGTAATCTTTTGATTGGTTAAATTGTGAATCCTTGTTCTAACTGTTTACAATTACCTGGGAAATGTTTCTATACATGTGTAAACTATGTTAACTGAGTTCCTGCTAGAACTTTCTGCAGAAACAATGTAATGGGGTATTTTGTGGTTGGGTTAAGGAACTGTCAATAACAGTGTAATGTAATCGATGTTTATGATTGGTTTGTAGGGACTGCTGCCCCATCTAGTTCCGTGCCACAGGGTCCGATGACCTATAAAAGGGTGAACCCCACGTGGACCAGAGTCAATCTTTTGGAAGGGTGCTTTGAACTGCGTGACCTTTTAGAGGTGTCTGCTTGCACGAGGCTGAAGGGCTTGAATGAGCAGAGACAAGGATCGGACACGCAGTGGTTAGGTATTGTATAGGAAGTTCATTTTTGTTGGAAAGAATAAAGAATAGTTGATTTGGTGCTTGACTTAGTGTTTTACTGAACTAGACTAAGGGGGGGGGGTAAGTTTTAGGAGCATAATTACATTGGGGGTTCGTCCGGGATCTCAATGGACCCCGACATAGCTTTGCGACATAGATCGGGGTGTGGAGCCATTCCAGAATGCGAGGGGAGAAATTGGCGCCACAATGCAGTTCTGAGGGGTATGAGACGAGTATTTGGAGGATTGGGAAAGTGTTAAAATAAGAAATTTACAGCCTCCCCCTTATACATCTTGCATTCCCCGCACTTCAGACACACATTGTTTAGGTTGTGAATGCAATAGACTATCAGATTCTGCAGCATAGGATTCTTTAACCCCGACTGCTCCATTGATGACAGATAGTCCGGTAGCTCACGGTACCAGGAGTAAAACAAAAAAGATAACTCCAGTAGTTAAGGATAAAAAAGATAGAGGAATAGTACAGCCACCAGAGTATTTTTGTGAGCCTAAGCCTAGACGAATTAGATGAGTAGTGAGCGATCAGAGGGAGTTATTTAGAAGGTACTATGAACCCCCTCATGAAGAGGATGCTATATCTGAGGGTGAGAGAATAATTGAAGATACTGGGATAGATCCTGAGATGACAAAAGGTATAAAAGCAAAGCAAGTAACTCGTAGGCATTTCCCCATCAAGGAAATGCCTAACCCTTCTTTTGATCTGGCCAGTGCCATGGGTGTAAATAATCCCCTACAATAGAACTCTATACCCCATGGAAGCCCAATGAGATGCTGGCAATTGTGAACCAGATACCCGATCGTAGAAAATTACCTGCTTCCTTTGTGGATCACTTAAGAACCACAATGCATGTATATCACACAGACTCCCAAGATTTATGGGCAGTGATCTAGCAGAAAATTACTCCAACTGAACATACTAGATTCCTAACAACTAGGACACCCGACACATGAAGCACTGGCAAACATAATAGCAGACAATAGTGCACGAGTAGAGGCAGTTCTAACTGTCCTTGCGAATACTCTTCAGAAACCAATTGACCTAGCTAGAATCTTGGATGTAATGCTGAAAAAGGGAAAGGGAGCAGATTAATTCTTGGAAAGATTTTCAGAATTGTATATGGACCAATCGGGTGACCTAAATTAACGAAATGGAGTAAATTATCCAGAATACTGTGCCATCTTGTTGAATTGTCTTCCCACCAATGTGGCTGAATCCATTAAAAACTAATGATATGGACATGTTGGAAAATAGTGTCAGTCAGATGGCTCGGGCAGTGAGGTATCACTGGAAAGATGTAAAAAAGCAGGAGAGTCAGCCTGCAGTGAAACCAAAGACCGAGTATGTAATTAGGAAAGAGGCGCCAAAATCTGACTCTGAATCATGGAGCCCCAGAGTACCAGCAAACTATGGATTGGGAGAAATTAGGGTTCCAGAATATTTAGATCAATATCACAGATAAATACCTGCCCTAGAGCCAATCTTACTGAGGCCAAATTGGAAAAGACACATAATACTGGGGGTTACACAAAAAAGCTGGAGAAACTCAGCGGGTGCAGCAGTATCTAAGGAGCGAAGGAGATAGGCGACGTTTCGGGTCGAGACTCCTTAGATGCTGCTGTACCCGCTGAGTTTCTCCAGCTTTTTGTGTAACCCTCGATTCTCCAGCATCTGCAGTTCCTTCTTTAACACATAATACTGGGACTAGGCCAGTGTTATACTTGTGGGGGAGTGGGTCACTGGAGTAGGGAGTGCCCACCCAGAGAAAGGAACGAAAGAGTGGGTCATAGAAGAGATTTCTGAGATCAGGGGGAGTGGAGAAATCCCAGAGATCAATGAGATCACAGAGAGCAAAGAGGGAACTGGCAGGAAAATCAAGATCCAAGAGGGCAAATATCATTTTCTCGAAATAACCCATTTTCACGTCTATGATTAGCGATCTTAATAGTGACTGGATGCAAGTCTGACAAAGAACCTATGCTATCACTACAAGTAGAAGGGAAAATCTGCATCTTCTTGGTAGACACAGGCGCATCCATGTCATCCTTCCAATCAATTTACGATCGCCCCAAATCCAAAGATGTTCAGAACCTGTCCGGTTTCTGAGGACAAGTCTGCCAGTATCCAATCTCTGAGCCAATTGAGGTAGTGTATAGAGGAAAGGCAATCAGACACAGATTTGTGATAACAACTGGATTGGTTGCAATTTAATGGCCAGAGATTTGCTCTGCGCTTTCCAATTGAAGATAGAATACAGTGATAGAGGGATAGTAGTTACCCCTGTGCTCCCGAATGGCAGTGTTACTCCACAGTGTCCCCTCAATGGTGGTCCCCAGAACTGGATGAAAAACCCCCACTCCATATCACACTGGCTGTGGGAGTGGGAAGAAAAGAGAGCTGGAGGCCTTCTTTAAACCATATGAAGGACAGGACTGGGAGAGAAAAATTTTAGCACTAGTTGAAGGAAAGGAAGGAGCTGCAGAATACGTGGAGATACCAGTAAAATTATGGAAGAGAACTGTAGGGGTTGCTCCTCACAATACCCAAAAAGTGAATTATCCGGCGAGTGCAAAAGACCAAGGAGCAATTCAGAAAAGGGCAATCACCATGGCAGATCCGAACAATTATAAAAAGCAAAATTTGTCTAACCAATATGTTGTTGGAGTTTATCAGGCCCCAAGGACAGTTGTTACCCACCTACGTCATCATCTGGGGAGTGAGGTATGTGAGCATGTGGACCCTCAAGTATGGGAGGAGGACACTGCTCAGGCAAGATGTGTGAACATCAATCCCATCCGTGTATCTCTCCAGAAAGGGGTAACACTTCCTTCAATACAACCATATCCACTAAAATCACAGGCAAATCAACTGAATTGACAAATTGATTCGGGGACTGCTAGAACAAGGAATGTTGGTGTAATGGCAATCGATCTGTAACACCCCTATTCTTGCAGTTCCGAAACCGAGAAAAGAAGGCCAATATAGACTTGTGCAAGATTTTTTTTTTTTTTTAATATATTTTTATTAGAGGCCATACGTATTACAAATAATATAACATTTTTTTTCAGATATATATATTACATATTTCCAAAGTTATATAAATGTTATATCGCAGTGACTAGTGGGGTACCGCAAGGCTCAGTGCTGGGACCCCAGCTATTTACAATGTACATTAATGATCTGGATGAGGGAATTGAAGGCAATATCTCCAAGTTTGGGAATGACACTAAGCTGGGGGGTAGTGTTAGTTGTGAGGAGGATGCTAGGAGACTGCAAGCTGACTTGGATAGGCTGGGTGAGTGGGCAAATGTTTGGCAGATGCAGTATAATGTGGATAAATGTGAGGTTATCCACTTTGGTGGCAAAAATAGGAAAACAGACTATTATCTAAATGGAGGCCGATTAGGAAAAGGGGAGATCCAGCGCGACCTGGGTGTCATGGTACACCAGTCATTGAAAGTAGGCATGCAGGTGCAACAGGCAGCGAAGAAAGCGAATGGTATGTTAGCTTTCATAGCAAAAGGATTTGAGTATAGAAGCAGGGAGGTTCTACTTCAGTTGTATAGGGTCTTGGTGAGACCACACCTGGAGTATTGCGTACAGTTCTGGTCTCCAAATATGAGGAAGGACATTATTGCCATAGAGGGAGTGCATCACCAGACTGATTCCTGGGATGTCAGGACTGTCTTATGAACAAAGACTGCATAGACTCAGTTTATACTCTCTAGAATTTAGGAGATTGAGAGGGGATCTTATAGAAACTTACAAAATTCTTAAGGGGTTGGACAGGCTAGATGCAGGAAGATTGTTCCCGATGTTGGGGAGGTCCAGGACAAGGGGTCACAGCTTAAGGATAAGGCGGAAATCCTTTAGGACCGAGATGAGAAGGACTTTTTTCACACAGAGAGTGGTGGGTCTCTGGAACTCTCTGCCACAGAGGGTAGTTGAGGCCAGTTCATTGGCTATATTTAAGAGGGAGTTAGATGTGGTCCTTGTGGCTAAGGGGATCAGAGGGTATGGAGAGAAGGCAGGTGCGGGATACTGAGTTGGATGATCAGCCATGATCATATTGAATGGCGGTGCAGGCTCGATGGGCCGAATGGCCTACTCCTGCACCTAATTTCTATGTTTCTATGTTTCTATATGAGTATTACAAAGCAATATATATAAGCCTCAATTTTTTTAATAGTGAAGAGAAAAAAAGAGTAAAGAAAGAATAGATGTTTAATTTAAAAAGTGTGATTATAATTTTGATTATATGTGAGAAGAGAAAGAAAAAAAAATGTTTAAAGAAATTTAAAAAAAAAACAAAAAAAAATTATATCTCAGTCCAATAACTATTAAGTTTTGTGCATGTTACAAAACTATGCGTTAAATCAGCTTCTATGTGCTGACATTTATCACACTATGGTGATATATTAGGAAAAATTCTATTTAATTTCTTTTTTGAATAATGTAATCTTGTACAAGATTTAAGAGAACTCAACTCAGTCGTAGAACCGCTCCATGCCCTAGTGCCAAATCCTGCCCACATCCCAGCTCAAATACTGGCTGAAGCAAAATTCTTCTCGACATTTGACTTGCAGCATGCATTCTTATCCTTGCATCTCCACAAGGACAGCCAATATTTGTTTGCTTTCACATAGAGGGGCCAACAACATACCTGAACCAGACTGGCTCAAGGGATAATCAATTTGCCTACTTTATTTTCCAGGTGTCTACAAGAACAATTGAGTACTTTAAATTTCAAAAGGAAGTCTATATTAGTGCAGTATGTAGATGACTTATTAGTGGCCAACAGAGACGATTTAAGTGGCCGTAACGATACTGCACAATTACTAAATCATTTAGCTAATTTGGAAAATGTAGTCTCCCAGTCAAAAGTACTAATGGCCCAGGAGAAAGTAAGTTTTTTAAGGTTCATCATTTCGGCAACCGAAAGGAGTCTAGCAAACAGCAGACTCAAACCCATCTGCAAATTCCCAGTTCCTAGAGAAGCCAAACAAATGAGGCAATTGCTTTGCATGGTCAATTATTGTAGACCTTGGATCCATAACATAGCTCTAGAAACTAAGGAGCTAACACCCAATACCAGCAAGGAGGGTGAGTTTAAACTAACCAAAAAAGCACAGGAAGCCTTTGAAAACGTAAAGAGATCGCTGATGCAAGCCCCGGCATTGGGAAGACTGTTGTATGAAAGACTGTTGTATGACAGACCTTCCAGCTCTACTACACCATTTTATCCGTGTGTGCAACCACAGTTATGGCACAAAAACATGGGGATAGACATAGACCAGTTGCCTATTACTTGTCTAAATTAAAACCTCTAGCCAGGGGTTTGCACTCAAATTCTACTTTGCACTCAAATTCTAACTGCTATATATAACAGTTTGCAGTCAGCTGCAAATTTGACCCTCCGGCAGGAGATTGTAGTATATAGCTCACATTCAGTAGCGGCATTGTTAGGGCAGTTCCAGACCCAGCACTTAACAATGGCTCGTCAGAATATGTATGAGATCTATCTCTTAAACAATCTGAAACTTCAATTTAGGCATTGTACATCGGACAATGGGGAGATAAATTGTCTGGGTATGCAATTATTCATCAGGATGGGGAAAATGTAGAAGCAGCTGCCTTTGAGTCACCTTATTCAGCTCAACAGGCTGAATTATTTACTTTAATTCGGGCTTGCATCATTGGGAAGAATTTAAAGGTAAATATTTAAAGGTAAATATTGGCTGCTTGGAGGCATCCAAGATTACAAACTTTAGCTCAAAAAGTAAGTAGTAATTGCCTGGGCTGCCAGAAATACAATCCAGGGAAAGAAAAAGGATGTGAAGAGGGAAAAACACCATTGCATATGAGTCCGTTTGAGACATTACAGATGGACAACATCGAGTTGGAGAGGTGCCAAGGTTATAAGTATGTACTTGTCATAGTCGATGTATTAAGCTGGTGGATCGAAGCCTACCCAACCCATGATAATAAAGCGGCTACTGTTATCAAGGTGTTAATGAGATAAATTGTCCCTAGATTTGGCATCCTTATTCGACTTAGTTCAGATAATGGTCCACACTTTAATGGACAAATTAATAAGGAATTTTGTGAACAGCTGGGGATCCAGCAGCAGTTGCACTGTGCTTATCGACCACAGGCTGCTGGACTTGTAGAGTGGGAGATCAGACCCTTAAAACTAAATTAGCTAAATTGAAGGTGGAGACGGGACTTGGTTGGATTAAATTACTTCCCATAGCTTTATTTCAAATGAGAGTCACTCCTGTAGGGAAATCTAGACCGAACCCAACTAAAATTGTTTATGGTAGACCTTTGAGAACACCTTAGAATCAGAATGTAATGAATATAATCAACTTCCATCATATGACTGTGGAGATGACTGACTACATTCTTGCTTTGACCTAAGCATTGAGAAACTCACACCGTAGAGTAAGAGCAGCATATAATGAGATGCCATTGTTAATAGCTTTAACTAAAGTGAAACCTGGAGACTGTCCTTGTACAGAACTAGGGATGGAAAGGGTTGGAGGTTCGCTGGGAAGGACCTTACCAGGTACTCCTAATGACCGCAACAGCAGTGAAAGTAGATGGAAAGAATGTATGGGTACATCTCTAGCACTGCAAGAGTATCAGTGGAAGTCTGGACTACTAACTTAATTTATTCCAGATTCTCTTAGAAACTTCATACTCTGCTGTGGGTCGAGCACAGGTGAACATCAAGATACGGGTGTGGCGGCGCCTAACGGCAGCGGGTCGACTACAATTGTCCATCTTTTTTTTATTTTTGTCTTGTTAAATGTATGGCTTGAGCTTAGTTTTTATTATTTTTTAGCTGTATGTATGTGGGGGGTGGAGGTGGGGATGTGGGGGAAACCGTTAGTCCCGACTTTTTCCCTGTCGAGTCTCCGGTGTTGTTGGGCCTAACATCATGTAGCTGGCAGCGGCCTCCGGCCGGAGCCAACCTGGAGGCTCCAGTCGCGAAGCATATGGACCTGACATCGCGGAGCTGGCCGTCTTTGGAGCGGGGAGAGCTGTGGTGGCGCTTGGCTGCGACCCGACTTTGGAGCTTTGGAAGCTCTGGCTGCAGGCCCGGTGGACAGGAACATCGGGAGCTCCAGCTCCCTGGTGGGAGACCGCTTTTTGGAGCTCCAGCAACGGCAACTTGTCCAGCCGGAATCGCAGGGTTTAAAGGACACGGAACAGGGCCTAACATCACCCGGCGCGGGTTAGCAGCCACAGGACTTACCATCGTCTGCCGGGGGCTACAACATCGGAGCCCCAGTTTGCCTAGACACTGCAGTTGGACGGCTGGACTGCGGGTTGGACTGCTTGAACCGCGGGGTTTAAAGGACACAGAGCCAGGGCCTAACATCGCCCAGCGTGGCTTAATGGCCACAGGACTTACCATCGTCTGCCGAGGGCTTTAACATCGGAGCCCGAGTTCACCTAGATGCTGCAGTTGGACTGCAGGACCGCGGGTGAACAACAAAGGGAAGAGATAAGACCTTGCATTCCATCACAGTGAGGAGGTGTTGGAGACTCACTGTGATGAATGTTTGTGTAAACTGTGTTAAGTGAGGGCTTAGGTTTGTTATTACAAACCTACAATGTAATGCTATTACATTAAATGCTATTTTGTTCAAACCTAATGTTTGAATGACAATAAATAGCATTCTATTCTATTCTATTCTATGAATGGAGGGGGTTTACGCCCACAAAAACTTGGGAGGTCAAACGGAAATCATGAAACTATGCCCATGCAAACTCAGGAAGCTTGGTAATTCTGGGAAAATACACCAAGTTAAGATAACTGCTAGAATGACACAGTCATTATTGTATTTTGGTTATCATTAATGATGGGTTCTCGTAATGATAAAATGGAAGAATGTTAATATTGGGCAAATTTGAGGTATTACAAAATGGAGGATCTTTGCATTTGCAACGCCTGCTTGGCCTCTTTCTGTGAAAAGTTACAAGCTGTGAGCTGGAGCCACAAAGTCTGGACCCTAGATGAAATTTCATGACAAGGTGAGGTCCAGATGTAATTTCCTTTGTTAAAATGTATAAGGACTTTTACAGAAGAGCTCAGAGGTGTTGCAAATGCACGGTCAGGATTGGTCAGATAAGGGGGAGTTGTAAATACTGTTAACTATGTTGCAGAGGTCCTTCTGCAGTTGTACAGGGCCCAAGTGAGACCACACTTGGAGTATTGTGTGTAGTTTTGATCTCCTAATTTGAGGAAGGACACTTGCTATTGAGGGAGTGCAGTGTAGGTTCACGAGGTTAATTCCAGGGATGGCGGGACTGTCATATGATGAAAGAATGGAGCGACTGGGCTTGTATTCACTGGAATTTAGAAGGATGAGAGGCAATCTTATAGAAACATATAAAATTATTAAGGGATTGGACACGACGCTAGATGCAGGAAACATTTTCCCAATGTTGGGGGAGTCCAGAACCTGGGGCCACAGTTTAAGAATAAGGGATAGGCCATTTAGAACTGAGCTGGCTTTTTCACACAGAGAGCTGAGAATTTGTGGAATTCTCTGCCCCAGAAGGCAGTGGAGGCCGATCCACTGGTTGCATTCAAAAGAGAGTTAGATGGAGCTCAAAGGGCTAGCGGAATCAAGGGGTATGGGGAGAAGGCAGGAACGGGATAGTGATTGCAACTGATCAGTCTTGATCACATTGAATGGTGGTGCTGGCATGAAGGGCCAATTGGCCTACTCCTGCACCTACTCTCTATGTAATATTGACCATAAAACTTAGCGAAAAGAATATGGGTCTGCAAAATATGGAGTAGGAGGACAAGGACTGCTCCCACAGCTCGCTTATCTATTTTTCATCCCAACTGCCTCCTGCAAGGATTCTCCTCCAAGTTTGTATATTCTCCCCGTGACCTGCGTGGGTTTTCCCCCAGATCATCGGTGTCCTCCCACACTCCAAAGACGTACAGGTTTGTAGGTTTATTGGCTTGGTAAATGTAAACAAAATTGTCCCTAGTGGGTGTAGGATAGTGTTAATGTGCGAGGATCGCTGGTCGGCCCAGACCCGGTGGGCCGAAGGGCTTGTTTCCACGCTGTATCTCCAAACTAAAATTTTCCAATGTTCTATAGATTCAGGATTTGTTCCTGTGGATTGGAGGGTAGCTAATGTTATCCCACATTCTAAGAAAGGAGGGAGATGGAAAGCAGGGAATTATAGACCAGTTAGCCTGACATCAGTGGTGGGGAGCATGCTGGAGTCGATTGTCAAAGATGTATTTAGATAGCAGTGACAGGATCGGTCCAATTCAGCATGGATTTACGAAGGGGAAATCATGCTTGACAAATCCTGGAATTTTTTGAGGATGTAACAAGTAAAATGGACGTGGGAGCCAGTGGATATAGTGCACCTGGACTTTCAGAACGCCTTTGATAAGGTCCCACACAGGAGATTAGTGGGCAAAATTAAAGCACATGGTATTGGGGAGTAGGGTATTGACATGGCAGACAGGAAAAAAAGAGCAGGGATTAGCGAGTCCCTTTCAGAATGGCAGGCAGTGACTAGTGGGGTGCGGCAAGGCTTGGTGCTGGGATCCCTGGATCCCTGGGTAGCTATTTACAATATACATTGATGATTTAGGTGAAGGAATTAAAAATAACATGTACAAATTTGCAGATGACACAAAGCTGGATGGCAGTGTGAACTGTGAAGAGGACGCTATGAGGATGCAGAGCAACTAGGACAGGTTGAGTGAGTGGGCAGATGCATGGCAGGTGCAGTATAATGTGAATAAATTTGAGGCTATCGACTTTGGATGCAAGAACGGGAAAGGCAGATTATTATCTGAATGGTGTCAGGTTAGGAAAAGGGAACGACAACAATACCTGGTTGTCAAAGTACATCAATCACTGAAAGTACGCATGCAGGTACAACAGGCAGTGAAGAAAGCTAAAGGAGTTGAGTAAAAGAGCAAAGAGGTCCTTCTGCAGTTGTACAGGGCCCAAGTGAGACCACACTTGGAGTATTGTGTGCAGTTTTTATCTCCTAATTTGAGGAAGAACACGTTTGTTATTGAGGGAGTGCAGTGTAGGTTCACAAGGTTCACAAGGTTAATTCCAGGGATGGCGGGACTGTCATATGATGAAAGAATGGAGTGACTGGGCTTGTATTCACTGGAATTTAAAAGGATGAGAGGGGATCTCATAGAAACATATTAAAATATTAAGGGATTGGACACGCTAGATGCAGGAAACATTTTCCAGATGTTGTGGGAGTCCAGAACCTGGGGCCATAGTTTAAGAATAAGGGGTAGGCCATTTCAAGGTTCAAGGTTAGTTTATTGCTCACATACACCAATTGGTGTAGTGAAATATTTATTGCCATGCAGCACATAAAATAAAGAATACAGACATAACACTAATAAAGAGATTTAAACATTAAAAAAAAACATCTCCCCACAAAGGTTCCCATTATGAGTGAAGGCACAATGTTCAGTCCCCAACCGTTGTCCACCCATAGTCAGGCCTATTGAGGCCTCCGCAGTCGCCGTTCCAGGCTGTTCTCGCTGGGTGATGGTGCTCCGGCATCGGGAGAATCCTCTCAGCGGCTTGGGACACCTGGAACGGCCGCCTCTTACTGGAGTCCGCGGCTTCCGAAGCCGACAAGGCCGCGCTGAATGGAGCTCCCCCACTGGCTCTCGATGTTAAAGTTCAGCTCTGCCGCCCGCAGCTGGCCGCTCCACAGACCCGCAGCTCCACGATGTTTTCCTCCATGGTGTCAGCTCACCGGAGCTCCAGCGCTGCGACCCAGGCAAGGTATCGCCCGCTCCGCCCCGCGATGGCGTTCCAGCGCTCCGCCACTGCCAAAGCCGAGGTTCTGGGTGGTCCCCTCAGGAAACGCCGCTCCAGGCCCACTGGTAGGCCGCGAGGATGGGTCAAAAGTGCAGCCCGGAGAAAAGCTGCCTCTCCAACCAGGTAGCGACCACCCCCACATAAAAAAGAATAGAACTCCTAAAACAAAACACTTTAACACACTAAAATAAAGAAAAGGGTGAAAAATATACAGCTGCAGGCTGGGCAGCCATACCATACAGGACGGCGCCCCCTACTAAGACAGTGCCTCAGTTAATTTAGAACTGAGATAGCTTTTTCACACAGAGAGCTGTGAATTTGTGGAATTCTCTGCCCCAAAAGGCAGTGGAGGCTGATTCACTGGTTGCATTCAAAAGAGAGTTAGATAGAACTCAAAGGGCTAGCGGAATCAAGGGGTACTGATTGTGGATGATCGGTCATGATCACATTGAATGGTGGTGCTGGCACGAAAGGCCAATTGGCCTACTCCTGCACCTACTCTCCATGTAATATTGATCAAAGAACTTAGGCAAAAGAATATGGGTCTGCATAATATGGAGTAGGAGGACAAGGACTGCTGCCACAGCTCGCTTGACTATTTTTCATCCCAACTGCCTCCTGTAAGGACTCTCCTCCAAATGTGTTACCTTTGTTCTGATAATGAAACTTTCTGTATGGCTCTGAAATAACTTTTTTTTCTTTCTGAACTATGGCTTGCAATATGAAATTGTTAATTAGTCCCTTTTACTGCCTCTCATCCATCTCCTCTGCTTCTACTCTCACCTATCTCCCTCTGGCACAGAACAAAGATAGAGTTCTCCAGTCCTCACCTTCCATGCCATCATCCTCCACAATCAACTGATCATTCTCCGAATTGTTTGACACTTTCAAAGAAATTTCACCACCAGATGCATCTCCCCATCTCTTCCCTTTCAGTAGTTGCAGCAACTGTTCTCTTTGGGACTTCTTCACAACCACACTCCCCTGTCTCCGAGTGTTTTCTGACACTCCCCTTGTAACTGCAGATAATGCAATGCTTGTCCCTTTACCTCTTCCCTTCCCACCATTCAAAGATCTAAACAGTCTTTCCAAATGAAGCAGTGATTCACTTGCACTTCTTCAAATCTTGTTTGTGCAATTGATATTCACAATGCGATCTTATCTATAGTGGGAAAACCGAATGCAGATTGGGTGATTGCTTTGCAGAACATTGCTGGAACAACCCTGAGCTTCCCGTTCCATATCTTACTCCCATATTGAGCTATCAATCAGTGGCCCCCTGGACTGTTGTAATGAGTCCCAATGAAAACTTGAGAAACAGTACCTCATCCTCCTTCAAGAATTCCCAATTGAATAGACTCAATAGCAAATTCTATTTCAGGAATCTGATTTTTCAGCTTGCATCAGTCATCCACCTGTGATATTAACTCTACATATTTTTCCCTTTTTTCTCTCTAGGATTGGGGAATTTCCCCCCACAAATTGGTCATATGTGTACAATTGGTGGATACCAGAGGAATCAAGGGAACAGAGCAAAAAGTTGGTGTTAAGTAGTAGATCAACCACAAACTAATAGAATGGCAGGCCAGACTTGATGGGCCAATGACTTTATTTTAATATTTCTTAAAACCTTATGTTAAAATCATTATATAGAAATCATTTGAAATTATAGTGTCAGCCACTATGTTAAATTATTGCAATCACTCAATCTAATTAAATGTGGATCATCAAAGAAACTGTGGTCAGCTATCACTTAACAAATACTTGAATTGGACATATGTACTGCTGGCATATTCACCCAAGGTAAGCATAGGTAAGATCAGAGGAGATAACAGACTTGCGTCTCCGATCTTCCCTTTGCTATCTTGCTCATCATTGTAAAGCTATATTATTTGACTGCAGTTTAACAAACCAATGCCAGAAGTTAATCTTCCAAATCTCATCCTAATGCTGACCACCTCCACTGGATTATCTATTTAACCTTAATATTAACTACTCCTAGAATAACCCAAGTGCTTCCAGTCTTGTCATGTAACTGGTGGCACACGTCTAGAATCATTCTGGTTAAGACTGTCTGTGTTCTCTCCATGGACTTTACTGACATAGAGTCATGGAGAGTTATAGAGTCATACTGTATGGAAACAAGCCCTTCAGACCAACTTGCTTATGCTGACCAAGATGCCACATCCTGAAATGTTTTGGCCATGTTGAACATAATACTGCAGCTAAGGCCAAGACAGTAATTTGTTTTAAAACCCAACTTTGACAAATGGACCACCATCACCATAAAGTGCTCGATAGCATGATCAGCTTGTTCTAAAATGTTTCTTAGTTGTGATCTTTTAATCTGCAAAATCTTTTTAAACTCTATATAAGGATCTGCAAAGCATTGAATCTCCTAAGCACAGAAGGGATACATGGAATGGGCTTGGATAATTTTATTGCCATCTTTCTGTAAGCAGCTTTGAAAAGCTTTAATGATTCCTCATTAAAAGTGCATTGACATTGAAACATGCCAGTTTTTTTTTTTTTATTGCTTTAAATGGCAAATGAATAAGAAGGATTATTTTGCTTTTCATGAATATGTGTGCTGGCACAATTTGCTTTCTTGAGCAACACTTAAATCCCGCAGCATGCATGTCACAACAACTTCAATTATGAGCTTGTGATGGCTGCTGGGTCCACTGCATGTGGTTTCTCGGTCATTAAATTTTGCAGCTGAACAAGTCAGCCTGCTCTCTGCCCCCATCTCTGGGTGCCTGCTAATAGTCCAACTTCCAATGAATCGTGTTGACCTGAGATACCCATTGCTCTGCACCTGCTCACAGCTATTAGCTGAAGTCACAGAGATGCAAATAAAAGCCAAGGTGAAGATGAACTGTGGTGGCAAATTTTGTTGCTCCCGCCCATTCCAGTTTCAAGTTGTTCACCCTAATCATTCATTGTGCTCCTCTTGCTGTCAAATGAAACATTTAAACCATCAGCTATATTGCAGTGGATTTTTAAAATTAAACAAGTCACTGTGACAGCATAATCCTGATTTATGAATACTAAGTCCTTGTAGATGTGTCATCTCCCAGTCTGCTGTGCCACACAAATACAATAATCACAAATTACATTCTTTTCTCCGTAGACAGAAATGCTGGAGAAACGCAGCGGGTGAGGCAGCATCTATGGAGCGAAGGAAATAGGCAATGTTTCGGGTCGAAACCCTTCTTCAGACCCGAAACGTTGCCTATTTCCTTCGCTCCATAGATGCTGCCTCACCTGCTGAGTTTCTCCAGCATTTTTGTCTATCTTCGATTTTCCAGCATCTGTAGTTCCTCCTTGAACTTCTTATCTCTGTAGTCTTTTGTCAATTCTCTTTTCCAATGCTTTTTCGTCTGATAGATTTTACCAGTGTTTTCTGTTTTGGTTTCATTTTTTCAGCATCTGCAGTTTTTTTCTTTGATTTTCATGAGAACGCTCTTATTTGTTAGGATCCCATTTTTGGACACAATAAGTCTGATATGGAAAGATTAGACGATCAGCCATGGTTTCTGCTTCTGATCATTTTAAAATTCTGTTTTGGACAAAATCATAGCCAACCAGTTGGTTACTCTTCTATGCCTGTACACATAAAGAAGCTATGGGATTGCTTGTCTGTGCCAATTTTAGACAAAATCATGGGTTATAGGTGTGAGGGGAGTTGGAAGGAAACAAACATCATGGCACTTTCAGTTTATTTATTTAATCATGCTAAATGTTTACTGTGTTGGACTGGGCTTGTATTCTGCCAAGCCTAAAAAAAATATGATTCAGCTCAAATTAATTAATGGATTAGATAGGGTAAAAAGCAAGAAACATTCTCCATGAAGGGGAATCTCATCTAAATCCCTGGGGCCTGAGCAAGTATATCCCAGAATATTGGGGGAAGATAAGGAAGAAATTGGTGAGATATTTGTATAATTTGCAACCATGCTAACAAAAGATTGAGCTGGCTGATGTTGTCACTATTTTGCAGAAGGGCAAACCAAGGAACTACAGACTAATGAGCCTAACATCAGTGGTGAGAAAGTTACTGGCAGGGATTCTGAAGAGTGGGATCTATCTCTATTTGGAAAGACAAAGACTGATTTGGGATGGTCATCACGGCTTTATGTGTAGGAAATCATATGTCACAAATTTGACTTTTTAAAAAAAACATGATTTGGTACAATGGCTTCTGCCTCAATTATTCATTGTGACAATTCTAAACTTTGCAATAGTTTATTTGCAATCTCCTAACTTTTCACATTCTGAATGAAGAAAACCCACTTCATTGGTGTACACCCAGAGGACTTGCACTGTAATCCAGATTACTCTGCATCATCAGGAGAAGGTGTAAAGTAATGAAAAATAATGAAAAGAATGATCAAAATTCATAACAACCAACTAGTTCTCATTTCATTGCAATTTACGTCAATAATTAAGATTGATTAAGCCTGATCATTAAAAGACACAACGTGCAGGACTAATTCAGCGGATTAGACAGCATCTCTGGAAAACATGGATAGGTGATGTTTCAGGGTCAGGATTTTTCTTCAGACAAATTGTGATGGTACTTTACTTCTGGATTACACCAATAAAATGGTAATTCTTCACTCAGAATGTGCAGTTATGACATATTTCTATTGTACAGAGTAGTACTATCACAATCAGTCTGAAAAAGGGACCCAACCTGAAACATCACCTATTCATGTTATCCAGAAACACTGCCTGAACCAGCATCTACAGTTCTTTGTGGATGTCTGTCCAGTTGTGTAACAATTTCACTTTAAGATGATAAAACAGCTTGGGACACATTTCGAAAATCCTTCCTCCTAGAGGTATATAACTTACCCTTTAACTATGCTATAGACATATGACAGAAGCCACTAAAGGGTTGCATCCATTACAGAGTCTCTTGTTGCAAATTGTTTCAAGGTTTTATCTCTACTGACTGAGTTATCTTCAATAGACTACAATAAATATCAAAAATGTTGTCTGGAAGATGAGCAAGTAGAGCTCAATGGGAAAATCTTTGAAATGATCTCTGGATGTAAAGTAACAATGACACTAGTTTATTTTGACCTGCTATGACTGCACTTTTAATACCTGACTATGAGTCATTAATAAGTAATTAATGGTGCAGAATAGCAGATAAAATTATAAGATCACCTTGACTCCCTTGTTAGGGAGGACAATGACGGCAGTTTCCTTGCACATCAATGTAGGTTTACTTATTCACATTGGAAACCAGTCACTATTCAGACTTGGGGTTAAGACTTTTAGCACTGAACAAACACAGAAAAATGCAAAACAAACCAAATTATGTTGTCCTGCATTTCCATTGTGAGTTTCTGAATGGGCCATTTAATTAATCTCATCCCGAAGCTCCTTCATCATGCATCTGTACAATAACCTTAATCATAGATGTTTTCTTTTAATTTGCCCCATCCTGATTCTTTCCTTCCAATTCTGAGTGGCATTGCATTACCCTGGGTAATGCATTCCCTCCAGCCCCTCAGCTAAGTATCTGGTCCGATGTCATACCTAGCCAAATGCTGAGCGTCAACAGGCTTTTGGCAAAACCAGATGTGGCAATGGGCCATCCAGCCAATTCTAATGAAAGATAATCCATCTGTAACATTAAATCTGTCTTTCTCTTTATATGGACACATGCCTAATTTGTTGAGCATGCCCCACATTCCCTTTTACACAGAGTTTGAAAAATTGCACTGTTTTACAGTACATCTCCCAATTCCAGCACCTTTATTCTTTATCTCATGCATACCCCTGTTCTTATTTAATTTCCAATTTACATCCCCTCAGGGCAAATCAGTTGTAATTAACAAGGCTTCAATGCCCTAGCTTGTCTGCAACAACACTATTTGTAGCAATCATACTCTCTGGGCCTCATATCACAGACTTTCTCTTTGCTCTCTCAACCTCCTTCCCCCTCTCTGCAACTTAAAGCATATTTAATTTCTAACTTTTCCCAGTTCCCATAGAAAATCATGGCTGGGATTATTATGTCTGTTTCTCTCTCCATTGCTGCTACTTGACCACTTGAGTGTTCCCAACATTTTCTGTTTTTATTTCTGAAAATTAACTTATGTGTTGATAGATCTGTTTAATGGTGAAACAAAAACACCCTAAAGATGTGTGGTGTGGCTGTTGAGCTCTGCTGTTGGAATAACTTTAGTCACCCACAGTGATTAAGACCCACAGACGTTATTAACATTACAGCATAGGTAACTTCATCTTAACATATAACTCAAGACTGTGGAAGAAAGGGAAGAGAAGCTTTCTGTTAACTAGTGGGTGGAGCTACAGCGTATGACTCATAACATAGGTCACAGTGATCTACATTCTCCCTCTTAAAGAATTAAATGTCAGTACAAAACCATTGACTAAATAAGGCATGCATAGCAATTGATAACACGCTGGAGGAAAGTCAAACATAGCCCGGGTACTTCACGACCGGCTTGCAAACATGACCTGCACGTGTGCGATATAAACCATCTCCGTTTTTCTCCAACGGGGCAGAGCCGGTGGCTTGACTGGTGACGGAGTTTGAAACAACATTCCCGGTGATGAAACAGGGGACTTTGGCACAGATGGAGGAGGCGTCGCCATTAGTAGAGCCCCTCCAGAAATGGGTTGTTGTGCTGGTGCAGGCGGACCGATGCCGCTGAACGTGGATGGAAGTACACTTGTACGGTCTGGATAATATGGAGATGGAGCTGGCTCATTCACAGGCAGGATATGTTGTCTGTTACGTCTGTACGTGCTGCCATCAACACTGACCAAATATGAGCGTGGCTCAGAGGCTATTCCAGAAATCACACCGGTACGGTCATGGCCTTTGTCAGTTTGCAAACGAACCACCTGCCCCTTAGTTAATGGTGGCAGCGGCCTACTTGTTTTGTCATACCACTGTTTTTGAATGTCACTCTTTTGCTGCAGCCTGGACTGGACTTCTGATGGTGGAACCACTTGCGGGATCAATGCCTGATCTGCCACAGGCACTCGGGTCTGCTTTGACAATAAACGTTGAGCAGGTGAACCCAAAATGAGGTCATGGGAGATGTTACGTAGGTTGAGCAGGTCCAGGTACACATCAGAATTAGCTCTGTGCGACCATTCCATGAGCTGTTTGGCACTCTTGACAGCCCGCTCAGTCAGCCCATTTGACTGTGGATATTTAGGGCTTCTGGTGATGTGGCGAAAACCCCGGTGTGCAGCAAACTCCTTGAAGTGTTGGCTGGTAAATTAACTGCCATTATCAGATAACAGTGCGCAAGGAGCTCTGGAATCTGCAAAATGGCGAGCAAGCTTTACAACATCCCCATGAGTGTGGCTGCTAATAAAATTGATGTCAAACCATCCAGAATATGAGTCGACAAGCACCAGGTACTGCTTGCCATGCCATTCAAATATGTCAGTTGCCATTATAGACCACGGAAGGGTAGGAGCCGGATATGAGAGAAGTGGTTGCTTTTGTTGATGAGGTGCCAGACTGTTACACAGTGCACAGAATGCCACATTCTCACTGATGAATGTAGCCATACCAGGCCAGTAAAACATGTTTGTTGCTCATTGGACAGTGGCTTCAGCACCTGGGTGCCCTACATGGACAGCGTTAAAATACTTGCTGTGCAGTGAAGCAGGAACCACAGCCTTATGGCCTTTAATGCCATATATAATGCCATCCTGCAGTACTAGCTCATCGCGGACAGCAAAGAAAGGCCGAACTGGCTGCGGTACATTGTAGTGTTTGTCTGGCCAGTCGCACTTAATGACGGAAGTGAGCGACCACAAGGTACTGTCAGCAGCAGTGTGGGCAACCAGGTCCTCCACACAGGATGAGGGAATAATGGACACAGTCATTATGATAAAGTCATCATCCAGTGAGGACGGACCCTCACAGGTCTTACGGGGTGCACGCGAGAGTGTCAGCCAGGTGCATATCATTACCACGTTTGTAGGTCAGAACAATGTAATATTTTTGAAGTTGCAGCAGCATCCGCTGAAAACATCCTGGAGAAGCATGAATCGGTTTGTTAAAGATGTTGACTAGTGGTTGGTGGTCAGTTTCAATCATGACTGTATGTCCTGCATATGGAAAATTGTGTTGTTTCGGTAACAAAAGGAACCATTTCTTCAGATGCTGCTGCTCGCATAGCAACAGAGTTCAAACAAGACAATCTGTTAATTCACTCGTCCATTAGAACCTGCTCTCGGAATTAGCTCTGTGCGACTGTTTTGCACTCGAGGAGAATGGTGAGAGGTTTGATAAGACTTGCAGCAACATTAATGTCATGAGCAGGGTAGGGGCTATTCCCTAAAACGTTTGTAAGAGCATCAGCCATTTCAGCAATGTGGCAGCGGTTTCCTAGTCTCCAATTGGAGGCATGGGTACTTATCCCACTTCTGACACCATGTTGAGCTCTGCTGTTAGAATAACTTGTCACACACAGTGATTAAGATCCACAGACTTTATTAACATTACAGCATAGGTAACTTCATCTTAACACATAACTCAAGACTGAGGAAGAAAGGGAAGAGAAGCTTTCTGTTAACTAGTGGTCGGGGCTACAAAGTATGACTCATAACATGAGTCACAGTGATCTACAGTGGCATAGACAGTGCTGGTTACAGTAGTCTTCTCCAAATATAATCATTTGAAAGGTGGATCCTCCTTCAGGAAATAAAGCACAAAAGCGTCATATTTAATGGCATTGGAAGGAGCTGATTGTGATTGTAATCACTGTAATGAAAGTGATTGGTTGAAAATGGTAACAGTATGCAATTTCAAAACAGGTTTAATAGTCCCCAATAATCCCTGTTTATAAAGATCTATCTTTATTTTAAGAAAATATTTTATTTTAGTGTGGCTGACTTCAGTCCTGCTGCAGGTCAGGGAGATGGACCCACTGATGGTAGAGTCTGACTGAGAATCCTGCAGGTTAATGAATTCTCGTTTATGTATTATGTATTATAATATTCATGTATTCTGCCAATGAAACAGAATCCCTCTATCGTTCCTGCTAATACATTATTTTTAATGTAATTCAAGCATCTAATCGCAATAGAATACAGGCAAAGTTAGAATAGAAAACAAAGTGCTGGAGTAACTCAGCGGGTCAGGCAGCACCTCTAGAGGACATGGATGGGCAATGTTGCAGGTCAAGACATATCTTCAGTCCCAACTCAATATATTGCCTATCCAGCAAGATTCCAGCATCTGCAATTCCTTGCATCGACATGAAAAACTATATTGATGGCTTTGCATTTCTGTCCTGTTATTGTTGTCAAACTTCACTGGATCCCTCGCAAAACTAAAATATCCATCCTGCGGGTGCAGAGCTGAACAAATCTTCTGACCATGGATTTGTACGCCAGAAACATTACTTTCCTTTTTGTAATTCAGTCCTTTGAGATAAAGGCATTGATTCCATTATTACTTTCCAATTATTTTTTAAAAATATCTTTACACTAGTTTTTGACTGGTTTAGTAGCTGGACACATGAACAATTCTTCATATCAAATGAGGAAAGGGGATACAAAAGAGTAATTATTAAAAATATTTTCTGTTATATTTCTAGACAGAATGTACTTCCTGTTATAGGTATATCTGCTGGAAGAGTGTGTTTCACTGTACCTACATTTAATTGGTTTGTGTAGCTGTACAAATAAGACAATTTGTGACACATGTCTATAATTGATCAAATCTCAACATCTCAGGATACTATGAGAGAATCTAAAAAGCTCTGTAAATATACAGGCAGTGAGAAGAAAGGGAGAAGAGAGGGACAGGGCATATTTGCTGAAACAAACCATTATTTCCTTCACTGAACCCTTATGAGATTGAAATGTAAGTGATTCATTGAAAGAGGTAACAGCAGCAGATCACATGACTCAGTAGCACCAAGATTTTAACAAACAGTACCAAAAAGAGTCTGGATGGATTCCTAAACTTTTAGGAATGCTAAAAGTTCAGATTATTGTTGTTGAAATATTTTTAACAGCACTTCAAAATGCTCATAAATACAATATCTATCAAACCACACTCACTGAATGCAGGTCTCATGATGTCACATAGTATGGAAGCAGGCCCTTATGCACATTAAATCCACATTGACAATCAAGAATGCATTTTATTCTCTCATCACTCCCATCAATTGCTCCCAGATTCCACCACTCAACAACACCCAAATGGACAGTTTACAGAAGCCAATTAGACTCTGAAACCCATGTATACACTGTAAATGGATTGATTGTAATTATGTATTGTCTTTCTGCAGACTGGTTAGCACACAACAAAAAGTACCTCAGTACACGTGACAATACTGTATTTTCAGCAGAATGTACAAGAAGGTGTGCCACTGAACTACCCAGTCAAATATATTTTTCTTCATTTTATAGTGATTAGTATTGTTCACGTTGAGCAAAACAAATCATTTTTATTGGTTCCAGTAGAAGTCATTTGGTGTTGAATTGTGGTTACTTACAATTGTAAGGGAATTCAAGGCCTGTAAGGATCAATTTGTTTACAGAACAGCTTTTAATCAGTGACGGCAGAATGGTTAATATAGGCAGTTTTGACAAACAAATAAAATAAAGGTGGTAAAAACAAAGGAAAGGAGTAGGTAGGAAGAAGTTATCAGCTGTTATCAGGCAATTAAATCCTACCACAACCAGAGAACAGTCCTGAACTACCATCTACCTCATCTACTCGGAATATCGGACTTTGCTGGCTTTACCCTGCACTAAACATTATTCCCTTATCATGTATCTATATACTGTAAATGTGCGATTGTAAGGCAAGGCAAGGCAAGTTTATTTATATAGCACCATTCATACAAGCTGCAATTCATAGTGCTTTACAAAAGAAACAAGAGAATAAAATAGTTTAAAAACATTGCAGAACCACAATACAACACAGGACAACAAAATAGCCAATAAGCCAATTGTATGAATAGTAAAGCAAAATCACTAAAATATTAAGGCGATTTTAAAAGCACATAAGAAGGTTAAAACAAGAGGATTAAAATTACCCACATGTAGGGTCATGAGAAAGCTACATCAAACAATAGTGTCTTTAGGCCTGACTTAAATGTGGTTACGGACTGTGCACACCTCAGGTGTTCGGGGAGCCTGTTCCACAGGTGTGGAGCATAGAAACTGAATGCTGCTTCAGCCCTTTTTGTTCTCACCCTGGGAACATGGAGTAGACCTCTCCCCGAAGACCTGAGGAGTCTAGGTGCCTCATAAACAACAAGAAGGTCAGAGATGAAGAACAAGAAGGTCAAACAACAAGAAGCTCAGACCATTCAGAGCCTTGTATGCCAGTAGCAAAATTTTAAAATCTATCCTTTTACACACAGGGAGCCAGTGCAGAGATTGTAATCATGGTTTTGTCTTTCTGCTGACTGGTTAGCATGCAACAAAAGATTTTCGCTGTACCTCGATACAAGTGACAATAAACTAAACTAAACTGAAGAAGTCTTTAGATTTGGATTTTCTCATCTAAAATGGAACTCCACAGTAACCATAAAGTGTAAAGCCATTGTTATTGTGTAGCTCATTGAAATTGTCCATTTGAAGTGTGGCTCAATTACATCATTGTAACATACTGAAATTATATCAAGGCAGTAATCAACTAGATTACAGACAGGCAATGATGATTGAGACTGAAGCTTTATTGGGCAAGGTGAAAATGCATTACAAGATGATACTAGCAAGAGGGGTGAGAAGTTGTACATCGCCAGGTTATTGGTGAACTGACCCTTGTGATGGCATACAGAAACCAGGACAGTGTAGTGCAGTGGGGCTGGTCGGGGAAGAACCTTTATCCTGCAGATAGTGAATGTAAGACCTCTCCTCTCACATGCTACAGTGAATAATGAAATTATGTCATGCTACTGTGTCATATATAACATTGACAAACACAAGAGATAAAGGGAGCTTAGTACCTACAAGCAAATCATTGTCTTCATAGGTATTCACTGTCCAAGTAAGTAAATAATTACAATTTCAATTATCTGCTGTGGTCCAAGATTAATTAATTTCCTTTGTCATCACCAAATTATCCTAAAATACCTGCCAACATTCACACCTCCCAACAGAGAAGAATGGTCATCTGTTCTCTTTTCTGAAAAGTAAATTTCATCTTGTTTCTGATTTCTCAACTAATGGAAACAGACCACTCTGTCATCATTTTAAACTCCTTCAGGATAAATCTACATCGTTATAATGAAAATATGTATTCACTTTTAAATTCAACAATTTGTTTGTTATTAAATGCAATTTAATTCATGTGAAAATTAGACTCACTTGTCTTACTTATAATTAAGCAGCTGCACATTGAAAATAAAAGCTTGGAAATTTCATTCAACAAATCACACATTTGCATCCATACAATGCAGAATTAGAAACTATGCATTTATTGATGGTTACAATTAAAATATTACAACAGGGTTACATCGGACCGTCGACAATGGCAAGTGCGGAGGGTTCAAAGCCCCGACCATGGGTGAGCAAAGGAACAAGATAACTGAACTTTATTGCCTTCCATCACAGTGAGGAATGTTGATTCCACTACGTTGGATGTTTATGTTAATATTTATTTTATGTGCTGTGTGTATTTTTGTTTTTTTACTTAGTATGCCTATATGGTAAATCAAATTTCACTGTACCTTAATTGGTACATGTGACAATTAAATTGAATCTTGAATCTTGAAAAGGAATGGAATTCCCACATCAGTATGAAACTGAGAATTTCTGCTACCTCTGAAATGAATGACCCACTAAGAATATGACATTGTTAGAAATTGGCTGCCAAAGACAAGGTCTGGACCATAGGGAGTGAGACCTTAGTCAGTGGAAGATAACTAGCAACAATCAGTTCTAAACCAGTGCTGTTCAAATAGTACTAAACCCATAGTGACCATTTCATGCAATGTTATTGTAGGTTGTTAGTTATGGTGATGAACTGGAATCCTTCATCTTTCTGTTTTTGCTATGAAAAAATATGTTTTTAGCCCTACAATATGACTTTCTTTCAGTTAGTGCACAGAGATACTACCGTGCAAAGTTACTACATAGAATTTGCAAGCCAGATGGCCGCATTTATTGTGAGAAGTATCAGGAGGAGGTATGCTGGCACAAGTACGTTCCACCATGAAGCTCCAAGCTCAATCTAACAAATTCATTCCACCATAAGACATTGATTTCTTCCTTGCCAAGCACTTTTTCCGATGCTGAGAGAGAGAAAATGAGTCACTGACAGACTGCTCCATACCATTCCATGAGCTGTGGCAATGATCCAAATCCAGACTATGTGGTTGTCTTTCAGCCAGTCATGGTGGGTGGAAAATAAGGAGACAAAGGAAATGAAGATTAGTTGGGAGAGTGTAGATTAATTAAAATATTCTGTCTTAATTGCCTCCTCTATTGATTTCAGGGAAAAAGGGAGGTGGAAAGTAAAAGACATGTACAACAAGTCAAATGGTGTTGGTGCAGCAGATGTGATCGAAAGCATTACTGGACCTGAAATAAAATATGTCCAATAACCTCAGAGCAAAAATTGCCATAGCTAACAGGATGCTGATTGCACATTTAAAGTAAAATTAACAGGCCTGAAGAGTGATTACAGGTCAACAGACCGTTATAAGACCACAGACCAAGTGGGACCCATTGTTTGTGATGTTTTTAAAGTTTAAAATGCCAATAACTTGTAAAATATTAGATAAATGTGAATGCATTTCACTCTCCTTTAATCCCTTATTCTCCTCATTCATTATCCTCCCTCTCCCCAAGCTCCACCAACCCTCCTCTGCTTCCTCCCCTCATCCCCTCCCTCCCCTCCTCCCCTCTTCCATTACCTCACTATCCCTCTTCCTACCCCAATCATTCTCTATTCCCCCTCATCATCCCCAGCACTCTCTCCCCTCCTCTTCTTTTCCCTCTCCTCCTCCCCTCCACACTCCCTCCCTCACCTGTACCTTCCTCTCCTTTCCCCTACCCTCAGTCATTCCCTCATTCCCTCCATAACCCCTCTCCACTCCCTACCCCCTCCTCTCCCTTTATCCCCCTGCTCCCCACTTCTCACCTCCCTGCTATCTCCCCCCCCCCATGAAATTTGCAATGTTTTTTTAACATTAAATTCTCAATGAAAATCTATTTTTTTCAATAAAATAACCTAAACACAATGTTAATGAAAATGGAAGAATTTGATTAAAACATTTTTGTTTAGAATAAAATCAATGTCAATGAAAATCATGATTTTTTAATGTAAATGAGATTTGTGATCCCATTGTGACATCTTTGTGACGTTGAACGAGACTGATGGTCAGGGCAAGTGTAAAACCGTTTTTTGTAAAGTTTTTAAATGCAAATAACTTGTAAAATATGCCATCAATCTGAACAAAACTTGGCTAATGCACACCCCAGGACAATGGTGAGTAAGGGGGGCCAAAAATTGTAGCGCTATTGTGTACCGTTTTAAATGTCAATAACTTGTACAGAAGATAGTTCTCAGCATTGGAGTGCTTTAGTTCTCTAGACAAAGTCCAATGTCCACATGCGGTAGAGTTGAATTGACATCTTATGGAAGGACAGTTCAGAAACCCTTCAGCACCACAGCAGACACTGACCATCAAACACTGATTTACAATAATCCTCTAATAATCCTAATACACTGATCCCATTTTATTCTCCTGCCCCATTCATAGTAATGCCTACAGAATCTAGTACTCACATACCATGAATGCAGTAGACAAATGAGGGATGTGGGAGAAATTGAAGTATCCATAAGAAACATGCATGGACACACTGAGAGGTTGCAAATTCCACACAGACAGCACTGGAGATTTGGACTGAACCCGGTGGCAGTTGTGAGGCGACATCTCCACTAGCTGTGCCACCGCATTGTCCTCCTCTTTCACAAGATGGCAGATACTACTCATCAAATACTTGACATGGTGCTAGTGAATTGCTTGGTAAATAAATTGACTAAATATTTGGTTGGAGAATAAAATTGAGATTGACTAAGTAGTTTTGGCAAGGTTTGTGAAAATATTATCCACAAGCTGTTATCAGGCAACTGAACCGTGCTCTCACTAACTGGAGAGCGGTCCTGTCCTCTACCTTCCATCTACCTCACTGGAGACCTTTGAGCTATCTTTAATCGGACTTTACTGGACTTTATCTTATACTAAATGTTATACTCTTTATCCTGTATATGTACACCATGGACAGTTTGATTGTAATTATATATAGTCTTTTTGCTGACTGGATGGCACATAACAAACATGCTTTTCATTGCACTTCAGTACACGTGATAGCAATAAACTAAACTAATCTAAAGGCATAAATGCAAACCTTATCTTTGATGCTTGCAATAAACGTATGCAAATATATCAGCTAGAATTACAATCCAACAACTACAATATCTTGCATTCATGTTGTGACGTAAACATAGCAATATCTTCTTTTGCCCTTAAGATTGGGGCATTTTCCCAAAGCCTTAAAAACTGCAGTGATCAAGCCCCTATTGAAGAAGCCTAATCTGGATGCCTCAGCTATGAGCAACTACAGGCCCATATCTAATTTAGCATTTCTGGCAAAGATCATTGAAAGGGGAGATTATAAACAAATTTACAGCTTTATGATCCAAAACAATATTTTTAATGTTTTCCAGTCAGGATTTTGGCCACATCGCAGCACTGAGACTGCACTTACTAAGGTCCTAAACGACATACATCTAAACAGTGATGCATCAAAAGCTTCAGTTTTGGTACTCCTAGATCTCAGTGCTGCTTTTGATACGGTGGGCCATAACATACTGCTTGACAGACTGGAGAAGTGGGTAGGACTCTCTGGTTCTGTGCTGGACTGGTTCAAATCCTACTTGAAAGATCGGGATTATTTTGTTTCCCTTGGTAATTATGAATCAGAACATACAAAACTCACATGAGGGGTTCCCCAGGGCACCATTCTTGGACCCATCTTGTTTAATATTTACATGCTCCCCCTAGCTCAGATCATAGAGTATTTTAACATATCCTACCACACTTATGCCGATGACACACAACTTTATATCGCAGTGTCACCGCATGACCATAGTCCCCTACACTCACTGAGTAATTGTGTCAAACAAATCAATGAGTGGATGAACCAGAATTTCCTCCAGCGCAATGCAAATAAGATAGAAATTATTATCCTTGGTCCCAAAAATATAAGGCTAGAGGTAAGTGCTCAACTTGACTCAATTGCACTGAAAACCACAGACAAAGCCAGAAACCTTGGTGTAGTTATAGACTCGGATTTGAATTTTAACAGCCATATAAAGACCATTACCAAATCTGCCTACTACCATCTAAAAAACATTGCAAGAATCAAGGGATTTCTGTCCAAAGAATACACTGAAAAACTTGTTCATGCATATATCTTCAGTAGGTTAGATTATTGTAATGGTATCTTTACAGGTCTCAGTAAAAAATCAATTAAACAACTGCAGCTTATACAGAATGCGGCTGCCAGAGTCTTGACCAATACCAAGAAAATGGGCCATATTACACCGGTCCTTAAATCTTTGCACTGGCTCCCTGTGTGTAAAAGGATAGATTTTAAAATTCTGTTACTGGCTTACAAGGCACTGAATGGTCTAGGTCCAAAATACATCTCTGACCTACTTGTTGTATATGAGGCACCAAGACTCCTCAGGTCTTCGGGGACATGTTTACTCTGTTTTCCCAGGGTCAGAACTAAAAAGGCTGAAGCAGCGTTCAGTTTTTATGCTCCACACCAGTGGAACGAGCTCCCGGAACACCTGAGGTGTGCACAGACTGTAACCTCATTTAAATCAGGCCTAAAAACACTGTTGTTTACTGTAGCTTTTTCATAACCCAACATGCAGGTAATCTTAATCTTCTAATCTTAACCCTTTTATGTGCTTTTAAAATCGTTTTAATATTTTAGTGACTTTGTTTTATTACACATGCAATTGTCTTATTGCTTGTTATGTAATTTTTGATTTGGGCTATTTTGTTGTCCTGTGTTGTATTGTGGTTCTGCAATGTTTTTAAACTATGTTATTCTTTTGTTTCTTTTGTAAAGCACTATGAATTGCAGCTTGTATGAATGGTGCTATATAAATAAACTTGCCTTACCTTGCCTTAAGAGAAGAATAATCAAATAAATTGATTGCCTGCCCCGCCATTTAATATGATCATGCCTGATGTATCACAGGCCTCAACTCCTCCTCTGTATCAGAAACACGAGGCTCTAAAATCCTCAAATCTATTAACAAATGTATCTATCTCCACTTTAAATATGCTTATGATTGAGTTCCCACAACTCTCTGGAGTAGTGAATCCCTGAGATTCACACTTCTCTGCAAGAAGAATTTTCCAAGAAGAAAGGTCTACATGATCATCCGGTTACTAAACACTTTAACTCCCCCTCCCATTCCCATACTGACTTTCCTGTCCTGGGCCTCCCCCACTGTCAGAGTAAGGCCCAGAGCAAACTGGAGGAACAGCACCTCATATTTTACTTGTGCAATTTACAACCCAGTGGTATGAATATTGATTTATTTAAATTCAAGTAACCCTTGCATTCCCTCTCTCTCCATCACTTCCCCACCCTAGTTCTTTGACTAATTCCACTGTCCTGATTAATTTTACTGATTGTATGCCGCATTGTCACCATCCACTCAGCCAACAATGAACCATTCCATATTTCTTTGAGCATTGTCCCTTTTGAGATGTCATTTTCACACCTTACCCTTCCATATCTTTAGTCTCCCTCTCTTCTGACTCTCAATCTGAAGAAGTGTCTTGACCCGAAACACCACCCATTGCTTCTCTCCATAGAAGTTACATATCACACTAAGCTACTCCAGCAATCTGTGTCTATCTTTAGTGTAAACCAGCACCTGCGGTTTGCACTAAATGACAGTCCCTTATCTTGAAGTGATATTCTCTCATTTGAGACTTTTGCAAGTGTGAAAAATAGGAAACTAAGGGAGTCTTTAAACAGGAGAGTGTGAATTTTAAATGAGATGTATTTATGGCCCAGGAACCAAGAATGCTTAACATTGCAGGTGCACCCAAACCAGATGAGCTATTGAAAATGCCAGTCTGCAGAAACCTGTAACCTTCCACTTTATATGCTTCTTAATATACCACCAAGCACATTCAGAAACTGAACTACTTAAGACTTAAGTTTCAGGTCAGTGATTTTGTTATCTATTTAAAATTGAAATACATTGACATTCTACACAAAATTCACCAGGAAGTAAAAGACTGTTCTGTGACTAAAACATTAAAAGGAAGCAAGCTGGTTCATGCAAGAACAAGGTATTATTTCATTATGAGTGTGATGTCGGAGGAGGGAAAAGGATGATATAATAAATGGGAATTATAATGAAAATGTAGGATAATCCTTCAGAAAGTAGGAGGATTAAGATGAATAGTTGAAAGATTATATCATAAAATCTAATGAACCAATTAATACTGCTGAGTAGGTAAAGTCTTGCAGTCAAAAATTATAATAGTGTCTCCCCTTAAGATTAAAGTAGCAGATTTATCTGTGAAAATAGTTCATTGCTACAGCCGTATTTTTCCATAATTTGTGTACTTTAAATTCAAAATATACACTATTACCAAATTATAAAACCCCAAATTATGGACACCCTTATGAAGCAACTCTCCTTCAGAGGTACCATTTTACAAAAAATAGTAAGATTAAATGAGAACTTACCAGTTTGAAGTTTGATCTTTTTGTTGGAGCAAACATAATCAAACCTATTTTAAAAGGTAAACAGTCTTCCTTTTCCATCATTAACCAAACTGGTTACTGATCCATTTCTTCCAGCCAGAAATTCATGTTTTTAATATGGACAGCCCAAAAATAAAATAAAGAATTTGGTAAGGCTAGGCCTCCATTTGTCTTTGATTTACATAGATGTTTTTTACTTATTGTATGATTCTTATAATCCCAAATAAAGCTTGTAATAATGGAATCGACTTTAGAAAAAGAAAATTCGGAATTGATTGAAATAGGTATAATAATTGTGGTAAATAAAATCATTTTTATAGCATTAGTTTTACCAAACATTGAAATAGGGAATGTTTACCAATACTGAATATTCTTATGTAGTTTATTCAGTAAAGGTGGGAAGTTTAATTTAAATAAATAAGTATAAGTCTTAGTTACATAGATTCCAAAGTATTTAAGTTTATCCTTAACTATTTTAAAAGGGAATTGTTGTAGTGTGTGTGAATTGAATTCCGTTATTGGCGTGATTTTGTTTTTATTCCAATTAATTCTATATCCCGAAAACAGACCAAATTGAGTTATTAGATTTAGTAGGTTTGGAATGCTAGTTTCTGGCTTTGTAATATATATTAATACATTATTTGCATATAAAGATATTTTATTCATTGTGTCTTTGGTATTATACCCATATTTTTCTGGGTAGGTTCTAACACTTTCTGCTAATAGTTCAATTGCAAGGGCGAATAATAATGGGGATAGTGAGCATCCTTGTCTACAACCTCTAGAAAGATTAAATTTAGTTGATAACATTTGATTTGTTAATATTCTAGCTGTTGGGTTACAGTATAAAAGTTTAACCCATGCGCAGTACTTTTCCCCCCAATTGAAATGTTTCCATCACCGAAAATAAAAATGACCATTCTACCTGATCAAATGCTTTTTCAGCATCTAAAGAAATGATTGCTAAGTCTACATCAGCAATTCTATTTGAGTATATAATATTAAAAAGTTGTCTCAAATTATAAAATGAGTAACGTTTTGGAATAAAACCTGTTTGGTCGTGGTGTATTAATTTGTTAATCACTAAACTCAATCTATGAGATAGGATTTTAGTTGATATTTTTTGATCATTATTTAAGCTATTGCTCTATATGAGCCTGGTTCTTCAAGATCCTTATCTGTTTTTGGTATGAGTGTTATTGTGGATTCGTTTACAGTTTCTGGTAGTTTCTTTTGTGTGTAAGCGTATTTATACAATGTCTGTAGGTGAGGGGAAATCAGATCATACATTTTTTTAATGAAATTCAGAGCTAAGGCCGTCGGGGCCTGCGGCCTTTCCATTTTTTAAAGATCTAATTGACTCTGATATATTTACAGTTATTTCAGTACCTAGTAATTCTATCTCTTTCAGATCTAAACCTGTAAGATTACATTTCTGTAAAAATGTTTCGATTCCTGCTGATTGTTCTGTCACTTTGGTCGAGTAAAGTTTTTGATAGTATTGTAAAAGTCTGTCATTGATATCTTTGGGTAGTGTTAATATTTCTCCCTTATCTGATCTAATTTTATAAATCATTTTTTCCCCGTCCAGTTTACGGAGCTAACGTGCTAATAGTTTTTGTGGTTTGTCACCAAATTCAAAGTTTAATTCTTTAGTATGTTGATAGAGTTTTATAACTCGGTCTGAGTATATTTTATTTAACATATTTCAGTGCTGCAATTTTATTCTGTTTTACCATAGAAGACGCTGCTGCATTTTCTATGTCTAAATGCCTTATTTCCATTTCAAATGTCTGTTGCTTAGCCCAATTCTCTTTATTATGGTATGCTTGGGAGGAGATTAATGCTTCTCCTACAAATGCTTTAAATGTTTCCCAGAGAAGGGAGGCAGAAATTCCGGGGTGGTCATTAGTCTCGAAGAACATGTTAATCTGTTTTATAATCTATGTTATATATAGATAAATGTGAGGTTATCCACTTTGGTGGCAAAAACAGGAAAGTAGACTATTATATGAATGGTGACCAATAGGAAAAGGGGCGATGCAACGAGACCTGGGTGTCATGGCATTCATAGCAAAATGATTTGAGTACAAGAGCTGGGAGGTTCTACTGCAGTTGTACAGGGTCTTGGTGAGGCCACATCTGGAGTATTGCGTACAGTTTTGGTCTCCTAATCTGAGGAAAGACGTTCTTGCCATAGAGGGAGTACAGAGAAGGTTCACCAGACTGATTCCTGGGATGGCAGGACTTCCATATGAAGAAAGGCTGTATAGACTCGGCTTGTGCTCACTGGAATTTAGAAGATTGAGGGGGGATCTCATAGATACTTACAAAATTCTTAAGGGGTTGGACAGGCTAGATGCAGGAAGATTGTTCCCGATGTTGGGGAAGTTCAGGACAAGGGGTCACTGTTTAAGGATAAGTGGGAAGTCTTTTAGGACCAAGATGAGAAGATCTTTTTTCACACAGAGAGTGGTGAATCTGTAGAATTCTCTGCCACAGAATGTAGTTGAGGCCAGTTCCTTGGCTATATTTTTGAGGGAGTTAGATGTGGCCCTTGTGGCTAATGGGATCAGGGGGTATGGAGAGAAGGCAGGTACAGGATACTGAGTTGGTGATCAGCCATGATCATATTGAATGGCGGTGCAGGCTCGAAGGGCCGAATGGCCTACTCCTGCACCTATTTTCTGGTGTCTGTTTCTTGGTCATACCATTTAGTTTAATCATAAATGTTAGTGGTGCATGGTCTGAGATTATAATATTATGATAATTCGAGTTGTAGGTAAATGGTATAAGTTTAGAGTCTTTTAAAAAATAGTCTATCCTTGAGTAGGTTTTATGCACTGGTGAGTAGAATGAATATTCCCGTCCGGATGGATTTTCCATTCTCCAGACATCCTTGATATTGGGAATGTTAATATATGAGTTTAGAAATTCACTTGACTGAGATTTTAATTTTCTTTGAGTTGATGATCTGTCTACGTAGGAGTCTAGTGTACAATTTAAGTCTCCACCAATTATTAGGTTATGTTGTGTGGATCGTATTGAATATTTTCTTGAAAAACAAGGGACTATCAAAATTTGGTCCATATACATTGAGGAGAGTGACTTCTTTTGAATACAACTCAGCTACTATTACAATATATCTGCCATCAATATCTTCTATAGTTGATGTATGTTTAAAAGGTATACCTTTACTGATTAATATTGCAACCCCTCTAGATTTATGTGAGAATGAAGAATGATATGCTTTAGTAGACCATTTTGCTTTCAATCTATGAGCGCTTACTTTTTAAGATGTATTTCATGGAGGAATATTATATCTGCTTTAAGTGATTTTAAATGAGCTAATACTTTACCTGTTTTGATTGGTTCGTTAATTCCCTTTACATTCCAGCTACAGAATGTAATTCCTTCAACCCCAATTTTCATATTAACATCTTGCATCTTATGATTAGGGTGGATTATAATAGAGCAAATGGTTCAGCACATTAAACCATACCTTACACCCGAACATCAGATAGATGAGTTTTAGATCTCGTAGGTTTTCCTCCCGGACATATTTCCCCAAGTAAGATTTATAATTCCATTCAAAATAAAAATTATAATATAATATAAAATAGAAAAGATAAGAGAATAATGTGTTAGTAAAGTGTAAAAGAGTGAAAAAAACTACATCTATAGTTAGTGCAGTTAGTGATAGCCACCCTAATGTGGCTAGACATCTAAAGACGTCCGTAGCTTTTGGGGAAAAGAATACTAGCTCCGTACTTTCCTGAAAGGAAAAGTTTCAATTACCATAAAAACTATTTATGGGGGAAGGGGAACAATCTTTAAGTCCAATAATCCGTTAGTGAAATATTTATTAGTCTCCAAGTAAAATATTAGTCTAAAAAGTATATATTAATCAAAAATTAGTCAAAAGTATCAAAGATAAAACTTCCTACATTTTTATTAATAAATTGTCTGAATCACACATTACTTATAATTCATACTATTAGCTAAATCTGGATTGATCCGGTTACCAATAATTAATAATAATTGGTAATCATGATTAGTAGTAATTAATATTTTAGTACTAATTATTACTAATGTTATATAACAGTAAAAACATAACTGCTCGATTCTCAATATGAATTTTAAGCAGTCCTTAAGTGTAGCAATTTAAAGTTCCATTTCATCTCTGCGGGGTAACGATGTCCGGTACCGTCAGGTGAATGTTGAGTATTGTTCCGTCTTTGGTCTTCTTCTCAATGTTCTGGGCAAATTCAAATGCTTCTGTGTGTTTGGTGAAGAAATATTCTTTCCTCTCGTAGGTAACTCTTACTGTGGCGGGGTACATCAGTCCATATCTCAGATCTTTTATATTCCTGTGTATTCTTCTTGTGTCTGTGAACAGCATTCTTTTCCTGGTGACCTCCACAGGGTAATCTCTAAATATACTGATCTTATCTCCTTCAAATACGAGATTTCTGCTGCGAACGATTTTCTTCATCATATCATCCAAGACATGATCATATTGCACCTTCACTATCAGCTGTCTTGGTGGGGAGCCCTCCCTTGGGCAGCATCTCAGTGCTCTGTGTGCCTGACTAACTAAAGGCTCTTGATCCAGATTTAAGACTTTTTTAATAGATCAGCAGCAAATTCACGGGGATCACGATTCCCCTCTCTGCCTTCCCGAACACCCACAATTCTTAAATTCTGGCGTCTCTGATGTCCCGCCAAGTCAATACATTTCTCTGTTATTTTATTCAATAAGTCTGATAAATGCTTGTTCTCGGAGAGAAGCTTGTCTGTAGTTTGAGCACTTGTATCAGCAATTTGCGATAATTCAGTTATAGCTGTATTTTGTTGATCAGTGTCTGAAAGATGGGATCCAACAGAGTTAAAAGTGGATTCCTTCAAATTTAATTTAACATTTAGCTCGTCAATCTTTTGATTAAGATTTTCTTCCATGTTTATTTTTCAGACCTCTAGTACTTCGTGTACAGAGGCTGTGATTTCTTCTTTCATTTCTTCTTTAATTTCTTCTTTCATTTCTTCTTTAAAAGATTGTAGTTCTTCTTTAAAATTCTGTTTAAATATTTTCAGCTCTCCCATTATATTTTTGGTTTCTTGTGTGAGGAAACTTCTAAGTTCTTCTATACCTGTTATTTTCTTTTTTGAGACATCTTTCTGGGTTGATGTTAAAACTGAGCCCGAGGCTTCAGTCGGACCTACTTCTTTGGGCTTACTGGTTTTCTCATTTGGGGGGGGTATGTTGTAGAGACATACCACCGATGTCGCGTGCCTTATAACGTCACACGCTTGATGTAAGCAGCCTGTGCTGTTCTCCACAGATTAGTGCCGTTCTTTTCTTCCGTTTTCCCCTGTTTTTCGCGGTGCTAGTCGGCGCAAGTCTAGCTTACTCCATAGCGCCACCAGAAGCCTGATCTTTATTTCATGAGGTGTTACGTTGGTGATTACGTGACGAAGACTCCGTCAGGCTGCATGCGTGTCAATCTTCAAAGCAGTGATATGAAATCACAGGTAACAGTAATTTAAGTATAATAGTAAGAGCAGAAACCTAGAACTACCAGATGACCTTTGTGGGGGAGGGTTGGGCGTGGAGGGCACGTAATCACCAATGTAACTCCTCATAAAATAAAGATCAAACTTCAAAGTGGTAAGTTCTCGTTTAATCTTACTATTTTGCTTCGGAGTCACGTGAGTGACTACGTGAAGATTTCAAAGCTCTGTGATTTCGTGCCATAGATTCAAATCCAGGCGTCTCAGTGCATTGATTGACTCAGAATGAGTAAATAATCAATAATGCATTAAACCATGACATTGATTTAAATGTATGAACGGTTTCATTTTATAAAGAAAACAATAGCAACCCCACTGTCCCAAGGGGAACTTAAAACAGAATGGGCAAATACCCCTGGTTCGGCAATTGGTTTATGATAATATTTATGAAACATCCATTCACTTGACCACCCTGCGGCCACGAGGATATGGTCTATGGGGACGTCCATTGCCTGGCCGCTGATGTTGATGCCACCCTGGTGGAATGAGATTTAAAAATGTCAGTGTCAATACCTGCATAAACCAGAACCACCATGAAATAGTCTGAACTGACACCTTACTATGCGGTTTTCTGTGGCTAATAAATAATGCTGATTCCACACCTCTTAGGGTTCTGCTAGCCTTGATGTAATATAACAAGTGTGACACAATACATAGGCGTGAATCCGTAGGGTATGCCGAAAAGATAATCCTAAACCCCGTCACCCCCGGTCTGCTCTGCTTGACTAGATCGTAGATGGAAAAATAATGGCATCTGCAGATACTTCCATCCTGTTGACTTGCAAAACCAGTACCATGAGCATGACTACCTTCATGGTGAGTTTGGCCAAAGACAAGGATGTGACAGAAGTCCATTGACGAAGGAGCATAAGTACCTCGCTAACATCCCAGATTGTCGAATACCTGGGCCTGGGAGGATCGGAATTAAAAATTCCATTCATAAATCTAGAGATGAGAGGGTGTGATCCCACAGAATATTGTTCTGATCCCATCCATAAGTATGAAGACAGGGCACTTCTGGCCGTATTGATCGCACTATAGCTTAATCTTTGATTGAAAAAGAGAGTTGACAGGAACTCTAGTACGTCGGAGATGCCTGCCGTGTAATATGAAATATTCTGCCGGAAGCAGAACACCTCCCATTTCCTTAGATAAGAGATGTACTGCTTTTGGGTACTATTCCTCCAGGCCGCAGTAAGAACATCCACAGTGCGATCGGATAGTCCTCTCCCCAGGTATGGCCTTCTTAGAATCTGCAAATTAACAGATCAATACAATCATATAAAGGGTGTTGACCACCAGTTACAGGGTGCAGCAGTAGGTTTCAATGTTTGGGAACAGTAATTAGTGGCTGTATGTTTATCTGCAAAGTGAGAGGGAACCATGGCTGAGTAGGCCAGTCCAGTGCTACCAATACTCCTGAGGCAAAGTCCTGCTTAATTTTATGTACACACCTACTGCAAAAAGGAGGAAATGCATACACAAACATTCTACCCCAATGCAGCGAGAATGCATCTACCGCTGCTGCCCCAGGATCTGGTTCTTAGTCTGGATGCAAACAAATCGGTATCTGACATCCCATACCGAGCAACAACATCGTTAAATATGTCATGATTCAACATCCATTCTGTGTTGTCATTGAATTTGCGAGACCTTGTGTCTGCCACTATGTTGAATCTACCTGGTAGGTAGATAGCTGAAAGCCAAATGTCTCTGGTAATACACCAGTCCCAAATCAGATTTGCCAATCTATCACAAGATTCCGACTTGATTCCACCCATATGATTAACATACGCCAAGGCCGTAGTGTTGTCAATCTGAACATGCAAATGACATTTAGTAGAACGATAAGCTTTAAGCCCATAAAATGTTCTCAAAAGCTCTAAATAATTAATCCCTTGTAATTGCAGAAGAGGTGCCTCATGCATATTCCATCTGCCTCCACAGCTTGAAATAGTATCAGTAGCGCCCCAACCTAGCGCACTAACATCAGTCTGTAAGACAATAGAAGGTGGTTCAGCCAGAATTTGGCTTGGAAGAACTTGAGACATTCATAATCCCACATTGTACCTCAGCAATGGCCGAAGCTGGTAATTGCATGGGCCTGTCATAACGACCTGAATGCATTGTCAGTGCCTGTTCCTTCGCTCATTGTAATTGCTGGTAATGCAGAGGTCCAAACTGCACAGCTGGAAACTAAGCCACTAATTTGCCAATCAAGCTGGCCACCTGTCTAATTGAAGGTCGTTGTGCTTCAATGAGCTTAATACAGCCTTCAATTAGCTGCAACCTTTTGTCCCTGGGCAGAGTCGCTGACATGTGATCTGAGTTAATAGTGAAACCCAAATAATCAATGACTCTGACTGGTGTTAATTTGGACTTATCTGAATGAATGATAAACCCCAATTTCTCAAAAGTGAGCTTAACAACTGAAACGGATGATTCAGCTGTGTCCCGAATCTTACCTACAATAAACATATCATCTAAATAGGCCATTACAATATGACCCCGAGCTCGAAGTAGCCCCAGTACTGGTTTTAACAATTTGATGAACAATCTAGGAGCTGAGGTTAATCCATTAGGCAGTGCTTTGAATTGCCATAATTGACTCATCCAGCTAAATTTCAAATATCTCCTATCATCGCAGTGAACAGACACTGAGTAATATGCATCTTTAAGGTCGCTGCTTGCCATATAACATCGTCTGGAAAGCAGGTGTTTAGCAGTAGTAAAAGTTTCCATTTGGAATTGTTTATACTGTACAAAGGGGTTAAGGCTCATGATTCTACATCCTCCATCCTTTTTTGACAGAGGAAAAATATTTGACACAAATTGGTAGAGTTCGAGAACCGACTTCTCAATTACCCCTTTTTTGCATAATTTTTTAAGTTCTGCCTGCATCTCCATATTCTCTTTCTGTGAGAAAATGAGTGTCCGGCTTGGAATATGCTGAGTGGGTGGACTCAAATTGGGATAGAATTCAATTCGAAAACCTTTTATACTGCACAGTATAAATGGATCTGATGTTATCTCGTAGCATTCTTTTAGGAACCAGTGTAGTCTCCCCACAACTTGTACGTGTTTGTCACTTAATATGTTCCTATCAGGACCACATCCATCTACCTCCATGGTTATCAGTGGAATTTGTTGCCCCCGGCGCCTGGTGGGAAGATTCACGTTTGATCATGCCCCAGTAACAGTGCCCCAGCTGCACACATTCGTAAATGCCCGGCTAGTCTCTTGTCCGGCCCCAGTCTCTGCAACCCGTTGGTAGGGGTACTGCCGCCAAACCATTCTGCTGGTCATCGGTGCTTTAATTAACCCCACCGTCTTTGCCTTGTCGTCGAGCTCCTTCACTCGCTTAGCGAGGTCATCCCCAAATAACAAATTTGGCGGTTGAATATTGCTGGGCTTGCAGAGCGCCGCAAATTTAGGTTGTATAGTAGGGCATATTGCACTTTTTTGCAAACAGTTCATTTCGAAGTGGGCACTGCACAGAAGGGCTAAGGCATCCTGCTGTGCTACAGATGGCCCCTCGTCCACCGATCTGGCGAACGCAGTAATGCCTGCAGCAAGCAACTTCAGCACCCTCTGGAGCTTCACTTCTTGTGCCCGAATACCAATGCCCATATGATCCCATATCACATGATTAACCGGCTGTACTTTCAGTAGTTGACAATTAACCGGGGTGTCATATTTTTTCGCCGTATTGTCCATGGTCAGTTCTTGCAACTGATCGGAGAGCAAATAATTTATAGTTGTTGCCAACTCCTCATCCAACAGCTCCCCAGCCTCTCTGTGGACAGCATATCTTGCTGTCAGATATGGTATTACAGGCTCATGCCCTGCATCCCGTGGGTTCTGCTCTCCCACAGATTCGGCGTCAGAATAACCCTGACCCATCAAGCACTTCTCCTCCAAGAGCAAGCGATTGAGCAGCCCTATTCCAAGTGCTGCTGGCGCGGGCTCTCCTGTAGGCCAGCGCGGATACCAACCCACCTCCGGGTGTGTATCCTGATGGAGCATCCTCTCCAACAGGAGCTCCACTTTAGATAACCGTGTAAGAACGGTATCCTTTCCCAGAGGGGATCCCTCCTGGCCCAACTCATCGGAGTCAATGGGCCAGGCAGACTTTCTAATAGCCTTACGCCCCAACGGCGTGGCGACGGTGCTCAAAGGCAATGAGTCTGCAGTCGCTGGTCTCCCTGCCACTGGGTGAACTGAGCTGGCACCCGCTACCCACACTCCCGCAGTCTGTCATGGTCTTACTAGCGCGCGCCTCGCCTTCACCTTTGACGCTTTCTGCATGGTATGAACTTGTATCTGAAAAACAAGCCTCACTGCAACAAGAAAGCGACCTCCAACCAAGCTATCACTTACCTTGGGATTTTTAAACTTACCGTTGGAGGAACACTGCTCCTCCTAACCGGTCGCTGCGCCAGTGCATCTGACGTTAATGATGCTCATGCGGCCTGACGGGGTCTTCTTCACGTGGTCACTCACGTGACTTCGAAGTAAAATGAATGATTTTTATGTCTTTTCTGACTTTTGGACAAAATCAACCCGGACACCTGTAAAAACATTAATTACCTGGAGTCAGCCTGTTTTATCCTCCTGACGTTAATGGGTCAATACTTGAAGGACTGACCAACATTTGTAGTTCATGTACCTAGTGTCAAATTATGCGCAGAATTATTATAGCACTGAGCGGTTCAGTTATTTTATCTAATATTGCCATTTCTTTTTTAGTGGTTTGTGAATGGGTACATTGTGCAGCACATATTTAGCACACCAAATAAGGGTGAAATCCAATTTCTAAGCAAATAAAATTTCCAAGTCAGCCATGATGTGTGACCTGGTGATGGCTGTGTTCCCAAGGCATTCATGGTCAGAAATGATCGGGGCCAAATGCTCCAGGCAGCCAAATTCTCTGTGAATTGGAAAGTATTAAGAATTAAAAGGCCTATCCAATGCCAAATACGTCCACAAGCCTGCTCTACAATACTTTGGATGTGTGCTGCTCTTCAAGGGCTGTTCCTCGCACTTGACATAAAACAAACGCCTGCCAGCACTGCTTGATTTAGAAATCCTTGACAACTTTCAGAAAAGTACATATGTTACCGTGACAAAGGTTTTAGAGAACTAGTGCATTTAAGGGAAGGCTTATACCTCAGGGAAAAAATCACAGATGAGTCGCACCCTGGCTACCCCCTCTTCTCCCCTCTCCCATTGGCAAAAGTTATAGGTGTGTTAAAACGCATACCTCCTGATTCAGGGGCAGTTTCTTCCCAGCTGTTATTAGGCAACTAAATCATCCTACGAACAAGTAGACAGTAGTCCTGAGCTATTATCTACTTCATTCGTGACCCTCAAACTATCTCTGATTGGACTTTACTGGATTTATCTTGCACTAAACGTTATTCACAATATTTCCTTTTTCATGTATCTGTACACTGTGGATGGCTCAATTGTAATCATGCAATGTCTTATGAAAGTAAGCATGCAGGTACAGCAGGCAGTGAAGAAAGTGAATGGCATGTTGGCCTTTATAACACGAGGAATCGAATATAGGAGCAAAGAGGTCCTTCTGCAATTGTACAGAGCCCTAGTGAGACCACACTTGGAATATTATGTGCAGTTTTGGTCCCCTAATTTGAGGAAGCACATTCTTGCTATTGAGGGAGTGCAGCTTAGGTTTACAAGGTTAATTCCCGGGATGGCGGGACTGTCATATGCTGAGAAAATGGAGTAGCTGGGCTTGTACACTCTGGAGTTTGAGAGGGGATCTCTTTGAAACATATAAGATTGTTAAGGGTTTGGACACGCTAGAGGCAGGAAACATGTTCCCGATGTTCCCAGAGTCCAGACCCAGGGGCCACCGTTTAAGACTAAGGAGTAAGCCTTTTAGAACGGAGACGAGGAAACACTTTTTCTCACAGAGAGTCGTGAGTCTGTGGAATTCTCTGGCGGTGGAGGCAGGTTCTCTGGATGCTTTCAAGAGAGAGCTAGATAGGGCTCATAAAAATAGCTGAGTCAGGGGATATGGGGAGAAGGCAGGCACGGGGTACTGATTGGGGATGATCAGCCATGATCACATTGAATGGTGGTGCTGGCTCGAAGGGCCAAATGGCCTACTCCTGCACCTATTGTCTATTGTCTTTCCACTGGCTGGTTAGTGCACAACAAAAGCTTTTCTCTCTACCTCGGTACAGGTGATAATAAACTAACTCAAGGAAAACCTCAAACTTAAAAGACAAGTGGAAAGAAGAACTTTTGTGGGGATCAACATGAGTACAAATATGTTGGGCTCATTTGGTTGTTCTTGTGTTAAAGAAAGGATATAACCGGAAAGTTATTAAAGAAGTTACATATTCAGATTCAGATTCAAAACGTTATTGTCATTGTGCAGTGTACAAGTACAGAGACAACGGAATGCAGTTAGCATCTCACCCGGAAGTGCTAACACAGAATAATGGAATAGTAAATATATATATATATACACACAGTAGCAGTAGTGCAATTTCCGGGAGGGAGATCAGTCACTGGGGGAAGGAGTGTCCGAGAGGGGGGGATGACTGGCAATCACCAAGGCATAGAGTTAAGTAGGGTAACAACCGCAGGGAAGAAGCTGTTCTTGAACCTGCTTGTCCGGGAACAAAGAGACCTGTAGCGCCTCCCAGATGGGAGGAGGGTAAACAATCTGTGGCTGGGGTGAGAGCAGTCCTTGGTGAAGCTGCGCGCCCTACGCAGACATTGCGGCTCTGGACAGACTCAATGGAGGGGACTGAGGAACCGGTGATGCGTTGGGCAGTATTCACCACCCTCTGCAGTGCTTTCTGGTCAGAGACAGAGCAGTTGCCATACCATACTGTGATACAGTTAGTAAGGATACTCTCGATGGCGCAGCGGTAGAAGTTCACCTTAATCTGAGGAGACAAATGGACCTTCTTTAGTCTCCTCAGGAAGAAGAGCCGCTGGTCAGCCTTCTTAATCAGTGTTGAGGTATTGTAGGTCCAAGAGAGGTCATCAGAGATGTTGACCCCAGAAACCTGAAGCTGGAAACACACTCTACCTCCATCTCGTTAATATGGATGGGGGTGTACGCGCCACCTCTAGACCTTCTGTAGTCCACAATGAGCTCCTTGGTCTTCGGTCTTCTTGGTGTTAAGGGCCAGGTTGTTGTCAGCACACCATGCTGCTAGGACCTGGACCTCCTCCCTATAGGCCGACTCATCATTGTCCCTGATGAGGTCAATCACCATTGTATCACCTGCATACTAGATGATGGTGTTAGAACCATGTACAGATGTGCAGTCGTAGGGGAAGAGGGAGTAGAGGAGAGGGCTCAGCACACAGCCTTGTGGAACGCTGTGAGGGTTGAGGGTTGAGGAGGTGACATTGTCTAACCTAGCAGACTGGGGTCTGTTGGTTAGAAAGTCCAGTATCCAGTTGCAGAGGGAGGGGTCGATGCCCAGGTCGTTGAGTTTGGTGATCAGTTTGGAGGGGATAATGGTGTTGAATATTGAGCTAAAGTCGATGTTGGCATTGTCACATAGATGTCTCTGTTGCCGAGGTGGGAGAGGGCCGAATGAAGTGCCGTGGAGATGGCATCCTCCGTACTCCTGTTCTGGCGGTAGGCGAATTGATGGGGGTCCAGTGTGGGAGGTAGGCAGCCTTTGAGGTGTGCCAGGACCAGCCTCTCGAAGCACTTAGTGATGATGGGAGTAAGTGCAACTGGGCGGAAGTCATTGAGGCTCGCTGCAGTGGAGTGTTTTGATAACTGCTTGGGCAAGTGACAGGTTGAAGATGTCAGTCCAGACGTCTGTCAGCTGCGCAGCACAGGCCCTGAGGATGCGCCCGGGGATGCTGCCAGTGCCAGCATCCTTTTGTGCATTAATCCTGATCAGTGCCGCATACACATCGAGGGGCTGGTGATCAGCAGGGAGCACAGCCTTGATGGCCATCTCTTGATTGCCCCTGTCAAAGCGGCCATAAAAGTGGTTAAGCTCCTCAAGGAAGAAGGTGTTGCTGGATGTGGGGGTGGTGTTGGTAGGTTTATAGTCCTTGATGGCCTGGATGCCTTGCCACGTGCGCCGGGGGTCAGAGTTGTTCTTGAGGTGCTCCTCAATCCTTAGCTTGTAGCTGTGCTTGGCCTTCTTGATGCCGCTCTTCAGGTTAGCCCCGGATGAACTGTGGGCTCGGGCATCGTCTGACATGAAAGCCATGTCACGTGCCTTCAGCAGTAGCATGACCTCGCTGTTCATCCATGACTTCTGATTCGGGAATGTGGTAATCCATTTGAGGGTGGTGACACTGTTAATGGTGGAGATGATAAAGTCCCAAACGGAGGAGGTATATGAGTCAATGTCCGTGTGGGAGTCAACGGTAGTCTGAGCTGCAAACAGACTCCAGTCAGTGTTTCCAAAACACTGCTGAAGTGTGGAGTTCGCTCCCTCTGATGGAACTTTAACCGTCCTCACTGTGGGTTTAACACATCTGATGAGTGGTGAGTACTTTGGGAGCAGGAACAATGAGAGGTGATCAGACTGTCCAAGGTGGGGGAGGGGGACGGCTTTGTAGGCTTCAGCCATGTTTGTATAAACTTTGTCCAGTATCTTTTCTTCTCTAATGGCGAAGGAGACATGTTGGTGACATGATATCCGCAACATTGAAGGCTGCCTCGGGGTTGTAAGTCTGTTGTTTGCTAATGGCAGTATGCAGGTCTTTCATTGCAAGCTTAGCATTAGACAATAGATGATAGGCAATAGGTGCAGGAGTAGGCCATTCGGCCCTTCGAACTAGCAACGCCATTCAATGTGATCATGGCTGATCATCCTCAATCAGTGCCCCGTTCCTGCCTTCTTCCCATATCCCCTGACTCTGCTATTTTTAAGAGCCCTATCTAGCTCTCTCTTGAAAGCATCCAGAGAACCTGCCTCCACCACCCTCTGAGGCTGATAATTCCACAGACTCACCACTCTCGGTGAGAAAAAGTGTTTCCTCGTCTCCGTTCTAAATCGTTTTTAGCATCCGGAGGAATATAACAGATAGAACGGTAAGCATTTAACCATGAGAATCTCTAGGTTAGCTGAGCAGTGACTCACGATGATGGTAGTGTCCGAGCACCAAGCTTTATTTAAATAATTGCACAGACCCCCACCTCTGGTCTTACCGGAGTCTGTTGTTCTGTCTGCTTGGAGTATATGATGCCCCATTAGCTCGATGGAGCTGTCAGGAACATCGTTGTTAAGCCATGTTTCTCTGAAGATCATGATGCTGCAGTCCTTAATCCAATTGTGGGAGGTAATCCGTAGCCGGAGTTCGTCCATTTTGTTCGCCAGTGAACGTACGTTGGTGAGGAAAAGGCTAGGAATCGATAGCCTGGGTGGGGTTAGCTCTAACCATCCTTTAACCCACCTCAGCATCCACGGCGAAGTTTGCGTTCGCAGCACCGTCTATGGGTGTTTCCGGTCAGCCGAGCTGGCTTGCTACGCTCCGTTGTTCCGCTGCTCCACTCTGAATGATGAAGAATTGCAAATAAAAAAAATACAGGTACTAACCATCACCAAAATATGAATAGTGAGCTGCAGCTACCAGTCTTTAAATGCTTACTTCTATTTCTCTTGGCAGGGTTAGCAACCTCTGCTTTCCTCAGCGCAGAGCTATCTCTTTCAGACCACTTCCAATGGACGCCTTCCATAACCTCCCCCAGCTGCGAGCGGGTTTGCCTCAAATGCTCTTAGAGAAGGAAATAAGGGACTAAACACAGCTGCAGCAAGCGAAATTGAATATTAAAGCTCAAGTGAACAGCCTGCCTCTGCACATTGCTGTAGGCAGGTTTTATTTTACCATTCTGGGTTAGCCTGAGCAGGGAAAAGCTTCACTGAAGGCTATGGCAAACAGCTACGGCAGTATCCCTGCTGGTTGTGTTCTAATCGAGTAGCTTTTATTTTGACACAGGTACAATCTACAGATAACACAGACAAAGAAATATCTTGAAGAGTCAGGAAACAATCTCCAATTTGTGGATTATTTATATACTGCAAATAACACTAAATATTTAATGGCAAAAATGAGCACAGCCCACAACCATACAGTATCTTGTGTCTATTGAGAATATGCTTGAACAGATCACCTCTGGCAATCTAGTGCATGAGTATTTCTGGCATTGCTATCCAGACCTATGACATTGCCAAAATCTATAAAACATGCTTTTGGCTCCAGAAATCTTTCTTTTGTAGCGACAAGTTTGCAGATTAATACCAAAAAGCAGTCTATAAATCACATACATCTTCTGCATAATGCAATGCTAAGACATTAACTAACAACACTGATTTGTAAGGATGAAGATTTAAACATAGAAATTGGATCACTTAGCAACAGTTTTCCATTTGCAGTATATAATCAATTTATATGGGAGTGCATTGCCATAGCATTTGTTTCTTGATAAAATGGCACTTTTTGGAATGGCACGAGATTGGAATCAAGACTGGAAATGGCACTAGACTGGAAACTTCAATGCATCAATCTCAATTAGTTTGGTTTAGTTTAGCTTAGTTTTAGTTTAGAGATGCAGCATGGAAAAAGGCCGTTTGGCACCCTGGTTCCGCACCGACCAGTGATTACCCATACACTTGTTCAATCTTACACACTTTGCAGTGTGTAATTTACAATTTACAGAAGCCAAATAACCTCCAAACCTGTCTTGGGAATGTGGGAAGAAATCAGAGCACCCAAAGAAAACCCATGCAGTCACAGGGAGAGTGTACAAACTCCGTACAGACAGCATCCATAGTCAGATAGAACCCGGGTTTCTGGTGCTGCATGTTCTACTGTTGCACCACTGTGCCATCCAATCTTGGACCTGATGTTATCCTGGAGTCACCCACTAATATTATTAAATGTGCCACACTTATTTCCAATGTAGATAAACCGTAAGAAATGACCAGAAGGAGTAGACCAAATTTCTGCATGGAAGCAGGCCCTTCAGCTTACCTTGCCCAAGTTGACATACTGGGCTAGTCCCAGTTTTTAGTTCTACTTGCCTGCATTCACTCATAAACTCTAAACCCTTTGTATCTATATATCTGTCCAAATTGTAATTAATCGTGATTTTCTTGCGTTTCGTGATTAGTACTGGTGCCAGAGATTATGGGGAGAATGCAGGCGAATGGGGTTAAGAGATTGAGATAGATCAGCCCTTGATGGGCTGAATGGCCTAATTCTGTTCTTAATCCCTTATAACCTGCCATGGGTCTCATCTGTTCCTCTGTGCTAGTCCCCCAGAGCCCTCAGTTCCCTGGTCTTCTTAAACAATTATCCACTTCTTCTTTAGATGGCCCCAAAGGGCCAACCTTCAGGAGCAAAGAATTCCAGATCCACTACCCATCATAAGAAGAAGCTCCTAAGCACCTGAATTTTAGATGGCCATCTCCTAGATCGGAGATCAAAGGTCAAAATTATCCTTATCCTTATATAAATATAAAACTCCGATCTTGGATGTGGATGTGTGTGTGTGTGTGTGTGTGTGTGTGTGTGTGTGTGTGTGTGTGTGTGTGTGTGTGTGTGTGTGTGTGTGTGTGTGTGTGTGTGTGATCACATCTACTCGAAGAAACGACATGCTAACGGGAATTTTTTTACATATTCCAGCAGAGATTTACTCCCTGGAGTGAAAAATCGGCTTGCAATGAATAATATGAATATAATTTCAATGGGAGTGGTTAGTGTGTGCGTGTGTGGGGGAGGTTGGTTAGTGTGTGTGTGAATGCCGCAGGCTGCCCCCTTCACTCGCAGTTGAGTGGATGGGACCCAACGGGTCCCGCTAGCATATAACTATAAAACTGATCTTGGATGTGGATGTGTGTGTGTGTGTGTGTGTGTGTGTGTGTGTGTGTGTGTGTGTGTGTGTGTGTGTGCCTCTGTGTCCCTCTCTGTGCCTCCGTGTTGGTCACTCTGTCCCTCTCTGTTCCTCCGTGTCCCACTCTGTGCCTCTGTGTCCATCTCTGTGCCTCTGTGTCCATCTCTGTGCCTCTCTGTGCCAGTCTGTATGCCTCTGTGTCTCTGTGTGTGCCTCTGTGTCCCTCTCTGTGCCTCTGTGTCCCTCTGTGTCCCTCTCTGTGCCTCTGTGTCCCTCTCTGTGCCTCTCTGTCCCTCTGTGTCCCTCTCTGTGCCTCTGTGTCCCTCTCTGTGCCTCTGTGTCCCTCTCTGTGCCTCTGTGCCTCTGTGGCCCTCTCTGTCTCTCTGTGTCTCTGGGTCCCTCTCTGTGCCTCTGTTTCATTATCTGTGTGTCTGTGTCCCTCTCTGTGCCTCTGTTTCCTTCTCTGTGCCCCTCTCTCTCTATCCCCCTCCCTCTCTAGCCATGCCAGCAAGTTGGTGGCTATGCGTGAGTGGATAGGGCAATGCATGGGGTAAAAGGAGTGAATGAATACTATTAATATAATATCAATGGGGGTGGTTAGTGTGTGTGTGTGTGTGGGGGGGGGGGGCAGTGGTTAGTGTGTGTGTGTGTGTGTGTGAGAGGTTGGTTAGTGTGTGTGTGATGTCACAGGCCGCCCCCTCCCCTCGCAAACGAGCGTTGAAGGGACAGGACCTCAACTTGGTCTAGTAACCTCTAAATTATGCTACTTCATTAGGTTTTTATACTTATACTAGACTAAGTGGGACCCGTTGGGTCCCATGTTCATATGGGAGGGCTGGTCCACCGATACAATATTCCACCTCTCCACCAATTCCAATAATGGTGGCCAGTGGGGGGAGCTTTCTGGAGCACTGGTATGGGTTCTTAGGGTGGCAGCTCTGTCCCTCAAGCCTGATGTACTGGCAGCTCACCTCATGGTGGGCTGGCAGTTGACTCATGGCTATTCCTTGAAATTCCATTTCAAGCAGGGTGCAAGGCCACCAAATTCAAGTGCAGTTTCCTACCACTTCAAGCAGGATGCAAGGCCACCGAATTCAAGTGCAGTTTCCTACCACTTCAAGCAGAGTGAAAGGCAACCAAATTCAAGTGAAGTTTCATAACACTTCAAGCAGGATCCAAGGCCACCGAATTCAAGTGCAATTTCATACTACTTCAAGCAGGGTGCAAGGCCACCAAATTCCAATGCAACTTCATACCATTTCATGCAAGGTGCAAGGCCACCACATTCAAATGCAGTTTCATACCATTTCAAGCAGGATGAAACTACCATAAAACCACCATAAAACCACACCAAACTCACAGTTCAGTAAACATTCAGTGTGTTCAGTTTATTCACAGCTTAGACAGAGAGAAGCCAAAGCACCCAAGCCACCATTTGCAGTAGTGCCTTTTCACTTCAAGCCAAAGCAACCAAGTCACTATTTGCAATAGTGCCTTTTCACTTCAAGCCAAAGCACCCAAGCCACCATTTGCAGTAATGCCTTTTCACTTCAAGCCAAAACACCCAAGCCACCATTTGCAGTCGTGCATTTTCACTTCAAACCATAGCCACCATTTGCAGTAGTGCTTTTTCACTTCAAGCCAAAGCACCCAAGCCACCATTTGCAGTAGTGCCTTTTCACTTCAAGCCAAAGCATCAAGCCACCATTTGCAGTAGTGCTTTTTCACTTCAAGCCAAAGCACCCAAGCCACCATTTGCAGTAGCGCCTTTTCACTTCAAGCCAAAGCATCAAGCCACCATTTGCAGTAGTGCCTTTTCACTTCAAGTCAAAGCACCCAAGCCACCATTTGCAGTAGTGCATTTTAACTTCAAGCCAAACACCCAAACAAACATTTGCAGGCAGTGCCTTTTTACTTGAAACCAACCATATTTTCATTTTCAAACCACATTAAGGGCACTCATAATTGAGTGGACATGTGTTCAGTGCTATTCAGAGCTCAGAGAGACGTGACCTTCTGGTTCCTCCATCTTGCAGAGACTGAGTGAGGCACACCACTTCTGGGTTTTATAGTCCCTTCCCCTCCCTCCAGCAGGGGCAGCCGAGAGAATGGCGAATTTGTTAAAAACATTAATATATCTCTGATTTTTCATCGATGGGAAAAATCCTGTGATCCAGGAAGGTGGAGGGGGGCTCTGTACGAGCAGGCCACAAATGACGGCCGTAGATAGTGGCGTTCTCTCGGAAATCACAGCATAGCGAGGCAAAAGCGGTCAAGATCAGACTTTTAGTAATATAGATTTTGAAGGATATCTGCCTGTCATCAGAAAACCCGAATGAACAGCTTCACAACTAACTATAAGCTGCTCAAACATCTTCCAAAATGTATAGAGTGTGCCACAAGCAGTTTAGAGTGTTTTCTCCAGCATTAAATGGCTGACATACTTGTTCCATGTTTGCCTTAGTGATGACAACTCTGGCACCACTGCACCAGCAGCCGCTCTAGATGAAGCTGGCTAAAGTGTTAACAGTGCCAGTTATTGGCACACCAACATTACTAAACTCATCACAAAGGGTTCCAAGAGAAGGCCGTTGACCTTAAACATGATCACTGTTTATTCTCTTTGCTTCGACAATGTCTAATCTGAAGGCTATTTCCAGCACTTCTTGTTATTTTATTACTTCAGATTTGCTGTGCTTTACTATGTATCAAAATGAAGGACATGCTGGCTGTAAATGAGGACATTCAGTAGCAATGTTACAACATTGAGATTTTAAAAATCAAGTCTGCAATTTATCCCATCAGATAAAGCATACAAAGAAGTTTAATTTGACACCTAATTCACTTTCATATCTTCAGTATTAAAAGAGTTATGGCCATTTTCATACTCGGAAATTAGCATCTTGTTCCCCATTGCCTTTCCATTGACTTAACACAAAAGTTGTGATCGAGGACAGTCAAAAGCCCATAACTTTCTTAAAAATTAAGAGAACTGAAAGCAATTTTCAGTTATTATTGATTGAAGCATTCTGAAACAAATATGAAACAATCTTACTTTGATGACCTGAAATTAAAGCATATAATTAGTTACTCACCCAATTGTAGCTAATTAGAAAATTAAATTACTAGATCTAAACATCTATCCATTTCTTAAGAAAATATTAACTTTTTTTTTTAAACCCAAGTGTCCAAATAACATTCACACAAGAATTCACAATATAACATTATTTTTAAAGCTCATTGTTATGAATTTATAGGCCAAATTGAAGGAATTTAGTGTTTAATGTCCATAAATTAATGGGCATTTTAAACAGCTTGCGAGTGGAATTTTCTGGAACGGGATGTATTGGAACGTTGCGGTTGCGGTGAATTTAAACCCAATATCGGCAGGAAAAATTCTGCCAGTTCATATGGGGTCTAAATCATCATTTCGCAACATGAAATATTGATTAAAGTCACCTAAACAAGCAGGTTTATATAAAACAAAATAAACAGCTTTCACTTACCTGTCCCCTATGTAAAATCGGTCCCCATTGTCGGCATTCACGGCAATAGGAGCTAATTTTTATTTTACTGCAGATCTGAAATAGTTGGGCGATTAAAAAAAAATTTACTTACTGGCAGTCGGTACGAATCTCCAAAAATAGCTCACACTCCGACAAAATATAATTCCGGTGGCAAGGGGAAAACCGCATTTTAAACCCCCCCCCCCCCCTTAAAGGCGCCAAATTCGCACACATGGCCAGCGACAGAACTGCAGCACCGCTGAAGGGAAGTTTTGCAACATACCTACATTCAGTTTGTTCTTCCTTGCCCTCCATCTTCTCTGCAACAATTTAAACCTCCAACTTGCGAAAGTAAGTCATTGATCTAAAAATGCTGCATCTTGCTCCACATACTTTTATTCTAGATAGCTGGCTTTGATGCACAAGTGAGTAAGTTGCGTCTGAGGCTATGTTGGGAAGTGACACAGCTCCAAAGAGGGAAGTTGTCAATCACTTAACCTGCACTCCAGGCAGCTCTGCGGAGGACTGGGAGCATGTTGGTCCAATGATTTGTTGGTTTTCTAACATTGCCACAATTAGATCCAATAAATAAACCTGGGGCTGACCACACTGACAGATCCAAGTCAGAGATTCTGGTGTCTTCAATCCAGGCATCAAAGTTCCCCTGAGTTGGATTGCATTCATGATAACAACGGGTGTAAATATGTGACATTTACTGTTTCAGGCCAATATTGCTGCTCCTACTGAAGTGATACGATATCTCTACTGTCTGTCTGTCTGTTCATGTAAGGGTGCAATGGGCTACTCGGCATCTCTGAAACTCCCACAAAGCTCCTGGAGAATCCTAAGCTCTTCGTGGGAAGTATCGTTGTGCCCTGTGTCCATTAGGAGAAACCATCTGCTCATAGAGCACCTTCACTGATCAACAGCGACATCAAGCTGCTCCCTGGTTCTGCAATTCGGCTCCTTCAAAGTACTGAGATGTTTCCATGTGGCAGGGACCAGGACAATCATCTGGATTAGCGTGATGATCAATGGAAGCAGTTACATAGGAACCAGAGGTGATGTGCAATGAGGCAGTTGACAGTTCCCATTAAAGAAGTGGACTTCGCCTTCTCAGTGGAGATAATGGCCTATTGGCTACACATGTTCTGTCTCGAGAGCTTAGAGGTGGATTTATCTAAGCATGTTGCATATATGCTGTGTTTGGTGAGCCAGGCCTGAGAGTCTATTAGTCACCTTGATATGTATCAACACCTGCTGTATCCCAATTGTAGCCCTCAGCGGCATCTGAGACAATACTGATGAATTGTGCCCATCACCCATCATCAATCCCTTGCACCAAATCCCTCATGCTCAAATGGATTAATATTGCATAGGTTTAGGCAGGTCATTACTGCAGTGTACTTTACTGCTCCTCTAACTGCCAGCACAGTTTATTTTGCCACTCTCTGCATTTAAGCAGCAAGATCTGAACTTAAGGCTGGAAATCGACCTTTTGTTTCTGTAAGGCCAAAGGATTGGTGGTGGGATGGTGGGTGCGGGGGGAAGAAGGGGGGTTTGAGAGAGATGGGTTGGTAGATGGAATATAAGCAAGGAAGGAGGGATGTAGCAATTTTTTAAAGAGGTAGTCCTACTTCTCCCGTTTTCTTATTGCAACCCAGGAAAGGTCAGGAGGTACTCATAATATCTTTACAGCTTCATTTGCAACAATTATGCTTGGGATCTTTAAGCTTTTTACTTTTGAGATGCAGCATGGAAACAGACCCTTTTGGCCCATTGAGTCCATGCTGACCAGCAATCCCCTCACACTAACACTAACCCCCACATGCTCGGGACAATTAACAATTATCCCAAGGCAATTAACCTGCAAACGCGTATGTCTTTGGAGTGTGGGAGGAAACCGGAGACCCTGGAGAAAACCCACGCAGGTCACGGGGAGAATGTACAAAACCCATGCACAGGATCGAACCCGGGTCCCTGGTGCTGTGAGGCTGCATCTATACCACTGCGCCCTCTATTAAAAAAAAATCAAATAATCACTATACAATCCATTTCACTTTATTTTGTCTCATGATTTTGAAAAGCACTTTTATTACTTAGCAAAGATTTCAATCGAAGAATAAAACTCTAATCGATGTATCAAAGAGTCAAAGAGTCAAAAGAGTTTTCTGTCATGTGTCCATGCAGGACAATGAAATTATTTATTTGCTTCAGCACAACAGAACATAGTAGGCATTTACTACAAAACAGATCAGTGTGTCCATATACCATTATATACATAAATACACACATGAATAAATAAATTGATAAAATGCAAATAACAGATAATGGGGTATTAATGTTCAGAGTTTTGTCCCGAGCCAAGTTTAATAGCCTGATGGTTGTGAAGAAGTAGCTATTCCTGAACCTGGCCATTGCAGGCCTCAGGGTCCTGTACCTTCTACCTGAAGGTAGAAGGGAGATGAGTGGGTGGCCAGGATGGTGTGGGTCCTTGATGATGCTGCCAGTTTTTTTGAGGCAGCAACTGCGATAGATCCCCTCGATGGAAGGGAGGTCAGAGCCGATGATGGACTGGGCAGTGTTGACTATTTTTTGTGTCTTTTCCTCTCCAGGGCACTCAAGTTGCCCTCTACTGTGCACCTGTGGATGTTAGAGAGAGTCCTCCTTGACAGACTGACTCTCCGTAAACTTCTCAGGAATTAGAGTTGACGAGCTTTCTTAATAATTGCATCTGTGTTCTCGGACCAGGAAAGATCTTCAGAGATGTGCACGCCCTGGAATTTGAAGTTCTTGACCCTTTTAACCACCGTTGATATAAACGGGACTGTGGGTCCCCATCCTACTCCTTCCAAAGTCCACAATCAGTTCCTTGGTTTTGCTGGTGTTGTGGGCCAGGTTATTCTGCTGGTACCATATGGACAGTCGCTCGATCTCTCTTCTACACTCTGACTCATCCCCATCAGTGATACGTCCCACAACAGTGGTGTCGTCGGCGAACTTGATGATGGAGCTCGCACTATGACTGGCTACGCAGTCATGAGTATAGAGTGAGTACAGCAGGGGGCTGAGCATGCAGCCTTGAGGTGCTCCCGTGCTGATTGTTATCGAGTCTGACACATTTGGCCTCTATATCAGAAGCTTGCAAGTTTTTGTGCCATCTTAGAATTAGAGAATTAGAAAAGAGTGTGCCATTGAAAAGGGATACATTAGAAAATGTATCCCTTTTCAATGGCACACTCTTTCGAATCCTGAAACATTATGTGCTCTAATTCTAAGATTCTAAAAAGCAGTTTTGGAAGACGGGACCGATTTTAAAAAACTTGCCGGTGCTGCTTGATGTCGCACTGGTGACATCATCAGAAATCGCCACTAAAATAACAGATAAAAGTATTTTTAAATGAAAAAAGGGATTCCTCCCCAAAGTCCTCAAAGACCCATCTCAAGACTCCTTTTCAAAGAATTGGCTAAAACTCAGCAAACATCAGAAATTTCAGAAGAATCAGCTTCCAAAATGGTTGCAAAGGAGAAAGATATAGAAGAAATGAAGCAGTCGGTAAGAGAATCATTAAAGAAAGATTATGCTGTTATGCTTCATGACGGAATTTCTGCAATGAATGAAAGTATGACTGATAACATGAAGCATGGGAATCAACAAATCATTGATACAATCAGTAATTTAATAAACACATTGATAATGTTGAAGAGGATTTAACTGTGAAAATTGAACGGATGGATAAAGACTGCAAGGAGAAGTTTGATTATGAGAAGTTTGTGGTGGATGTTAAATTTGTGTTTATTGTTTTTTTTTTCCTACTTTTAATATATGTATGACTGCAGGCACGAAATTCTGTTCATACCAAAAGGTCTGAATGACAATAAAGGTAATCTGAATCTGAATCTGATTCAAATCAATTTGATTTAACATCAATAACTGATAAATACTAATTATAACTGCGCGGTACTACTTATAATTATTACTAACGGTTACCAATGACTTATAATTGAATTACTTAGAATTAGTTAAAATGGCAATTATAAGTACGGTTGGATTTAAAGCTTGATTTCACTTTTTTTCCTTCTTCTGTTATCTCTTTTTGAAATAGATGAGATTTATACTATATGTTGATAATATTAATAAGTTACCTTTTTATTTAAAAAAATGTTTTGTATTTTTTACTAATGGATTATGAATACTTTGGAACTTAAAATGTTTCCCACCCTCACATCCCCCCACCCCCAGTAAAATAATGCTATGGAAATGCCATCTTAAAAAGAGCATGGAGCTAGTTAAGTTGTTTTTATTTTTCAAAGGCTACGGAAGTCGGTAGATGCCTAGCCATGTTAGTATGGCTATTACTAACTGCACTACTTATAGATGTCGTTTTTTCTCTCTTTTTTCACTTTACTAACCGCTTATTCTATCACTTTTTTAATATAATACTTTATTATAATTTTAAGTTTGAATGGAGTCACAAGTTTTATCAAAGGAGATATGTACGCGAGAAAGACCAACCAGACTTAAAATTCATCTATCTGATGTTCAGGTGTAATGTCGGGCTTGTTGAGCTGAACTATCTGCTCTTTTATAGACCACCCTAAATAAAAGATGCAAGATTTGAATATGAAGATTGGGGATGAAGGAATAACATTTTGTAGTTGGAACGTTAAGGGTATTAAAGAACCAATCAAGAGAGGTAAAGTATAATCATATTTAAAAGCACTTAAAATAGATGTAATATTCCTTCAGGAAACTCACCTTAAAAAGGATGCAGAGCATAGATTAAAAGCTAAATGGATTGATAAAGCGTATCATTCCTCATTTACACATAAATCCAGAGGTGTTGCAATACTAATCCGTAAAGGGATACATTTTAAACACATATCAACTATAACGGACAGTGATGATAGATATATTGTATTAACAGGTGAATTATATGCACAAAAAATGATTCTTATTAATGTTTATGGACCAAATTTTGATAGTCCCTTGTTTTTGAAGAAAATATTTAATACAATTCCAGAATTAATACAACACAATTTAATAATCGAAGGAGACTTAAATTGTACATTAGACCACTATTTAGATAGATCATCAAGACGACGGAAAATAAAATTGCAGTCCAGTGACTTATTAAATGCATACATTGATACTAGTAATATTAAGGATGTCTGGAGAATAGAAAACCCAACTGGACGAGAATATTCATTTTATTCATCGGTACATAAAACATTTTCAAGAATAGATTATTTTTTGGTGGACTCCAAGCTTATTCCATTTACTTATAGTTCAAAATATCACAATATTATAATCTCAGACCATGATCCATTAACATTTATGATTAAATTAAATGGGAGGACGGAGAAACAGTCACAATGGAGACTTAACCCACAAATTTTAAAGGAAAAACTATGTCAGGAATATCTCACTAAACAGATTAATATGTTCTTTGTAATCAATCATAACCCTGAAATGTCTGCCTCCCTTCTTTGGGAAACATTTAAAGCATTTACTCGAGGAGCTATGATCTCCTCCCAAGCATTTCATAATAAAGAGAATTGAGCTAAACAACAGGCATTGGAAAGGGAAATAAAACAATTGGATATAGAAAATGCGGCTGCACCAACTATGATAAAACTTAATAAAATTGCAGCATTGAAATATAAATGAAATTAAATATATTCAGACCAAGTTATAAAATTTTACCAATACACTAAACAACTACATTTTGAATTTGGCGATAAACCTCAAAAATTATTAGCTTGTCAACTTCGGAAACTGGATGGGGAACAAACAATTCATAGGATTAGATCAGAAACAGGAGAACCACTAGTACAATCTAAGGATATTAATGAGAGATTCCTGCAATATTATCAAAACCTCTACTCAGCTAAAACGATAGATCACCAGACAGGAATAGAAGCATTCTTACAAAAATGCAACCTTAAAGGGTTAGATTTGAAAGATAGAGAATTACTAGATGCTGAAATAACAGTAAAATACATTGAAGAGTCTATCAAATCTCTAAAACACGGTAAGGCCCCGGGTCCCGATGGTATAGGCTCTGAATTTTATTAAAAATTCTATGATCTGATTTCTCCACGTTTAAAGACACTGTATGAACATATCTATACCCAACAGAAACTACCAGAAATGTTAAATGAATCTATAATAATACATACCAAATATAGATAAGGACCTGGATGATCCCGGTTCATATAGAGCTACAGCTCTCCTAAATACTGATCAAAAATATTAACTAAAATCCTAGCACAGTGATTAATAAATTAATACACCCGGACCAAACAGGATTTATACCAAAACTCTACTCCTCATATAACCTGAGACGATTATTCAATATTATGTACTCAAAGAGAAGTACTAACAAAAATCTAGCAATTATTTTGTTAGATGCTGAGAAAACATTCTACCAGGTGGAATGGCCCTATTTATTTTCGGTCATGAAAAATTTTCAATTGGGCGAGAAGTTTAGTACATGAGTAAAACTTTTATATACTAATAATACAGCTAGAATAACAAATCAAATGTTATCAGCTAAATTTAATTTATCTAGAGGCTGTAGACAAGGATGTCCGTTATCCCCGTTATTATTCGCACTCGCAATAGAGCCATTAGCAGAAAGCGTTAGGTCCCATCCTGAAATATATGGGTATAATACTAAAGATACTGAGAATAACATTTCCTTATATGCATATGTAATAATCTACATTACAAAACCTGAAGTTAAAGTCCCAAACTTATTAAAATTAATAACTCAATATGGCTCATTTTCAGGATACAGAATTAATTGGAATAAAAGTGAAATTGTGCCCATAATGGAAAATAATCCATATATATATTACAACTATTTCCCTTCAAAATAGTAAATTAAAATTTTTAATATCTTGGAATTTATGTGACAAAGACATATACTTCTTTATTTAAACTTAACTTCCCGCCTTTATTGAACAAATTGCATAAGAATATTTTATATTGAAAAACATTACCTATCTCAATGTTTGGTAGTATTAATGCAATAAAAATTATTTTTCTCCCGCAATTATTGTACCTCTTTCAATCAATCCCGATATATCTCCCAAAAACTTTTTTTTAAAAAGGTCGACTCTATAGTCCCTAATTTTAATCTGGGATTATAAGAACCACCGAATAAATCAAAAATAAATGGATTTAGCCCTACCGAATTGTATGCTCTATTTTTGGGCAGTTGACATTAAAAATATGAATGTTTGGTTGGAAGAACTGGACCAACAACCAGATTGGTTAAAAATGGAAAAGGAAGACAGTTTACCTTTTGAAATTGGGTCAATTTTATTTGCTTCTACTAAATTAAGCAAAACATCCTATTAGTAAAAACACTATAATATATAGTTGAATACGCATTTGGAAACAATAAAAAAAATACACTAAATTTGGTTAATTTATCACTACTTCTTCCCATTGTAAACAACCCTACATTTAAACCCTTAACATTGGATAAAGGTTTTTTACAATGGAAAAATCACGGAATTACAAGGATGGGGCATCTATACAGGAAAGGTACATTCCTCTCATTTCAGGAGCTACAACAAATTTACAGACTTCAATCAAATGACTACTTTAGATACCTACAACTTAGATACCATAACCATATAACAATTACAGCACGGAAACAGGCCATCTCGGCCCTTCAAGTCCGTGCCGAACAACTTTTTTCCCTTAGTCCCAGCTGCCTGCACTCATACCATAACCCTCCATATCCTTCTCATCCATATGCCTATCCAATTTATTTTTAAATGATACCAATGAACCTGCCGCCACCACTTCCACTGGAAGCTCATTCCACACCGCTACCACTCTCTGAGTAAAGAAGTTCCCCCTCATGTTACCCCTAAACCTCTGTCCCTTAATTCTAAAGTCATGTCCTCTTGTTTGAATCTTCCCTATTCTCAAAGGGAAAAGCTTGTCCACATCAACTCTGTCTATCCCTCTCATCATTTTAAAGACCTCTATCAAGTCCCCTCTTAACCTTCTGCGCTCCAGAGAATAAAGACCTAACTTATTCAACCTATCTCTGTAACTTAGCTGTTGAAACCCAGGCAACATTCTAGTAAATCTCCTCTGTACCCTCTCTATTTTGTTGACATCCTTCCTATAATTGGGCGACCAAAATTGTACACCATACTCCAGATTTGGTCTCACCAATGCCTTGAACAATTTTAACATTACATCCCAGCTTCTATACTCAATGCTCTGAATTATAAAGGCTAGCATACCAAAAGCTTTCTTTACCACCCTATCTATATGAGATTCCACCTTCAAGGAACTATGCACGGTTATTCCCAGATCCCTCTGTTCAACTGTATTCTTCAATTCCCTACCATTTACCATGTACGTTCTATTTTGATTTGTCCTGCCAAGGTGTAGCACCTCACATTTATCAGCATTAAACTCCATCTGCCATCTTTCAGCCCATTTTTCCAACTGGCCTAAATCACTCTGTAGACTTTGGAAATCCTCTTCATTATCCACAACACCCCCTATCTTGGTATCATTACTGCATACTTACTAATCCAATTTACCACCCCTTCATCCAGATCATTGATGTACATGACAAACAACAAAGGACCCAACACAGATCCCTGAGGCACCCCACTAGTCACCTGCCTCCAACCCGACAAGCAGCCATCCACCATTACCCTCTGGCTTCTCCCATTCAGCCACTGTTGAATCCATCTTGCTATTCCTGCATTTATACCCAACAGTTGAACCTTCTTAACCAACTTTCCATGAGGAACCTTGTCAAAGGCCTTACTAAAGTCCATATAGACAACATCCACTGCTTTACCCTCGTCAATTTCCCTAGTAACCTTTTCAAAAAATTCAAGAAGATTAGTCAAACATGACATTCCAGGCATAAATCCATGTTGACTGTTCCTAATTAGACCATGTTTATCCAGATGCTTATATATATTATCTCTAAGTATCTTTTCCATTAATTTGCCCACCACTGAAGTCAAACTAACCGGTCTATAATTGCTAGGTTTACTCTTAGAACCCTTTTTGAACAATGGAACAACATGGGCAGTACGCCAATCCTCGGGGACTATTCCCGTTTCTAATGACATTTGAAATATTTCTGTCATAACCCTGGCTATTTCTACACTAACTTCCCTCAATGTCCTAGGGAATATCCTGTCAGGACCTGGAGACTTATCCACTTTTATATTTTTCAATAGTGTCAGTACTTCTTTTACTTTGAAACTCATAGTATCCATAGCTACTCTACTAGTTTCCCTTACATAATTCAATATCCTTCAATATCCTGCTAACCTAACGCACACATTTGTAAGTTGTATAAAAATTAATAATTTTTGTACGGAAATTTTTAAGATAATTTCGGAAGTTGTCAATATCCGATTGGACCCCGATTCAAAACTAATAATATTAGGACTATTAGAACAAAATCAAATATTTACAACAAGCCAAAGAAACTTTATCGACTATAGTTTAATAATTGGGAAAAAATTAATATTACAATTTTGGAAAGGCCCATAATTAAAATGTGGATCATGGAAATTTCAGAGACCCTACATTTGGAAAGATTAACATCTGTCTTAATGGACAAGCAAGAACTATTTACTAGTATATGGTCTCCATTCATTGACTATTTGAAGGGGCAAACTGGTTCGGCATGAGAACCTGACTGAAACCAAATCAAGGATTAGATGAAGAATTACACTTTATAATTCACGGACATATCTCCAATGATGTATAATTAGTTGATTATTCCATTCTCTTTTAACTTTTTGGTTCATTTTCTCTCGCTCTCTATTATTTTCCATCTATATAAAAATGAAAAATGAATATATAGAAGTAAAATTTTTATACAATTGATAATATAACCAATATTAATAATGTATGAGTACAACAAACAAAATGTTTTTTATTATGTATTTACTTCTTTTTTTTTAAAGTTAAATTTTATTAGAGGCGTGTACATATCATAGCCCGAACCACTACAAACTTTGTTAAACGGTTACATATTAAATATCCAGGATTCCAGGGACTCCGCTACCAATGTAGCTGGGGTCTTCATTTATCGGTTACATTTTAACATTGACTCTAATTATTATTATTATTTATTTAAATAGATAGAAAAAATAAAGAAAAAAAGAAAATTAGAAAAATAGAATAAACTATCCATAATACAACTTAGGAGATAGACCCGTAGGTAAGAAAACATAACTATTCATCTAGTCCTGGGTTCAAGCTTCCGTCAGGAATCAGCGCCGGCCCATTCTACCCCTTCAAATAATCTATGAACGGAGACCATATTCTAGTAAATAATTCTGGTTTGTTAATTAAGACAAATATAATTTTTTCCAGATTTAAGGTCTCCGACATCTTCATAATCCACAATTTGATTGTGGGGGATGCAGGGTTTTTCCAAAATTTTAATATTATTTTTTTCCCCAGTTATTATACTATAATCAAGGAAATTTCTTTGGTTTATTGTAAGTTTTAGATATTGTTCAGATATGCCCAGTATTATTAATTTAGGATCGGGCTCCAGTTGAGTATTAACCACTACGAAAATAATTTAAAAAATATCCACCCAAAATGTTTTAATTTTTATGCAACTTACAAAGGTATGGATTAAATTAGCCTCAGAATATTGACATTTATTCCAGATAGGAGAAATATTAGGAAAAATTTGATTTAATTTTGTTTTAGAATAATGCAATCTATGTAATATTTTAAATTGTATTAAAGAATCTCTGGCGTTTTACGAAAATTTATGTATATATGTTGTAAACTTTCATCCCAAATATCTTTCACTATGGGTTGAACTAATTCATTTTCCCATGCTTGTCTATGTAATTCCGTCGATGGATTCTCACTATCTAAAAGAATATTATAAATGCAAGTTATTAATTTGACTGTGTTGGGGTGTTTATTCAAACATTCATCTAGAATATCTGGCTCTCTAGTTCTATATTCTTGAGTAGGTGATTTAACATAATCTTTCAGTTGTAAATATCTAAAAAAATTGTTTGAATGTAATCCATAATTCTGTTGTACCTCCTGAAAAGAAAGGAACACACCTTTTCTATAAAGATGTCCCATCTTTTTAATTCCATAATTTTTCCATTGTGCAAAACCTTTATCCAATACTGAAGGCTTAAATGAAGGGTTATTTGCAATAGAGAGCGAAAGTGATAAATTATCCAATTTTAATGTTTTTTATTTGTTTCCAAATTCGAATACCACTACATATTATTGGATTTTCACGATAGATTTTTTAATTCAGTTTTGTAGGACAAAACAGAAACGGGCCAATTTCAAATGGCAGACAATCCTCCTTTTCCATCTTTAACCAGTCTGATTGTTGATCTATATCTTCCAACCAGAAATTTGACATTGACTGCCCAGAAATAAAATAAGAAATTTGGTAAGGCTAATCCTCCATTCGTCTTGGGTTTACATAAGTGTTTTTTACTTATTCTATGATTCTTATAATCCCAAATACAACTTGTTACAATAGAGTCGACATTTTTAAATACATTTCTAGTGAGGTATATCGGAATTGATTGAACGAGGTAAGAAGTTGAGGAAGGAAAATCATTTTAATAGCAATAATTTTACCAAGCAGTGAAAAGGGAAGTGTTTTCCAATAGTAAATATTCTTTTGCAATTTATTAAGTAAAGGTATGAAATTTGATTGAAATAAAGTATATTTCTTGGTTACATAAATTCCTAAGTATTCCTAAATATTCCTAAATTTTTCATTCACTATTTTAAAAGGTGATTGTTGCAATATATATAAATTAGGTTCCATTATTGGCATAATCTCACTCTTATTCCAATTGATTCTGTATCCCGGGAAAAACCAAATTGAGTTATAAGATTTAGCAGGTTAGGGATGCTAATTTCTGGATTTGCAATATATAGTAATACATCATCTGCATATGGAGAAATTTTATTAACTGTATTTTTAGTGTTATACCCATATATTTCTGGATGTGCTCGAACTCTTTCTGCTAGTGGTTCAATAGCAAGGGCGAATAGTAACGGGGATAGCAGGCATCCTTGTCTACAACCTTTAGATAAATCCATTTTTTTTAATAACATTTGATTTGTTATTATTCTGGCTGTTGGGTTGGTATATAGAAGCTTAACTCAAGTACAAAACTTCTCACCTAATTGAAATTTTTCCATCACTGAAAATAAATAGAGCCATTCAACTTGATCGAATGCTTTCTCAGCATCTAGCGAAATGACTGCTAAATCTACATTAGCTATTTAATTTGAGTATATAATGTTAAATATTATGTATTTAATTTTTTTTTAAAGGAGAAGTTTGATTCTATTCTCCAAACTACTACAGCATATAAGACTGCTATGAAAGATATGGAAACATCGTTGATAGAAATGTCTGAAAATATGAAGAGAATGAGGAAAGATCAGGAGTTCGTCTTGGGGCAACTGGCCAAAATGACTGATAAATGCCTTGATTTGGAAGCACGTTCAAGACGGCAGAATTTAAGAATAGTTGGAGTGACAGAGGGAAAGGAGGGAAAGGATCCTTGGGAGTTTGCTGCCAACTTACTTAAACAAGTATTCAACCTGCCATTCAAACTGAAAATAGATGTGGCACATCGGGTGCGAAGAGCTCAATCAAAGCCAGGAGCCTCTCCAAGACAGATCATAGTGAAATTTCATGACATTTCTGCTTTGGAAGATATTATGAAAAAAATCCTATACGGAACGAATATGATTTTTGGGGAGGATAACCTTAGATTTTTTAGAGATTATCCCGCAGAAATCGCTAAAACACGAGACTTGTTTTCAAAGTCAAGACAGATCGTGAAAGGAATTCAAAATATAACATACGGCATAATGTATCCTGCAAAAATGAAGATCGCTTACAAGGATATGGAACTTGCGTTTACTGACCCAGAAGAAGCATACAAACATGCTCAAGAAATCGTAAAAGAGATAAATGGTTAAGTAAATCACCACGACTGTCAGGACACCGTTTTCTTTTCTACAGATATCGGCAGAGGGGAAGCTGAGAAATATGACTTTTAAAAAGACTAAGATGGCGGAGATTTCCATCAGGTGATGTCTAGACACCTTATCTTCTTTGGAATGCTAACTCAAGGACATACTTTTTTCCACTTTTATTTCAAATCGTTAATGAATGTCCAGATTTAGGACAATTAGTTAAATATAATGAACTATATTATTAACACACTAATAAACTAACCCATATAATAAATTAGGTCCCATTTATGCCTGAGTGGAGGGGAGGAGATTCAGACACTTGGCATATAGCCATGAGTCTGATTCTGGTTAACCCCTTCCAACCAGCAGTTTACTATTACAAGAGACCGGGATCTGCATATGAAGTAAACGTAAAAACTGTTAGTATATAGTAAAGGGTTGACAATCTGAAGACTTAATTAGATATACAAATTATAATTTTGCTATCACTCGGTTTTGAATTGGCCCCTCTCCCCTTTTGCAAGGTTTGTCAAGGGAGCGGAGGTAAATGTATATTAACATCAACATAAGTCGCTAAACATGTAACTACCGCCGATAGGTGGCTATTTTAAAAAATATTTATGGTAAATATTTATGCGTCTAATTTTGATGATCCTCAAATTTTTAATAAAATCCTGAATATAATCTCAGAGTTTTTTATTATCAAAATGTAATAATTGGGGGAGACTTCAATTGCATTTTAGATCCTTACCTGGACAAATCTGCACAACAAAAAGGCGTAACATAAAATCTAAAACTAGTGAACTCCTAAAAACATACATAAAAAACACATATATAACAGATGTGTGGAGGATCGCTAACCCAGTTGGAATGGAATACTCTTTTTACTCAATGGTACATAAAACTTATTCACGTATCAACTATTTTTTAGTGGATATGAAATTAATTCCTTACACAAAGAATCCTAAATATCATAACAGCGTTATCTCTGATCACTCCCCGTTAAATTTTCTTAAAACTAGAAGGAATGCCTAATAAAAAATCGTTTTTGATGTTTAATCCTCAAACTCTAAACGACCCACAAGGTATATATCTAAAACAACAGATGGAACTTTTTTTTGAGACTAACGACACCCCAGATATTTCACCCTCTTTACTATGGGAATCTTTTAAGGCATTTGTCAGAGGATCTATAATTTCATACCAAGCTTTTCAAAATAAAAAGAATAAGAATTAACAAATGCAGTTAGAAGAACGATTTAGACAACTAGATAATGCTAAAGAGCCAACCATAGATAAACACAATAAAATAACAATATTGAAATTTAATTTAAACAGAATCTTATCTGCAAAAGTTATAAGAATTTTTCAAATTACAAAACAGGAAAACTTTGAATTCGGTGATAAACCACATAAAGCTTTGGCACGTCCATTGAAAAAACGGGAAAAAGATTTAAAAAATAAAATCAGATAAAGGTGAATTGTTAACATAACCCAATGATATCAATAAAAGATTTGCTCAATTTTGTCAACATTTATATATATCTAAAACGTCAGCAGATAGTACTAAAGTTATAAAGTTTTTGGATAACTGTAACCTCCCAAAACCTAATCTGCTGGAACAAGAGGAATTAGAAGCTCAGGTCTCGATTAAGGAAATAGAAGAGACAATAAATTCACTGAAGAATGGTAAAACACCAGGATTTAGTAATTAATTTAATAAAAGATTTTATGCGATAATTTCACCACGGTTACAAAAACTGTATACATACACTTTCAAAGAAAAAGAATTACCAGAAACATTAGCAGAATCAACGATTACATTCATACCTAAAAAAGATAAAGATTTAGTCCCTGGCTCATATAGAGCCATTGTACTGTTAAACACAGATCAAAAAATATTAACAAAAATTTTAGCAAGAAGATTGAGTAAATATGTTAGCAAATTAATAAATGCGGATCAAACGGGGTTTATATCCAAGAGATATTCATTCAATAATTTGAGACGTCTGTTTAATATAATGCACTCATACAAAACTGAAGAGCAAGACCTATCAATTATTTAATTGGACGCAGAAAAAACATTCGATCAAGCGTATTGCAAACATTTCAAATGGGAGATAACTTTATCTCATGGGTAAAACTATTATATGACAAGTCGATGTTGGAATATTAACTAATAACATGCTGTCTCTCAGAAATTTCAACTATCCAGGGGCAATAGACAGGGATGTGCACTATTACCCCTGCTATTTGCTCTTGCAATAGAACCCTCAGCTGAAAACATAGGAATACATCCGAATATCCACGGTTATAATACAAAATACTCAAATAATAAAATATCACTATATGAGATGATGTACTATTGTATATTACAAAATCGCAAATCAGTATACCAAATATATTAAATCTAATAGAGGAATTCGGATCCTTTTCAGGATACAGAATAAATTGGAATAAAAGTGAAATTATGACGATAAAACTTCAAGATTCGACATGAATCTCCCTTTTAAATTCCCTTTTAAAATTGCTATAGAAAAAATTAAATGCTTGGGAATCGAAATTACCAGAAAATATAAATCTTTATTCAATGCAAATTATATGCCCTTACTCACTAAATTAGATGCCTTGATTAAATTTTGGAAAACACTTCCGATGTCTTTAATAGGCAGAATAAATGCCATAAAAGTGATCTTCTTACCACAAATGTTATATTTATTTCAATCAATACCAATATATTTACCTAAAACGTTTTTCAAAAAACTGGATTCTGATATCACATATTTTATATGGAACTATAAATCCCATTGAATTCAAAGAAGACACTTGTGTAAACCTAAAGAATTTGGTGGACTAACACTCCCCAATTTTCTGTATTATTATTGGGCAGTAAATGTCAAAAATGTAATTCACCTGGTGGACAATTCTGCCCAATGGGTGGATTGGATAGTAATGGAGAGGATTGTTCCCCTTTTAATATAGGAGCGATCCTTCTCTCACCAATAAAACTGAAAAATACAATATACAAAAAAAATCCAATTATTCATAGTGCTATTAGAATTTGGAAACAAATAAAATTAACTCTCAAATTAAGAAACTTTTCACTTCTCTCTCCTATAGTTAATAATCCGTTGTTTAAACCATCCATTATTGATAAATCATTTACCCATTGGGAAAGAATAGGAATGAAAATGCTTGGAGACATGTATAAAATGGGAAATGTTTTATCATTCCAACAACTACAACTCAAATACAACCTGAGAAGTAATTAATATTTTAAATGCCTTGAAATCCGTGATTATTTGAAAAAACATACACAAGAATATCAAACTTTGACGCCAGACCTATTAGATGAAGCTATGAATAGAAAAGTAACTTTAACTTAATATCATACTTGTATAATATCATTCTAAATATAGACATACCATCATCTGATAGAATTAGAAGAGATTGGGAACAAGAACTATCTATAAAAATCTTGGAAGAGAGTTGGGATAAATACTTGCTATATCTGCATAAATGCTCAATCAATGTAAGACATATTTTAATCCAATTCAAAATCCTACATAGATTATATTATTCAAAAACTAAACGAAATAAAATCATTCCAAATGTTTTCCACATAAAAAAACAAAAATGTTGGAATTAAATTTTTCAAATTTTTAAAAAATTATTTAAAATAAAATTGAAACTTAACACAGAATTGATTATTTTTGGATCAATGGAAGTCGGCTTTGAGTTGACTTAGTTCCAAAAGAGTTTCCGTAATTATGGCTTAATAACAGCAAAAAAACTTATCCTTAAATTTTGGAAAAATGCACCCACACCAACGGTAAAAATGTGGATTTCAAATATGTCCAAAATATTACACCTCAAAGACATGAGATTCGTCCTAGAAGGCAAATCAGACCAATTCTTAAAGATTTCTATGTTTCTATGTTTCTATGGTCTCCATTTATCGACTTATTGCAAGCATAAGGTGCAACATAACTCTGGAAATAAACTGTTTCAGGACCTGGTGAGGGGTGTGTAAAGATATGAAGTAGGTACATCCCTTTTATCTTATTTTCTTTATATTTTCCTTTTTTATTTACATAGACAGAGTTAATGTGGACAAGCTTTTCCCTTTGAGAATAGGGAAGATTCAAACAAGAGGACATGACTTTAGAATTAAGGGACAGAGGTTTAGGGGTAACGTGAGGGGGAACTTCTTTACTCAGAGAGTGGTAGCGGTGTGGAATGAGCTTCCAGTGGAAGTGGTGGCGGCAGGTTCGTTGGTATCATTTAAAAATAAATTGGATAGGCATATGGATGAGAAGGGTATGGAGGGTTATGGTATGAGTGCAGGCAGGTGGGACTAAGGGAAAAAAGTTGTTCGGCACGGACTTGAAGGGCCGAGATGGCCTGTTTCTGTGCTGTAATTGTTATATGGTTATAATTTTTATTTTTATTTCTTTTACTCTTCCTCATGTTCAACGTCTTTATGGGCTCTTTATTTCCACTTTTTCATGTACTATTAATATCACTATCTTATCTAACTTTCTCTATTTCTGTTTTTCTGCCTTCTGTTACTTTTCCATTATTAAAGTTTAAAACAAGAAGTGGTACATGAAATGTATTATGGTATTTTTGGTTTATACTATTGTACATTACTTCTAATAAAAAATTTTTTAAATAATAATAATTCAGCAGTCTATTCCCTGTGTTAGAGTTAACTCCAGCTGATTATAAGAACTTCAGTGGTATTATTATCCTTTTAGCTGCTTATATATGCTTGAGTTGCCCCCACTTTATCTGCATAGGGCAGCAACTCATACTGTATCAATTCATTTATGTAATACTCTTTACACTTGAGGTGTTTGTTAGACTAACCAACATTAGGGCATGCAATTCCCAGTGGAGCCAGTTAGCACACTGGCTGCATGAGCAATGGCTATGCAGTTATTATCCTGTTGTAGATACTTTGCCTTGCAGTTGTCAAATGTAATTGTGTGGAATATATGAATTGCACACAATTTCCCATCTCTGAACATTGAGGAGTTTATTGGACATTGGATCATTGTCACTCAATGTTAAGACATTGGCTTTGTTTAAGTATTAACAAGGTTTGTTTGTATGAAATAGTCCACATAATCCCTCCACTTTTCTCATGATATATATCAACAGCATACTACTGTTTTCCAAAAATAAACTTTATTCAGAGTAAAAATATAGCTAGTTTAGTTTTTTGTCACATGTACCGAAGTACAGTGAAAAAGCTTTTGTTGCGTGCTATTCAGTCAGCAGAAAGACAATACATGATTATAATCGAGCCAGTTACAGTGTATAGAGAGATTTAAGTGTGGAGCGATTGTAATATAAGTTTGTAGATATGAGTTTGTAAATATGCTTCTGCGGCTAGAATGCAAATAGTTGTCTGGGTTGGGCGCCATCTTGGATATACAATATACATATCAAGAAAAATACACCATGTACAAAGCAAGAAAAATGCTAAAACTCTTTTGGCGATCTCAGCAAAAGTTTCAGGTCACATTAATTAGTGTCATATACACTAGTGTTCACAACCATCCATAGACCATGCACACTAGCTACTCTTGCTTTTTTTAATGTTTGTTTTAATTATTGATTTAAAAAAAAACTTTGCTCATTGTTCCCTGTTACGACTCCCGAAGGCTGGTTCCTCAGAGTCGCGTAACAAATCAAAACCAGAGTCAAGTTTAGATTAAAAAACAGTCTTTAATTTTGTAACACTAAAACAAACCCCGAACCTGATTTTTAAGAACACTGTCAGGGACCAGAATCGGCTATCAAATAATTTATAAGTGTGCTCCAGCCAGCCTCTCAATGGGCCGTTGGACTGAAGACTATAATCCTGCCTATATAGCCCTAACCCTGCAACCAAAATACCCGAAAACTCTCAGGTCATCTCTTCCATCCCAATAAAACATTAATTTACAAAAGTATGCGACAAATATACAAAATGCTATCCCATGCGGCCAGGCCTCCTGCAGCTCAGATTGGCACCTCTTCCTCCAGGGATCTATCATGAAGAGAGAGAGAATTTTGGGAGCTCCTGCCTTTTACGCTCCCGATGAGTCACCTGACGTAGCTTGGCCAATCAGGTACAGAAGCTCTTAACCCCTTGAATCCTGGTTCCTAGCCACGGCCTGCAGAGAAACAGAAAGGTAAGTACACAGCATTCACCAGGGAGGCGAGGAATTACCTAACACCCCCACCCAAAGATGCTGAATAAGAGTCTGAAGAAATTATTCAGTCCTAAAACTCTACTGGCGCGACAAGGCGTCAGCCAAGATATTATCCTTGCCCCTGATGTGCCTGAACTCGAGGTTGTATGCTTGGAGCTGCCAATTCCAGCTCATTGACCTCCGGTTTTTATTCGTCATGTTCTGCAAAAAAACCAAAGGGTTATGATCCATGAATACGATGACAGGGACATTCAAGGAGCCCACATAAACCTTGAAATGACTCAGAGACAATAACACTGCAAGGGTTTCTTTCTCAATGGTGTAGTACCACCTCTGATGGGGATTAAACTTCTTAGAGAACTACAAAACTGGATGCCCCACCCCATCTGAACCATCCTGTATAAGTACCCCACCAACCCCACGATTGCTAGCATCCACTGGCAGCTTAAATGGATGCTCAAAATCAGGTGCCGCAAGCACAGGTGCGCGCACCAGAAGACATTTAGTATGATCAAAGGCTTGTTGACACTCAGCGGACCACACTAAAGCTACCTTCGGACTCAGCAAATCCGTCAAAGGAGCAGCCACTGCAGAGAAGTTTGGACAGAACCCCCTATAGTAACCAACCATAGCCAGATACCTACCAAGTTCAGTCCTAGATGTTGGAACAGGAAATGCGACAATATGTCCCACCTTGTCCTCGAGAGCGCAAACCTGACCGCGGCCCACCATCTTACCCAGATACGTCACCGTGGCCTAGCCAAACTCACACTTCCCCAGATTGATTGTTAGGTTTGCCTCCGCTAGATGACAAAATACCTCCTTCAGATGACCGATGTGTTCGATCCAAGACCTGGAGCACACAACCAAATCATCAAGGTATGCTTCACAGAAGGACAAACCAGGCAATACCATGATCACTAACCGTTGGAAGGTCGCCAGCGCATTGCGCATTCCAAATGCCATCACCGTGTACTGAAGAAAGTTATCAGGCGTAACGAACACAGAGATCTCCCTCGCCCGCCTAGTCAAAGGAACTTGCCAATACCCTTTTGGCAAGTCCAACTTAGACACAAAAGATGCACTTCCCACATGATCCACGCAATCCTCCATCCGTGGAAGAGGATAGCAATCCGGCTTAGTTACAGCATTCACCTTCCGAAAGTCCGTGCTAAACCCGTCCTCCCCATTAGCCTTCATAGCCAGTAGACACGGAGAACTCCACAGATACAACTAGGTTCAGCAATTGCATGCTGCAGCATATAGTCAACCTGACCTCTTAGGCGATGACGCTTGTCAGGATTGACCCGATACAGATGCTGTTTAATTGACGCAGCACCGGCCACGTCAATGCCATGCTACAGCACAAACGTCTGAGAAGGCACATCCGAGAACAGTGACCGATTTGACCCCACCAAAGCAAGCAGATCACCCCGATGACTTGCAGACAAATAAGACAACCGCAAGGGAAGCGACTCCAAAGCTTCAGAGTTGCACAGCTTTCCCTGCGTCACTGCCACAGACAACCGTGCCTCACCCACATCACCACCCATGTCAGGGGGCAGCACTGCTACAGACAAAACTGGCTTAGACAAAACCGAAGGACACAGCTCCTCCCCATCAACCCGTACATGCTCCTGCTCATGGTACTGCTTCAGCATGTTGACATGACAGAGCTGAGTCTTACGCCTCCGATCAGGGGTATCAATAACGTAATCCCTTGCACCAACCTTCTTAACCACCTGATAGGGACCACTATACTGAGCCTGCAGACTGGAACCAGAAATAGGCAACAACACCAGGACCTTGTCTCCTGGAGAAAAAATCCTACTTGAAGCCTTCCTGTCGAACCAGCCCTTCATCCTAGACTGAGCAGTAGTAAGATTACCCATTGCCAGTTCGCATGCCCTCCGCAGTCTAGACCTAAAAGTACAGACGTGGTCTAAAATACTACGTTTTGAAGTCTCCTGCAACCATTTCTCCTTCATGACCCTCAACAGACCACAAACGGTAAGCGCGAACACCAGGTCAGCAGGACTGAACCCTAAAGAATCCCGCACGACCTCACGCACCGCAAGCATAACTAGATGAACCCCCTCATCCCAGTCTTTTTCAAACTCCAGGCAGTAAGTCCGCAACATAGATTTCAAAGTCTGGTGAAACTGCTCGAGAGCTCCCTGGCTCTCAGGATGATACGCACTGGAGTGACAATGCTCAATATCCAACAACTTCATTACCTGACCAAAACCTTTGACATGAAGTTGGAACCTTGGTCGCTCTGCACCACCTTGGGCAAACCGAACAATGAAAAAAACTTAGTGAGAGACTTCACAATGGCAGAGGGACCACCTCCGGAAAGCGGGTAGACGCACACATAATTGTTAATAAAAACTTGTTGCCCACCCTTGTCCGAGGTAGAGGACCACACAATCAACTAGAATCCGTTCAAAGGCTTCCCCGACCACAGGGATTGGGTATAAAGGTGCAGGAAAAATTGATTGTTTCAGCTTTCCTGCCACCTGGCAAATGTGACAACACCTACAGTGCTGCTTCACGTCCTTTTTCAACCCTGGCCAAAAAAAAATCCGTACGATACGGTCATACGTCTTATTGACCCCCAAATGTCCACCTAGGGGTCCATCATGAGCCAAACTGAGTATCTCGCCCCTATACCGACGAGGTATCACAATCTGAACAACCATGCTCCAATCATCATGCCCTGACATATCCAAGGGAGACCACTTTCGCATCAGTAAGCCATTCCTCAGAAAATACCCCTTTGCTGTGGAATCCATATCCCCCTCAGGCACCGCGCAGTCGAACAGGTCCGATAAATCTGGATCACTCTTTTGCTCCTCAACCAGCCGGTCACTTGACAGCGACACCGGCACATTTTCAGACAAGACCCCATCTTGAGATGTAGAAACACCCTTCACAACACAGGATCCATCATCCAGATCCCCAAAATTGCTCTCACTCAGGTCCACTACATCTTCAAACTTTGCCTGGCTCTTAGCCATAGCCCTCATGACAGCACAAGCTGTGAAGACCTTCAGCTGCTGCATAGCCAATCTATCAGTCTTCACCACCGGAACAGCCGTCACCTCAGGAGTAATGAAAACTCTACCTCCTGCCAAGTCATTCCCCAAAATCACAGAAACTCCCGCAACGGGAAAACACGGCCGGAACCCAACAGCTACCTGGCCTGAAACCAACTCGGACTCGAGATTCACAGTATGCAAAGGCAGTACCATGTCCTCCAACCCGAATCCTACCAGAGACACTGGACCCAACCGATGACTCCCCAGAAAACGACAGTACACTATCCAATATAAAGGACTTAGTAGCACCAGTATCACGCAAGATGGATACTGTCAAAAGTCAAAAAGTCAAAAGAGTTTATTGTCATGTGTCCCAGACAGGACAATGAAAATCTTTCTTTGCATAACACAACAGAACATAGAAGGCATTGACTACAATTCTATACATAAATACACCCGTGACGTAATAAATTAATAAAGTGCAAATAGCAGATGGAGGGATATTAATGTTCAGAGTTCCGAGCCAGGTTTAATAGCCTGATGGCTGTGGGGAAGTAGCTATTCCTAAACTGGGTTGTTGCAGTCTTCAGGCTCCTGTACCTTCTACCCAAAGGTAGCAGGGAGATGAGTGTGTGGCTAGGGTGGTGTGGGTCTTTGATGATGCTGCCAGCCTTTCTGAGGCAGCGACTGTGATAAATCCCCTCGATGGAAGGAAGGTCAGAGCCGATGATGGACTGGGCAGTGTGGATGATGGAGTTTGCGCTATGACCGGCTACGCAGTCATGAGTATAGAGTGAGTACAGCAGGGGGATGAGCACGCAGCCCTGAGGTGCTCCCATGCTGATTGTTATCGAGTCTGACGCATTTCCACCAATACGAACAGACTGTGGTCTGTGGATGAGGAAGTCGAGGATCCAATTGCAGAGGGATGCGCAAAGACCCAGTTCTGCGAGTTTGGTAACCAGCTTGGAGGGGATGATTGTGTTAAATGCCGAACTGTAGTCAATAAATAGCAGCCTGACATATCAGTTTTTGTTGTCCAAGTAGTCCAGAGCGGAGTGGAGGGCCAACGAGATCGCGTCCACCGTTGATCTGTTGTGGCGGTAAGCAAACTGCAGTGGGTCCAGGTTTTTGTCGAGGTAGGAGTTGATTTGCGCCATGATCAACCTCTCGAAGCACTTCATCACCACAGGCGTTAGTGCCACAGGTCGATAGTCATTGAGGCACGTCACCTTGCTCTTCATGGGCACCGGTATTATTGATGCCCCTTTGAAGCAGGTGGGAACCTCAGAGCTCAGAAGTGACAGGTTGAAAATGTCCGTAAAAACTCCAGCCAGTTGGTCCGCACAGGTACTGGAACTCTATGACCCCATCCTCTAGAGAAACAAAACCTTTTGTGATGAACGCAGAATAATTACTACACTCATCAGACGCAGACATCCCAGGACCACAGGTGCTTTTTGTGTACCAACCAAAACCACAGGCTTTGCATTTTTCTTGTGCAGGACGGGACACGGCATTACAATGTGCCCGCTCTCTTTACAATAGTAGCATACAGGACCTTCCCTAGTCCTGAGACCTCCGTCAACCTTATCAGCATTTCAAGCTCTTTCTCTCTTAAGGCCCTCTCCCCCTTTTGCATTGCAAGCTCTTTCTCTCTTAAGGCTAAGTCCTTCAATCGAATGAGGTCCCCCATTTTCTGACCAGGCTGTGTAGAAGCTAGAGGACTTTCTTCCTCAGCAGGCAATACCCCACTCCTCTTCAACTCAGACCATAACGCCGACTTTATAGCCCGTTTCCTCGAATGCTTATCAACAGACATCTTATACTTGTCTCCCAGCACTAACAACTGCTCCTTCATACATTTGTCAAACAACTCCTGACTAGGATCCTCGATAAAGTCATCCACTTTAAAGCCCATATCAAATATCAGGACCAAAGAACCTTCCAAACCCTGGGCACAAATGTCACCACAAATGGAAGGAAAGAAAATCCCCTCACAACACAGACTTCCTCAGTCACCAGAAGCCTACCAAAAAAAAAACCAACCGTCTAGGGTCCTCAAAGCTTAGGACGAGCCCCCATTTTGTTACGACTCCCGAAGGCTGGTTCCTCAGAGTCACATAACAAATCAAAACCAGAATCAAGTTTAGATTAAAAAGCAGTCTTTTTTAATTTGTAACACTAAAACAAAACCCAAACCTGATTTTTAAGAACACGGTCAGGGACCGGAATCGGCTATCAAATAATTTATAAGTGTGCTCCAGCCAGCCTCTCAATGGGCCGTCGGACTGAAGACTCTAATCCTGCCTATATAGCCCTAACCCTGCAACCAAAATACCCAAAAACTCTCAGGTCATCCCTTCCATCCCAATACAACATTAATTTACAAAAGTATGCGACAAATATACAAAGTGCTGTGCCATGTGGCCAGGCCTCCTGCAGCTCAGATTGGCACCTCTTCCTCCAGGGATCTATCACGAAGAGAGAGAGAATTCTGGGAGCTCCTGCCTTTTAAGCTCCTGATGAGTCACCTGACGTGGCTTGGCCAATCGGGTACAGAAGCTCTTAACCCCTTGACTCCTGGTTCCCAGTCACGGCCTGCAGAGAAACAGAAAGGTTAAGTACACAGCATTCACCGGGGGGGGGTGGGTGGAAGTACCTAATATTCCCTGAGGACATGGTCATGACTCTCTCAATGCTGCCAACAAGGGGAACAAAATATTTTGTGCAACTGATCCAACAGGCTGCTCCTAATTTATGCCTGCACTTGGTATGTTTAATCTTTATTCTAGATTTTTTTTTTTTAATTTCAATCATGCTAATCCGAAAAAAGAATGCTCCAGAGAAGCATCAAGAGATTTCAATCATCAAAAATAGAGGAAGAAGCAGTGTGATCAATGGCCGGTATTGACTCAGTGGGCCGAAGTGCCTGTATCCATTTGGTACCTCTAACCTAAATTAAATCTCTCACCCATTGCTGGGGGGTGGGGGAAAGGGGAATGGAGTCTAAAATATGGGTGTTTATATGAATGCTCACACAAGACCTGAGGATCACACTCAAGCTTGGAATCTTTGGTTACTGGTTCTTGTCATGAAAGCAAGTTTAGGCAATTATCTAACCCCTTGTCCAGCATTCTAAGTGTGCTGCATAATTTGTTAACAATGTGAAAATCAGCAATATGAAAAAGGATGATTTTTTAAAAAGTCTTCACTGCAGCAAGACAGTGTTTATTTCCAAGCAATACCTGAATATCAAAGAAAAACCATGAAGTAACTTGAAACTCAAAACTCTGAACCTTGACATGAATAACCACAGAACATGTAGAAAAAGCACAGCAGGTCAGGCTGCAACTGTGGAGAAGAGTAACAGAGTATACGTTTCAGGTCAGAGATTAACACTGAAAAATGTACTGTGAAATTAAAAAGAATCCGCTCACTGACTATTCACAAATCTTGATGCTTGGCATCAAGATTATCCCCAAGTTGCAGTGCTTCTTACTACACATTGTGGCCCTGGTTCTGGTCCCTATCACACTCAAGAGCTCCAGCTCCCTTTTGCTCATCATGGCTGCTTTAACCTGTCAACCCTGGCTACCACACTCCCGTGAAACCTGTCAGTGCCAGTTAAGGAAGGAAGAGGAGGAGTGGAATGTAAAGCCAGAGAGAGGAATAGCGTGTATAGGGGAGGAGGAAAAAGAGATGGATCAAAAGGAAATTGGGGAACATTTTAGGAAGGGATAGAAGATGAGTGTATAGAAGAAGGCTGGTGGGGTGAAAGGTGAGGACCACGGGAACTCTATGCTTGTTCCGTCAGTGGCATGGTGGAGCAGAGGTAGGGCTACTGCCTTACAGAGCCAGAGACACAGGTTTGATCCTGACTATGGGTGCTTGTCTGTACGGAGTTTATATGTTCTCCCTGTGACCTGCGTGGGTTTTCCCTGAGAACTTCAGTTTCCTACCCCACTCCAAAGCCGTACATGTTTGTAGGTTAATTGGCTTGGTTATGAATGCGAAATTGTCCCTAATGTGTGTAGGATAGTGTTAATGTGCAGGGATCACTGGTTGGATTGGAATAGGTGGGCTGAATGGGCCTGTTTCTGTGCTGTACTGTATATCTAAACCAGTCCTTCTTAAACTGGTGAATGGTTCACCCAAGGGCGAATGAAATTATTTTGAGTGAATGAAACTAGAGTGGTGAATAAAGGGTGAATGACTTAATATATTCAGATATTTATATATATTTTTCTATACGTAAAAAAAGGCATTGCCATTAAAGTGGTTAGTAAACTCTTATTGGTTTTAATGCCAGGGTATCTGGAAATTTGATATGTTTTTTTCACTCCACCTATGGTTTTCTAATTTCAAAGTAGCAGGATATTTCCCAAATTTACTGGAATATAACGTTTTAGGGAATACCTGATGAGCTAGTGGGATCATAAATTTATAAATGGGAACACTGGAGGATTGCTGGAGGCAACTGTTGAACTGTACCTTTACTTTGTGTCGCACTTTAGTTACCAAAGTTGGTATTTGGTCGTATTGTGAGCTTTCGTCGGGGAGAGTAATAGATAGTTATATTAGTTGGATATTAATATATTAAATCACATACTCCATAGTTTTTTGAGCTAGTTTTCCAGAAAATAACTGCAGTAATCAAAGCCCCAAAGGGTAGGATGGGGCTGAGGCCCAATGTTTAGACGTTGGAATGGTGTTTTATCATTCTAATAGAATGATTTTCCAACTCGAGTTTCTTTTTTTTTTCACTACTAGTTTTCTTTACATATTTTTAGGATCTTTAAAAGTTGAATAAAATAAACACTGAAGAAATGAGTTAATTTATAGTGTTTGCTCATGTGACAAAATAAATTATATATAACATTATACACAAGGGAGTCAATTATACAAAATAAAATTATAAGACGAAAATTACCGAAAAACATGCAAAAATTTAGTCGAGGGTGAATGAAATTTTGTGATAAAGACTCAATTGAATTTTAAAAAAAACCCTAAAAAACTAAACTGTCTGGGGAAAAGAGAGCGAGAGCAGAATTGGAGGAAATAGAGGAGACATGGGTGAGAGCTCCATTGGCAATAGCAGGGGGATTCACATTTACTGAAGAAGGATATCTGAGATTCCCTAGAGTAGAAAAACTTATCTTGAGAACAGACATTATGGAAACAAAGAAACTGTGAATAAGGGATGGTGTCCTTACAAGAGGCCGGATGGAAGGAGGCACCTCCAGGTAGCTGTGAGAGACAGTGGCTATGTAGTAGACATCAATGGTCTATCCCAGCGATGGAAACAGAAAGTTCAAGAAAGGAGAGAGAAATGTCGGAGATAATCCAAGTGATTTTGTGGTCTAGGTGGAAGTTAGTGGTAAAGTTGATAAAATCAACAAGTTTTACCCAGATGCAGAAGGCAGCCCCAATGTAGTCATCATTGTAGCAGGGAAAGAGTTGAGGAATGGTGCAAGAGTAAGTTTGGAACAGAATGTTCAATGTAACCAGCAAAAAGACAGGTTTTACTGATGCCCCAGTGAGTGCCCATGGCTACAAGTTCCACCTAGGCACATACTCCCATCCTCCTCATTGGCACTGTTCCTGTTCAGTTTAGTTTATTGTCACATGTACTGAGGTACAGCAAAAAGCTTTTATTGCATGCTAACCAGTCGGCAGAAAGACAATACATGATTACAATCGATCCATTTACAGTGTTTAGATACATGATAAGGGGATACCGTTTAGTGCAAGGTAAAGCCAGCAAAGTCCAATCAGGGATAGTCCGAGCATCACCAAAGAGGTAGATAGTAAATCATCTGCTCTCTGGTAGTGGTCTTCCAAACATTCAAAAGTGTTGCCAAAAGGGTAGACTTTCAGAAACCGTCTGGCCCAGATAAAGCTCCTAGATGGCTTCTAAGATGGTGCAGTAAACAACTGGCCACAGACTTTGCTTACTGCCCAGTACATCACAAGCACAGGCATCCAGTCTATCTTCACAATGCTTTGCATCAGGAAGGCTAGAAATTTTGTCAAGGATACCTACCATGTGGACCATTCCCTTTTCTCTCTTCTACATCCCAGACATCAGTACCTAAGAATTAGCCAAGCCTCATTTCCCTTGGGTAGGCCGTGGCGAACTCCTTCTTGATCAAAATAATGAAAATGGTGTAGAAGTAGAAAAGGTAGGAATACCCAACATGCTGGGCAACATCTGTGGAGAGGGAAATATGGACAATGTTCAATTGTTATTAAAGTGGCTTGGTGGCAGGAGTAAGAGGGTGGAAGTGGAGTGTTGTTTTTTTCAGATTGGAAGCTTATAACTAATGATATGCTGCAGGGATTGGTGCTGGGACCCTAATTGTATGTCAATTTGTCATCTATATTAATGATTTGGATAGGAATGTAGTGGCATGATTAGTAAGTTTGCAGATGACACCAAAATTAGTGGGATAGTGGACAGTGAAGAAGATTGTCTAGGCTTACAATGGGACATTGATCAACTGCGAAATTGGACAGAGAAACATAGAAAATAGGTGCAGGAGGAGGCCATTCGGCCCTTCGAGCCAGCACTGCCATTCATTGTGATCATGGCTGATCGTCCCCAATCAATAACCCGTGCCTGCCTTCTCCCCATACCCCTTGATTCCACTAGCCCCTAGAGCTCTATCTAACTCTCTCTTTTTCCTAATTCTTATATATTAATTTATAATGGTGCACTCCCTGTCTGAAAAGCACAGACTCATGATTCAAAATGAACTAAATGTTATAATCAGAACACAAAACTGTTGCCATACTGTATAATAATAATAAACTTTAATTCGGGCTCAAGGCCCAGACAAGGGACAACATTACATAAAAATACATTGCATATAAAAACATCATTAAAAACATATAAATCTAAGTATATCACTTATAAAAGCATCATCTATATAATTAAAACTCAAATCTGGACAACATCCTGTTTGCACTGCATATTGATTTTAGAAAAACGCTACCACCCACGGCTGTGATGTTTGGCCATCTTAAAGCCCTGTCCCACTTTACGAGTTCATTCAAGAGTTCTCCCCGAGTTTGCCCTGATTCGAACTCGGAGATTTATGGTAACATGTTGAAAAATCTTCATGAGTCTTCCCGAGCTTACCTGCCATTAGCGAGTCTTCCCGAGTACCTGCCGTTAGCTTTACGTGCCGCTAAGAGACGTCCCCGAGCTCCGACTTACCCGTTACGTTCATTCTACGTGCTGACCACGAGTTTGATTTTTTTTTAAACTCAGGGGAGCACTTGAATGAATTCATAGAGTGGGACAGGGCCATTACCAGGATCCCCCTTTGCTGTGCAGGACAAGAGGATTTTTCCCATCGATTAAAAATATAGAAGGCTTCCGGGTTGGACATGGGGTGAACAGGTATGTGTGAGCATGGGTCCCGATTTCTGCTCAAAGTCTACCTGTTAATTTTTGTCATATGCTTGAGGTAACCCACTATTGAATATTGTGTACAACTCAAGGCATTAAACGAGGCAAATAAAATGCACCGCCGAGCTAAAACTGCAGGAAAAGACGGCGAAGTCTAAAACAAGAATACAGCAGCCATGGCATCATGGTCTGGTGTTGGACCCAAGCTACCAGAGGATCTTGAGAGGATTCATTCAATACTCCTTGCTGATATGACCCAAGCAATTAACTCTGCCCTAAAAAGAGAACTTGAAGATGCTTTGTTGCCGGTGAACATCACTCTGGAGTTAAGTCTTACTACGAAACACATGAAGAACGCATTTGCGAGGTTGAAGACGGCCTGAATGACCACAGTGACAGACTGGTGAGTGCCAAAGCTGCCATAGCTACATTACAAAGTGAAAACGCACTTCTGAAAGGGAAGCTAGATGACCTTGAGAATCGGTTGCAGAGATCCAACCTAAGGGGTTGGACAAGCTAGATGCTGGAAGATTGTTCCCGATGTTGGGGGAGTCCAGAACAAGGGGTCACAGTCTAAGGATAAAGGGGAATTCCTTTAGGACCGAGATGAGGAAAACATTCATTACACAGAGATTGGTGAGTCTCTGGAATTCTCTGCCACAGAGGTAGTTGAGGCCAGTTCATTGGCTATATTTGAGGGTGTTAGATGTGGCACTTGTGGTTAAAGGGATCAGAGGGTATGGAGAGAAGGCAGGTACGGGATACTGAGGTGGATGACCAGCCATGATCACATTGAATGGTGGTGCAGGCTCGAAGGGCCGAATGGCCTACTCCTGCACCTATTTTTCTATGTTTCTATGTTTCTATGTTTCTAAGGGTGGTCGGGATTCCTGAAAATTTGGAAGGTTTCGACCCTGTCAAATTTATGACCAAATTTTTTGAAGAAGTGCTCGGGGCTGATTGCTGCCCAAGACCTCTCATGCATTTGCGTGCCCATCGAGTGGGACCTACACCAACGAATGTCCCGAATACCAAGCCATCTAGATGAAGAGTGTTCCTGGTTCTCTTTCACTACTTTCAAGACAAACATCGCATCATCACCAGACGGAGGCAGGAACTATCCTTCCGCGGGCACCGGGTGTTTTATCATGAGGATTTTACATCAGAGCTGGGGAGAAAACATATAGCTTTTAGGGAGATAAAATCACTGTTCTACGAGAAAGGAGTTCGGTTCGGTCTCCTATATCCTGCCCAGCTCCAGGTCACTCATGAAGGTAAAAAACATCACTTTGATACACCAAAGGCTGCAAAGAGTTTTGCCACTTGCGCTGGGGAGATGACGGCTGTGAAGAGAAATGACTTTTTAGGATATTAATGCGGCAGTGACACGGCCTCCTGCGGCGGTATACTGTTAATTTTTGTAATTGTGGAACTCGATTGAGTTGAACTGCCATGCTGCAGAATCTGATTAATGAGGATTTTCAACCAGCAAAAATGTAAATGTCTTGAATTGCTCTTTGGCATACAATTTTTATTAATTTCTTTCTCGTAATGCTTTGCTTGACCTGTGTTATCTTTAGCCTATATACCTTAAAGGTAGAACAAGCAACCATACAATTTTTGAAGAAGGGAGCCACCCTCAATTGGATTTAAAGTTTTAGTTAGGAAATGCTTTGGAAGTTTTTTGTTTTGTAATGCCTGCGATCGGCCTCAGTTGGGGAAGAAGATCTAGGTTTTGGGAGTTAAATGTTTTTTTTTCTCTCTTTTTTTGTATGGCTTTGTAAATATTTGATTAGTGTATAAATATAAATAATGTGGTGTACATACAGCTGCTAAATTTGTATAAGATAATTATAGGCAGTTGAATAAAGGGTGGGAATTAATAAGCTTTGGCTTCTTCTTGCTCCTTTTCAAAATCATACGATTTCATTTATTTATAGATATTGTTTATGACACTTTATAAATATTCTTGTTTTGTTTTTTTGTATGCTGTTTCACACTTGCTTTTTATTATTTTATTCTGTTTGAAATAAATAAATAATTAATTAATTAATTAAATAAATGTTCTTTCGTGCTATTGTAAGGGGATGAGGGAAATGTTTTGGGTAATGGCAGCTTATTCTTTGAAAGTCATGAATGCACTAGATTTTTTTTCTCTCTTCCATTGTGTGTTTTCACATGCAGTCTTTGTGATGTTTTGGATGGCAGACCCTGTATGTATTTTTGAAATATGTATTTTGAAATATGGTTTATGCTGACATTGATCGAGGCCATCCTGTGAGGTTTATATCTTGGAATGTAAAGGGGCTTAATGGTCCTGTTAAAAGAGCTAATTGTTTTTCTCATCTAAAACAATTAAAAACAGATATACTACTTCTACAAGAAATCTAAGATTGAAAGATCATAATAGGTTTGTCAGATTTTTCACTCTAAATTCAATAGCAGGTCCAGGGGTGTGGTAATATTAATCGCCAAAAAAATACAGTTTACACCATCTGACGTAGTCAGTGACCCTAATGGCCGGTTTATTATAGTTTCCAGGTCTTGTTTTCAAAAACCTGCCGTCTTAGTGAATGTTTATGCCCCTAATGTCCACTTTGCAAATACGATTTTGTCATTAATACTTGATCTGAACACACACCAGCTAATCTTCTTGGGAGTCCTGAACTGTGCTATTTATCCACTGCTTAATAGGTGTAGTTCTAAGGGGATATCTTCTCGCAAAGACCTTCTCAATGTTAATGCAAGAAAATGGTTATGTGGACCCCAGGAGATTCTTGAACCCAACTGCTAGAATGGCCCGGACTTCAGCTTCGGCGGTGGCACGGCGCTGATGCACCATCATGGAGCGGGCGATGCCTTACCCGGGTCGCCGTGCAGTGGGCTCCGGAGTGTTGAGACCACCGACTCCAACATCACGGAGCTGCGGTCTGTGGAGCATCCAGCTGCGGGGCGGTGCTGAACTTTAAACACCACGGAATCCTGGGATCTCTCAGCCTGGGGCCCGTGGACTTCGAGAGCCGTGGCCTCCACGGAGGAAGCGGCCGTTCCAGACACTCCAAGTCGCTGAGAGGGTTCTGCCGATGCCAGAGTTCCATCCTCTGGCGAGAGGGCCTGAAGCATCGGGCTGCCGTAGCAGTGACTGCAGAGGCCTCAATAGGCCTGACCAAGGGCGAACAGGGGATAGGACTGGACTTTGCTGCCTTCCCTCACAGTGGGAACCTTTGTGTTTATTATTAAATTCTTTAATGTTGTTACTACACCAATTGGTGGATGTGATAATAAAAGTCCTTTGTATCCTTTGTATCCCTTGTATCCTTTGTAGACAATTCTCATTTTTTTCTCATGTTCACCATTCTTTTTCCAGAATAGACTACTTTATAGACAGCTACTTTATTCCTATGGTTAAGAAAATTGAATATACTGCTGTAGTAATATCAGATCACTCGCCTGTGATACTGGACCTAGGTTTTCCTTTAAACATTAGAGAACGATCTCTTTGGAGACTTGACTCCCTTTGCTTTCCATTGAGAAATTCTGCAGTTTTGTTTCGGCTAACATTGACACATTCCTCGACACATAAAAAACCGAGTTGGTATCATGCTCTTTACTTCGGGAAACTTTACAAGCTTACTTGCGAGGTCAAATCATATCTTATACCTCATACGTCAATAAAGAACGTAAGAAGGAAATGGAAACCCTGTCACAATCCATCTTGGTTCTGGACAGGCAATACTCTGAGGCACCCACTGCTGAATTATATAAAAACCATGCTGATTTGCAAGCAGAATTCAATCTTCTATCTACTAACCAATCAGAACAACTAATTCTCAGGACTCGTGGTCTCTATTATGAATATGGTGACAAGGCGAGCAGGCTTATGGCTCACCAGCTGAAGCGTCAAGCCACGTCACGACTTATTCCTCAGATAAGAGACACACACCAAAACATAACAAGCAATCCAAAAGAAATTAATAATACTTTCACAGCCTTTTATTCTTCTCTTTACACTTCAGAACTCCCCTCAGATACAACGAATATGGAACGTTTTTTAGATGATTGGGAAATACCCACTCTGGAACCAGAAGAGGCAGAAGATCTAGATCAGGCTCTTGGGCAGGAAGAGAATAATGCCATTATGGGAATGCAGAGTGGTAAGACCCCGGGCCCGGACGGCTACCCATTAAAATTTTATAAGAAATTTAAGGATAAGCTCACGCCAGTTCTTCTAGAAATGTTTCAAGAATCTTTGGCAAATGATTCATTACCCCCCACTCCCCCACCATTTCACAGGCATCTATTTCACTTCTTCTCAAAAAAGACAAGGATCCGACTCAATGTGGATCATATTGCCCCATCTCACTTTTGAATGTAGATGTAAAAACTTTGGCTAAGGCGCTGGCTTGCCGTTTAGAATGCCAACTTCCCAAATTAATCACAGAAGATCAAACCGGTTTCATTAAAAATCATAATTCCTTTTCTAATATCTGTTGACTAGCCAGTGTGCTTTATTCACCCAGTGCTTCTTCACGTCCGGAGGTTGTTATCTCTTTGGACGCGGAGAAGGCGTTTGATCAAGTGGCGTAGCCATACTTGTTCAGAATCTTGGAGAGATTTGGATTTGGCAAAAAATTTGTAGCCTGGGTTAAGCTATTATATCATTTACCTTTAACATGGGAACCTTTTTTTGTCATACTTTGAGAGTCTAAAAGAACTACCCACTGACTGAGGGCACTTGATTGTAATAGGGGATCTGCCTTTATTTATGTTTTACTTTGATTTATTTACTTATTTTTTGTTTACACATATGTTGATTAGCTCACAGGACGGTTGATGCATAATGAATCAATGTATTCTGAACAATCTGACATGTTGTAGGTAAGTATGGGCCTGCGCCTTGGAAGAATGTAGAGATATTGCTGTCAAAATGTGCATTTCTATTTGTGATATGTTGTATTGTGAACTCATCAGCTGCCAAGGGGTGTTCAGGGAGGGTTGGTGAGGGTAACTTTGTTGTTATATGTCAAACACAAAAAGGGGGGAAATGTAATGCATTAAGTCAGCTGCACTGTATCTTTCCTTCAATAAAAATATTTATTATAGAAAAATAAAAGACTTATTAATGTTTAAAAAATGTTGAGATTCTCTATCCTGTAAATCACGCCATGAAGGCCATGCCCCTTCCGGTGGGAGGGGGGAGGGACTATAAAACCCGGAAGTGTGGGCATGCCTCAGTGTCTGCAAGATGGGGGATCGAGAGGTCACGACTCTCAGTCTGAGCTGTGAATACCACTGAACACATGTCTACTAAACTGAGTGTGGTTTTACTGACCTGTGAGTGCCCTTAATATGGTTTGAAAATGTAGTTTGAACATGCAAAAGTGGTTTTGGTTTGAAAATGCAAAAGTGGTTTTGGTTTGAAAATGGAAAAGTGGTTTTGGTTTGAAAATGCAAAAGCGGTTTTGGTTTGAAAAAACAAAAGCGGTGTTGGTTTGAAAATGCAAAATTGGTGTTGGTTTGAAAATGCAAAAGTGGTTTTGGATTTGACTTATTGAAAAGTGATGTTGGTATTGCCTTATTGAAAAGTGGTGTTGCCTTATTGAAAAGTGGTGTTGGTTCTGCCCTATTGAAAAGTGGTGTTGCCTTATTGAAAAGTGGTGTTGGTTCTACCCTATTGAAAAGTGGTGTTGCCTTATTGAAAAGTGGTGTTGGTTCTGCCTTATTGAAAAGTGGTGTTGGTTCTGCCTTATTGAAAAGTGGTGTTGCCTGATTGAAAAGTGGTGTTGCCTGATTGAAAAGTGGTGTTGCCTGATTGAAAAGTGGTGTTGCATGATTGAAAAGTGGTGTTGCCTTATTGAAAAGTGGTGTTGCCTTCTATATACTTAAAAGTCTAATCTTGACCATTTCCAGTTTGAGCTCTATATTGATTTTAGAAAAAAATGCAACCATGTACGGCTGTGAGTTTTGACCATCTTACTCAGACCGCCTCCGCTCATCAGGTGCTGAGGATTTTTCCCATCGATGAAATATAAAAGAGTAATTAGTGTTTTAAAAATGTTGAGATTCTCTCTCCTGTCAATCATGCAATGAGGGCCACGCCCCTTCCATTGGGAGTGGGAGGGAATATAATATCCTGAAGTGTGGGCATGGCTCAGTCTCTGCAAGATGGGGGAGGGAGAGGTCACGACTCTCTGTCTTTGGTGGCCTTGCACCCTGCTTGAAATGCTATGCAACTGCATTTGAGTTTGGTGGCCTTGCACCCTGCTTGAAATGGTATGAAACTGGACTTGAATTTGGTGGCCTTGTACCCTGCTTGAAATGGTAGGAAACTGCACTTGAATTTGGTGGCCTTTCAACCTGCTTGAAGTGGTAGGAAACTGCACTTGATTTGGTGGCCTTGCACCCGGCTTGAAATGGAATTTCAAGGAATAGCCGTGAGTCAACTGCTAGCCCACCAGCCGTGAGCGCGTGAGATGCCAGAACACTAGGCTTGAGTGACTGAGCCGCCTGCCCAATAATCCATTTGGCCCACAATATCCATACTAGCCCTATGAAAACCAGTCCCTTCAGCCCACAAAACCCATACTAGCACTCCAGAAAGCCCCCCCCCCCCCTCCACTGGCCACCAATATTGGAATTGGTGGAGAGGTGGAATACTGCATTCGGGGACCAGCCCTCCCATGTGAAGCTTGGACCCAACGGGTCCCACTTAGTCTAGTAAACTATATATTAAAAAAAAACACAATACATGAATTAAAATCTAGAATAAAAAAGAATGATCAATGTCCTACAACTAGGCAGCGATACCAGTGTTTCCACAACTGGGATTCGTAGCGTGCAGTGCTAAGCCTTATGTTTGACATGGCTACAATAATTACATTTTTAGAGTGATTTATCCTGCAAATGAATTTATACATATGATTTCTATGGATAGCGTCTTAAGTAATGACTCCTGCAACCACAATCATGTTATTAGCACTACCCCATCTAGGTTTCCTTAGCGGGTTACACAAAAAGCTGGAGAAACTCAGCGGGTGCAGCAGCATCTAAGGTTTCCTTAGCAGTGTTTTCATGGCATCATTATAGACCACCTTTAGTCTCTGCACACTTGTCTTTCCATAGTTCGACCACTGGTGCGCAGTATAGAATGGTGTGAAATATGTTCTAAACAGCAACATCTTCACCACATCTGTACATGCACCAAACCTACGCATGGGAATATTCGCCTGTACATACAGCACGTGTCGTTGCCTATAAATATCCTCATCGTCGGTCATTTGTTCTGTAATAAAATTCCCAAGACATTTTACCTTATCACAGACACTAAGATTATTGTCAGCCAAGTGAAAATCAGGAAATTTTAGACATTTATCCTCTTTGGTTCTACAAATCATAACAGCACTCTTACAAGCATTATATTTAATATCATGTTCCACACCATACACAGAACATTTAGTAAGAAGCTGCTGGAGACCATCGCTAGATGAAATAAAGACCACAAGATCATCTGCATACATACTATGGTTCACTAAAATATTACCAATCATGCACCCAGTATTACAGGCTTTCAACTGTTTGGATAGATCATCAATATAAAGATTGAAAAGGACTGGGGACAACCCCCCCTTGTCTAACACCATTTCTAACCCCAAATGGGGCTGAGACCCTATTGCCCCATTTTATTTGCATAGTCTGGTGGGCATACCAGTAAGCCAGAATTCTCACAATGTATTTAGGCACCTTTCTTTGACTTATTTTAACGAACAGCTTTATGTGATTAACACAATTAAAGGCTTTGGAAGCATCAATAAAGCACATAAGAATTGAAGAGTTTTTGCCTTTTTGTTTACAATCTCCTTCAGGGCATATATGCACATCAGTGGCATGTTTAGCTCTAAGACCAAACTGGTTATCTGTGGAGTTAACAAACTCATTTACTCTATCCAGCAGAACTCTTTCTAAGACTTTTGACAATATGCTGGCTAAAGCTATGGGCCTGTAATTATTTAAGCTGCCTATTTGAGGACACTCTTGGGGCGCGTCCCCATTAAGCGCGTGTATATGTCGAGTCTTTACGTGGCTCGTCCACGGCGAAACTCCCACCAGCGACCACCACAGGTCCAAGGATTGGGCCCGGCGACTGGGCAGGCTCGACCTTGTAGCTGACTCGATCGTGAGGAGTCAGTATGAATCGGAAAATTTGGAATTTATCGCTCACCAAGCATGGAAGACCACCACCGCCAGGGTGACGGAACTGAGCGGACCATTCGAGAGGCTAGTGTTTTTGTCAAGGTAGCCGTCTTTGTTACATCACCTAATGTGCCGTTGTTATCTCCACTTGCTGTTCCCCGGTTCTAGAACTGGGTACCAACAAGGCACGGTGTGCATGCGGTACACAAACCAGCAAGGCTCTAACTTAAAGATCTTAATCGTCTCAATAAGTGTTACATGTCTCCACTTGCGGTTTCCCTGGGTTCTATTGGCTCTGGCTAGCCGACCCAGGACCATCAAGGCAAATTAATGGTGGTAAGGGTCTCTCCTCCTCTTCCTGGTGTTAAGCGGAATGAGGATGATTGCTCAGATCACGCAGACATGATCTGGCACAATTGTAGCATTCGATACATTTTACGCAGAGCACCGCTACAGGGGTGATATATGCGGGGACATTTTTTGTCCGGGACAAGTCCCATCCGGTTAGGCGATCAGATCAGCCAAAATTTTGTTTTGTGTGCATCCCTAGTCTGCTAGGTTTCTGATCTCCGCAGATCAGGTTCCTTCCCGTGTTACTTTCTAAAGTCGTGTCGGCCGACACTTTGATGTTTAGCGTCGTTTCCAGTGGGACCACGTGGAGGCACGACTCACTGAGGACGGCGAGAACACGTTGAAGACGCCCTCAGCTACGGAAACTGGCTAGAGACTCTCTGATCTTAAGAGAGTTGTCCTTAATGACCAGCACTAACAGAACAGACAACCTTGAGTCTGGTCACAAGCCATGAATCATAAAGCCAGTATAACAAATAGCAAGGGGAGGAGCTATCCTCATACTCGCATACTTAAGATGTTCAGCAGAAATATGATCCAAGCCACTTGCTTTGTTGTTGGACAGCTTGTTCATGGCATGATACACCTCATGTGACTGTTCACCATTGAGTCATTACTCTCAATATTGTCCACCCAATATAAATCACCTTGGACTCAGTTGAATAAAGTACTATAATGTTGTTGCAATAACTCCACGATATTAGCTGTTCCGGAGATTCCATCTACAGTGCATGGTAGAGATGCTTTGCAACTGTTGAGAGCTCTCACTTCTTTCCAAAATTCAGTAGCATTGTTACTTAGCAGCTTCTTAGCCATGGAATTGACTAACCAGCTTCTTAGCCATGACATTGACTCTTATACATCCTCTGTTTTGGACTTTATCAACTCCACCATCAACAGTGTCACCACCCTCAAATGGATTACCACATTCCTGAATCAGAAGCCATGGATGAACAGCAAGGTCAGGCCATTGCTGAAAGCACGGGACACCGCTTTCAGGTCAGGCGATGCTCGAGCCTACAGTTCATCCAGGGCTAACCTGAAGAGAGGCATCAAGAAGGCCAAGCATAGCTACAAGTTTAGGATTGAGGTGCACTTCAATAACAACTCCGACCCCCGACACATGTGGCAAGGCATCCAGGCCATCACGGACTATAGATCCACCAACACCACCCCCACATCCAGCGACGCATCCTTCCTTGAGGAGCTTAACCACTTTTATGGCCGCTTTGACAGGGACAATCAAGAGATGGCCATCAAGGCTGTGATCCCTGCTGATCACCAGCCCCTCACACTCACCCCCTATGACGTGTATGTAGCACTGAGCAGGATTAATGTACGTCAGGCTGCTGGCCCTGACGGCACCCCCTGGCGCGTCCTCAGGACCTGTGCTGCACAGCTGACAGACATCTGGGCTGACATCTTCAACCTGTCACTTGCCCAAGCAGTTGTCCCCACGTGCCTTAAAACCGCCTTCATCATGCCGGTGCCAAAACACTCCACTGCGGCGAGCCTCAACGACTTCTGCCCAGTTGCACTTACTCCCATCATCACCGAGTGCTTCGAGAGGCTGGGCCTGGCACACCTTAAAGGCTGCCTACCTCCCACACTGGACCCCTATCAGTTTGCCTACCGCAAGAACAGGAGTACAGAGGATGCCATCTCAATGGCACTCCACTCCCCCCTCTCCCACCTCGACAACAGAGATACCTACATGAGAATGCTGTTCATCGACTATAGCTCAGCAGTTAACACCATTATCCCCTCAAAACTGATCACCAAACTCAGCGACCTGGGCATCAACCCTTCCCTCTGCAACTGGTTACTGGACTTTCTAACTAACAGACCACAGTCTGTTAGGTTGGACAACCACACCTCTTCAACCCTCACCCTGTGTACTGAGCCCCCTCCTCTACGCCCTCTTCACCTACGACTGCACACCTGTTCATGGTTCTAACACCATCACCAAGTATGCAGATGATACAGCGGTGATTAGCCTCATCAGTGACAACGATGAGTCGGCCTATGGGGAGGAGGTTCAGCTCCTAGCAGCATGGTGCGCTGACAACAACCTGGCCCTTAACTCCAAGGAGACCAAGGAGCTCATTGTGGACTACAGAAGGTCTAGGGGCTGCACGCACACCCCCATTCATATTAACGGGACGGAGGTGGAACGTGTTTCCAGCTTCAGGTTTCTGGGGATCAACATCTCTGATGACCTCTCTTGGACCCACAATACCTCAACACTGTTCAAGAAGGCTCACCAGCGTCTCTTCTTCCTGCGGAGACTAAAGAAGGTCCATCTGTCTCCTCAGATTCTGGTGAACTTCTACCGCCGCAACATCGAGAGCATCCTTACCAACTGTATCACAGTATAATATGGCAACTGCTCTGTCTCCGACCGGAAAGCACTGCAGAGGGTGGTGAAAACCGCCCAACGCATTACCGGTTCCTCACTCCCCTCCATTGAGTCTGTCCAAAGCAAGCGATGTCTGCGAAGGGCGTGCAGCATCGTCAAGGACTGGTCTCACACCAGCCACAAACTGTTTACCCTCCTCCCATCCGGGAGGCGCTACAGGTCTCTCCATTGCTGGACCAGCAGGTTCAGGAACAGCTTCTTACCTGCAGCTGTTACACTACATAACTCTGCACTTCGGTGATTGCCAGTCAGCCCCCTCGGATACTCCTTCCCCCATTAAAATTGCACTACTAATACTGTTTGTACATATATATATATTTTATTGTTCATTATTCTATGTTCGCTCTTCTGGGTGAGATGCTAACTGCATGTTGTTATCTCTGTACTGTACACTGCACAATGACAATTAAAGATGGAATTGAATTGAATTGAATTGAAATGGAATTAGCCTTCATAGCTTACTCATTTTTATAGATCATGCGAACAGCATGCTTATATCTTGCATTAGTGAGCTTCTTGTACTCAAACACAGGCCCCTGTCTGGGTCTACTTGCCATAGCCCACGATTTAGTGACTTCACGGGCTTCAGCATGATACTCAGCTACATACTTATTCCAGCCAGGCCTGATGTTATGTGTCTTATTTTATGCTTGCAGTAGGGCCTACTGCCTACATATAAAGTGCTTACAATATAATTATATATGCAGCAGAAATCTCTCCTATGCTTCATATCCTTACAATTAACATTACTACACATTATTGCATCTTTAGGTAGATGAATATTGCTTAAGGATTTATCTGTATGCGCATAATAGGCTGAGATGTCTTTCTTTGTGAAGGTTGACCAGTCCACACAGTTACAACACAGTTACTGTGTTAAAGCTATTTCTATCTCTGAATATCACAGGTAGATGTTCAACATTTATTGTCATAGCAACAGGTGTATGATCAGTCTTTGCTGTCCCATACCAAATGCTCATACACCTCAATGAGCCACGTGCATCAGCTGTACTAATACAGTGGTCCAGCCATGACGTGGTGTGCCAGGCCTCACTAATATAAGTATAACTATCTGTAGGTAAAAGCACTTTGCTTGACAATATTAAATTATTATCTTGACTGAACTGAGCCATATGATTGGCAAATAATGAGTTCCTATCTGAGATATCTGCATTCATATCCCCAATGGCATATACACTACAATAATTGTTGTTTTGAATAAAGGAATAGATGAAAGCAAGCCTATTTAAATATTCATCCTCATTCTGATGGCATTCATAGGGTGTATATACATTCAGGATAACAAGTTCCTTGTCATTGTGAGCAAAGTGTATTGCAATACACCAGTCAGCATCAAGCTGAACCACATTTATTGATGAGTCAAGCTTCTTGTTCTGTAGAATAGCCACACCCCCTGGTATCCTACCTCTGACTATTCCCATGCCAAGGTAAGTTGTAGACTCCCCAGCCCCATGAAAGTTATCATTGAGAGAATTGAGTTTGTCCAAGTCTTGCTTCGCTAAGAATGTCTCTTGCATACATAGTATGTCACAGTTCTCCAGAGGGTTGTCAACAACTGAGCGGCGAGCTTTATCCCCTGAGCTCTGGTCCAAACGCAGGTCACGACAGTTATACGATAGAACCCAAATGGTCATTTAGGGAGACTAGTGAGTGCCCCTAGCACCAGCAGGCACACTCATTCCCCCTGCAGCAGGCGGAGTGCTTGATCCAATTACTCCAACACTGGAGTGATAGCGCCGGACAAATGCCCCTTCTGGCCAGAGCTCCGGACGGTACATTTCGCCAACCTCATTACAATGCGCAGAGACTTTAAATGAACTTTAAATGATACTTCTGCAGATACTTTTATGTTTAGCACCATCAACAAAGAACAAAGAACAGATTGTATCGTTTCTCCTAGTTTGCTCTTTGGCCATCAACCTATTTAAAAGCTTTTGGTTCTTCAAGATAATAGCAGATGAATTGTACAAGGCCTGACGTCCAATTTTGAGGGCTTGTCTAGAAGATGTACTTTAAACAGTACAAATCTGTGGAAATAACAGATCTTCTTGCCACATTGGCATTCAGAGCCAGTACTGGAATAATACCATCCTCTACAATTAATAAAAGAGTTTGAAAAATATTATGAGCTGCTTCAATTAAAATCTGATTCTTCAATTCCTTTGTTTACCACATTCACTTTTCTTTCTACAATATTTAATTTAATCTTTCCTTTCCAGAGTTTATTAATATGCTTTACTGACTAAGTCTCACTGTGGATACATCACAATGTATAGCTTGCTCTATAAAAATTCTCATACCACATACTGCGCTCATTGTCTTTTACTGGGAAGACAAATATTCTATTAAACAACTACAATAAAATTCACATCTCTCATACTTGGCTGAAGTACTGAACCAGTAATCTGGCAATTAAGTATTGCTGGCCCAGCAAAAGGGAAGCTTTCAGTTACAGCCAAAACATTAGTATAATTGGCCATCCATAGAAATATGATAATAATGGAAAATGGCCAGTACGTTGCAAGGCTATAGATCTAGACATTTCTCTAGATAATACAAGGAAAGCATTATCTGATGGGCAATCACTCCCTTGCTACTGTGCACCATTGGAAGGACACAAAGTGCTGGAGTAATTCAACACGTTGGGTGTTTGATTTCAGTGGGGAAGAAGCTGTTCTTAATTCTGGATGTCCGGGTTTTCAAGCTCCTTTATCATCTCTCAGAACATGGAAGAGGGAAAAAAGAATGGCCAGAGTAGCAGGCATCCACGACAATGCTTCCAGTCCTCCAAATGCAACACACCATGAATACGGACTAGAAGAAAGGAAATGACAAACCTGTGATGGACTGGGCTGTGTTCATCACTCGCTGCAAGTTCAGGTGATCAAGAATAGAGCAGTTGCTATACCAGGCTGAGGTGCATCATGTCAGAATACTTTCAATAGCATACCTGTAGAAGTTTGTGTGAAACCTGATGACATGCTGACTTTCCCAGATCCCAGACTCAAGAAAAGCAAATATACCGATGCATTCTCTTGATCGCTGCATGAGTACGAAGGGACCAGGGTCGCCTGCCACCGATACTGGTGGCTAGGAACTTGAAGCTGTCATCTAACACTATAGAACCTCCATTGATGAGAATAGGGTTGCGATCAACCCCTTGTTTCCTTATGTCAACATCCAACTCTTTCATCTTGCTGACGTTAAGGGCTAGGTTGTTGTCCTGACATCGTAACGCAAGGTTCCCAAACTCTTTCCTTTACTCTGTCTCATCACTGCTATTGATCTGGCTGACAACACTGGCATCATTAGTGAACTGAGAGATAGAACTGATGCTGTATTTGACCACACAGTCATGGGAGTAGAGGGAGCTGAGCTGGAAATTGCATACACAACCATGAGAGGCACCTTGCTGAGGATCAGGGTGGAGGAAATGTTATCATTAGAGCCAGGATGTTTAGACACTAAAAAACTCTGAAACGGGCAGGCAAAATGGCATAATAAAATCACAAAAAAGGCACGCAAAAAGGCATTTATTGACAAAAAAAGGCATTAAAAGGCATTTATTTCCACCACCAAAATATGGTTAAAAATAATAATACAAAGGTATACAAAGGTATTAAATGACCAAAGTTGAAGTTGCACCTAATTATTCACATTTTTTTCAAATTATCTGGTGTTAAACTATGCCGTCTGTCAGACAGAATATGCTTCAGTTGTGATAAACTTCTTTTTACCCCAGCTGAGGTCATTGGTGCATAACCGAAACAATTTACAGACTCTATATTCATGTCGATGTCTTGTGCATTACAACTACTTTTGAGTACTTTTGCTATATTTTGTATTTCTTCAAGATCTTTGTTAGCTAAAATCATTCTCTCACATTTTCCTTGCATGTCTTTATCTACATCGCCAAGAACTGAACAAATATCGTCAGTTACTTTGTTGAAAACAAAGGACAAAGGACAAAGGACAAAGGACATTTATTGTCACATACACCAATTGGTGTAGTGAAATTTGACTTGCCATGCAGCACACAAATAAAGGTAAGACACAACACTAAAGAATTAACAATGAACATAAAAACATCCCCCCACAATGGTTCCCACTGTGGGGGAAGGCACAAAGTCCAGTCCCATCCCCAAGTCCACCCATAGTCAGGCCTATTGAGGCCTCCGCAGTCGGCGCTACGGCGGCCCGATGTTTTAGGCCTTCTCGCCGGGTGTTGGTGTTCCGGCGTTGGGAGAGCCTCACAGCGGCTTGGGACACCTGGAACGGCCGCTTCCCTACCGGAGTCCGTGGCTTCCGAAGCTGACAAGGCCTCGCTTGATGGAGCTCCACAACTGGCGATCTCGCTGAGAGATCCCAGGCTCCCGATGTAAATGTTCAGCGCTGCCGCCCGCATCCGCCGCCCCACAGTCCCGCAGCTCCGCGATGTTCACCTGCTGTCTCAGCATTCTGCAGCTCCAGCGCGGCAACCCAGGCAAGGTATCGCCCGCTCCGCTGCCCGATGGTGCTCCAGCGCTGAGCCGCTGCCGAAGCCGAAGTTTTGGGCGGCCCCCGCAGGAAACGCCGCTCCAAACCCGCTGGTAGGCCGCGAGGACGGGTCGACAGTGCAGCCCGGAGAAAAGCTGCCTCTCCGACCAGGTAGGGACCAGGAAAAGTAGTTTCCCCCTTCCCCCCCCCCCCCCATAAAAAAGGCTAGGGATCCAAAAACAAACACTAAAACTCACAAAAAATAAAAGAAAGAAGTTAAAAAACAGACAGCTGCAGGCTGGGCAGCCATACCAACTGGACGGCGCCCCCTGGACCTGCAAGTCATTCACTAATGTTTTGTCACGTTTCTCAAGGGAAATGATAGCTTGTGGAAATTTTGCAAAATTGGAAGCAATAAACACAAGATCGCAGTGGAGGGAATTTTTCTGCATGATTTCACTGACGATCCTGACTGCAGCAGGTTCTTCTTCTTCGAAACAGTAGACGATTTCTTTTGTCTTTTTAAAATTTGCAGCATAGTAGAGTACAACAGACAGCCATGTACCCCACCGTCAAAACGGGCTGAGGAGGTAGCGGAATCTCAGATGCCATTTCCTTGAACAACTGCCATTTGATGGTACTTTGAGGAAGATTTTCTTGACAATGGAAACTAGGTGATCGACATTTGGAAACAAGCTATGTCTGTGCTTGGCAATTCAATGAGGTCCTTGAGCTAAGCCTGTCAAATGCAACAATTTGGGGAATAGAACTTTAAGTAACTAACAGAAGTGCGTTCTCGTGTTTTATACCTTCTGGCCAAGTGACGATGTAAGCAACTGAGCAATAGTTGAGCTATTTGACTTCTTCAATACTTCCGATGTCAACAAATACTCCTTTGATGGTTGCCTGCCTCAAGTGTACAAATGACCACATTGGCAACATACCTCCCCACAGCATCGGTTGTCTCATCTATTGAGATCCATGTTTTGTTGCATGCAACTTTATCTCTAATTTTCTACACAACAATGTTGAAGTTGCTGTCAACATAATTTTTCCATAACGATGACTCGCTTGGTATATGTTCTCTGTGTATTTCTCTAAAAAACCTCTAAGAGATTTATTTTCCAATTTCCACAGTGGAATTCCAGCATCAATGAATGCCTTGCACAAATCACTTGAAAACTCAGATTTGCAACTGGAGCCAGCAGTAAATGTATTGAGGAGACAAGCTTGGGTATTTTGTTTGGGTAGTCTACACGCCAGCAGAATCAACATTGACTTCTCTAATTTTAGATAGCCCTTGTCTTTTCCATCCATCCCCTCCCCCTTCCCCGCTCTCCTTCTAGTCCTACTGTCACCGCCTCTTCCTTTCTTTTTCCCACACCCCACATCAGTCTGAAGAAGGGTCTCGACCCGAAACATTGCCTATTCCTTCCCTCCACTGAGCCTCACCCACTGAGTTTCTCCAACATTTTTTGTCTACCTTCGATTCTTCCAGCATCTGCAGTTCTTTCTTAAATAGATCTTGGAGAAAACTAACACGACCGATAATGGCACCCCGGGTTTCGCCCCAGTGGCGGAGGTGTTTTTGTAAGTTATACTATGTTAACACGTTAATAATAACATTAATATTAACGTGTTAACATAGTTATTGTAATCATGGTACAACTAAAGAAAAATAGCTTGACCTTTTAGCAAAACGGCAAAGAAAAGGCTAATTTAAGCACCTGATCGTGAAAAAGGCATTATCCTGGTGAAATCATCAAAAAAGGCCTGAAAAGGCACATGGCATAATCCTGGCTCTTGTTATCATCAACTCTAACTGACTGAGGTCTGCTGATCAGGAAGTCAGAGACATCATTTTTCCCTGGTACCAGTGAGATAAAAGATCAAACACCAAATCCCGTTTGCAACCATTAAATCTCCAGAAAGTCTCCCAAATGATTGAGTCTCCTATCACGACAGGCCTGACTGACTTCACCCTCCCCTGCTGTGCCATTACTGCTGCTGCTGCTTTCTCCAGAATGGTCATCCCTCCAGCAATGTCCAAAATAGCACACCTGTTTTCAAAGGGAATAGCCATAGGATATTTCCGCATTTTCATCCTACTCCCTTTACCTTTCCTATGGTCACTCATCTCCTTTCTGCCTGCACCTTATGTGAGAACACTGCACGATTACCCCTATGATGCTTTCAATATCACAGATGATCTTGGGATCATCCAGTTCAAGCTCCATTTCCTTCCTGCGGTCTTATCAGGAGCTGCAACTGGATGCACTTCCCCCAGGTTTAGTCCTCAGAAACACTGGAACATTCTATGATCTCCCTCATCCATCAGGAGGACTATACCTCTGCCCTAATAGCCATCCTGTCTGCACTGAGGAAAGTTAAAATACCTCATCTTATCTTCACCCTCTGCTCAACCTCCTCACCCAAGCCTCTTGATTTGAAGCCTTAGCACTTACCCTCAATGACAGTTTTCCATCTCAGGCACAGCTACCTCTACAAACAGCTGCTCCAAAATGGACGCTCAACTAGTGCCTGCCTTCCACTATAAATAACATGGGCAGGAAACAGTAACAGCTGCTTTGTAAATCTATGATACTCCTTCTCCTTTTAGGACCATGGTCTCTGTTAAAACTAATTAATATATTGCCTCTCCTCAAGTTCCTCACTAAGCAGAATAGTTTGCTAGACCATTTCAGAAAATCAGCATGAGGTTTGGTGTCATTATGGGCCAGACCATGTAAGCAGGAGATATGTCCTCCTTATGTCAATGGCAATCCAATAGTTTTGTGGCCATCATTACTCATTATCATCTCTAGACACAAAATTCTGGAGTAACTCAGCAGGACAGGCAGCATCACTTGAGAGAAGGAATGGGTAGACTGAAGTCTGAAAAAAGGTTTCGACCCGAAACGTTACCCATTCTTTCTATCCAGAGATGCTGTCTGTCCCGTTGCGTTACTCTAGAATGTTGTGTCTATCTTCGGTTTAAATCAGCACCTGCAGTTCCATCTTACGCGATTTTTTAAATGAATTAAAATTCCACAGCAGCCTTCATGGTGGTGGTGGATGGGTTGATGGGAGGAGGAGAGGGGACGGGTAGGCTTCAGAGGGCATTCTTGTCCCTGCAGCAGGTATGTGTATCAGGAGAAGGCATAAACTGGCTTTTACCTCACCAGTAGGCAAGCAGCCTGCCTTTCTGTCCAGGATTGCACTCTGAACCAAGCTTAAAGAAGCAGTACGTCCAGGGTTAAGGCAATGAGTGAACTTGGAGTAGAGAAGGATCCGTACCACTGTTTTACTTAAAAGGGTTAGCATGTGTCAGAGGCATCTAGTCAGAGGATGACTGAAAACCTATTGACAGGTGTGAAAGAGGAGGAGAGAGACTAATTAACGCTTTGAAAGTGGCAGCGCAGGTCATGGTGAACGGAATAGCTGCATTCTCATCAGTATTTTTCTAGTGAAACACTTTGACGGCTTCATTAAAATGCATTTTTCCACTCTGTTTCCAGTCTTGCTTCTAATTTGCACAAGTTCAGCCCTGGCCGCCATGTCCTATCACCCTTGCTGCTCTGAGCAAGTGTCTGAGAGTAGTGAACAGAGCCTTCACCAGGCTGCCATACCTTAATGAAAACTACAGTATGTTTGAAGGAACTGCAGATGCTGGTTTAAACCAAAGACACAAAATGCCGGAGTATCTCAGTGGGACAGGCAGCATCTCTGGGGAGAAGGAATGGGTGACTTTTCGGGCCGAGACCCTTCTTCAGACCCTGAGGGTCACCCATTCCTGACTTACTCCAGCATTTTGTGTCTATAATGAAAACTGGACTTTTTTAAATTCAGAAAAATGGTAGATAAATAATAAACTTAAATCATTATAACTGATACACATTTATTAATCATTTTTACCAGAAATCTGCAAACGTGTCACATGAGATGATTAAGAGCTTGCCTGTAGAAAGTTAAAATACCTCTGATATAGTCCATAAGAAAATAATCGCGGTTACAACTTTGGGCATGTTTAGGTCTAGATAAATCTATAAATCTATAGGTATAGGTTTAAGGTTAAGGGAGAACAATTTAATAGGAATCTGATGGGTGACTTTTTCACACAAAGGGTGGTGGGCATGTGGAACAATCTGCCAGAGGAGGTAGTTGAGGCAGGGTCTATTGCAAAGTTGGGTCAAAGGACCTGTTTCCACACTGTATGGCATGTATGATGCTGTATGAAAGTATGCATGCAGGTACAACAGGCAGTGAAGAAAGCTAATGGCAAGTTGGCCTTCATAACGAGAGGATTTGAATATAGGATTAAAGAGGCCCTTCTGCAGTTGTACAGGGCACTGGTGAGACCACATCTGGAGTATTGTGTGCAGTTTTGATCTCCTAATTTGAGGAAGGACATCCTTTCTATTGAGAAAGTGCAACGTAGGTTCACGAGGTTAATCCCCGGGATGGCAGGACTGTCATATGAGGAAAGATTGGAAAGACTGGGCTTGTATTCACTGGAATAGTAAGATTGAACGAGAACTTACCAAGTTTGAAGGTTGATCTTTATTTCATGAGGAGTTGCGGTGAGGGATTTCGTGAAGAGCCCGCCGGCACGCATGCGCGACATTCTTCAAAGCAGCGGTGTGGAATCACAGAAACAACAACAGAAATGACTTGGCATAGTAAGATTTAAAGAGACTCTGATTACCAGCTGAAGATGATCGAGGGTTGGGAGCGGAGGGCACGAAATCCCTCACCGCAACTCCTCATGAAATAAAGATCAACCTTCAAACTTGGTAAGTTCTCGTTCAATCTTACTATTTCATTTCGGAGTCACGTGAGTGACTTCGTGAAGACTTCAAAGCTTCTGTGATTACACGCCCTGGACAACGTCCATGCGGACACACCACTAGCAAGGATGGATTGGAGTAAACAAGTTGACGAAACGAGGTTAGACTGAAACAAAAAGAAGATTTGTTAATAACACAACAAATAACACCCTTTTAATCAGGGACATCCCCACGTTCACACCCGGCGTTCAGCACGGCCTCTGCGAACTGAAGGGGAGCAGCAACAGGCTTATTATAGAATCGCTGGAACACAGCTTCATTCGCCCATCCTGCTGTGGCGAGGATATGGTCCATGGGTACCTCCATGACTCTCGCCGCCGACGTAGATGCAGCCCTGGTGGAGTGGGATGTAAACACATTAGTGTCAATACCTGCCTTATTCAGGACGATCCGGAGCCACCTGGATATCGTCTGGACTGTCACTCGATGGTGAGGTCTTTTGTGAGTGACAAGCAGGTACAACTCCATTCCTCTGATGCTCCTCGTCACCTTGATGTAGTAACGGATGTGAGTGGCTAAACATAGCCGAGCATCTGCAGGGTATGCCAGGAACTTCAGCTGCAGCCCTGTGCACCCAGGTCTATGCTGCTTAAGTAGCTCATCGATAAAAAGGACTACTTCTCCCGGGGTCGACGTCATCCTGTCAATACGTAGTTTGTGGAGCGTCTGAACCCGCTGTGCTGAAGTCAGCGCTAGTAACATCACCAATTTCATAGTGGGTTGGTCCAGCTGTAACCCTTCCATGGGTGACCACGACCTGAGCAGGGTAAGTACATCCCTGACATCCCAGGTGATGTTGTAGCGTGGTGTAGGCGGATTCAGATTGAATATTTCCCGCATAAGCCTGGACACTAGCCTGTTCGATCCTACCTCGATGTTGAGGTAGAATGATAGCGCACTCCTGGCGCTGTTGATGGCAGTATAACTCAAGTGCTCATCATGGTGCAACCCCGCGAGGAATTCCAGGACGTCGGCTATGGAGACATCATCACAGGTGATGTGAGAGTGACTGCAGTAGGCTTCACACTTGGTGATGTGGGAGAGATATCTCCGCCTGGTTGACTCTTGACATGATGCTCCAATGGTGTTCATGGTCCGGGTGGTAAGGCCATACTGCATCCATGGCCTGGTCAGAACCTGCAAGCCAGTAATTTTAGATAGGCATGGCAGGGGTGTAACTCCCCTGAGACAGGGTGAGAAAACCAAATGTGGGCAACCCTCTAGAGGGACCCAAGGTTGACTAATCATGTCAGAGACCACCGGATACCAAGGCTGTGTGGGCCAGTCGGGTATGACAAGAATGCCTCTGGCAGAATCCATCCTGATTTTTTGTAATACCCGACTGATGAGGCAAAACGGGGGGAATGCATAGAAAAACCACTTCCCCCAGTCTAGCGAGAATGCATCAATCGCTAATGCCCCAGGGTCTGGTTCCCATGAAACATATGTCGGTACCTGATGGTTCAACCGGGACGCAAAAAGGTCGATATCCGGCTGGCCAAATTTGGCTGTAATTTGGGCAAATATTGGAGGATGCAGCATCCACTCAAACTATCATTGAATTTGCGTGACCTGGTGTCTGCCACAGTATTAAGCCTACCTGGCAAATAGGTAGCTGAAATCCAAATATCTCGATCAATACACCAGCACCAAATAGTATTAGCCAATTTGTCACAAGAGACTGACCTGGTACCGCCCATATGGTTTAAATATGCCACCGCTGTAGTGTTGTCTATTTGGAGACGGACATGAGTACCACTAAGATTAGCACAATATGCCCGCAGTCGGTGAAATGCTGCAAGCAGCTTCAAATAGTTAATCCCTTGTATTAGCAAGATGCTAGCTTCAAGGGGATCCCACCTGCCTCCACAACTAGAAGAGCTGTCCGCAGCTCCCCAAGCTTGCGTCAGTTTTGCAAATATACCACCGGATTGGGCACAACAATGGGTTTGAATGCCTTGCCAATATTGGACACCCACCATTGTAGCTCAACCTTAGCATCGGAAGGCAGCCCCATAGGTCTGTCAAAATGACCAGCGTTCTTTTTTTTTTTTTTTTAACGCAGCAATCGTGGCCCTTCGCAGATTTTGATAATGCAAAGGTCCAAACCGGGCTGCCGGAAATAAAGCTACGATTTTCCCAATCATCTTAGCTGTAGGCCGAATAGATGGTATACTGGCGGATGCGAGATCCTGACATGCAAGGGAAACATCCTCCACCTTGTGAAATGGAATGTTGGCCCTCATTAGAATAGAGTCCACCGTGAAACCCAAATAATCCATAACCTGGGATGGGTGAAACTTCGATTTTTCTGGATGGACTATAAACCCCAGCTGCTGAAATATAGTAACAGTTGCTGAAACAGCGCTTCCAGAGTGTTGCCAATAAGCAGAATATCATCTAAATAAGCCATTACAATATGATGTTGTATACGTAATTTGGCCATAATAGGTTTGAGTAATTTAGTAAAGCCTAGGGCGGTAGTAAGCCCATTTGGTAAGGCCCGATATTGCCAGAGCTGATCCATCCAGACAAATTTCAAAAATTTCCGGTGATGTTTCCGGATGGACACTGAATAGCATGCATCTTTCAAATCAATACATGCCATAAAGCAACCATGCGAAAGCAGTGATTTGGCTGTCTCAAAAGGTGTCCATTTTAAAATGTGTATATGTTACAAAAGGTATTCAACTGGTCAAGTCAATAATCACCCGACAACCTCCATCCTTTTTTGGCCTAGTAAAAATATGGGAGACGAATTCAATGGGCTCGTGAATAGTTTTCTCTATCACGCCTTTTGTTCCGACGAAAATTTTCAGCCGTGCCTGCTGCCTGCTCAACGGCAGACAGCGTAAACTTCCGTTGAGGCATATGCTGGGATGGAGAACCCCGAATATCCTTCCCTCTTGGAGAAGTCTTCCCCGAATTTTGTTGATTCTGCTGCAGGAGGGGCTCCAATATCCGCTCCATCCTGGCCAATACGCCCCTTGAGCTAAAACTCGGGCGGCCGAAGTCCTCATGTTCTGCTGAACTGCTGGGGCTTCGTCCATCGGCCCACACCTCATCGAGGTGACCCTGGTGCCGGAAAGTTGTCGCCGGTAGCCGCTGCAGCGAAGCTGAGCGATTCCCGCGCGGGAGGTACTCTCAAACGCCTCCTCGGCGGAGCTTGGTCTCGCTGCCTCGGAGGGCAAATGCGATGGGAAGTCGGCACCTGACTTAGCATGGAGATCCGACGCCCGCGCGGGCTTGCCGGCTGCCCATATCATGGACCTAGCCGACGCATAGTCTCGTCCTCCCATGCATGGGGGACTCGGCGACCGTGGCGTATGGGCTCGTTGAAGGGAGGAGCAGTTCGCTGGGCTTAGTGTCTGCTGACGGTTCTCAACTTCTGCTGACGGCGGTTAACCTCCCTGTGCCTACTGGAGCTGGATGGCTCCTCTCCAGTAGCCGCGTCATGCGGCCATACGCCCTTCACCCTGAACACTGGGGTGGTCGGAGACCTCCGGCTCAGAAAGATTGCCGGGGCTCCTTTCATCGGCCCGCACCTCTGAGAAGTGATCTCGGTGCCGGAAGTTGTCGCTATCGGCCGCCGCAGCGAACCGCGCGATTCCCGCGCGGGAAAGGTGTTCAACCGTCTCCGTTGAACGGGAGCGGAAGCCGTTGCCACAAAGGGCCCTGACGGCTTGGGGTCGACTCCAGCAGAAGCATGGAGCGACGCCCGCGCGGGCTTGCCGGCTGTCCACATCGTGGACCTTGCCGACGCACGGTCTCGTCCCCCCCATCGACAGGGGACTCGGCGACCGAGGCGGGACCGTACCCAAGCCCCCCGTCCCTGCGGCGGGGTTTGGGAGTTGGATAGCAGATCTCACAGACCCAGGTCCCGCCGTTGCACCAGACCGCACCATGGCGGCTGGTGGAGCCTTGGCCCGAACCGGGTTTAGGCTTACGGGCTCCTCCCCTGCCCTTCAACGAAGGGCTAGCGGAGGGGGGTCGGGCCGCAGCACGACCCCTTCCCCGTGGTCGCCAATGGCGAACTTGTGGCAGGGTCCCCCCTTTCGAGAGGCACCCCGTTCTCGGCTCCTGGAACCAGCATTGGAGCTGCTGCTCCTCGAATCAGCACAGGAGCTCCTGCTCCTTGAATCAGCACTGGAGCTCCTGCTCCTGGAACCAGCACTGGATCTCCTGCTCCTTGAATCAGCACTGGAGCTCCTGCTCCTTGAATCAGCACTGGAGCTCCTGCTCCTGGAACCAGCACTGGATCTCCTGCTCCTTGAATCAGCACTGGAGCTCCTGCTCCTCGAATCAGCACTGGAGCTCCTGCTCCTTAATCCAGCACTGGAGCTCCTGCTCCTGGACCAGCACTGGAGCTCCTGCTCCTCAAATCAACACTGGAGCACCTGCTCCTTGAATCGGCACTGGAGCTCCTGCATAGCGGCGGGTCGGGCCCGGTAACAACAGGGCTCCCCGACATCCACGTCTATTTCCCCACGTACCTGCAGGGAGAGAACATAACATACACCCGCCACAACAAAACACCAACTCACACTGGAGCTCCGGTGTATCGGCGGGTCGGGCCCTGTGCCAACAGGGCTCCCCGACTACCACGCCTGTTTCCCGGCCCGACTCGCAGGTGAGCCGCTGAGAAAGGCTCCGGGATAAGTGGCGGCGACTCCAAATCCACGTTCCTGTAGGGAGAGAACACACTGCTCCCCCCCCCCCCAACAGGAAACACCAACTCTAGGGGGCTTAGCCTTACCTGAGTCGGCCCTCTGAAGGGCTGGTCAGGAGCCGCGCTCCCGACCAGCCGTCGACAGCAATGCGATGCGACGATATGTCGCGCATGCGTGCCGGCGGGCTCTTCACGAAGTCACTCACGTGACTCCGAAATGAAATTTAGGGTGAGAGGGGATCTTGTAGAAATGTATAAAATTATAAAAGGACTGGTCAAGCTAGTTGCAGGAATAATCTTCCCAATGTTGTGGAGTCAAGAACCAGGGCCACAGTCTAAGAATAAGGGGGAGGCCATATAAAACGAAGATGAGAAAACAATTTTTCACCCAAAGAGTTGTGATTTAGTGGAATTCTCTGCCACAGAAGGCAGCAAAGGCCAACTCACTGGATGAATTTAAAAGAGAGTTATATAGAGCTCTAGGGGCTAGTGGAAACAAGGGATATGGGGAGAAGGCAGGCACGATTCAAGAGATTCACGATTCAAGAGAGTTTATTGTCATGTGTCCCTGATAGGACAATGAAATTCTTGCTTTGCTTCAGCACAACAGAACATAGTAGGCATGACTACAGACCAGATCAGTGTGTCCATATACCATTATATAAATAGTAACACGAGTTACTGATTGTGGATGATCAGCCATGATCACAATGAATGGCAGTGCAGGCTCGAAGGGCTAAATTGCCTCCTCCTGCACCTATTTTCTATGTTACTATGTTTCTATGACTGTATCTCCATGACTGCATGGATGCCAAAGCCTTAAAGCAGAAATGTTAGCACTTTCTATAACAATGGAATAATATTTCTGTAAAGCAGATGAAGGTAATTGTTAGGATTAAAAAGAGAAACACGTCTGTTATTTTGTGCATAGATGGGAATACAATTGCTGGAAATCACTGAGGTTTTTAAATTGTTTCACAAAAGCTATATTCTTCAGATTTTTAACTAAATCAAAGATTTGGACAGTTTCTGTTTAATAAAATCCATTCTCAGCAAAATAGAAAATAAAACGTTAATGGAGTAGTATTGAAAAGTCATTATCTCTACTGGAATTGAATGCATGCCTTAAATGCAATGAACGGAACAAAGATGGTCATGATGAGAGATTTTATAAAAACCTATTTCATGAATAGGTGCAAATTGCATGTTGCATATTTGTCTATATTTATCCTTGAAGATCTACTTGATATGTTTCCAAAGCAGTGTAGAAGGGCTTAGTCAGGTGTTAATATGTAGGGTTACACAAAAAGCTGGAGAAACTCAGCGGGTGCAGCTGCATCTAAGGAGCGAAGGAGATAGGCGACGTTTCGGGTCGAGACCCTTCTTCAGACCCTTCTTCAGTTAATATGTATATGTTTCACAATGTTTTAATTTTACAAACTTTATCAGACATGATAACTAAACGTTGTTCTCTTATCATGTATCTATACACTGTAAGTGGATCGATTGTAATCATGTATTGTCTTTCTGCTGACTGGTTAGCACGCAACAAAACCTATTCACATGTGACAATAAATGGAATTGAAACTGAAACTGAACTGAATGAATCAGTTAATTGAATCATAGTACAGCAAAACTCCAATTGTCTGGCATATTTGAGATTTGGTGTCTGAGATGCGTATTTTCTGGACTGTTTATAGTTATTCCTTTTAATACACTTTAAATACACTTTTAATTCAGTTTTTATAAATGTTAGACGGTATTATAACAAATTTCCCAGTGAAATTGCAACATTTAAAAGGAGGACAGACAACAGAACTGTGATCAGTTTAAGGAGAAAGTGGGAATGTAGTTCTGGTGAATATTAGAATCAAAAGAGTGGCTAAATGCAGAATAAAGTTTCTGTTTGAAAAATGGACCTGACCTGAACCATCATCTATTCACAGATCCTGCCAGACCAGCTGAGTTCCCACGGCATTTTGAATTTTGCTTCAGATTCAAGCGTCTGCAGCCTCTTGCACCTTCAGAATAAAGCTCCCTCTAGTTTGTGTCTCATCTCTCATTCTCTGATGCAGTCTTACATCATTTATCCCTGTGGGTTCTTTGAATGAAATTGCTCATTGGTATCAATGAAATTGCTCATTAGTATCAAGTTGTGGATGTGTGCCATCGGCTTACTGAAGAGCTCTCACTACCTGGGGAAACAAATGGCTGATACTTCCCGCATACATTAGTAGAATGCCAGCACCAATTAGTACTGGGGAGCTCTGGCTGTACTGCAAAGGATTAGTCCTCTTACCAGACCTGCAAGTAACCTTGCATGGCCAATGTCACGTATGATACAGGCCCTTCGGCCCAACTTTCCCACACCAGTCAACATGTCCGAGCTACACTAGTCCCATCAGCCCACGTTTGGCCGTGTAGCCATCCAGACCTGTCTTATCCATGTACCTGTCTAACCATTTCTTAAATATTGGCAGAGTCCCACTCAACTACCTCCTCTGGAAGCTTGGTCCATACCCAACCCCTATCCGCCCACCCACCCATCCCCCCACCCTTTATGTGAAAAAGTCACCCTTCTGATACCTATAATCTTTTCCCCTTCAGCTTAAACCTATGTCCTCTTGTCCTCGATTCGCCGATTTCTGAGCAAGATACTTTGTGCATCTACCCGATATATTGCTCGCATGATTTTATACACCTCCATAAGATCAAACCTCGTCCTCCTGTGCTCTGAGGAATAGTCACATGCATGAAGCATTAGACAGACAGGGAAACCTAAAATTGAAAATTTGAAAACTTAACTATCCAGATGTAATAAATCATACTTTAAGCCCTCAATTTTAGTTCACATTTCATCTTTGAAAGAAAATGGATCCTGTGACACTCAAAAATACAGTGTCACTTGATCCCAAATCAAGGCAATACATTTTTCATCATTATTTTGTTGTGTGGTAAGTTGAGCAAAAAAGAATGGAAGAAGAACTCAGTGAGTCAAGTCAACAGTGTTTTATTGTCATGTGTCCCAATAGAACAATGAAATTCTTACATGCTGCAGCGCAACAGAAAATGCAAATGGTACACAGTAAACAATATGGTGAACGAGAGCGAAAAGAAAATCAGTGTGCCTATTTACACAAACCCACAATTACACACACACACATATATATATATATATATATATATATATATATATATATACACACACACATGTATATATATATATATATATATATATATATATATATATACACACACATATATATATATTTATATATTTATATATATTTTTATTACTAAAAGACTGATCTTCCTGGTGTTCTGACCTTCTGAGATGTCAGGCCTTTCATATGAGGAAAGATAGGATAGACTCGGCTTGTACTCGCTGGAATTTAGAAGATTGAGGGGGGACCTTATAGAAACTTACAAAATTCTTAAGGGGTTGGACAAGCTAGATGCTGGAAGATTGTTCCCGATGTTGGGGGAGTCCAGAACAGGGGGTCACAGTCTAAGGATAAGGGGGAATTCCTTTAGGACCGAGATGAGGAAAAGATTCTTTACACAAACAGTGGTGAGTCTCTGGAATTCTCTGCCACAGAAGGTAGTTGAGGCCAGTTCATTGGCTATATTTAAGAGGGCGTTAGATGTGGCACTTGTGGCTAAAGGGATCAGGGGGTATGGAGAGAAGGCAGGTACGGGATACTGAGTTGCCTGATCAGCCATGATCGCATTGAATGGTGGTGCAGGCTCGAAGGGCCGAATGGCCTACTCCTGCACCTATTTTTCTATGTTTTTTCTATGTTCTATGTTCTGCATATTGATTTTAGAAAAAATGCTGCCACTTATGGCTGTGATTTTGGCCATCTTACTCAGTCCTCTTCCGCTGCGCAGGCCAAGAGGATTTTTCCCATCAATGAAAAATAAAAGAGTTATTAGTGTTTAAAAAATGTTGAGATTCTCCCTCCTATCAATAATGCAATGAAGGCCATGCACCTTCTGGTGGGAAGGGGGAGCGGGACTATAAAACCCAGCAGTGTGGGCGTGACTCAGTCTCTGCAAGATGGAGGAGAGGTGACGACTCACTGTCTTTGGTGGCCTTGCACCCTGCTTGAAATGGTATGAAACTGCACGAAATATGGTGGCCTTGCACCCTGCTTGAAATGGAATTTCAAGGAATAGCCGTGAGTCAACTGGCAGCCCACCAGTCATGAGTGAGTGAGCTGCCAGCACAACAGGCTTGAGTGACTGAGCCGCCAGCCCTAGAATCCATTTGGCCCACAATGTCCATACTTGCCCATTGCAAACCAGTCCCTGCAACCCACAACACCCATACTAGCACTCCAGAAAGCCCGCCCCCCCCCCCCCCCCCCCCCACACACTGGCCACCTATATTGGAATTGGTGGAGAGATGGAATATTGCATTGGGAAACCAGCCCTCCCGTGTGATGCTTGGACCCAACAGGTCCCACTTAGTCTAGTATATATATATATATATATATATATATATACTAGACCAAGTGGGACCCGTTGGGTCCCATCCCCTCAACGCATGGTTGTGGGGGGAGGGTGCAGCCTGCGGCATCACACATACACTAACCAACCTCTCACACACACACACACACTAACCACCCTCCCCCCACACACACACTAACCACTCCCATGGGTATTATATTAATATTATTCATTCACTCCTTTTACCCCATTCCCTGCCCACTCCTCGCAGACATGGCTAGAGAGGGAGGGGGGTAGAGATACACACAAAGGCACAGAGAGGAACACAGGGGCACAGAGGGACACAGAGAGGGACAAAGAGAGGGATACAGAGAGGGACACAGAGAGGGACACAGAGAGGGACACAGAGAGGGACACAGAGAGGGACACAGAGAGGGACACAGAGAGGGACACAGAAGCACAGAGAGGGACACAGAGGCACAGAGAGGGACAGAGGCACAGAAAGGGACACAGAAAGGGACACAGAGGCACAAAGAGGGACACAGAGGCACAAAGAGGGACACAGAGGCACAAAGAGGGACACAGAGAGGGACACAGAGAGGGACACACAGAGGGACACACAGAGGGACACACAGAGGGACACACAGAGGGACACACAGAGGGACACACAGAGGGACACACAGAGGGACACACAGAGGGACACACAGAGGGACACACAGAGGGACACACAGATGGACACAGAGAGGGACACAGATGTACTGAGGGGGACACAGAGGCACAAAGAGGGAGGGGGGAGGGGGTGGGTGAGAGGGGAGCAAAGAGGGAGTTGGGGGGAAGAGGGGAAGGGGTGTAGAGTTAAAGGAGTGGGGGGGGTGCGTTGTCATGGGGGAGGGCTGGATCCCGAACACAATAATCCCCCGCTCCTGGCTGCAAAATGCACCCGTCCCCTACCCGGTGCCCCCACGGGTGTCAGAGAGGGTGTGTGAGGGGGACAGAGAGGGAGGGGGTAGAGTTTGAGAGGAGGGAGGGCACATCTTCAGAGGGGAGGGCTGGTTCCCGAACCTCGCTCCCGGCTCCCGGCTCCAGGCTGCAGGCTGCATGCTCCACTCTATGATCTTTGGCAGGCAGGGCCCAAGAATGGGGGGTGGGGGGTGGGCATGAGGGGTTGACGTCACTCGCAGCGTGAGCATGAAAACAGCGTTTTTTTTCTTTTTTTTATATAATATTTTTATTAGAAGCCATACATATTACTAATAATATAACAGTTTTTTCATATATACATTTTACATATTTCCAAAGTTATTTAAGTATTACAAAGCAATATAAGCCTCTATTTTTTTGAGAGTGAAAAGAGTAAAGAGTAAAGAAATAATAGATGTTTAATCAAAAGAGTGTGATTAAATAATATTGATTATGATTTTGGTTATATGTGTGAGAAAAAAAAAGGGAAAAAAAATCAAAATAATAAAAAAAAAAGAGGGCTTCTGCAGTCAGCGGCACTTCTGCAGTCAACGGCACTTCTGCAATCAGCGCCACAATCAGTGTGACCTCTGCACTTACCGGAAATTACACAAGCAGCGAGTCCTCTGCACTCACCGGAAATTACACAATCAATGCGAAATCCCCATTAATAGGAAGTCACAAAATGAGCGGGACTTTTGAACCAAACACAGTCGGACCTAATAAAGCATTTATTCCTTCCAAACACAGTCGGACCTAAAAACGCATTGCAGTTTCAAGCACAGGCAGGGCAGCAGGGCTGTCATGGCATTGTCATTAAGGGATAACAAATCACTTATTGCAAGTACATTGCAGACTCACAGTTCAGTTGATTCACAGCTTAGAATGAGAGTCATTGCCTCTCCCTCATGATCTTGCATAGTGACTGTCCAGGCATCTTTGGTTTTATAGTCCAGCCACTCCCCCCCTCTCAGAAGGCACGTTACTGTCATCGCAGCGATTGACAGGCGAGAGGATCTCAAGCTTTTTAAACACTCATAACTTTTTTTTCTTTTTTTTTCCTTTTTCTTTTAAAATCTTTTTATTAATTTTTTTCAAAACCAAAAAATAATAATAATGATAAACTTTATCATAATAATGATAATAATAATAATGATGATAAACAGTGATATTAATACATAGCGATCAGGATTACATTAACAACAAGTGTAATCTAAGTATGAATCCAGTGTCAAGATACACATTGGGTATAGACCTCCTGGTCGCTATGTACAAATAGTTAAATGTTTAAAAGAGAACTTGTATATATAAAAACAAAAATATAAAAAGAATAAAAATATAAAAAAAATATAACAAAAATATAAAAAAAGAAAAACAAAACCCCTAAACTAAAATAAGCAAAACAAAATCTGGGCTGCAAAGAGTTTCAACAATTTAGATCCTTGTTTATCGTCAAGTCCGTTCCACCGCATAAAGGTAAGAGAATTATTATAACGGTTGGAGAGGGAACAATTTATATTGTGTGAAAATATTGAATAAAGCTTTCCCAAGTCCTATCGAATTTGACCAAGGGTTCAACAATGTTACTCCTAATTTTTACTAATTTAAACATGATATTGTTTCAGAGTACCAATAGAGTGTGTTTGGGCATTTTTTTTGACAGGCGAGACGATCTCAAGGTTTTTTAAACACTCAAAACTTTTTTATTTTTCATCAATGGGAAAAATCTTCGGGGCCTGATCAGCGGAAGAGGACTGTGAGTAAGATGGCCAAAATCAGAGCGATATATGGTAGCATTTGTTTCTAAAATCAATATACAGCGCAGACAGGAAGTGATCAAGATGAGACTTTTAATTATATAGATATATAGTGGTGGCGCTGTGCTACATCTGAGGCACGCCTGCAGTCTGTCTGTCTATTTTTCTTCTTTGTCTTATTGTTAATGTTAGATGGGTATGTTATAGTCTATTTTTAGATAATAATAATAATAATAATAGTAACAATAATCCATTGAAGTTCAGAGCTAATTTGAGGATTTAGTATTTAATAGCCTGATGGCTGTAGGGAAGGAGCTGTTCCGGAACCTGGACGTTACAGTTTTCAGGCTCCATCGCAATGGCAGGGGTGAAATGAGTGTGTGGCCAGGATGGTGAGAGTCTTTGATGATGCTGGCTTCCTTTTTGAGGCAGCGATTTCAATAAATCCCTTTGATGGTGCGAAGGTCAGAGCTGATGATGGTCTGGGCAGTGTTCACAACATGTTGCAGTCTTTTCTGCGCATGGGCGTTCAAGTTGCCAAACCAGGCCATGATGCAACCAATCAATGTGCTCTTTCTGTACACTTGTAGAAGTTCTAGAGACAGCAACCGTGGTGTGAAATGGATAGACAATGATGCTTCATGTCAGGATCCTTCCTCTTGACTGAAAGTGGGAGGGAGGTAACTGGTATAAAGAGTTTAGATGGGGTTGGGGTGTGGGGAATGGGCCAAGATTTGCTCCAGATTCCAGCAGCTGCAAGCTTTTTAGCTCTGTGTTATATTCAGGCCTTATGGCTTTATGAATTGATTTCCAGCAATTGTTTGAATAATTGTAAGGCCACCACATCCCATCAAATGAATTATTTATTGATCGTGGCACCTCAGAGATGCCATTTTTGCTGAAAAAGTCAAAAGGTTAATTTTTTCACATTAACTACAGAAAAGAATATCCATTTAATTTTATTGTTCTTGTAATTCCTCTTCTGAATAATTGGCCTTTTGCTGCTCAAATCAGGTGGGATTGAACAACAAATTTAACTTTGGTAAGTTGTGAGCTTTTGGGAGTAAGTAATTACATTTGACCTTCTGAACTACAACAGTCTCATCCACTGCCTCGACATTATTGTCCATTACCTAGAACAGATAACATATGCTCTGATCTTTACATAGCCAGATCATAAGACTCATGAAGTCATATAGCTCGGAGAGGGGTTCTTCAGCCTACCATTCTGTGCTGATCATCAGGCACACATTTACTCTAAACCAACACTAATCCAATCGAATCTCCATGTTCCCATCATCTGCACCCCTGAGTTTACAACTCACCTACAAGCATGATTTATAGTGTCCAGTTTACATTGTGAGAGGGCATTAGAGCAACTGCAGGAAGTCGACATGATTTCAGGGAGCATAGGACATCCAGGTTTCACACAAACAAGACAGTAAGTCAGAATAGTAAGATTGAACGAGAACTTACCAGTTCGAAGGTTGATCGTTATTTCATGAGGAGTCGCGGTGAGGGATTTCGTGAAGAGCCCGCCGGCGCGCATGTTTGACATTCTTCAAAGTAGCGGTGTGGAATCACAGAAACCAGTAACAGAAATGACTTGGCATAGTAAGATGAAAGAGACTCAAATTACCAGGTGAAGGTGACTGAGGGTTGGGCGTAGAGGGCACGAAATCCCTCACCGCGACTCCTCATGAAATAACGATCAACCTTCGAACTGGTAAGTTCTCGTTCAATCTTACTATTTCATTTCGGAGTCACGTGAGTGACTTCGTGAAGACTTCAAAGCTTCTGTGATTACACGCCCTGGACCACGTCCATGCTGACACACCACTAGCAGGGATGGATGGGAGGAACAAACTTGCTCAAATAGTTCATACTGCAAAACAAGAGCATATTTATTAACAACAAATCAAAAACCCCTCATGCGGGGACACCTCCACGTTCTTGACCTGCATTCAGCACGGCTTCCGCGAACTGTAGAGGAGCAGCAACAGGCTTGTTATAAAATCGCTGAAACACAGCTTCATTAGCCCATCCTGCTGTGGCGAGAATATGGTCCATAGGCACCTCCATAATCCTCGCCGCTGACGTCGATGCAGCCCTGGTGGAATGAGACTTGAACACATTAGTGTCGATACCTGACTTACCCAAGACGACCCGGAGCCACCTGGATATCGTCTGGACTGTCACTCGATGATGAGGTCTCTTATGAGTGACAAGCAGGTATCTCTCCATTCCTCTGATGCATGCCGTCACCTTGACATAGTGACGGATATGTGAGGCTAAACACAGCCTAGCATCTGCGGGGTATGCCGGGAACTTCAGCTGCAGCCCTGTGCACCCAGGTCTATGCTGCTTTAGTAGCTCATCAACAAAGAAGACTACTTCTGTAGGGGTAGACATCATTCTGTCAACACGTAGTTTATGCAGTGTCTGTACCCTCTGTGCTGAAGTCAGCGCTAGTAACATCACCAGCTTCATGGTGAGTTTGTCCAGCTGGAGCCCTTCCATGGGAGACCACGTCCTGAGCAGGGTTAATACGTCCCTGACATCCCAGGTGATATTGTAGTGTGGTGTAGGCGGATTCATATTGAATATACCCTGCATGAGTCTGGACACTAGCCTGTTGGATCCCACCTCAATCTAGAGGTAGAATGACAGCGCGCTCCTGGCGCTGTTGATGGCACTGTAACTTAAGTGTTCATCATGGTGCAACCCCGCGAGGAATTCCAGGACGTCGGTTATAGTCACGTCATCGTACGTGATGCGAGAGCGGCTGCAGTAGGCTTCCCACTTCTTGATATGTGAGCGGTATCTTCGCCTTGTGGACTCCCGACACGACGCCCCAATGGTATCCATGGTCCGAGTTGAGAGGCCGTATTGGACTAACGGCCTGTTCAAAACCTGCAAGCCAACAAATTTAAATAGCCATGGCAGGGATGTGGCTCCCCTGAGACAGGGTGAGTAACCAATTCTGGGCAACCCTTCAAAAGGACCCAAGGCTCACTGAGCATGTCAAAGACCACCGGATACCACGGCTGTGTAGGCCAGTCGGGTATAATAAGGATGCCCTTGGCTGCATCCATCTGAATCTTTCATAATACCCGACTGATGAGGCAAAACGGGGGGAATGCATAGAAAAACCAATTCCCCCAGTCCAGCGAGAATGCATCTAGCGCCATAGCCCCAGGATCTGGTTCCCACGAGACGTATGTTGGTACCTGATGGTTCAACCGTGACGCAAAAAGGTCAATATCCGGTTTCCCAAATTTGGCTGTAACTTTGGCAAAAATTTCAGGATGCAACATCCATTCAATATTGACATTAAACTTGCGTGACCTGGTGTCCGCCACAGTATTAAGCTCACCTGGCAAATAGGTAGCCGAAATCCAAATGTCTCTTTGAACACACCAGAGCCAAATTGAGTTAGCCAATTCATCACATGAAACTGACCTGGTACCGCCCATATGGTTTAAATAAGCCACCGCTGTGGTGTTATCTATTTGGAGACGGACATGTGCTCCAACAACCTTGGAACAATAAGCACGAAGTCCGTGGAATGCTGCAAGTAGCTCCAAATAGTTTATCCCTTGAGACAACAACATAGTAGCCTCAAGGGTATCCCATCTGCCCCCGCAACTAGAGTAATGATCCGTAGCTCCCCAGCCATAAGAGCTCGCATCAGTTTGCAAGTATACCACCGGATTAGCCTCAATAATAGGTTTAAATGAGTTACTAATGTGACGCACCCACCATCGTAACTCATCCTTCGCTTCGGGCGGCAGCTGCATTGGTCGATCATAATGACCAGCGTGCTGTCTTAACGCAGCGATCTTGGCCCTCTGCAAATTCTGATAATGCAAAGGCCCATATCGGGCTGCCGGAAACAATGCTACAAGCTTGCCAATTACTGCAGCTGTATGTCGAATCGATGGTATACTAGCGCTGATTAAACCTTGACACACCTGGGTGACCTCCTCAACCTTATTAGTTGGTATGGTGACCCTCATGTGAATAGAGTCCACCGTAAACCCCAGATAATGAATTACCTGGGAGGGGCAGAACTTTGATTTGGCTGGAGGGACAATGAACCCCAGCTGCTGAAATATATTGACAGCAGCTGCAACACCCTGTTGAGCCAATTCCAGGGTGTGGCCGACAATTAAGATATCATCTAAATAGGCCATTACTATATGATGTCGTTGTCGTAAATAAGCCATAATTGGCTTCACCAATTTAGTGAATAATCTAGGGGCTGTGATAAGCCCGTTTGGCAAAACCCTATATTGCCAGAGTTGACCCATCCAGATAAATTTCAGAAACCTCCTATAACATTTTTGAATGGACACAGTATAGTACGCATCTTGTAAATCAATGCATGCCATAAAGCAACCATGTGAAATCAATGATTTGGCTGTTTCAAAAGTGTCCATTTTGAAATTAGTATATGTTACAAAAGTATTTAAACGAGTCAGGTCAATGATGACTCAACAGCCTCCATCCTTCTTGGGTCGAGTGAATATCTTAGAAACAAATTCAACTGGCTCATGAACCGTTTTCTCTATCACTCCCTTCTGTTCTAGCCTCAAAATTTCCTTATAGCCTGCTGCCTGCTCTGCAGCAGACAATTTAAATGTTCGACCAGGCCTGTGCTGGGACGGAGGAATGTCCCCATTAAGAAACTCAATTTTATGACCCTGAATATTTTCTAACACATACTCATCACCAGTAATATCACCCCATGCACCCAAAAAGAACCGAAGGCGCCCACCAACATGTGAGGTTAGACAAAGAGAAAAGAGAGAACCAGACCGCCTCACCTCCGTGGTTACCGGCGGTCCTTGACACGTGTGGGTGGACGTGGAGGTGCTGGGTTGGCTTGAGGGCGCGGCGTCCTCATCTTCCACCAGGGTTTCTGCCGACCTTGTCCTAAAAAAGCCCCCTGCTGCTGGGGCTGTTGGTAACGGGGTGGAGCTGGAGGGTAGGTCCTTGTAGAGGTGCTGGCAGACCCTCGTGGACGAACAAGCGGAGCTTTCGAGCCCAACGGCCTGGGGGCACTGTGAGAGCGCATGATTCCCACCGTTTTGGCTTGTTCGTCGAGCTCTTTGACCCTCTTCGAGAGGTCTTCTCCAAAGAGCTGACGGGGCGGCGGCGGCGGCGGTGGTTTGCACAACCCTGCAAACTTAGGGTTGAGCGCCGGGCGGATGCTGCTTTTGCGGAACCCATTGATCTCATGTTGAGTTGCGCACAATAGAGCCAGAGCATCCTCCTGGTCCAAATTTAATTCATCCCCATCAACCGACCGCACAAAGGCGGTAATACCGGTCGTGAGGAGCTTCAGGATCCGCTGAATTTTCAGCTCCTGTTGACGGATAGCCGCACTGATGTTGCCCCATATCGGCGTATTGACCACAGGCACGTTGAGGGAGTTTCAGTTGGATGGAGCCTTGTGACGGCTCATGGCCTGAATGAGAACTTCTTCCTGGAGCTGATGGTTGTTGAGGAAGTCCACTGTGGCTGCCAATTTCGAGTTCAGGGGAAGCCCAGACGAGTGTGGGGCCGCGAACTTAGCGGCCACATCGAGAAGTTCCTCCGCTGGTAAATCTGACGGAGGTGGTATGGGATCGACCAAAACCTCCTCATCCTGCTGCTCCAGACTGAAGGTGGAAGTTGGTGAAACAGCCCTGTGCCTGTCGCTGCTGGACGCTTGCTGCTGTTGGCCGTGAAGCAGGAGCTCCAGCAGCCGCTCCATACGGTCAATACGCCCTTCACCCTGAACACTCAGGTGGTCGGAGTCCTCCGGCTCTGAAAAATTGCCGGGGCCCCTATCATCGGCCCGCACCTCATCGAGGCCCACCCGGTGCCGGTAGTCGTCGCTAACAGCCGCCGAAGCGAAACTGCGCGATTCCCGCGCGGGCGTGTTCAACCGCCTGCGTTTAGCGGGAGCTGAAGCCGCTGCTACTAAGGGCACTTGCGGCGTGGTGTCGGCACCAGCCGCAGCATGGATACCTGATGCCCGCGCGGGCTTGCCGGCAGCCCACGTCGTGAACCTCGCCGACGCATGGTCTTGCCCACCCATCCATGGGGGGCTCGGCGACCGTGACGAGACCCGACCCAACCGACCCGTCCCGGCGTCGAGAGTTGGGGGGCGTCGGCTGGACCTCACAACCGCCCCGGGTCCCGCCCTGGAACCCGACCGCTCCCCGGCGGCAGGCAAAGCCTTAGCCCCGACAGGGTTAGACTTCTGGGCTCCTGCCCTTCCCCTACTCGGAGGGCTGAGTGAAAAGGGCCGTGCAGCCGCACGCACCCTTCTGCTCGAGGTCGCCAGCAAGCCTGCTGACGACCTGACTGCCATGGCAGGGTCCTCCTGCTCTGGCGGCACACCACACTCCTCTTCGTCGAACTCCTCCGAACTGTGGTGTGCTGGCGGATCCGGACCTGTAAACACAGGGCTTACCGACATTCCCGCCCGTGTCCCGGCCTGCGCTGCAGGTACCGCCGATATCAATGGCTCCGGGACTGCTGACCGGCGACCTCGTCCAGACGTTCTCCGGCCCTTAGAACTCCCATCCATGTCCTTGCTGCAAAACACAAAGTAACACAACAAGGACCACCAACTTAAGGTAGGATACTTACCTCAGTGGTTCCCTTATGAAGGGCTGGCGAGGAGCGCGCTCCACCGCCAGCCGTCGCAGCAACGCGATACGACGATATGTCGAGCATGCGCGCCGGCGGGCTCTTCACGAAGTCACTCACGTGACTCTGAAATGAAATTGAACCTGAGCCAACTCTACCAGTTGCACCACAATATTACTCCAAACATTATTGTATTCACTTTTCTTCCTAGCCTCTTCTTCTTCGCTTTGTAAATAACGTATCATTATCCACCAACCTGAAGCCCACAACCACAAAAATGATGGTCAGTTCTACTTTGGACTTGCCATGGAATATACCTAGAATACAGCTGCACGTTTGAAGCTGGATTTGATGGTTGCCAAATACTGTGGATGGAGCCCAGTCCATCACAGACCAGACTTCCCACCATTGACTCCATCTACACTTAATGTTGATTCAGGAAAGCAGCCAGCATTATCAATGACAGTTAATCCCTTCTTCTCTCTGCTACTGTCAGACAGTCAACAAAGAAGACTATAATGATATAATGCTGAGAACTATATTCTGCATTTTATATCTTTTCCTTCCACTTCCAAGGAGAGTTGAGTGTGGCTTGATTGTAATTATATACAGCATTATATAATTTGATTGGATATCATGAAAAACAAAGATTTTCACTGTGCCTTGATGCACATGGCAATAATAAGCTTAAAGCTGAATCTCAACAATTCGTGAATATTTGCGAGATTTTGAGATTTTGAAATGTTCTACAAAAAAGAACAATGACCACAACATTGCCCAAGGATGAAGCAACATATAATGAAAGGAAAGGATGCCACATGCAATGTGAACTATTTAAAGATATTCAAAGTCCTTGACAATATGTGCGGATGTGGTGTCAAAGGACGAGAAGCCGAATCAAAAAAGTGGAAGCCAAATAACCGAACGGAAATGAAGCCAAAACGCCAAGAAACCAAAAGTGTGGGATGCCTAAATGCAAACTAACCGAAATGGAGGGACGCATAAAAGCCTAAAAACAAACTCATCGAAGCCTTTTGGTTAGTTGGCGTTTCGGCAGATCAGCCGTTCAGTGAGTTTGCTTTTAGGCGTCCTGCCCTTTCGGTTAGTTTGCATCAGGCATCCCACCTTTTCGATTAATTGGCGTTTCGGCTTGTACGCTTTCGGTTATTTGACGTTTCAGCTTCATTTCCGTTCAGTTATTTGGTTTCCACTTCTTTGCTTCGGTTTCTCATCCTTCAACGCCACGTCCGGGTACCTTTGTCAATGCACCATTAACTTCACAACTTGGCATTCCAGATTTAATTTCCCCCTTAATACTGCAGCATTTCACCTTCATTTGTCCTTGAAATTCAGCACAGGGAATTTGAGCCCAGCAATAAACAGTGGAGGTACTCTATTAATGAGATGACTTTAATTGATTGGCAATCAACCTCTTTTACCATAATTACTATTATTTGTGTGGAGCCTTATTCTTTGAGAATTATACCAGATTTTTTAAACGTTTACCGTTAAGGTTTTTTGTACTTTACCTTTTGTGTTTTTTCTCTCTAATTTTCTTAAACCAATTCCTTTGTTATATTCACGTATTATATCTGATTTGAGATTTAATTTAATTTAATTCAATAATGCTGTTTCCCATTTGTGTTATTCATTCCCCCGTTCATTTATCAGTCCTTATTTCTGATCGAGTTAAGAGACTTTATTGAACATCATTTGACTCTTTGTTATCTACATTGCATCAGTTTTTTACATATTCTGATGGAGATTTACCCCCTGGAGTCCGAAATCGCCTAAACTGAAAATGTTGTGCTTTATATCTTGAATTATTAATATCTTCTTCAGGGTCTCGTCCCAAAACGTTGCCTATTTCCTTTGCTCCATAGATAGAAACATAGAAACATAGAAAATAGGTGCAGGAGGAGGCCATTCAGCCCTTCGAGCCAGCACCGCCATTCACTGTGATCATGGCTGATTGTCCCCAATCAATAACCTGTGCCTGCCTTCCCCCATATCGCTTGATTCCACTAGCCCCTAGAGCTCTATCTAACTCTCTCTTAAATCCATCCAGTGATTTGGCCTCCACTGCCATCTGTGGCAGGGAATTCCACAAATTCACCGCTCTCTGGGTGAAAATGTTTTTTCTTACCTCAGTCTTAAATGGTCTTTATTCTAAGACTGTGACCCCTGGTTCTGGACTCGCCCAACATTGGGTAAATATTTCCAGCATCGAGCTTGTCATGTCCTTTTATAATTTAATATCTTTCTATAAGATTCCCCCTCATCCTTCTAAATTCCAGTGAATACATGCCTAGCCTTTTTAATCTTTCCTGATATGACACTCCCGCCATCCCAGGGATCAATCTCGTGAACTTACGCTGCACTGCTTCAATCACAAGGTTGTCCTTCATCAAATTAGGAGACCAAAACTGTATGCAATACTCCAGATGTGGTCTCACCAGAGCCCTATACAACGGCAGAAGAACCTCTTTACTCCTATACTGAAATCCTCTTATTATGAAGGCCAACATTCCATTACCTTTCTTCACTGCCTGCTGTACCTCCACGCCAACTTTCAGTGACCGGTGTACAGGGACACCCAGATCTTGCTGTACCTCCCCCTTACCTAACCTAACCCCATTGAGATAACCCCTTGTTTTTACCACCAAAGTGGGTAACCTCACATTTATCTATATTATACTACATCTGCCACGCATCTGCCCATACACTCAACCTGTCCATGTCTCCCTGCAACCTCCTAACACCCTCTTCACAGTTCACACTGCCATCCAGCTTTGTGTCATCCGCAAACTTGCAAGTGTTGCTCCTAATTCCCTCATCCAAATCATTAATATATATGGTAAACAGTTGCGGCCCCAACACTGAGCCTTGCGGCACTCCACTCGCCACTGCCTGCCATTCTGAAAAGGACCTACCCACTCCTACTCTTTGCTTCCTGTCTGCCAACCAATTTTCTATCCACGTCAACACCCTACACCCAATACCATGTCCTCTAATTTTAGTCACCAGTCTCCCGTGCGGGACCTTATCAAAGGCTTTCTGAAAGTCTAGATACACTACATCCACTGGCACTCTTTCATCCATTTTACTTGTCACATCCTCAAAAAATGCCAGAAGATTTGTCAAGCTTGATTTTCGTTTCATAAATCCATGCTGACTTGGACTAATTGTTTTACTGTTATCCAAATGCTCCATTATTACCTCTTTAATAATTGACTCCAGCATCTTTCCCACCACCGAAGTCAAGCTAACTGTGCGATACTTCCCCGTTTTCTCTCTCGCTCATTTCTTGAAAAGTGGGATAACATTAGCTATCCTCCAATCCACAGGAACTGATCCTGAATCTATTGAACATTGGAAAATGATCACCAATGCGTCCACTATTTCTGGAGCCACCTCCCTGAGGACCCTGGGATGCAGATCATCAGGCCCAGGGGATTTATCATCCTTCAGTCCCATTAGCCTACCCAACACAATTTCTCGCCTGATGAAAATTTATTTCAGTTCCTCGACCCAGTTAGATCCTCTGTCCTCCCGTACTTCTGTGAGATTGTTTGCATCTTCCTTAGTGAAGCCAGATCCGAAGTAACTGTTGAACTCTTCTGCCATTTCTTTGTTACCCATAATAATTTCATCCGTGTCTGCCTTCAAGGGACCCACATTTGACTTTGCTATTCGTTTTCCCTTAACATATCTAAAGAAGCTTTTACTGTCCTTCTTTACATTCCTGGCCAGCCCGTATTGCCCGTTTTGTTTCCTTCTGTTGTCCTATGAAAGTTTCCCAATCCTCTGACTTCCGGCTACTCTTGGCTGTGTTATACATCTTTTCTTTTAGTTTTATTCTATCCCTTACTTCTCTTGTCAGCCACGGTTGTCTCCTACTCCCCTTAGAAACTTTCTTCCTTTTTGGAATGAAATGATCCTGCATCTTCCGGATTATGCCCAGAAATTCCTGCCATTGCTGTTCCACCGTCATTCCTGCTAGTATCCCTTTCCAGTCTACCTTGGCCAGTTCCCCTCTCATGCCTTCATAGTCCCCTTTGTTCAACTGCATCACTGACACTTCTGACCTTCTTCTCAAATTGCAGATTTAAACTAATCATATTATGATCACTACCTCCAAGCGGTTCCTTTACCTCGAGTTCTCTTATCAAACCTGGTTCATTGGACCACACGAAATCCAGAATTGCCTTTTCTCTGGTCGGCTACATTACAAGCTGCTCAAAGAATCCATCTCGGAGGCACTCTACAAACTCTCTTTCTTGGGGTCCTGAACCAACCTGATTTTCCCAGTCGACCTGTATATTGAATTCTCCCATCACCACAGTGGCATTACCTTTGTTACATGCCAATTTTAACTCCTGCTGTAACTTACTCCCTACATCCGGGCTACATTTGGGGGTCTGTACATAACACCAATTAGTGTCTTCTTGCCTTTGCAATTCCTCAACTTAATCCACAGTGACTCTACCTTGTCAGTCCCTATGTCTTGCCTCGCAAGAGACTGAATTCCATTCCTCAGCAGAAGAGCTACCCCCCCCCCCCCCCCCCCCCTCCCCCCCTCTGCCCACCTGCCTGCCTTTTCTATAGGATGTATAACCCTGAATATTAAGTTCCAATGCCCGATCCTCCTGCAGCCACTTCTCGGTAATCCCCACAATGTCATATCTACCAAACTCTAACTGAGCCTCCATCTCATCTACTTTACTTCTTATACTTCGCGCATTCAAATACAATACTTTTAATTCCTTACGCATCACACCATTCACATCAATTCCTATTACACTTGGCCATACTCTCCTATCCCTTTGTGAGCTTTCTTTCCCGTTAATTCTGGGGCCATTAACTATCCCTTTACTCCCTTTCCCTTTAACTCCGTCCTTGACTATCCTATTTAACACCCCCCCCCCCCCATTCAGTTTAAAACCACCTGTGTCGCAGTGGCAAACCTGCCTGCCAGAATGCCGGTCCCCCAACCTGTTAAGGTGCAATCCGTCCCTTTTGTACTGTTCCCGCTTACTCCAAAACAGATCCCAGTGGTCTAAGAATCTAAATCCCTGCCCGCTGCACCAGTTCCTCAGCCACACATTCAGGTCCTGTATATCCCTGTTCCTGCTCTCGCCAGCACGAGGTACTGGAAACAATCCGGAGATAACCACCATGGAAGTCCTACTTTTCAGCACTTTTCCGAACTCTCTAAAGTCACGCTTCAGAATATTCATCCCCTTCTTTCCGACATTGTTTGTGCCAACATGCACTACAACTTCCGGCTGTTCACCTTCGCCCTTGAGGATTTTCTGCACTCTGTCCATGACGTCCTGGATCCTGGCACCAGGGAGGCAGCACACCATCCTCGAATCCCGTCTGTTGCCGCAGAAACCCCTGTCCGTACCTCTCACAATGGAGTCTCCACCTACCATGGCGTTGCCTGACGTCGGCCTCTTTGGTTTTGGCTCAACAGCACTTTTTGCAGATGCTGCCTCACCTGCTGAGTTTCTCCAGCATTTTTGTTTACCTTCGATTTTCCAGCATCTGCAGTTCCTTCTTAAACATATATAATTCTTTGTTGACTTCGCACATAATCTGACAGCTCATTAATGTAAATCTGTTCCAAAATTAGAAGTCTGCAGTTTAATTTTTAACGGTAACTCACCGGTGAATCTGTGTGGCCCATTGTGATTTTATGCAGAGTGATGAAAGGTAAACATCTCATCCTATATAATAGTAAGATTAAACGAGAATTTACCAGTTCGACGTTTGATCTTTATTTTATGAGGAGTTACGTTGAGGGATTACGTGAAGAAGTCCCGCCAGGCGCATGCGCGTCATACTTCAAAGCAGCGGCGTGGAAACACAGCAAACACATATAGCCGAAGTAACATAGTAAGGCTTTAAGAAGACTAGAACTACCAGATGATCTCTTAGATTATGAGGGTGGGAGCGGAGGGCACGTAATCCCTCAACGTAACTCCTCATAAAATAAGGATCAAACTTCAAACTGGTAAGTTCTCATTTAATCTTACTATTTTACTTTGGAATCACGTGAGTGACTACGTGAAGATTTCAAAGCTCTGTGTTTACATGCCGTAGATGCACTCCATACGACAACTGCTTCGGTTGACACAGTAGTAACAAATAATATATTGAACATTGCTTCAAAATATTCAATAACTATTTTTTAAAATAACAATAATAACAAAAATCAGTAATAACCTCTCTATCCCAGGAGGAAATTACAAACAATGACATAAACAAATTAAATGAAATAAATGGAACCCAAAACCAGCATGCCCAAACCGTGGCACTGTCTGTACAGGTTTATCATAAAATTGTGAGAATGTCAACTCTCTAGACCATCCTGCGGCCACGAGGATTTGGTCTAGCGGCACGTCCTGAGCCTTCGCCTCAGATGTTGAAGCCGCCCTGGTGGAGTGAGATTCAAATACATGAGTGTTGACTCCAGCATAATTGAGAACCTGTTTCAACCATCTAGAAATAGTTTGTACTGACACTATTTATATGGCTTTTTGTAACTGATGAACAGTGTTGTCTCAGAATCTCTGAGACTCCTTGTTAACTCGAGGTATTGGCTTAAGTGTTTAACTACACATAACATTTGGTCAATATAATATGCTTTAAATGTCACCTTGGTTCCTGCCATACCTGGCCTGCTTTGTTTGATTAAATCATAGACATAAAAAGTAATGTCATCCACAGACAAATGCATACAATCTATTCGTAACAATTGTAATGTTTGTACACGTTGTGCTGAAACCAGCGCCATTAGCATAACCACTTTCAGAGTTAATCTCTGCATAGACAATGACGTAATTGGAGCCCATTGCCAAAGCCGTGTGAGAACTATACTGATATCCCAGATTTCTGTATATCTAGGTTTAGGAGGGTTTTTGTTAAAATTCCTCGCATAAATTGGGATACTAACTGATGAGCCCCAATAGGTTGTTGTCCTGAGGACTGTCCTAAATAGGAGGACAAAGCACTCCGAGCACTGTTAATAGCACTATCACTCAAGTGCTCACACTATCACAGTGCTCATCAAAATGCAATTAAGCAAGGAACTCCAACACATCACTTATGCTTGCAGTATGGTAAGATATATTTGATTGTACACAGAACATGTCACATTTCTTTATGTGAACCACATATTGTTTTTTAGTACTATTCCTCCAGGCTGCAGTGATAACCTCCATGGTCCTGTTCGACAATTCAAAGCCTTGGAATGGTCTGCTCAGAACCTCCAGACCAACAATTGATACGGTCATGTAATGGGTGACTTTCTCCTGTAACCGGATGCACCAACAAATTACTGCAGCTGGGAATCTCATGAATGTCTGGACCATCATTCTGAGTATCAATGGGAACCATGGTTGTGTTGGCCAATCTAGGACCACCAAAACGCATGTGGCGGAGTCACAATATCACGCTCTATTTTGGTTAAACATTTCATAATCAGACAAAATGGAGGAAAAGCATAAAAGCATGAGTACCCCCAATGTAAAAAGCATCCACAGCTACTGCTCCTGGATCTGGCTCCCATGAACATATTTAGGCAACTGGTGATTCAGTCTGGATGCAAACAGATCAAAGTCTGGCAACCCAATCGAGTGACAATTATTTGAAAACTTTAGAATTCAACATCCATTCTAAATTGTCATTAAATTTTTGTGACCTATGGTCTGCCACCACATAGTCTACCCCTGGTAGATAGATGGCTGAAAGACAGATGTTTCTCGAAATACACCAATGCCATATAAGATTAGCCATGCTATCACATGAAACTGATCTTGCTCCACCCATATGATTAATATATGCCACTCCCGTGGTGTTATCAATCTGGAGATGAACTTGTAAATTATTCATTGTGGAGCAATATGCCTTTTACCCATAAAATGCCCCCAATAATTTCTTGTGTGTGTAGAATCAAACCTTCTTGTTCATTCTATGTACCCCCCACAGCTAGACTCAATGTCCATAGCCTCCCCATCCGAGAGCACTTACATCAGTCTGTAAAATCATTGAAGGTTCCTGCACCAACATGTTATTGGTAGTTTGACTGGCATTAACAATCTACCACTGCAATTCTACTAGAGCTGTGGTTGGTAACTGCATAACCCAATCAAAATGGCCTGCATGCTCTTTTAGTGCTTGTTCTCTTGCTCTTTGCAAATATTGATAATGCAAAGGACCGAACTATACTGCAGGGAAAACCTGCTACTAATTTCCCAATGACCTTAGCCACTTCTCGAATGGAGGTATAAAGTTTTTTGTGTGAGGCAAGTACAGACATCAGCAATATCCACAACCTTGGCTGTTGGTAATGTTACTGTCATATCAACTGAATCAATAAGAAAACCCAAATGCTCAATATTTTGGGTTGGCTGTAATTTAGTTGGATGGACCAAAAAACCTAATGTTTCAAACACATTTTTGATTACTGCAACCAACTCCTCAGCTGACTCTTTAGTGTTGCTGATAATTAAGATATCATCTAAATAAGCCATGACAATGTGATTATGGGCCCTCAATAGCCCCAGCACAGGTTTTGACAATTAGTAAATAACCTAGATGCTGAACTTAATCTATTAGGCAATACTTTATATTGCCACAGCTGTCCCATCCAATTAAATTTCAAGTACCTGCGATAATGAGCATGAATTGGTACTGAATAATACGCATCTTGCAAATAAATAGTTGCCATACAACAACCTTGTGAGACCAGCTGTTTTGCAGTAACGAAGTGTACATTTAAAATGTCTATCGAGAACTGAAGAATCTAAGTGGGTGAGATCCAGAATAACTCTACAACCCCCATCTTTCTTAGGTCTGGGAAATATATTGGACACAAATTGTTGAGGATGAATAATGGCTTTCTCAATCACTCCTTTTTGGCATAAATTCTTAATCTCATCGTTAACCTGTTCAGTCTCTGGAGCAGAAAAACACCAACATTTTATTTGGCTTGTGCTGCTGAGGTGGATCTATCCCTGAGATAAACTCAATAGTAGAACCTGACACAGTATTTAGTATAAACATATCACATGTTATACAGCACCATTCATTGTAAAACAATTGTAATCTACCTCCAATAGGAGGTTGTGCATCAGAACCTTAAACAAAAGTTCCCTGTACCTCTGCAGTTGGCTTGTAAGCCTGCTGTCTGCTCATATTGGGGTTGAAGCCGCTCTGTCTTAGTGGGTAACGTTGCTGCCCCACTGGCCTCCCCCTGCTCGGTCCAGCACCTGGATCCGACCTTCAGTACACAAACCCTGGTTTGCAAATAGGTGGCCGTGATATGCTTGGCTTCATCAAACCAATTGTTTTTGCCTCATCATCAACATCACGTATTTGTTTGACAAGGTCCATTCCAAACAGAAACTCAGGCGTTTGTATATTCGCAGTAACACATTGGTTACCATCTGTCACCCCAAATCATATACCCATATATTCCTCTTTTCTGTTTTCACTCTGTTAATATTGTTTTAGTCCATGTCAAAACATTACTCTAATTCCATATACTTTAATTTTACACACTAAACTTTTATGTGGGACTCCATCAAAGGCTTGCTGAAAATCCAAGTGGTAGGACATATCCACTGGTTTGCCCTGATTTATTATACCAACTATATCCTCATAACAGAGTCAAAATGGTGGAGTAACTAAGCAGGACAGGCAGAATCTCTGGAGAGACGGAATGGGTGACATTTCGAGTCGGGACCCTTCTTCTATCAATCTGAAGGAGGGTCTCAACCTGAAACGTCACCCATTCCTTCTCTCCAGATGCTGTCTGTCCCGCTGAGTTACTCCACCATTGTGTGTCTATGTTCAGTTTAAACCAGCATCTGCAGTTCCTTCTACACATATACTCATATCACTCTAGTAGGTTTGTTAAACATTTGCTTACATGTTAACTGTTTGCTTTCCAAGTGTATATTTTTCATCTGTTATAATCATATCAAGCATCTTCTCGATTTCTTCTCTCTTTTTTTTAAATAGCAGGTTTAAATTTGGCACCCTCCAAACTGCAGGAATTATTCCATAATTAATAGAATTGTGGAAAATGACAATCAATGCATGCATTGTTTCCGCAGCTACCTCTTTAATACTCTCTAATTTAACAGAGTCATCAGCCATCATAATTTCAGTGACTTTTGTTTACATTTAGTATCCTACTTTTGTATTAAAGAACTTCAATTTCCAAATCAGTGAAGAAATCTATTTTGTTATGACCACTCTTCCATAAGGCATACTGCACCACAAGATTTTTAACTTGTTCCCTAGCTGGCTGCTCAACATATTAGTAAAGAAAAACATACCATACAGTTTCCAGAAATTAATCTACCACAGTATTATTACTAATTTGGTATGGCCAGTGCATGGATAGATTAAAGTTACTTCCAATTAGAAACATAGAAACATAGAAAATAAGTGCAGGAGTAGGCCATTCAGCTATTCGAGCCTGCACCGCCATTCAATATGATCACGGCTGATCATCCAACTCAGTATCCTGTACCTGCCTTCTCTCCATACCCCCTGATCCCTTTAGCCACAAGGGTCACATCTAACTCCCTCTTAAATATAGCCAATGAACTGGCCTCAACTACCTTCTGTGGCAGATAATTCCAGAGACTCACCACTCTCTGCGTGAAAAATGTTTTCCTCATCTCGGTCCTAAAGGAATTCCCCCTTATTCTTAGACTGTGACCCCTTGTTCTGGACCTCCCCAACATCGGGAACAATCTTCCTGCATCTAGCCTATCCAACCCCTTAAGAATATTGTAAGTTTCTAAATTCTAGCGAGTACAAGCCAAGTCTATCCAGTCTTTCCTCATATGAAAGTCCTGACCTCCCAGGAACCAGTCTGGAATCAGAGGAACCAGTTCTCTCTTTTTCCATTCTAACCCCTAATTTGAACGCTGCCATTCTTAAAGTAGAAAGCAGAATTATCTATTTATTTACTTTTCTTTCAGTGAAGAACATTCTCTATATTTCAATAAGCTTGTTCCCTTCTTCACTGTTTCCATATTGTCTAACAATTGTCTCTATGTAGGTTATTCCTACTATAGATTTTAATCCACCCATCGCCAAAGTTCGTTCTTCAAAACTATTTAATTTCTCAGATAATCCTCTTAATCTTTCTGCTTCATGCGGAAGTTTCTCACTCAAATTACTCTTATCGGACATTCAGGAATATTTGATAGGTTCTTCTCTGAGACATTCCCCATTTTCCTGCACAATAGACACAATACAAAATAAAATACATGTTGGACACCTTGTTGGACATCTTGAGGAAATGCGATTCCTCCTAATAGATAAATCAGACCAATTCTTAACAAGTTTAATACTTTTACATACACAAAGTATTTATACAAGTTGGATCCAATAACGATGCTAAAAAGACAATGCTGGATTTTTAAAATTTACGATAATAATTTAACACGCTAGCGCACAGTGTACAAACACTCGATCTCAATGCCGCGTCATGCTGTTATCAATCAGTGAACCTCTCACTTTGATACTGAAGATTTTCCCCTTCCTAGGGTACTCTTTGCTGAGGGGTACTACTTCTTAAATGGACTACATTTCCTCCTAAATGTTACTTTCCCATGCTAAGACTCCTATAGGGGGACCTCTATCCCACCTCTCTAAGTTCTACAGAATTCCTCTCGCATCCGGGTACTTTTCACCAAGTAAACCAGATTCCCGTCTCAGTTACTCTTCGCTATCAGGTACTAATCAACAATCGATCAGAGGGTTACAATTCACTGTTGATCAGTCACTATTCGGAATCGAACTCAAACATGCACAAAGTCAGAAGTTCTATCTACACAGAATTCGAATTCTACCGTATTTGATTCTGCAAATCTAGACTCGTTCTCGGACCAACTAGTTTTGGTACGTATCCCTCCACATACGCAGGCTCTCAAATTCAAATTAAATTCCCCAATGAAATCTTGAATGGACTAGAGTATTCCCAGCCAATCTATACTCTAGCCAACAAGCCCAGTGCCTTTGCGAGATTTCTCGTCTGTCACTTCAGGGAGGGAGCCAGATATCTTCACACAGACACCCCTCTCTGCTGGGCATGGGGGGTTCAGCGCCTAGCCTCTTCGCGCTGGCAGTCGATGCCGATTTTCGGAGTGCTCCCAGCAACGAAAAATCAAATGCTTCACCACTTAGCACATAAACCAAACTTGTATTTCATTTCCCTACCAATTGGATACCAAATCTGGAACAGTGGGTCCACCTCTTGACCTCGAAGCACATCAGGTTCTCGTTAAGCAGCTGCAGCCTGCCAAGTTTTTGGGCCACTCCTCACCCTGTTTTATGGGCCCCTAACCCAAAGGAGTGCTTTCTAGACTATGTTCTAACGATCTCGTTGGGACCTGAGCCATTCCTATGATCGGTCCACTCCGACTAGCGAAGTGCCGAAAATCAATGCGAAAACCGCACAGTGGGTCCGATTTCTGCACTTGCAATCGAAACAGCTCAGGGGTCGGGGGTCCGTTGAGATCCCGGATGAGCCTCCAATGTAAATAGCTCATTCTAAGCATCCCCCCCAGTCAAGTTTCAGACAATAAAATACTGAGTCAAGCACTTGCACATCTAAACTTTATTTTGGAAAAACACAATAACAGTTCCCACTGCTGTACCTAACCACCGCGGATTCTAATCTGCCTGGCCAAGCCCTCCTAGCCTCGTTCAAGCAGAGACACTCCAGAAGATCACGCAGTCCTAAGTGTTCTCCCAGAAGATCGACACAGGACCTCGTGGGAGCGGCCTTTTATAAGTCGCGGAACCTTGAGGGGCCGAACCACATGGGGGTGGTCTCTATACAGTCCAATAACAGATATCGATTAGCACAGTACAGTGATAGACATTTCCCTAACCCAATAATACAGTGACTAATACAATGTATCTGACAATGTTTCTAGATGCAACTTAAAATAGATGAATTATGCAACATGTGCCTTGATAGTCAGGAAACCCAGACAAGGCTCAACACTTAACCCAATCAACATCTAGCAAAATAAAGCTTTGCCACACTATTTACAATGTATATGTCTGGTTTGCATTCTAGGCTCTAGACAAACTGGCACCATTCTGCAGCTTATCTCATTTCTGCAGAAGGCACATTTAAATTGGCCAAAGCAGCCCAGAAGCCTTTACTCAATTTTAGTGTCCTGGCCTCTCCAATGTGGCCAGAATTAACAACAGTGTGCCAAGTACTTAAAAGAACAACCGCAGTTCTGCGAAAAGGTCTTGTGCACAGATGAGACGAAACTGAACTTATATCAGAGTGATGGCAAGGGCAAAGTATGGAGGAGAGAAGGAATTGCCCAAGATCCAAAGCATACCACCCGATCTGTGAAACACAGTGGTGGGGATGTTATGGCCTGGGCATGTATGGCTGCTGAAGGTACTGGCTCACTTATCTTCATTGATGATACAATTGCTGATGGTAACAACATAATGAATTCTGAAGTGTATAGACACATCCTATCTGCTCATTAAAAAAAAAGAAGCTGCACATAAATGCAATATGTCAATATATATTAGGCACCTTTGTACCATATTCATGTATTTACTTCTAATAAAATTTAAAATTAAAAAATAAAATCAAATCAAAATCTCAAATTGTGGGTTACAGAAATAAATAAATAAATTATGGGTCTTTGTCCAAAACATTAGGGAAGGCACTGTAACTCTTTCTTGAAAGCATCTAGGGGATCAGCCTCCACTGCCTTCTGAGGCAAGGAATTCCACAAATTCACAACTCTCTGGGTGAAAAAGATTTTCCTCATCTCCATACTAAATGACCTACCCCTTATTCTTAAACTGTGGCCCCTGTTTCTGGACTCCACAAACATCGGGAACATGTTTCCTGCCTCTAGCATGTCCAATCCCTTAATAATCTTATATTTCAATAAGAACCCTTCTCATCTTTCTAAATTCCAGTGCATAGAAGCCCACTCGCTCCATTCTTTCAACATATGACAGTCCCGCCATCCCGGGAATTAACCTCGTGAACCTACACTGCACACCCTCAATAGGAAAAATGTCCTTCCTCAAGTTGTACCATCCCTGTGCAACTGCAGAAGGACCTCTTTGCTCCTATACTCAACTCCTCTTGTTATGAAGGCCAACATGCCATTCGCGTTCTTCACTGCCTGCTGTACCTGCATGCTTACTTTCATTGACTGATGAACAAGGACCCCCAGATCCCATTGTACTTTCCCTTTTCCTAACTCAACACCATTCAGATAATAATATACCTTCCTGTTCTTGCCTCCAAAGTGGATAACCTCACATTTATCCACATTGAACTGCATCGGCCATGCATCTGCCCAGTCACCCATCCAGTCCATGTCACCCTGCATCCTCCTCACAGTTCACACTGCCACCCACCCAGCTTTGTGTCATCTGCAAATTTGCTAATGGTACTTTGAATCCCTTCATCTAAATCGTTAATGTATATTGCAAATAGCTGTGGTCCCAGCACTGAGCCTTGCGCTATCCCACTACTGTCTGCCATTCTGAAAGGGGCCTGTTAATCCCAACTCTTTGTTTCCTGTCTGCCAACCAATTTTCTATCCATGTCAGTATCCTACCCCCAATACCATGTGCTCTAATTTTGCCCACTAATCTCCTATGTGGGACCTTATCAATTTTCCTAGTTACATCCTAAAAAAATTCCAGAAGACTGGTCAAGCATGATTTCCCCTTCGTAAATCCATGCTCTCGGACAGATCCTGTTACTACTATCCAAATGTGCTGCTATTTCATCTTTTATTATTGACTCCAGCATCTTTCCCACTACCGATGTCAGGCTTACTAGTCTTTCGTTCCCCGTTTTCCTTCTCCCTCCTTTCTTAAAAAGTACCTACCCTCCAATTCACAGGAATTGACCTTGAATCTATAGAACATTGGAAAATGATCACCAATGCGTCCACAATTTCTAGACCCACCTCCTTAAGTACCCTGGGATGCAGACCATCAGACCCCAGGGATTTTTCAGCCTTCAGTCCCATCAGTGTACCCAACATCATTTCCTGCCTAATGTGAATTTCCTTCAGTTCCTCCGTCAACCTAGGTCCTCTGGCCACTAGTACATCTGGGAGATTGTTTGTGTTTTCCTTAGTGAAGACAGATCCAAAGTACATGTTCAAATTGTCTGCCATTTCCTTGTTCCCCATAATAAATTCACCTGTTTCTGTCTTCAAAGGATCCACATTTGTCTTAACTATTGTGTTCCTCTTTACACACCTAAATAAGCTTTTACTATCCTCCTTTATATTCTTAGCTAGCTTACCTTCGTACCTCATCTTTTCTCCCTGTATTGCCTTTTTAGTTAACTTGCGTAAACCCTGCATGGTGACAACACAACATAAGGTGCTAATTTGATTGAAATCCATTACATGGGTGTCTCCATGCTATTGCAAGATGTGGAATGAATAATAAGGTAAACATCACAGCACATAAATGCTATGTGCTTGGCATTTGATTGAATATCTTAGCGCAAAGCTAATTACCGCATGGAAGTACATGGGCCAATTTCGCAATGGATTATTGATAGCGGCAATGGATCCAATTTCCAGGCATATGTTCCTATACCTTTTGCTTCTCCATTGCCATCTACTGCTATCTCAAGGTAATACAAGTGTTAGAAACAAGCATTTTATGGTCAGAGATCAACATGTATTGAATGTATTGCATGTATTGCCATTATCTCAAACACCATCACTGGCTTCATCACTTCCGGCTCCCTGCCCACCCAAGCCTCCACCCTCATCGTTCCCCAGCCCCGTACGGCCCGATTTTACCTTTTCCCCCAAATCCACAAACCTGACTGTCCTGGCAGACCCATTGTTTCTGCTTGTTCTCGTCCCACCAAACTTATTTCCACATACCTCGTCTCCATCCTATCCCTCCTGGTTAAATCACTCCCTACCTATGTCCAAGACACCTCACACACTCTTCGTCTCCTCCATGACTTCCGTTTTCCAGTCACTCTACACCTCCATCCCCCACCAGGAGGTTCTTAAAACCCTCCGTTTCTTCCTCGACCGCAGAACCAACCATTCCCCATCTACCAATAATCTCCTCTGCCATGCGGAGCTGGTCCTTACCCTCAATGCCTTTTCCATTAACTCCCATTTTCTCCAAATCCAAGGAGTAGCTATAGGCATGCGCATAGGCCCCAGCTATGCCTGCCTCTTTGTAGGGTACATCGAACAATTCTTGAGGCGTACCGTGGCACTATCCCCGAACTCTACTTCCGCTAGATTAACGACTGCATAGGTGCTACCTCCTGCACCCATGCAGAACTCACTGACTTCATCCATTTCACCACTAACTTCCATTCAGCACCCAGATTCACCTGGACCATTTCCGACATCTCCCTGCCATTTCTAGACCTCACTATATCCATCGCAAGTAACAGACTACTGACCAACATCTACAAACCAACTGACTCCCATAGCTATCTGGACTACACTTCTTCCCACCCTGCTTCCTGTCAGGAATGTATCCCCTATTCCCAATTCCTCCATCTACACCACATCTGCACCCAGGATGTGGTGTTCCAAACCAGGGCATCGGAGATGTCCTCATTCTTTAAGGATTTTTGACTGCAGATGAGGCTCTCACCAGGTCTCCTCTATATCCCATAGCTCCACTCTCACTTCCCATCACCCCACTCGTAAGGACAGAGTCCCCATTGACCTCACATTCCAGCCTACCAGCCATCACATACAACAGATAATTCTCCAACATTTTCGCCACCTCCAACGAGATCCCACCACTGGCCACATATTTCCATCTCCTCCCCTTTCGGCTTTCCGCAGAGACCTCTCCCTCTGTAACTCTCTGGTCAATTTGTCCCTTCCCACCCAAACCACCCCCTCCCCTGGTACTTTCCCTTGCAACCACAGGAAATGCTACACTTGTCGCTTTACCTCCCCCCTCAATTCCATCCAAGGAACCAAGCAGTCTTTCCAGGCAAGGCAGAGTTTACCTGCACCTTCTCCAAACTCATCTATTGCATCCACTGTTCTAGGTGTCAACTGTTCTACATCGGTGAGTCCAAGCGAAGGCTTGGTGATCACTTCGGTCAACACCTCCACTCAGTTCACATTAACCAACCTGATCTCCCGCTGGCTCAGCATTTCAACTCCCCTTCCATTCCGTATCCGACCCTTCTGTCCTGGGCCTCCTCCATGGCCAGAGTGAGTCCCACCGCAAATTGGAGAAGCAGCACCTCATATTTCGCTTGGGTAGTTTACACCCTAGCGGTATGAACATTACCTCCAATTTAAGATGGTCCTTGCTTTCCCCCTCCTTTCCCTCCCCTTCCCAGCTCTCCTACAGCCTACTGTCTCCAATGTAATGAGTGGAGTCGTACACACGTCAAAAAACAACACTTATTTTTTAAAGTCCACTTACAGCATTAGTCTCCAGGATGTTACAGTACCTAAGAGCTACTCAAACTGAATTATGTAAGCAAGCTCTTGGCAATATAAATCGCATATTAGGTGGAGCAACTACTAACAAGCATTTGGTTAGTAGAAAATAACCAATCTATATCTTTCCTTGTAGAAACAAAATAAATCATAGATATGTGGAAACATAGTGGCCAAACAATATAGTAGCCAGAACGTTAATAACACATATGGGGAAATATAGATAATTACACAAAATTGCCATATCTAATGGGTGGCCTGCTGACCCATCTGGCACGTGTGCGGTACGAATCCGCATCTCCACCTTTCACCAGTGAAGTGACTGGGGATGGAACCGGGGATGTGACCGGGGATCTGCCGGGTGGAGGTGGTTAAATAGGCGAGCTAGGCACTGAACGCCGTGGGGAGGCCGTGGGGGACACAGTCTCTGATAGTGGAGCAGCCGGCCCGGTAGTGTGAGGATATACAAAATGTGAGACCTCTTATCCGGAGTCGCAAGATGCGGTTCCTTCACTGGAAGGAGATGTTGACGGTTGCGTCTGTAAATGGCTCTGTCTGCGCTAACCAGGTCAGAGCGCGGTGCTTTAGCAGGGCTGTGGATGTGACCCAGATGGCCATAGACCTTGTTGGTCTGGAGGCGAACAACTGTGTCCACTGGAGAGAGGTTTAAGTGGCTTACTGGATTAGTCGAAAAAAAACATTTTTGTGCATCGCGCTTGAATTATATTTGTTTTTGGACCGTGGGCAAAGATCGAAAGCTGCAAAAGCTGCTGGGGTACAGGCAGGGCAGCGCGGGTTTGGCGAGACATCAGTCATTGGGCTGGGGAATCCAGTATGGGATCCCCGGGCAATGTTCCTTCAATTGAGCAAGTCCGGGTAGACTTAGCAAGGTAAGAACGCTCCATTAGTTGTTTTGCACTTCGGATGGTTCGTTCGGCGAGTCCGTTGCACTGCGGAAACTCAGAACTGCTGGTGATATGTCAGAAGTCCCATTATTGTGCAAAGTTTTTGAAAAGCTGGCTGGTGAACTGACTGCTGTTGTCAGATAGAAGGCGTGCAGCGGATCCGAGCAGCGAGAGATGGCATTACAATTTCTGGAAAACTGCTTCAGATGTGATGGTTTGCAGTAGATCGATGTCAAACCAGCCCGAGTAAGAGTCGACAATACCCAGATAGTGTTTCCATTGCCATTTGAATATGTCGGTGGCTACCGTGGACCACTGTAGAGGAGGAACCGGGTGTAGCAGTAAGGGCTGCTTCTGCTGGTGTGGCATCAGGCTTTTGCAAATGGCGTAGACTTCAGTTTTGTCACGTATGTACTTGGTCATACCAGGCCAGTAAAACATGCTCTGTGCCCGTTGTAAGGTTGCCTCCATGCCAGGGTGGCCCCTGTGGACAGCGACAAAGTACTTGGCCCGGAGGACAGCTGGGACAACTGCCTTGTGGTCCTTAACTATAATCCGGTCCTGTATTCACATGTATGCGCTGGCTGGTGGGGTGAAAGGTGAGGACCAGGGGGACTCGGCCCTTGTTGTGAGTGGGGGAATGGGGAGAGAGGGCAGTGTTGCGGGGTATGGAGGAGACCCTGGTGCGAGCCTCATCGATAGTGGGGGATTCTTAATATTCTTTAAGACTGTTAGCACCTCCCCTTTTGTAATTCAGATATGGCCCGACACATCACCACTCATTTCCCTCAGTTCTCTATCCACATCAATACTGAACCCCCAATACCGTGTGCTTTAATTTTGTATGCTAATCTCTTATGCGGGACCTTGTCGAAAGCCTTCTGAAAGTCTAGATATAACACATCCACTGGTTCTCCCTTATCCACTCTACTAGTTACATCCTCAAAAAATTCTATCAGATTTGTCAGACATGATTTACCTTTCGTAAATCCATGCTGACTTTGTCCAATGATTTCACCACTTTCCAAATGCGCTGCTATCCCATCTTTAATAACTGACTCTAGCAGTTTCCCCACTACCGATGTTAGACTGACTGGTCTGTAATTCCCCGCTTTCTCTCTCCCTCCTTTTTTAAAAAGTGGGGTTACATTAGCTACCCTCCAATCCTCAGGAACTACTCCAGAATCTAAGGAATTTTGAAAAATTATCACTAATGCATCCACTATTTCTGTGGCTACCTCCTTGAGTACTCTGGGATGCAGACTATCTGGCCCTGGGGATTTATCGGCCTTCAATCCGTTCAATTTACCCAACACCACCTCCCGGCTAACCTGGATTTCACTCAGTTCCTCCATCTTATTTGACCCCCGTTCCACTGCTATATCCGGCAGATTATTTATGTCTTCCTTAGTGAAGACAGAACCAAAGTAGTTATTCAATTGGTCTGCCATGTCCTTGTTCCCCATGATCAATTCACCTGTTTCTGACTGCAAGGGACCAACATTTGTTTTAACTAGGGTTACTCAAAAAGCTGGAGAAACTCAGCGGGTGCAGCAGCATCTAAGGAGCGAAGGAGATAGGCGACGTTTCGGGTCGAGACCCTTCTTCAGACTGGTCAGGGATCAGGGAAACGAGAGATATAAACAGTGATATGGAGAGATAAAGCAAGAACAATGAGTGAAAGATATGCAAAAAAGTATTGGTGATAAGGGAAGCAAGCCATTGTAAGCTGTTTCTGGTGTGAAAATGAGAAGCTAGTGCGACTTGGGGGGGGGGGGGGGAGATGGAGAAGGAATGTCAGGGCCCGAGGGCTGAGGGAGAGGTGGGGGGGGGGGGGGGGAAGGGAGCAGTCTGGGTTAACAGAATTGAGAAAATTCAATGTTTAAGCCCAGAGGATGCAAACTCCCCAAGCGGAATATGAGATGTTGTTCCTCAAACTTGCGGTGTTGTTCACTCTGGCCATGGAGGAGGCCCAGGACCGAGAGGTCGGATACGGAGTGGGAGGGGGAGTTGAAGTGCTGAGCCACCGGGAGGTCGGGTTGGTTATTGCGGACCGAGCGGAGGTGTTCGGCGAAACGATCGCCTAGCCTCCGCTTGGTCTCACCGATGTAGATTAGCTGGCATCTGGAGCAACGGATGCAGTAGACGAGGTTGGAGGAGGTGCAGGTGAACCTGTCGGACTTGGAATGACTGCTTGGGTCCCTGAAAGGAGTGGATGGGGGAGGTGAAGGGACAAGTGTAGCATCTCTTGCGGTTGCAAGGGAAAGTGCCCGGGGAAGGAGTGGAGCGGGAGGGAAGGGAAGAATTGACGAGGGAGTTGCGGAGGGAGAGGTCTTTGCGGAAGGCAGACAGGGGGGGAGATGGGAAGATGTGGCGAGTGGAGGGGTCACGTTGGAGGTGGCGAAACTGGCGGAGGACTATCTGTTGTATGCGCTGGCTGGTGGGGTGAAAGGTGAGGACCAGGGGGACTCGGCCCTTGTTGTGAGTGGGGGAATGGGGAGAGAGGGCAGTGTTGCGGGGTATGGAGGAGACCCTGGTGCGAGCCTCATCGATAGTGGGGGAGGGGAAACCCCGTTCTCTGAAGAACGAGGACATTTGCGATGACCTGGTGTGGAACACGTCATCCTGGGAGCAGATGCGGCGTAGTCGGAGGAATTGGGAATAGGGGATGGAGTCCTTACAGGAAGCAGGGTGGGAGGAAGAGTAGTCCAGGTAGCTGTGGGAGTCAGTTGGTTTGTAGTGTTTTAACTAGTCTCTTTCTCTTCACATATCTATAAAAACTTTTGCAGTCAGTTTTTATGTTCCCTGCCAGTTTCCTTTCATAATCTATTTTCCCTTTCCTAATTAAGCCCTTTGTCCTCCTCTGCTGGATTCTGAATTTCTCCCAGTCCTCCGGTAGGCTGCTTTTTCTGGCAAATTTGTATGCCTCATCTTTTGTTTTTATACTATCCCTGATTTCCCTTGTTATCCATGGATGCACCACCTTCCCCGATTTATTCTTTTGCCAAACTGGTATGAACAACTTTTGTACTTCATCCATGCAGGCTTTAAATACCTTCCATTGCACATCCACTGTCAACCCTTTAAGAATCACCTGCCAGTCTATCTTGGCCAATTCACATCTCATACCTTCAAAGTTACCTTTTTTCAAGTTCAGAACCCTTGTTTCTGACTTAATTTTGTCACTCTCCATCCTAATGAAGAACTCAACCATATTATGGTCACTCTTGCCCAAGGGGCCATGCACAACAAGACTGCTAACTAACCCTTCCTCATTACTCAATACCCAGTCTAGAATAGCCTGCTCTCTCGTTGGTTCCTCCACATGTTGGTTGAGAAAACTATCCCGCATACATTCCAGGAAATCCTCTTCCTCAGCACCCCTGCCAATTTGATTCACCCAATCTACATGCAGATTGAAGTCACCCATTATAACCGTGCTACCCTTGTTGCACGCATTTCTAATTTCCTGTTTGATGCCATCCCCAACTCCAATACTACTGTTAGGTGGCCTGTACACAGCTCCCACTAGCGTTTTCTGCCCCTTAGAGTTTCGCAGCTCTACCCATATCGATTCCACATCCTCCACGCTAATGTCCTTCCTTTCTATTGCATTAATCTCCTCTCTCACCAGCAACGCTACCCCACCTCCTTTTCCTTTTCGTCTATCCCTCCTGAATATTGAATATTCCTGGATGTTCAGCTCCCAGCCTTGGTCACCCTGGAGCCATGTCTCCGTGATCCCAACTACAGCATAGTTATTAATCGCTATCTGCACCTTCAACTCATCCACCTTATTACGAATGCTCCTCGCATTGAGACACAAAGCCTTCAGGCTTGTTTTTACAACACTCTTACTCCTTATACAATTATGTTGACAAGTGGCCCCTTTCACATCGATCCCTATTACACTTGGCCATACTCTCCTATCCCTTTGTGAGCTTTCTTTCCCGTTAATTCTGGGGTCATTAACCATCCCTTTACTCTCTTTCCCTTTAACTCCGTTCTCGATTATCCCATTTGACACCCCACCAGAGTGCCCACCCCAAACAGAGTTTCCCTTTAACTCCGTCCTCGATTATCCCATTTGACACCCCACCCCCCTTTATCAGTTTAAAACCATCCGTGTAGCAGTGGCAAACCTGCTGGCCAGAATGCTGGTCCCCCACCTATTAAGATGCAATCCGTCCCTTTTGTACAGTTCCCCCTTACTCCAAAACAGACCCAGTGATCTAAGAATCTAAATCCCTGCCCCCTGCACCAGTTACTCAGCCACACATTCAGGTCCCGTATCTCCCTGTTCCTGCTCTCGCCAGCATGAGGAACTGGAAGCAAACCGGAGATAACAACCCTGGAAGTCCTGCTTTTCAGCATCTTCCCGAGCTCTCTGAAGTCCCGCTACAAAATATTCATCCCCTTCTTTCCAACATCATTTGTGCCAACATGCGCGACCACTTCTGGCTGTTCACCTTCGCCCTTGAGGATTGTCTGCGCTCTGTCCATGACATCCTGGATCCTGGCACCAGGAAGGCAGCACACCATCCTCGAATCCCGTCTGTTGCCGCAAAAACCCCTGTCCATACCTCTCACAATGGAGTCTCCAACTACAATGGCATTGCCCGACTTTGGCCTCTTTGGTTTTGGCTCAACAGCCCTTTTTGTTTTGCAAGCCAGTCCGCCACTCAGTGAGATACCGTCTTATGTCCCGGCAGTTTCCACGTGGGTGAACCTGTTCACAAGAGGTACAACACCCGGGGACCTTTGCATTCCATGTTTTCCTCCCTTTCTCACCGTCACCCACCTTCTCTCTTCTAGTGCCTTGGGTGTAACAATCTTACTGTAGGACTTGTCGAGGAACGACTCAGTTTCTCGGATGAACCTGAGGTCATCCACTTGTTTCTCCAGTTCCCCAACACGGTCCTTCAGGAGCTGTACCTGGATGCACTTCTCACATTTGTAGCAGCCAGAGGCACCAGCAGTGTCCTTGACCTCCCACATACTGCAAGCATCACACTGCATCAGCTTGCTTGACATCTCCTTCTTTTGCCTCAGTCTCTCCCTATCCAGTGTTTTGCGCAGCCTCCTCTCCGAAGACTCTCGAGCCAAAGGCTCACACTTTTCTCACTGGGCACTTTCCTCACTGCCGCTCCCCAAGAGCTGCCTTGCTTATATTGACTGTTAAATTGCCTAATTTACACTCCCCAACTTCCACCAACATGTCTCCTGCTGCACTAGAGGACCAAACACCCTCGACCTCTGCTACACCACCATCAAGGATGCCTACCGCTCTATCCCTCGCCCTCACTTCGGTAAATCCGACAATACCGTGGTGCTGCTTCTTCCTGCCTACAGGCAGCAATTAAAGAGTGCAACCCCAGAGGTGAGGACAGTACAGAGCTGGTCGGCGGGGGCAGAAGAACAACTACAAGACTGTTTGGAGTCTGTAGACTGGGCTACGTTCAAGAACTCGGCAACGGACTTGAATGAATATGCCACAGTCGTTACAGACTTCATAAAGAAATGTGTGGAGAACTGCATCCCTACAAAAACCTTCCGAGTGTTTCCCAATCAGAAACCTTGGATGAACTGTGAGATCCGCACTCTTCTGAAGACCAGACACCGGGCATTCATGTCTGATGACATAGTGGTCTATAAGAAGTCCAGATACGACCTGGGTAAGGCCATCAAAAAGGCCAAAAGGGAGTTCTGCTCCAAGCTGGAGGATGAGACAGATGTTCGGCAGCTGTGGCGGGGACTGAATGCAATCACCTCTTACAAGGCGAAACCAGGAGGCAGCTCGGATGTCGGCGATACATCACTCCCTGGTGAGCTCAATGTATTTTACGCACGCTTTGATAGGGAGAACACCGATGTGCCTTCCCGAGCCCCTATTCGCTGTGATGGTATTTCAGTCTCAGTCACAGAGGCCGACGTCAGGAAATCCTTCAGAGGGGTGAACCCTCGAAAAGCGTCTGGTCCTGATGGCATACCTGGTCGTGTCCTAAAAACCTGTGCGGACCAACTGGCTGGAGTTTTACGGACATTTTCAACCTGTCACTTCTGAGGTCTGAGGTTCCCACCTGCTTCAAAAGGGCATCAATAATACCGGTACCCAAGAAGAGCAAGGTGACGTGCCTCAATGACTATCGACCTGTGGCACTAACTGTGGTGATGAAGTGCTTCAAGAGGTTGATCATGGCGCAAATCAACTCCTACCTCGACAAAAACCTGGACCCACTGCAGTTCGCTTACCGCCACAACAGATCAACGGTGGACGCAATCTCGCTGGCCCTCCACTCCGCTCTGGATCACTTGGACAACAAAAACTCATATGTCAGGCTGCTATTTATTGACTACAGCTCGGTATTTAACACAATCAACCCCTCCAAGCTGGTTACCAAACTTGCAGAACTGGGGCTTTGTGCATCCCTCTGCAATTGGATCCTCGACTTCCTCATCCACAGACCACAGTCTGTTCGTATTGGTGGAAATGTGTCAGACTCGATAACAATCAGCACGGGAACACCTTTTTGGTTGGAAATATTTAAGGTAATCTCGAATGTTGTAAATAAGAATCTAGTTCCAGACCCAAAATTAATAATATTGGGAATATTAGAAAGGGATCAATTACTCACGATAGTACAAAGAACTTTCATAGATTATAGTTTAATAATTGGTAAAAAATTAATTTTACAATTTTGGAATACCCCCTACAATCAAATTGTGGATTTCAGGAATGGCGGAGACTTTACACTTGGAAAGAATAAGACTTGCACTTTTAGGCAAGTTAGACGAATTTAACGTCATTTGGTCTCCATTCCTTGAATATCTTAAAGGCCCTGTCTCACGGTGCGAGTCCACCCAAGAGTGACCCCAAGTGAAAGAAAAAAAACGGACTCGTGGTTATGCACGAGATTCAAAGTTTATGGTCAAGTTTTTAACCGAGTTCCCACGGGCATGTTTTTATACGATGTGCCAAGGTGCTCTCCCGTGTTACCAAGTTCCTCTCCCGTTACACTTGAGCCAACCGTGAATGAAGGTATGTTTTAATAAAGCAACAATGTTAAAGAAAACATCTCCATCCTGTGGCTTTGAGTTAAAGATAGATATCAGCGCGGCTGCATCTATTAATATGACCTACAGAGGGAAAATGCGCATCAGATTGTTGGGAGACGGAGCTCAGGGTTCGCCTCCTGAGCTGCTTTGGTCCCCAGGCGTGAGGGAGGTTGGGGAGGGTGGGGGGGGGGGGGGCGTCATTAATCTGTCTGGGGTGACAAGTCTCTTGGGTTAGGAGTGGTGTGCAAGGGAGTGGTGTGCAAGGGAGGCATAATTCCCTCCGATCTCTCTGAAGCCCCGGACGAGAACAAAGGAAACCTATCTTGCCAGCGCGTACAAGCCCTTTGTATATTCGGGTCTTGACCCGAAACGTCACCTATCTCCTTACTCCTTCACTCCTTAGATGCTGCTGCACCCGCTGAGTTTCTCCAGCCTTTTGTGTACCCCCGTTGTATATAACTTTGCTGCTGACGTGCACACCCACTCTCTCTCCCTCTCTCTCTCTCTCTCTCTCTCTGCTCTCTCTCACTGCAGCTCAGAGCCCAACCTCGTCATCCTATAGTGGTAACATTCACATCGGGTCCCCTCCACACCCACACCCCCTCTCTCCGACACCCCCCCCCCACAAGGCAACAGGCAGCGTGAGAGACAGAGAGTTTGTAGGGTGTTAGTTTTGTATAAGGATTTATTATTAAATTATTAGCCAAAGTCAGATTTACTTATTTTAAACGAAGTTTGGAGCGCTTGACAATATTTTTTTTTCTCTTTGCGCTCGTTTTCAGAAAGAGTTCAGACCCCGCTTAGCTCGTTGCCCCCTTTGAACCAAGCCCTGCGAGAGGGAGGGAGGGAGGGAAGGTGTGAGTGAACAAGAGCGCCGAGGAGGAGAGGGAAATGGGGGGGGGGGGTGGGGGGGGGGGTGGGGGGGGGGGGTGGGTGGAGGAGAAATAGGGAAGAAGTTAGTTGTTCAGATCAGAAACCTGTAGGCTGGGAGCCATAATGGTGAAGAGCACACCCAGTTCTTCTGAGGAGTGCATAAGAGACATCGATCCGAAGCAATGTTCCTCTAGAACTATAACTGAAACCGTGTCCACATCACCTCCTCTTGGTCGGACCGCAACACCAAATCTACGCGTCAGGAAAATCCATTGATTCATCTCCATGGTTTTTATAGCTAATTTTCCAATAAATAACTGCAGTAATCACCCCCAGAAAGGGTAGGATAGGGCTGAAGCCCAGTGTTTAGACGTTGGAATGTTTTTTTTTTATCATTCTAATAGAATGATTTTCCACTCCTGTGGTAATTAAACCTTTTTTTTCACTCCTAGTTTTTTTTAACATATTTTTAGGATATACATTATATAAAAAAGTGTACACATGGGAAAATAAGACGAAAATGACCAAAAAGCAAAGAATATTTAGTCTAGGGTGAATTAAATTTTGTGATTAAGACTCGAGCGTGAATGGCACTGAAATAATTTAAAGAGTTCCCACGGTAGACTCACGATTCACTAAGTTAAACGCACGGGCCCTACGTTCTTACAACGAGTCTAAATGTTTCATTTTTAATGTTTGACTTTTTTCACGAGTTCACAAGTTTCACGGGTACCTGCCGTTAGCGCCACGAGTGGACAAGTTGATCGCGCGAGGTCCGACGTTCCGGCTACGTTGGCTGTACGTGATCACCACGAGTGAAAACTCGGGGTCACTCGTGGGCCAACTCGCAACGTGAGACAGGGGTTTAAGGGATCAATATGACTCGGTTTGAGGACCTGATCGAGACCTGAACGAAGGATTGGACGAAGAATAATACATTATTGATCACGGATATATTATTATATAAATACTGTTTGTATAATATACCACTGGTATTTTATTTACTTTTTTCTTTTGGTTATTTTATAACTATCTTTATGTTAATCATTTTTCACACTTTCCTACTTTTCACTATATAAAAAAAACTATAATAAAATGTTTAGAAGTATATATAAGAAAAGATGGTAATTATTACCTATCTCTTTATCAAGAATGTTGTTTTAATAAGTACTTATACTTGTACTTATACTTCTAATAAAAAATATTCAACACAGACCACAGTCTGTTCGTATTGGTGGAAATGTGTCAGACTCGATAACAATCAGCACGGGAACACCTCAGGGCTGCGTGCTCAGCCCCCTGCTGTACTCACTCTATACTCATGACTGCGTAGCCGGTCATAGCGCAAACTCCATCATCGCTGATGACACCACTGTTGTGGGACGTATCACTGATGGGGATGAGTCCGAGTATAGAAGAGAGGTCGAGTGACTGTCCATATGGTGCCAGCACAACAACCTGGCCCTCAACACCAGAAAAACCAAGGAACTGATTGTGGACTTTGGAAGGAGTAGGATGGGGCCCCACAGTCCTGTTTATATCAACAGGTCGATGGTTGAAAGGGTCAAGAGCTTCAAATTCCTGGGCGTGCACATCTGGGAAGATCTTTCCTGGTCCGAGAACACAGATGCAATTGTTAAGAAAGCTCATCAGCGCCTCTACTTCCTGAGAAGATTACGGAGAGTTGGTCTGTCAAGGAGGACTCTCTCTAACTTCTACAGGTGTACAGTAGAGAGCTTGCTGACTGGTTGCATCGTGGCTTGGTTCGGCAACTTGAGCGCCCTGGAGAGGAAAAGACTACAAAAAGTAGTAAACACTGCCCAGTCCATCATCGGCTCTGACCTTCCTTCCATCGAGGGGATTTATCACAGTCGCTGCCTCAAAAAGGCTGGCAGCATCATCAAGGACCCACACCACCCTAGCCACACACTCATCTCCCTGCTACCTTCGGGTAGAAGGTACAGGAGCCTGAAGACTGCAACAACCCAGTTTAGGAATAGCTACTTCCCCACAGCCATCAGGCTATTAAACCTAGCTCGGAACTCTGAACATTAATATCCCTCCATTTGTTATTTGCACTTTATTAATTTATTAAGTCATGTGTGTATTTATTTATAGAATTGTAGTCAATGCCTTCTATGTTCTGTTGTGCTATGCAAAGAAAGATTTTCATTGTCCTGTCAGGGACACATGACAATAAACTCTTTTGACTTTGACAAACCAAATTCCTCAGTTTTCAACTGTTTTCCCCCTCTGATTCACTGAGAACTCTCCTCAAACTCGGGCTAGAGCCAATCAGTGCTTTCTCCTGCTTCTCTTTGTTGCTGTTGCTTCAAAATCCACGGGAACACTGAGTAAAGTCTGCCTGTGCTTTGTCTCTCCTTTTCAACTGTTTTCCCCCTCTGACTCACTGAGAACTCTCCTCCCACTCGGGCTAGAGCCAATCAGTGCTTTCTCCTGCTTCTCTTTGTTGCTGTTGCTTCAAAATCCACGGGAACACTGAGAATAAATGTGAGGTAATCCACTTTGGCAGCAAAAACAAGAGGGCAGATTATTATCTCAATGGGGTTAGGTTAGGTAAGGGGGAGGTACACCGGTCACTGAATGTTGGTGTGCAGGTACAGCAGGCAGTGAAGAAAGCTAATGGAATGTTGGCCTTCATAACAACAGGATTTCAGTATAGGAGTAAAGAGGTTCTTCTGCAGTTGTATAGGGCTCTGGTGAGACCATATCTGGAGTATTGTGTACAGTTTTGTTTCCCTAATTTGAGGAAGGACATCATGCGAATGAGGCAGTGCAGCGTAGGTTCACGAGATTGATCCCTGGGATGGCGGGACTGTCTTATGAGGAAAGATTGAAAATACTAGGTTTGTATTCACTGCAGTTTAGAAGGATGAGGGGGGCATTTTATACAAACATATAAAATTATAAAAGGAGTGGACAAGCTAGATGCAGGAAAAATGTTCCCAATGTTGGGCAAGTCCAAAACCAGGGGCCACTGTCTTAGAATAAAGGGGAGGTCATTTAAGACTGAGGTGAGAAAAATCTTTTTCACCCAGAGAGTTGTGAATTTATGGAATTCCCTGCCACAGAGGGCAATGGAGGCCAAATCACTGGATGGATTTAAGAGAGACTTGGATAGAGCTCTATGGGCTAGTGGAGTCAAGGGATATGGGGAGAAGGCAGGCACGGGTTATTGATAGCGGACGATCAGCCATGATTACATTGAATGGCGGTGCTGGCTCGAAGGGCTGAATGTCCTCCTCCTGCACCTATTTTCTATATTTCTATGTTTCTAAAGAGCAAGAGTGGGAAAAAGTGAAAAGAGAAAAGAGAAAAGATAGGACCCCTTGACTACCAAAGTAGTGTGGCCAAAGAGTGAATAAAGCTATAAGAGAGGAAAAAGGAAAAACGAAAAAAAGAAAAAAGTGGAGATATACCTGCCCCTCAAAGATCTTGTTCAGTTTAGACTTTCAATAATAAAGTCTATGCAGTATTTTACATTGTATTAATGAATGCCTAACATTAAGAGAACAGTTGTGTATATGTAGAACGCTTTCCTCCCATCTATCTTTTAAAATTGTTAGGCCCAATTCATCTTCCCAAATTCGCCTAATTATTTCCAATGATGGGATTTGTATATTTAAAAGGGTATTATAAAGGTACAATATTAACTTATTTAAATCCGAGTTTCTATTCATGCATTCGCCTAGTATGTCTGGAACCATATATTGACAGTTTTGGGTATGTGATTTGGCATGGAGTACTTTATAAAGTTTTTTTTGGCATTCGTTTATTATTGTCACTGAAGCAAGATACATCAAATAACTTTGTATGGCAGGTAAATCTACAGGTAAATTACACCATACATGAGTACATCAGGTAGTGCAAAAGAGAAAATAAAGAAATTGCAGAATATCATTTTTCACCAAAGCCACCAATAGGAGCTCTTATTCTTTTAATATTGCTCCTTCCTGTCCTTCACTTTCACATTCCCCATCCTCCTACTTCCCATCATTTTGTTCCTTTCTTAAAATCTTGTTATCCTGATGACTCCTTCTTCTCTCCCTCTCCTCCTTCTTCTCTTATTCCTTAATTGAAATACCTTTCCACTCTAACCCTTTGTGACTTTAAAGAAAACATTTGTTTTGGCTCAACATATGCAGAACCATGAGTGTTTAGCTGACGTAAAATAAACTGGTTGTTGCATGTGCTAATTTATATCACTGCCAAAATGCTGGACCATATCATTGTCAATAATATAATCTACATGGTGATCATCTATCCATGATCCAGATCAATTAGAAAGCTTTACCAAATTACCAAATGATGATATGCTTTCTTGTGCTTCTGGCATTACATTCCCTGCAGTTGAAGAAAACACAAATGTAATTTGCAAGCAGGCTCCAGTCGAAGATGGTAGTAGTGTAAACTTAGATATCATGCAGTTTAAAGAAGGGTCTGGCAGTCTGAAGAAGGGTCACAACCCAACACGTCATATTTTCCTTTTTCTCTAGAGATGCTGCCTGAACCACAAAGTTACTCCAGCACTTTGTGTCTACCTTGATCTTCTGATGATCATATAGCCTGAATGAATTCTCCCTTTCATCATCTAGCCCGGAATGTTATTTTTATTGAAGATGGGTTTTGATGAGGATAAAGCTTCAACAGATGTATCATCACCATTAGAGTTGGAGAGCAAATCAAATTGCACTATTGATTGACAATTTATAGTCAAACTCTGTATTAGGTGTTTGATGCTGAGTGCCTGAAACAGAAGGATGGAAATAAAAACAGACTGCTGGAGGCATTCAACAGTTCAAGCAACATCTGCGGGGAAAAGGAATTGTTGATGTTTTTCATCAAGACTCTGCGAGGATGGAAATATCTGCTTCACAAAGGCAGGAGTTTCAATGATATTGTTAAAGGGAACTGCGGGAGATTACCTGTGGAATTATAACTATGGTTTTGGTGTGTTTGCACATTCTATTTAATTGAATTTTGGATATGATTGTAGATGTCTTTACAAAACCAGTAACATTTTCTTCACAATTTGGAATTCTTGTACATGCTGTTCTGTCAACATTTGTAGTGCTTGTTTGACCTTAACAGTGTACTTTCAGGTTACTTTTCTTCCAATGTCACTGATTCCCCTATCACCATCCAGCACTGTGTCCCGCCTCATTGGTAAGATATGGTGGCACAGCGTTAAAATCGATAAAGATAATTCTAAGAATTCTAAATATTGACCAGGTCAAATATGGTCCTGGAAACCTAATTACCTATATAATTTATAATTATATTTATAATAAATATGCATTGATATTTAGATACAACAGTGACGTTTAAGAGGCTTTTAAATAGGCATATCGAAGTGTCAGTTTTGTGAAATCATCATGTGTCAATTTTTGCGAGGACAGTTGCAATCCAACTAAGACCCGGACATGGTTCAACAACAACAAGCCCTGGTCCACTGCAGAACTCAGACAGCTCCGACGGTCTAAAGAGCAGGCCAACAGGGTCTCAGGGTTGAGGAGTATGGGGCAGCAAAGATTTGAAGACATTCCATGTGGGGCCAGGAATGACAACACCCTAGCCCCAATAAAAATATCACAAGGGCTGCACAGTGATGCAGCCTCATAGCACCAGAGACCCATGTTTATTGCTGACTACGGGTGCTGTGTGTGCGGAGTTTGTACATGCTCCCTGGGCTTTCTACGGGTTTGCCGGTTTCCTCCTACAGCCTAAAGGCATGCAGGTTTGTAAGTTAATTGGCTTCTATCTAGTGTGCAGGATAGATCTAGTGTATAGGTCATTGGTCAGCACAGATTGGGTGGGCTGAAGGGCCTGTTTCCAAACTGTATCATTAAACTCAGGAGTGTAATAGAGATAGGTGCCACACTTATAGTAGATTAAAATAACATTGAATTCTCATGATTGAGGGGCCGAAAATTCATGGGGGTCGCAGAGAAATCTAATGAGAGCATAATCCCCAACAATGGCATTGAACAATAAATGAGTAGCAGCAGATAGAACTGTTCTGTTGTAATAGCATCCCCACAACTTTCCTCTAAATAATGTTTAAGTACATTTGGAGAGTTTATTTAATGTGTCTGTAGGCTTTTGAGCACCCTTATATGCTATTTAATACATTTCTGGAGTGTTTATTTAACCTCTTTGTTAAACCTTTGGAGTACATGTACAATCCACTTAACAGGCTACTGAATATTTACATAACACATTAAATTTACTTTTGGAATTCATGCTTTTCAATAGATCATTGAAATGAGTATAGAACCAATTCAGCCGACTTTTGGAATGCCTGCACTTTAGGTTTCTGTGACTTTTGAGTCCTTTTAATTTATTTCAGAATAAATAACAAGCACATTTATAACTGAGTTTCTATCGGAGTGGTGGATGTCAGTTGTTTGAGAAAGGCAAAGTCACCTCTTGCCTTTATCTAACACGACTCAATGTTTTGTCAATTCCGAAAAAATCTGTTTTTCTCAGCGATGGTACTTTATAGTATTTCCTATCAGGAAGAGAATAATTCAATTGTCCAATAACATGTTTGGAAGCCTAGGAATCATTGCCGCACTCATGTCGATGGTGCATGATTCACGTCTACACAATTGGTCAGGAAAGAACTGTGCTGTTAACATAAAAAATAAAACAGTACAGCACAAGAACAGGTCCTTCAGCCCACAATGTCTGTGCTGAACATGATGCCAAGACATCTATCATCTACCAACCCATAATCCATATCCCTGCATTCCCTGCATATCAATATGCCTATCCAAAAGCCTTGTAAATGCTACATCATACCTGCCTCAACCACCAATCTAGACAATGCGATCCAGCCACTCACTACCCTTTGTGTAAAACAATTGCCTTGCACTTTTCTTTTAAACTTTCCCGCTCTCTTCTTCAACCTATACCCTCTAGCATTTGATTTTTCCATCCTGGGATAAAGGTGCTGACTGTCTACCATATCTATGCCTCTCATAATTTTAAATAAGTCTATCAGATCTCCCCACAGCCTCCAGTGTTGCAGAGAAAGCAATCCAAGTCTGTCTGACCTCTCCCTGCAGCTTAACTCCCAAATCCAAGTAATGTTCAAGTAACAAATGACAAGCCACGGATCTAACAAAAAACTAGGCCATAACGACTACAGACTACTCGATTGGAGAAGCATTCACAAAATGAAGAGCAAGGTGGTGCAACTAGTAGAGCTGCTGCCTTCCAACTCCAATGTTCTCCCTGTGACTATGTGGGTTTTCTCTTGGGGAGTGGAAGGGTACTATGTTTTTTTTAATCTACATCCTAAAAATGTGGATAGATCGATAGACCACTGCAAGTGGTCCCAAGTGTGTAGGTGAATGGGAGAATCTGAGGGGTGTTGGTTGTATTTTAGGTGTGTCAGGTTAAAAGAAAAAAGGAGAGAGAAACAAATGGCAAAACAAGGAGAACATAAGGGTGCACCAGCCTAATAAGAAATCATCTTGAAAATATGTAGCTTATCAGGGACGAACTGTGTGCAACTCACAAAGAAAGAACTACTGTTGCAAACTCAACATGGAAGGTTTTATATAAAGGTAGATTCTGGAAATGTAAAACAGAAAATTATGGAAGTACTCAGCAGCACAGGCTGTATCCATGGGTAGAGAAACTGTGGCAATGTTTTAGGTCAGAGCCCTTTGTCCGAACCCAAAAGGAGATAAAATATGCTTGCAAATCTGCAGTGAGGGAGATGTCTCTTATAGTGTAATAGCAGAGTGACCACAGGATAAGCTGTAAACAAAAATATCTGGTCAGTGAGTGAATGGAAACAGTTAGAGGCAAAGAATATAAACAAATTAATGTGGGAGTTACAAAAGGCAGAGCGGAAGGACAAACTCGGCAGATCAGGCTGGGCATATCCTCCACACCCAGATTGAGACGTAAAGAAGAACAGAAAAATAACTTGAGTTAATATCATAAATAGACGACTGATACAGTCCCAGGAGTCAAGTTGGAAAATTTATTATTGAGTCTGGAAGGCTGCAACTTGCCCAGATTGAATGTGAAGTGCTGCTCCTCAAGTTTGTGTTGAGCAACACTGTGACAATACTGGAGGCCACAGACCAACAGTCGAAATGGAAGTGGAAGGAGGAATGAAAGTGGCAGGCAATAGGAAGCTCAGGGTCGATCGCCTCTGTGGAATAAACGCAAGGTAATCACCCACAGTCGGGTTTCTCCAGTGTTGATGAGATCACATTGGGAACACCAAATGCTGTACAACTAGAATGGAAGATGTGCAAAATGTCATCATTGGGTGGCACCACGTGCGGCAGCCTCGCCAGCAGCTGTCTGTCCTTTCGTCTGTTTTCTTATTTTTAGTCTGTCTAAAAGTTTCGTTTTGGAGGTCTTTTAGTCTTTTTTTATGTGGAGGGTGGGGTGCAAGGGGGAAACCGTCTTCTCAGTCACTTCCTGGTCGAGGATGCATCTATTCTCCGAGCTAAGAGGGCCATATTGTTGCCACAAATACGGAGGGCCCAAAAGGCCCTGACCACGGGAGAACAAAGAGAGAGAGCACTGTACTTTCTTGCCTTCCCTCACAGTGGGAAACGTTGATTCTGCTGTGTGGGGATGTTCATGTTAAATTCTATCGTGTATTGTGTTCTTTTTATTTGTATGGCTGTATGGTAATTGAAATCTCACTGTACCAATTAGTGCATGTGACAAAAAATGCCTCTTGAACTCTTGCACTTTTGAACTCTTGAATCATTGTTTCATCCAGATAGACTGTTTGAGTCTCTGGATGGTGTGAAGGGAAGGGAAGTGGTGAAAGAACGAATGTCACATTCCATGCGGTTGCAAGAAAAGATCATGATTACCATTATGGTGGCTTGGCTGTAAATCATGGGAATTGGGAACTGAATATAAAAGTTGGTCTGATTGTGGAATTGGTGAAAGGGAGGAGCATACATTGTGATTAAGCAATCAACTGTTCAGGAAAGACAAGTACCACGAGGACGGACCTCAATAATAAGTAAAGATATAACACATGGTAAGCAAGCAGTGAAGATTCTTTGTGTGGAACTCAAAAAAAGGAAAGAAAAACAGAAAAAGTTTCCCCCGATGGTTCCCCCTCCCCCCACATAAAACAAACCGGAGAATATCAACTCAGACTTTTAACACGCACTAAAAAAAATTTAAAGACGAAAAACACACAGACTGTTGGCAGAGAGGAGCCCCTGGTGCCCCTCTCTTAAACAAGAATGTTGCTAAGGAAAGGTAGACCAACCAGGAGATTTCAGATTGGGATAGGTAGACCCGTTTGTCAGGAAAAAAGCAAAATATGGGCTCCAAAATTAGGCTCAAGATAGTTCTGGAAAATTGTTGTAATTAATACCTTTTTAATATTTATCAGATCTCTTTTCAATATTTGTAAGATCTCTGGTAAATGGGCATCTGTTGGACAATGAAGGGCGGCATGGTGGCACCGCGGTAGAGTTGTTACCTTACAGCGCTTGCAGCGCCAGAGACCCGGGTTCGATCCCAACTATGGCCGCTGTCAGTGCGGAGTTTGTACGTTCTCCTCGTGACCACATGGGTTTTCTCTTGGATATTCAGTTTCCTCCCACACTCCAAAGACATACAGGTTTGTTGGTTAATTGGCTTGGTATAAGTGTAAATTGTCCCTAGTGTGTGATGGATAGTGTAAATGTGCAGGGATTGCTGGTCATCGTGGCCAGGGCTGAAGGGCCTATTTCCACACTGTTTCTTTAAACTAAACTAAAGAGACTATATTGTAGCATATGAGCAGGATATCTACGAAATGAATTTAGAGTAGGAAGGTCTTCCAGATTGTGCTTTGCAAAACCATTGGAAGAGACGCATTCCAGCAGATGTAAGTTCACAACCCACTGAGTGACAGATGCAGCCACATCTGTGTCTACACTCAGTCAATGGACTCCATGTGATATCTGCTGGTGAGAACTAATCTTGCTGGTGAATCGCTTCTGGTGTATAGGGTCTGAAGTTTCAGTGAGAATGTTAGGTTGCATCTTGTAATTATTTTGCCTTTGCTTAAATTAATATTACTCCTCTGTTACTTCAACTTTGCCTTCTGTCAAAGACTAAGAGGTCCATAAATGTAATCTCTGCACTACGTCACCTTGTCATCATTCGGACCTTGCTGTCCATTCAAGAGTGCAAGAATGCCGGCTAGATCAGACTTTTGCACCTGGCCCATGTAAGTTCAAGCATAATGTGGCAGCATTTCTGGATAATGGGTAAATCATGCAAATGTACACTCAATGGAACTCCGTTTTCCATGTAACATCATCTCCATATCTCGTGTGACTGAACACGCCTTCATCCAAATGAACAATCCCCTGATGAATTATATTTATCTCCGATAAAGTCATGTTGCAGCCTTATAAGACTGGTTCTTTTGAATTTTAAATATTGTGAGCAGTTCTGGTTGCCCCATTGAAGGAAAGATGGGGAGGCTTTGGAGAGGGTGCAGAAGTTGTACACCACAATGCTGCCTGGATTAAAGGGTATTAGGTATTAGGAAATGGTGGGGAAACTTGCATTGTTTTCCTTGGAGCATTATAGGCTGAAAGGGAAACCTGATAGAAGTATACAAAACTATGTTGAGGCAGTCACAAGGTGAAAATGGCAAAGACTTGAGGGTCCAGCTTTAAGGTGAACGGGGAAAAGTTTAAAGAATATGTGCAGGACAAGGTTTTATTACACAGGGAGTGATAGGTGTCTGGAATGCATTGCCAAGGGTGGTTGTGCATAGATACATACATACATCGACAATAGGTGCAGGAGTATGCCATTCGGCCCTTCGAGCCAGCACCTCCATTCAATGTGATCATGGCTGATCATCCAAAATCAGTAGTACCCCTTTCCTGCTTTCTCCCTCTATCCCTTGCTTCTGTTAGTCCTAAGAGGAACATCTAACTCTCATTTGAATGCATCCAATGAATTGGCCTCCACTGTCTTCTGAGGCAGAGAATTCCACAAATTCACAACCTTCTGAGTGAAAAAGTTTTTCCTCATCTCAGTTTTAAATGGCCTACTCCTTATTCTTAAACTGTGGCCCCTGATTCTGGACTCTCCCAACATGGGGAACATGTTTCCTGCATCTAACGTGTCCAACCTTTAATAATTTTATGTTTCTATAAGATTCCCTCTCATCCTTCTAAATTGCAGTGAATACAAGCCCAGTCACTCCATTCTTTCAACATATGACAGTCCCGCCATCCTTGTGAATTAACCTTATGAACCTACGCAGGCAGATACAATAGTGCTGTTTAAGAGGCTTTTGGATGGACACGTAGATATGCAGTGGATGGAAGAATATGGATCACATGCAGGAAGAGGAAATTAGTTTAACTTTGCATCATGTTAAGCACGGAAATTGTTTAGCAAAGGACCTGTTCCTGTGCTGTACTGTTCCATATTCTATCTTCTCTGTTCCAAAGGAGCCATAAGCTACTTATAAATTAGTTGTTATTGATTTCTTCTGGTTAATGATGCAATTCAGAAAAAGCTTAATGATACATATTGTTCCCATGTTGCAAAAATTTGCAAGGACTGTTGAAAAATAATTTGTTCACTTCAAAGACAGTCTCTCCAAGAAATGGATGCATCAGTAGGTGTTCCTCTTGTAACAGCAAGGATGAGGGAGGAGAACTATTGGAAGAGGGAGTAGAAGAAAGAAGAGGAGATAATAAGTGTTCACATCTACTTCCCTTCAAAAAGCAAAGTTAGCAGAACCTGTCAGCAGACATTTCTGCAAAGTGCAGATTCTTTATTGCTGCCTCATTTCTAATTCCAGAACAATGTGGTTCAAGTTTTTTTGTGGCAGAATAATGGTTGTAGGTTGTTCCGGAGAGCTTAAATTGCTGTCGGCAATGGACCTCATTAGCTGTGCATTTGATATCAAGAAAGTGTACACATAAGATGAATCACAAGAAGTGCTGTGTACCAATTCTCAATTAGTATATTTTGATCTAGAAGTTATCAGTAGTAAAATCAATGGTTGAGTCACACAGCATGGAATAAGGTCCTTTGGCCCATCAAGTTCATGCTAGCCTTTAAGCATTCACCCGCACAAATCCTACTTTTTTTCCCCACATTCCCATCAACTCCCACCATCCCACCCTTCCCTCTGATTTTCCTGCCACCTACTTACACTGGGGCCAATGTAGAGCAACTAATTAGCTGCCAATATTTGACGTGGAAAGAAATTAGTGCTCATGGAGGAAATTAATATGGAGAATCGAGAATGCGCAAACTCTACACTGAAAGCACGCAAAATCAGGATTAAACCCATGTGCCTGGAAGGGTAAGGGAGCAGCACTAACCGCTGCACCAATTTGTCATCTCTATTAAGTGTGGAATTGCTTTTATGGTCCATATATTAAAATAATTTCCACATGTATCCTATTTCTAGGCTGCTATATTTAGGAATTAATCTAGGAAATTAATTATATCGGGAATTATAATTTGTTGCATGTGAGACAATTTGCTTACATAGCATTAGAGAATTTTGCAAATCAGGAATAGGCCATTTGGACCATTATGTCCATACCAACCAAATTGGTATGGCTACTTTTTAGATTATGCGCCTTTACAGCACTTTGCTCCATAGGTTATGTGATTTAATGTGCATACCTGGGCCTTTTGTAAATGTCAAGTGGGTGTCTGCATTAACCATGTGTCAGGCAGTAACTCCTATCATTCCTTGTAGGTAACAAATCCCTAAATCACCTGTCATCTTCATACCAAGTACCATAAATCAATGTCCCCTCAATCACTGACCTGCTCTGAGCTGCCCTATATAGCTCCCTCAAATGTTCATATTCTTCAATTAGAAATGCTATCACTGACATCTGCCACCTATTGAACTCATGATTGTAGCATAAGAGCAGCCAAATGATTGTATTCTTTCCATGAACTTAGATTAGTCCTTTTTTATTCTTCAAAGCTAATGCTGGAGATAATTACCTATAGTGTCTGAAATACATCTCGCAATTTGCTGCCCATTGTTCCTGGAGGGATAATTACAATTCATGTCTTGCCACAGATCATCAGTCATCTGCCATTGCCTATCCTGTCGTCCAGACAATGAAGATCCCCATAGCTGCAGATGATTGTATTCAGGCCCTGTCACAGTCGCCCGGCATACGTTTGATTGCATTGAACCTCCAGCTTGTTTCGGAAGTCTCTCTTGGCATCACTGATAACCTTGCAGAAATCAGAAATGGCCTCCTTGCACTCTGTGGGATCATTCATCCTGGCATCCTCATATCTGGGCTTTAACCGATAGTAAATCTTCCTGACCATCCAAGGTTTCTGATATGTCTTCTTTTACAATCCTAAGCTTAAAATATATCTCTTTATTTTAGTCTCACTTGGTTAATCTCTCATCATATCTCAACCTCAATAAAATAGAGAGCCCTCATTAATCTTCTGTTACTTTCATTAAAAAATATGATTTAGTCAGATGCAATTTGTAATTAATCTTTACTTACTGCTTTCAATTTAAAAAAAAAATGTTTTTGTATCGTCATTCCAAAATGTTTCCTATTATTCGCCCACCACACATATTGTGTCATTTTTTTCAAGATGTCCACTAATATTTAATTGAATTCAAAACAAGAGTTTCCTCAGAAAAAGTTCAGGGCTATTTTTTTGTGGTTGGTACAGTATACAAGCTATGTAAATAACAGAAGACAAAACAAACTGCAGATGCTGAAATTTGGAACAAAAGTAGGACTTCATGCCTGTATCATTGGCAAAGAATCCTCACCCCTCACGGATCCCCTCTCGAGTACTGCCCTTCCAGCGGGATTTTCCCTTTGATATCAACTACTTTGACTTGTGCACTTCCCTCATTTGCTCCAACCTTAGCCCTTGTAAACAAGCAGCACTCCAATCAGTTCAAACCAATTCCGATATCCTTATCAAACTCGCAGACAAGAGGGGGGTGCCATTGTAGTCTGATTCACTGGTCTCTTCCTTGGTTTCATTTTGTTTAGAGACCATTCACTCGTTCTACGTTATCCCACCTTCACATCCTACACACTAGGGACAATTTAGAGAAGTCAATGCACCCACATACTTGCACATCTTTGGACTGTTTAGTTCAGTTTATAGATACAGCATGGAAACAGGCTCTTTAGCCCACCGAGTCCGCACCGACCAGCAATCCCCAGACACTACCACTATCCTGCATACAAGGACAAATTTATTGTCACAAACACCAATTGGTGCAATGAAATTTGAGTTACCATGCAGCACACAAATAAGATAAACACAACACTATAGAATTTAACACAAAACATAAAGACATCCCCCCACAGTGGAATGAACATTTCTCTCTGTGAGGGAAGGCAACAAAGTTCATTCACCTTTCTCCCGTTCACCCGTCGTCGGGGTCTAACATGCCCTCCGCAATCGCCGCAACGGCGGCCCGATGTTTCAGGCCCTCTTGAATTCCGGCGTCAGAATGGAAGAACACACTCAGTGGCTTGGAGTTACCGAATTGGTCGCTTCCTACCGGAAACCGCGTCTTCCAAAGTCCACAGGCCGAGCTCGGCAGACCTCCAACACTGGTGATCCTCGGCGGAAAGATCAGAGGCTCCGCGATGTTAAAGTCAACGCCGCACAGTTCTGGAAGCTCCGTAGACCACAGTTCAACGATGTTAGTCAGTAGTCCCAACACTCCGGAGCTCCAACACGACGATCCTGGTAAGGCATCGTCCGGTCCACGATGGTACTTCTGTACTATGCCGCTGCTGAAACTCTGGCCGGCCTCCGGCAGGAAAGGCCCTGCCAATCCAGATGGTAGACCGCGAGGAGGGGCTGAAGATGTGGCTCAGAGGAAAGATGCATCCGCGACGAGGTAATGACTGAGATAAACAGTTCCATCCCCCCCCCAACCCACACATAAAAAAGACGAAAAGGCCTCCAAAACAAAACTTTTAAACAGGCTTCAAGATCACCACCGGCACCTTCAATAAGGCACAGTCAACTGGGGTTCCATATTTCTTAATAGTATCATGCAGTACCAGCTGTTGAAGCTGATGGGAGAGCAAATAATTTATGCTTGTGGACAACTGCTGCCCCAATGGCACGTGTGGCTGGACCGGGTTCTTCTTCACGTAGTCACTCACGTGACACCGAAGTAAAATACAATTCCTTTCTAATCTCCTGCTTCTAGGGTAATGGCAAATTTTGCAGCAAAATCAGTTATTGTAACCTCATGCCTTTCACCCCCTGGGCTGTGTTCACCCACTGGTTCGGCGTCAGTATACCCCTGACCCGTCAAGCTCTCCTCCTCCATGAGGGAGCGATCAAGCAGCCGTATTGCAGGCGCTGCAGGCACAGGCTCTCCATCAGCCCGGCGAGGAGACCACTCGTACTCCCGGAGTGCATCCTTTGTGAGTATCCTCTCCAATAGGACCTCGATTTCATTGAGCCATTTAGAAACGGTCTCCCCTTGCGGAGGTAACTCCTCCTGGCCCAACTCGGAGTCAATGGGCCTAGCAGACTTCGAAGTGGCCTTACGCCCCACCGGCAGAAGTTTTGAGAAGAGCAGATTCGAACCTTTCTGTGAATTTCCAGTCCCAAAAGAAGCCAAACATTTGTGGCTGGGCATGGTTAATTATTGCAGATCCTAGATTCCAAATATAGCTCTAGAAACTAAGGAGCTAACACCCTATACCAGCAAGGACGGTGAATTTGAACTAACTAAGAAAGCACAGTAAGCATTTATGAACTTGAAAAGATCTTTGATGCATGCCCCGGCATTGGGAAGGCCATTATACGATCGTCCTTTCCAGCTGTATTATACAATTCTATCTGATTGTGCCACTTCGGTATTAACGCAAAAGCATGGGGATTGACATAGACCAGTTGCATATCACTCCTCCAAATTAGATCCAGTAGCTAGGGGACATCCTCTTTGCACTCAAATCTTAACTTCAATCTACAATAGTTTACAATCGGCTGCTAATTTGACACTCTTACAAGAAATTGTAGCGTGCAGTTCACATTCGGTTTCAGCATTGTTGGGGCAGCTTCAAACCCAGCATTTGGCAATGGCCCACCAAAATAAGTATGAGATCTACCTGTTGAACAATCTGAAATTGCAGTTTAAACACTGTACATTAATTAACCCAGCCTCTTTTCTTATTTCACTGCCAGAAGAGCAAGCAGAAGCGGGACACAACTGTCTATTTGTTATAGAGGAAACAACAGTGAGAGAGGACTTGAGGGAAATACCCATGGAAAACCCTGACATCACATTATATGTGGACGGTAGTGCATCCATTGCACCATGGGGTGAGAGGTTGTCTGGGTATGCAATTATTAATCAAAAGACAGAGATTGTAGAAGCAGCTGGTTTTGAATTACCCTATTCGGCACGACAAGCTGAATTATTCACTTTAATTAGGGCTTGTTTTAATTGGGAAGATCTAAAAGTAAACATTTACACTGATTCTCAATATGCATTTGGAGTGGTGCATAATTTTGGACGATTATGGAAAAATAAGGGATTTCTAACTTCTGCAGGAACCCACATATCACACAAACAATTGGTGACAAATTTATTGAAGGCTTTAATGCTACCCAGACAAATCTCTGTAATAAAATGTAGTGCCCATATTAAAGGACAGACCCCAGTAGACATTGGAAGTCATAATGCCGATTTAGTAGCTAAGTAAGTATCATGGGAACATAAGGTGGTGGTACATAAAATGATGAGGTAGATTGAAAATTTAGATAATGAGTTCCCCTCCGAAGGTTAATGCTAACCATCTAGGAAATTAGAAAGTAGTTAAGAACTAGTACAAGCGAGAACCCCTAGACAGAGAACAAAGCCAACATAGCAAAGGGCCAACATAGTAGAGAATCAACACAACAATGAGTTAACACAGTAAGGAGACATACATAAATAAGAAGAGGTACTGGAGGAGAGACTTTGTAAACTAGAGAAACTTGAATAGGTACTGAGAATAGCAGAGCTGATGCATATTTGACCAATGGATTTGAATTGTTTAACCCTTGATGGTAAAGCGGCTTCTATTATTAAGGTGGAAAGAAATTGTCCCTGGATTCGGCAGTCTTGATTGGATTTAGGATAAAATTAACAGCATATGGAAATTGATTGTTTAAATTTGAACTGCTGTGAATTCCACAGGAATTGGAAAGGAATTGTATTTTACTTCGGTGTCACGTGAGTGACTACGTGAGGAAGAATCCGGTCCAGCCACACGTGCGTCATTACGTCAGATGCATGGCGCAGCAGAGCTCCTCCAGCAGTAAGTTTAAAGGTAAGTGCTAAACTTACCTTTCGAGGTAAGTGCTAAACTTAGTTTGGAGGGTGCTTTCTGTAGGTACACTTGGTTTCAGTTCAGTACTAGTACCAAAATGCAGAAAGCTACGAAGGTGAAGGGGAGGCGACACGCTAGCAAAAGTTTGGAAGACCGCGGGAGTGCAGGTAGCGGGTGCCCGCCTAGCTCACCTATATCATCGTTAACAGGAGGGTTAACGACTGCAGCCGCGTTTCCTGTGAGCATTGTCGCCGCGCCGGCGTAAGGCCACTTCGAAGTCTGCTAGGCCCATTGACTCCGAGTCAGGCCAGGAGGAGTTACCTCCGCAAAGGGAGACCGTTTCTAAACGGCTCAATGAAATCGAGGTCCTGTTGGAGAGGATACTCACAAAGGGTGCACTTCAGGAGTACGAGTGGTGTCCACACTAGGCTGAAGGAGAGCCTGTGCCAGCAGCGCCTGCAATAGGGCTGTTTGATCGCTCCCTAATGTTCAGGGGTATATTGATGCCGAACCAGTGGGTGAACACAGCCCAGGGGGTGAAAGGCATGAGGTTACAATAACTGATTTGGCTGCAAAATTTGCCATTCCCCTAGAAGCAGGAGATTAGAAAGGAGATTAGCAAGAGATTAGTAACGCGAGTGACTACGTGAAGAAGAACCCCGTCCAGCCACACGTGCCATTGGGGCAGCAGTTGTCCACAAGCATAAATTATTTGCTCTCCCATCAGCTTCAAGAGCTGGTACTGGATGATACTATTAAGAAATATGGAACCCCAGTTGACTGTGTCTTATTGAAGGTGCCGGTGGTGAACCATGTTATATGGGGCAAATGGGGATTGCACAAGAGCTAAAACTTCAGCGAGTGCTGAAATTGCATGCTGCAGGTATTACTGCGATCACCAGAACGGTGGACAAGGGGCACCTATCAGAAGCACATCAGGATGCTTTGGGGCTTCTGTGCAGTGCACATTTTGAGGGGAACTGCTTAAGAAAGAGTGCCATACGCCCAAATATTCACCGTAAGTTTGCTTCGCTCTGTAAGCCTATCCATGTACAGTTCCCTAGACTGCTATTTGGGGAGGACCTCGCAAAGCAAGTTAAAGAACTTGATGATGAGGCAAAAACTGTGGAGTTAATAAAATTGTCGACGAGCAGCAAAATGGGTTGGAGGCAATTCCCCTATCGATGGGGTGAAATGACTGTGGCTGGTGAAGGGACGAGCCATTAATTCACGAACATACGAAGCTGGCACCCTGCCACAGCCACACGGGGAAGGATGAATTTTCCTTCGAGGAACAGGGGGCAACAAGTGCAGGTCAGTGGTTTTGCTCCTGATAGATACAAATTATGTGGCAATGATGTTCAAGTTGGGGGCAGGTTACACTTGTTCCTAAAAGAATGGCAGGAGATAACATCAGATGTGTTTGTGCTGTGCAGTATAGAAGGGTTTTGAATTGAATTCTACCCTAATTTGTGTACACCCACTCAGCATGTTCCAAGTCAGACACTCGTTTTCTCACATGAGGAGAATATGCAGATACAGGCAGAACTTGAGGTATTGTGCAGTAAAGGGGTGATTGAGAAGTCGGTTCGTCAACTCTACCAGTTTGTATCAAATATATTTCCAAGGTCTAAAAAGGATGGGGGCATGTAGAATCATTCTGGACCTGACAAGCCTTAACCCTTTTGCACAGTACAGACACTTCAAAATTGAGACTTTTCTGATGGCTAAACAGCTGATTTCCAAAGCGTGTTATATGGCAAGCATAGATCTTAAAGATGCATATTACTCAGTGTCTGTTCATTGCGATGATAGGAGATATTTGAAGTTTAGCTAGATGAGTCAGTTATGGCCATTCAGAGGGTTACACAAAAAGCTGGAGAAACTCAGCAGGTGCAGCAGGATCTAAGGAGCGAAGGAGATAGGTGACGTTTCGGGTCAAAACCCTTCTTCAGACCATTCGGAGCACTGCCTAATGGATTAACGTCAGCTCTTAGATTGTTTACCAAATTGTTAAAACCTGTTCTAGGGCTACTCCGAGTTCAGGGTCATGTGGTAATGGCCTATTTAGATGATATCTTGATTGTCGCAAAAACTCGGGATGCAGCTGAATCATTTGTTTCAGTTGTTAAACTCACTTTTGAGCAATTGGGGTTAATTATTCATCCAGATAAATCCAAAGTAACACCAGATAAAATTATTGATTACTTGGGCTCCACCATTAACTCAGATCACATATTAGTGACTCTGCCCAGTGATAAAAAGCAGCAGTTAATTGAAGGTTGTATCAAGCTCCTTGGTGAACAACGACCTTCAATTAGACAGGCGGCCAGTTTAATTGGTAAGTTGGTGGCTAGTTTTCCAGCTGTGCAGTTTTGACCTCTGCATTATCAACACTTACAATGAGCAAAGGAACAAGCTCTAAGGACATGTGCAGGTCATTTTGACAGGCCCATGAGGTTACCAGCTGAAGCCATTTCAGAAATACAATGGTGGATCACAAATGTCTCAAGTGCTTCCAGGGAAGTTTTGGTTGAACCACCTTCCATAGTCTTACAGACTGATGTTACTACTCTAGGTTGCGGTGCTACTGATATGTCTTCCAGTTGTGGAGGCAGATGGAATAGTGTTGAGACATCCCTTCTACAATTGTGAGGGATCCATTATTTAGAGCTTTTGGAAACCTTTTATGGACTTAAAGCTTATTGCTCTACCAAGAGTCACTTGCATGTGCAGATTCAATTTGACAACACTACATCACATGGGTGGAGTTAAGTCGGAATCTTGCGACAGATTGGCTAATCATATCTGGAGCTGGTGTACTGACAAAAACATTTGACTTTCAGCAATCTACTTACCAGGTAGATTCAACATAGTGGCAGACACAAGGTCATGCCAATTCAATGCCAACATAGAATGGATGTTGAATCAGGACATATTTAATGATGTTGTTGCTCGATATGGAATGCCAGATATTTTGGTCTCCAAATCTGAGGAAGGACATTATTGCCATAGAGGGTGTGCAGGGAAGGTTCACCAGACTGATTCCTGGGATGTCAGGACTGTCTTATGAAGAAAGACTGGATAGACTCGGTTTATATTCTCTAGAATTTAGGAGATTGAGAGGGGATCTTATAGAAACTTACAAAATTCTTAAGGGGTTGGACAGGCTAGATCCAGGAAGATTGTTCCCGATGTTGGGGAAGTCCAGGACAAGGGGTCACAGCTTAAGGATAAGGGGGAAATCCTTTAAGACCAAGATGAGAAATACTTTTTTCACACAGAGAGTGGTGAGTCTCTGGAACTCTCTGCCACAGAGGGTAGTTGAGGCCAGTTAATTTGCTATATTTAAGAGGGAGTTAGATGTGGCCCTTGTGGCTAAGGGGATCAGAGGGTATGGAGAGAAGGCAGGTACGGGATACTGAGTTGGATGATCAGCCATGATCACATTGAATGGCGGTTCAGGCTCAAAGGGCCGAATGGCCTACTACTGCACCTATTTTCTATGTTTACCCAGAAGCAGTACATCTCGATAAGAAAGTGGGAGGTGCTTTGTTTATGGCAGAATATTTCATATCAAACTGCAGGCATCCCAGACGTGCTGGAGTTCTTGTCAACTCTCTATTTCGATCATAAGTTAAGCTATAGTGCAATTGGTATAGCCAGAAATGCTCTGTCCTCATATTTACCCTCGTAGTCCGAATTATATCCTTTAGTTTCTCGATTTATGAAGGGAGTTTTTAATTCCAATCCTCCTCGGCCCAGGTATTCGGTTATCTGGAATGTAAGCGAGGTTCTTATGCCCCTTCATCAGTGGGCTCCTGACACAGTCCTGTCTTTGCCCAAACTCACCATGAAGGTAGTCATGCTTATGACATTGGTTTCAGCCCAACTTGTGCAGACATTACAGAAGCTGGGACTAGATATGATGAATGTATCGGCAGATGCCATTACTTTTTATATCTATGATTTGCACAAGCAGAGTAGAATTGGGGTGACAGGGTGTAAGATTATCTTTTCGGCATACCTCATGGATTCCTGCCTGTGTGTAGTGTCATGTTTGTTATATTACATTGAGGTTATCTGAACCCTAAGAGGAGAGGAATCAGCATTATTTATTAACCACAAAAAAGCGCATAGAAAGGTGTCGGTTCAAACTATTTCAAGATGACTAAAGCAGGTGCTGGTTTACGCTGGGATTGACACTGACAAATTTAAATCTCATTCCACCAGGGCGGCATCAACTTCAGCGGCCAGGGCAATGGATGTCCCTATAGACCATATCCTCATGGCCGCAGGATGGTCCAGTGAACTGATGCTCCAAAAATGTTATCATAAGCCGATTGCCATATCGGGGGTATTTGCTGATTCTGTTTTAAGTTCAGTTTTATAGTTCCCCTGAGATAGAAGGGGTTACTATTGTTTCTTTATAAATAAACCGTTAATTCATTTCAAGCAATGTTATGCTTGATGCATTATTGACTCATTTCTCATTGTGAGTCAATCAATGCAGTGAGACGCCAGGATTTGAATCGGCGGCATGAAATCACAGAGCTTTGAAATCTTCATGTAGTCACTCACATGACTCCGAAGTAAAATAGTAAGATTAAACCAGAACTTACCAGTTTGAATTTTGATCGTTATTTTATGAGGAGTTACGATGAGGGACTACACGTCCTCCGCTCCCAGCCCTCAGAAACGTCATCTGTTAGTTCTAGTCTTCTTTCATCTTACTATTATACTTCAGTCACTATTACCTGTGCTTTCACACCGCTGTTTTGAAGATTGATGTGCTTGCGACTGGACAGGGTTCTTCTTCACATATTCCCTCATTGTAACTCCTCATAAAATAACAATCAAACTTCAAGCTGGTAAGTTCTCGTTTAATCTTACTATTATCGGCTACAATGCTGTGGAATGAGAAGGATGAGATAGACACTGACATTTGAAATAGTAAATTGAAGGCTGAGACTGAATTTGGTTAAATTGGAACATTTATTGTGGTTTGCTTTAAATTAAAGTCATGCCAGTAGGGAAATCTGGACTGAACCCAGCTGAAATTTATATGATTACCCCGTCATCAGATATACGTATTATATCATCGTGTGAGTATGAAGAAGACTGATTAGTGTAGATCCTAGAATAATAAAGAGTATATTAGGGAACAGAGTAGGGATCCAGTAATAGGGTAATATAATAGGACATTATAGGGATACAGTATTGCAGAACTATAGTGAATGTATAGGAAAGCATGAGCGCATGATGGTAATTTGCTTTGTCCCAAGTTTTTCAGGATTTTTAGGTTCGACTGTGAAAGGTGATGGAAGACTGGGCAACAACATGGATGGAAGGAATTCGTGCCCATGAAAACTCGGGAGGTGAAGACACATCAAACGGAACTTGTGAACTTATGCCCATGAAAACTCGGGATGCTTGACAAGATTCTGGGAAGAAACATCATCACCATGGGTTGCTGATAGATGGGAAATGTAATGGACACACATGTATATCTGATTGATTAGTTATCATTTATGATGATAGTTACCATGAATGATAAAAGGTGGGGAATGTTAATATTGTCAAAATTAAAGACACCATAAAGTGGAGGATCCCTGCACTTGTCAGAATTGCTTAACCCTTGTCAGCCAAACTTTACAGGCTTTGATTGGTGACAGCCAGTCCAGGCTCAGACTGATAAGCAGGATGGTAAGGGGTCCAGGTGTTCTCGTGGTTTTGCAAATTAACCCTAAATGCATCATTTCTATTGGATTGCAGCAAAAGCATTGTAAATAGTATAATTAATGTTGCATGATGGTCATCCTGTGAATTGATGATTGATCAAACTGTTGAGCCTTGGAGAAATTGTTTGATTCCCAGGGCACATACTTTCAATATTTGTTCTTGGTTGCTTCCTTTGAGAGCTTTCTTTCTCATACAATGTATTGAGCTTCTGTATTATTGGGTTAGGGAAATGTCTGTTATGTATGGGGTTAATCGATATCTGTTATTGGATTATTAAGAGACCACCCCCATGTGGTTCGGCACCTTGAGATCCCAGGACATATAAAAGTCCACTGCCACGAGGTCCAGTGTTGATCATCTGCGACAGCGCTTGGGACTGCGTGACCTTCTGGAGTGACTCTGTTTAAGCGAGGCCTAGAGGGCTTGATGAAACGGATACGAGGATCGAACCCGCGGTGGGATAGGTACAGTAGGTGAACTGTGACACGCTTTTGTTAAAGTAAAGATTAGTTTTTTCAAGTGCTTGATTGAGTGATTTACTGAAACTGGACTGGGGGTTAGCTTAGAAACGAGCAATTATCAAGGACAGGTGTCAGCTTCCTAACTAACAACAGATCACTATTTCTTGGACCACTGCAGATTTCAATATATCAGGCGGTCTCAGCTTTACAAACACCAACCACATAGTGCAACAATCCTGCGCTGCCAGATTTTATCTCTCAATTAAGGTCGGTAAGCAAGACTACCTTGGCAGGCTCATTTTTACTGTCTGCAATCATATCACCAAACTTATTTCTTTGTAACTGGGCTCCATTTTGTCTCCTCTAGTCCAGTCCCTTCACACTGACATCCAAGGCACCTCTTATACTCTCCATCATTTGAATCACTTTCTAATACCCTGGTCCCCAGTAGCTCATCTTTACCATGGACATCCTGTCTCTATACATTGCCATTATTCATCTCTGTCTTATGAACTGTTCTCTTTCTTCCTGAATTTTGTGGCTTCCCCTCTGAGAAATGTTAGTGAGCCCTCACACCATGTCAGCCCTTGGCTCTCTCCATTGTCATAGTGAGGCTGTGCCAATTGGAAGAGTAACATCTCCGATTTCACTAGGATAGGTTATGACCCAGTAAAATGAATATTGAATTTGAGTTTCCGATTACCCACACAACCAACATACTTCCCCCACACACACTCACCTGTCCACATAGGTTTATTCTCATTTTGTTCACCTTTCCCATACGCTCCACCCATTTGGTTTTATTTGTCCATCATATCACCCCCCCCCCCCCCACCACCACCCTTGACCTATTGCCTGATGCTGCTTGACCTATCAAATTCTGCTTTTGTTCTCTGTAAATTATTAATTGTTTAACTGTTTGAAATATGAGATTGACAATTAATTTCCTGCTTCATCTTCATTTAAAATGAGCTGTTCATCTCTGCTACTTGAAAAATTGTTATTGCCACTTGTAATTAATACAGCCAAGACTCTCGAGATCTCCAATTAAGCAAAGGCAAGTCTAGAGAAGCTCAGAAATATTGAGATCATTGTTGTCAATATCCTAATGGATGATGAAGCTGCAGGATAAATACGTTCAAATAAGTATTTAGTGTATAATTAAAGTTCTTAAATCTGTGGTTACCATAATTAATATTTCAATCATCAACAACGACACAGTCAGTGAATCCATTTTTTTTCAATTTGCAGATGAATAGAGAATGGAAGTGGCCAAATATATAATCCAGTGAGGTTTGAATGTCAAAATTAAATAATTTTACAAAATATATAGTTTAATTTATATACTAGACTAAGTGGGATCCATTGGGTCTCAGTCACATGGGAGACCTGGTCCCCCAACGCAATATTCCACCACTCACTCATTGCTCCTAACTGTGTAGGTGCGGCTGACGGGTTCCCATTGTGACGCACCTGATCCCCGTCCTCCTCTCACCACCCCCACTCCACCCTTTGCCCTTCCCCCTCCCCCCACTCACTCACTCCATCTCCCCTCAACTCCGTCCATCCACCCGTCAATTGCATTCCCATTGTGACGCAGAACACGCAGGTATTACTGCGCAGGCGCAGCTGACGGGCATGGAAGTGGAAAAGAGATTTATTAAAGCTTAAAATGTGAATAACTTAAAATATAACAACAATTTAAATGTTAAAGATGAGATTTATTTAGTCAATTTTTTCTTGTTGCGTCTCCTGTTGTGTTCTGCAGTAGTGGGAGGGGCACAGTTTCAGGTGTGGCTGTCAGGAGCCGGTATGGGAGGGGCGAGCATCCTGCAACCAGGGGCGGGGCATGGCTTCAGGCAGGAGCTGTCTGCGGCCAGTGTGGGCACGCCCTGGGGCCGGTGGAGGGAGAAGGTATCAGGCGGGGCCTGTCGGGAGGCAGTGTGGAGGGGGGAGCGCTGCCATGGCCTACCGCTCTAGGATGCTCTCCCCCCCCCCCCCCCCCGACAGCCCTTCCTGCAGCCATCCGCCTCCCCCCCCCCCCCCCCCCCCCCCCCCACCCACTGTAGGATATCACTCCCCCCCCCTCCCCCACCGGCTGTTGCTTGAAGACATCCCGTCCCCAGCTGCAAGATACGTCCCCCTCCACTGGCCCCACTGGCCCCTCTCTGAAGCCATCCCCACCCAGGGGCCTGCAGCTGGGGACAGAGATGGCTTCAGGAGGGGGCCGGTGGAGAGCATCCTACAGCCTGGGATGGGACTGCTTCAGGCAAGGGCTGGTGGTGGGGAGAGTGTCCAGCAGCAGGGGAGGGGGATGGCTTCAGGTGCGGGCCATCAGTGGGGGGAGCGGCCTTTAGTTGGGGACGGGACGGCTTCTGGCGGGGGATGTCAGGGACCGGTAGGGGGTGCGTCCTGCAGCCGGGGGAGGGGCACAGCTTCAGGCAGGAGCTGTCTGGGGCCAGTGTGGGCATGCCCTGGGGCCGGGGGAGGGAGAAGGTATCAGGCGGGGCCTGTCTGGAGCCAGTGTGGAGGGGGTTGAGCGTTCCTGTGGCCTATCGCAGCTGTGGCCTACCACTGCCATAGCCTACCGCTGCCTATCCCTGCCAGCAGCCTACAGCTGCTGCTGTCTACCCCTGACTATCGCTGTTGTGGCCTACCGCAACCGCTATGACCACTGCCATGGCCTATCGCTGTCGTGGCCTACCGCTGCCATAGCCTACTGCTGCCGCTCCCAACCGGCTTCAGGTGCAGAGCATCCTGCAGCTGGGGACAGGACCGCTTCAGGATGGGGCCAGTGGGGGGGAGCGTCCTGCAGTGGGGGAGGGTGACGGCTTCAGGCGGGGCCTATCGGGGGCCAGTGGGAAAAGAGTGTCCTGCAGCCAGGGGGGTGTGGGGGGGAGAGAGGGGGTTGTGGGAAGGGGGGATTGTGGGGATGTATATGTGGGGGTGGAAAAGGCTCAGAGAAAATGCGGGGGTTGTGGGGGACAGGGAGGTTGTGGGGGGGAGGGTGGCAGGAGCCAGCACAGGGGACCAGCGGGGAAGGGGCTGGAGTTGGAGCTGATGGTGCGATGGGGTCTCAAAGCGGGCATTGGTCACTGGATGTTTTCTTCCGGTGGGATCAGAGTTTCCGTTTGGCGGCATCTCCAACTCCATGCCGGGCTGGGCTGAGTTGTGTGGGCCACTTCTGGTCCCTCCGAAAATTGTGTCCGGTTGGAAACTTCGTCGGCCATCCTCAGCTCCAGTAAAGATGCGCTGGCGCAGGAAGGAGCGGACTGTCCGCGGAGTAACAGGAGGAAAAAAAATCGACATGCTGCTGACTGGCAGGTGGAGATCGATCTGCACACGCACGGTTTTTAAGATTTTTAAACATTGCTAACTTTTACATTGGACCACCGATCAGAACAACAAAACTTGGTGCACTCGCAACACAGGAGAACGGTGAGTATGCTGGTGAAAAATCGTAGTGCTATTGTGTACATTTTTTGCACAACTAGAAAGACTGCGCAAACTGGAATATAACAAGATCAGAGCTTTAGTTATGTATAGAATAGAATACTAGTACTGTATTTGGGTCATTGTCATCATTCAATGAATGAATCAGTTTATTGGCCAAATATTCATATACAATGAATTTGCCTTGGTGCCCTGTCCGCAAGTGACAATGACATGCAGTGACAGATATGAATGACACATAAAACATTAAACATTAATAATAAAACATATAGATTAAACATGTGAATTATATAAAATACCAGAGCAAAAAGAGGCTAAAGATTTTTGGTTATTGAGTAGAACTACTTGTGGAATAAAGCTGTTTTTATGTCTGGGTGTGGCAGCTTTGACAGTCCAGAGTCGCCTTCCAGAGGGAAGTGAATCAAAGAGTTTGTGGCCAGGGTGAGAGGGGTCAGATATGATCTTACCCACTCACTTCTTGGCCCTTGCAGTGTACAGTCAGTCAATGGAAAGAAGGTTGCAGCCACTAACCTTCTCAGCTGATCGGACGATTCACTACAGCCTCCAGATGTTGTGCTTGGTGGCTGAGCCAAACCAGACTATGATGGAGAAGGTGAGGACAGACTCTACGATGGCCGTATAGAATTGGACCATCATTGCCTGTGGCAGATTGTGCTTCCTCAGCTGCCGCAGGAAGTACATCCTCTGTTGTGCCTTTTTGACTGTGGAGTCGATGGTAGATCCCCCTTTAAGGTCTTTGGAGACGATGGTTCCAAGGAACTTAAAAGACTCCACAGATGTGACTGTGGTGTTGTTGGTGGTGAGTGGGGTGAGGGGAGAGGGAGCTCACCTAAAGTCTACTATCAATTCCACTGTCTTAAGAGCATTGAGCTCCAGGTTGTTGCATGGCACCAGGCCGCCAGCTGTGTCGCTTCCTGTCTGTAGGCGGATTCTTTCCCATCCTGGATCAGTCCAATCAGTGTTCCAATTCAAATTGGAAATGTTTCTGATAGGAGAGGGAAAGAAAAACTATACATCACTAAAATGGTGAGGTCGAAGGATTTTGAGATATGGCTCTTCTTCAGCTTTGCAATGTGGAGGAATATTGTAGGGAAACCGGAGAGATTGGAAATGAAGGGGGAAAAAATAAAGTTGGATTTTTTTTAAGGAACAAGGCCACGTGGTTTGGGAGGAGGTTATGGGCTATGGTGCAGAGTGTGATGCTGAGATTAAAGATTAGTCATTTGCAGAGCGAATAGAAGAGGCTAAATGACCTACTCCTGCTTTGCAATGTAGAAACAGAGAGAAACGTAAAATATTTAGACTGAAGAAGGGTCTCGACCCAAAACGTCTCCCATCCCTTCTCTCCAGAGATGCTGCCTGTTCTGCTGAGTTACTCCAGCATTTTGTGTCTACCTTCAAAATATGTAGACTGTTCCTTCCAAAGAAATATTGTATGTAACATGGGCCAAAATAGATTATCTGCACTGCTACATCCTATGATTAGACAATAGACTAATGAATGAATTTGAATTTCCCCTTCATTTCCAATCTCTCCGGTTTCCCTACAATATTCCTCCACATTGCAAAGCTGAAGAAGAGCCATATCTCAAAATCCTTCGACCTCACCATTTTAGTGATGTATAGTTTTTCTTTCCCTCTCCTATCAGAAACATTTCCAATTTGAATTGGAACACTGATTGGACTGATCCAGGATGGGAAAGAATCCGCCTACAGACAGGAAGCGACACAGCTGGCGGCCTGGTGCCATGCAACAACCTGGAGCTCAATGCTCTTAAGACAGTGGAATTGATAGTAGACTTTAGGTGAGCTCCCTCTCCCCTCACCCCACTCACCACCAACAACACCACAGTCACATCTGTGGAGTCTTTTAAGTTCCTTGGAACCATCGTCTCCAAAGACCTTAAAGGGGGATCTACCATCGACTCCACAGTCAAAAAGGCACAACAGAGGATGTACTTCCTGCGGCAGCTGAGGAAGCACAATCTGCCACAGGCAATGATGGTCCAATTCTATACGGCCATCGTAGAGTCTGTCCTCACCTTCTCCATCATAGTCTGGTTTGGCTCAGCCACCAAGCACAACATCTGGAGGCTGTAGTGAATCGTCCGATCAGCTGAGAAGGTTAGTGCAGGAGTAGGCCATTCGGCCCTTCAAGCCAGCACCGCCATTCAATGTGATCATGGCTGATCATCCCCAATAAGTACCTCGTTCCTGCCTTCTCCCCATAGCAAGAATGTCCTTCCTCAAATTAGGGGACCAAAACTGTACACAATACTTCAGGTGTGGTTTCACTAGGGCTCTGTACAACTGCAGAAGGACCACTTTGCTCTTATATTCGATTCCTCTTGTTAGAAAGGCAAACATGCCATTTGCTTTCTTCATTGCCTGCTGTACCTGCATGCTTACTTTCATAGACTGATGTACAAGGACCCCCAGATCCCGTTGTACTTCCCCTTTTACCAACTTGACGCCATTTAGAGAGTAATCTGCCTTTCTGTTTTTGCTACCAAAGTGGATAACCTCACATTTATCCGCATTAAACTTAATCTGCCATGCATCTGCCCACTCCCCCAACCTGTCCAAGTCACCCTGCACTCCCATAGCATCTTCCTCACAGTTCACACTGCCACCCAGGTTTGTGTCATCTGCAAATTTGCTGCGGTCCCAGCACCGAGCCTTGTGGTACCCCACTAGTCATCATCCCCAACCAACCAGGTCCTGTCGCCTTGCCCCATCTCTCCCCACATCCTAGTCATTCTACTAATTCCCCTGTTCGCTTCCTTGCATCCCTGCCATTAGCTCATCTTCTCCAGCCAACAATGGGCCATTATGGGCTCCACCCTCCCTGAGCTCCTCTGTTGCCTGCCGTGAATTGTATTGGCCTTTTCTTGCCTCCAGTCCCACCCCCCCCCCCCCCCCCCCCCACCCCCATGCCTTTATTTTTCAGTCTGAAGAGGAGTTCCGACCCGAAGCATCACCTATTCCTTTTCTCCAGAGATGCTGCCTGACCCGCAGAGTTACCCCAGCATTTTGTGTCTATCTTCAATATAATTCAGCATCTGCAGTTTTTCCTGCACAGATTCAGTCAATATCAGGAAACATGATTCACAAAAGGATAAATGGAACACTTGGAATTGAGATAATGGGGTGAGCAGAGACTCTCCAGGCAGTTCCCCTGATAGATAAACACTACCATGCGGTAATATACGTTCCCCCCTGTGACCTGTGTGGGTTTTTTCAGGGAGCTCTGGTTTCTTCCCACACTTCAAGGATATACAGATTTGTAGGTTAATTGGCTTGGTAACATCGTAAATTGTCCCTAGTGTGTGTGTCGGATCATGTTAGTATGCGGGGATCGCTGGTCAGCGTGGACACGCTGTATCTCTCAATTAAACTAAATTTGTGAGTTGCTCTGAGTTATCTGATCACAGATAGGGGGCACCAGAGGAGAATGGTGAGGTACGTTGGGTGAGCAACGAAGAGACATGCTTGCCTCCTTGGAGACCAAAGGAACTCAAATTCACTTAATTAAATACATTTCAAAGGAAATATCTGCTAGCATTAATGGTGACCTCAGAAGCTGGATTTAAGGATGGAATCCTTAAATCCAGCTTCTGATTCATCCTGATTCATCACCTGGTGAACCTGCATGCAATTTCAGAAGGCAATTGACACTTAAGTGTCAACTGAAGTGGCCTAGCAAGCTATTGCACTCAAAGAAAATTAGACATAACATTCTGGTGCCCATATCTTGCAAATTAATCGCAAAACACTAGAAGAAATTTAATTTACTTCAGTGCCTCTAGGCGAGATAGAAGAAAATGTATCTTGTTTCTCGTCATGATCTGATGGTCCATACTGGAAAGTATGCACAGGGGATGCAGTGATGCAGACAATTATTGCCATAGCTTACGCATAAAGAGATGTAAATTACGAAAACTAATGGAGGGTAACACCACATACCTTCACTGATGGGTGGAAGGAAATTAGATGGGGCAAAAGAGTAACTTGAAATTATTTTTCAGTCCTTCCACTGACAGCCGTCCATTTTTCCATATTAGCGATAATCTACCTTTATTAAGGTCAAGGTTTCAAGGTCAGTTTATTGTCACAAGCACCAATTAAGATGCAGTGAAATTTGAGTTATCATACAGTCATCTTGAGTCAAAAGCAGCAATACACACAACCACATAAGCTAATGTAAACATCCATCACAGTGGATTCCACGTTCCTCACTGTGATGGAAGGCAATATAGTTCAATCTTCTTCCTCTTGTTCTCCCACGGTCAGGGCAGTCAAACCATCTGCAGTCAGGGCGATCAAAGCCCCCGCAGTCGACAATCGAAGCCCCTGTCTGGGTGATTGAAACTCCCACGTCGGGGCAGTTGAAACTCTCTCATGGAGCTCCCGAGTCGATCTCTTCTTACCAAACCGTGGGTTTCACGATGTCTACAGGCCCCGCGTTTGGAACTTCAATCCCCGGCAAAGAGATTGCAAGCTCCAAGATGTTAAAGTCCCACAGACTCCTGCGGCTTGGAGTTGGTCTCCAGGAAAGGCCGCCAACTCCACGATGTTTGACCACAGTGCGGGCGGAGATACGATACGGAAAGAAATAGCATCTCCGTCAAGGTAAGAAATTGAAAAATAGTTTCCCCAACCTCCCCCCCCCCCCCTAAACCTCCCCCCTAAACCTCCTTCCCCCCCCCCCCCCCCCCCCCATACATAAAACAAACCAAAGAACATTAAAACAGACTTTTTGACACGTACTAAAAATAAGCAGTCTTGTTGTGCGTGGCCCCTTGGGCAAGAGTGACCATAATATGGTTGAGTTCTTCATTAGGATGGAGAGTGACAAAATTAAGTCAGAAACAAGGGTTCTGAACTTGAACAAAGGTAACTTTGAAGGTATGAGATGTGAATTGGCCAAGATAGACTGGCAGGTGATTCTTAAAGGGTTGACAGTGGATGTGCAATGGAAGGTATTTAAAGACTGCATGGATGAAGTACAAAAGTTGTTCATACCAGTTTGGCAAAAGAATAAATCGGGGAAGGTGGTGCATCCATGGATAACAAGGGAAATCACGGATAGTATAAAAACAAAAGATGAGGCATACAAATTAGCCAGAAAAAGCAGCCTACCGGAGGACTGGGAGAAATTCAGAATGCAGCAGAGGAGGACAAAGGGCTTAATTAGGAAAGGGAAAATAGATTATGAAAGGAAACTGGCAGGGAACATAAAAACTGACTGCAAAAGTTTTTATAGATATGTGAAGAGAAAGAGACTAGTTAAAACTATTTTTCTGCCGGAAATAGCAGTGGAACGGGGGTCAAATAAGATGGAGGAACTGAGTGAAATCCAGGTTAGCCGGGAGGTGGTGTTGGGTAAATTGAACGGATTGAAGGCCGATAAATCCCCAGGGCCAGATAGTCTGCATCCCAGAGTACTCAAGGAGGTAGCCACAGAAATAGTGGATGCATTAGTGATAATTTTTCAAAATTCCTTAGATTCTGGAGTAGTTCCTGAGGATTGGAGGGTAGCTAATGTAACCCCACTTTTTAAAAAAGGAGGGAGAGAGAAAGCGGGGAATTAAAGACCAGTTAGTCTAACATCGGTAGTGGGGAAACTGCTAGAGTCAGTTATTAAAGATGGGATAGCAGCGCATTTGGAAAGTGGTGAAATCATTGGACAAAGTCAGCATGGATTTACGAAAGGTAAATCATGTCTGACAAATCTGATAGAATTTTTTGAGGATGTAACTAGTAGAGTGGATAAGGGAGAACCAGTGGATGTGTTATATCTAGACTTTCAGAAGGCTTTCGACAAGGTCCCGCATAAGAGATTAGCATACAAACTTAAAGCACACGGTATTGGGGGTTCAGTATTGATGTGGATAGAGAACTGGCTAGCAGACAGGAGGCAAAGTGTAGGAGTAAACGGGTCCTTTTCAGAATGGCAGGCAGTGACTAGTGGGGTGCCGCAAGGCTCAGTGCTGGGACCCCAGCTATTTACAATATATATTAATGATTTGGACGAGGGAATTCAATGCAACATCTCCAAATTTGCAGATGATACCAAGCTGGGGAGTATAGTTAGGTGTGAGGAGGATGCTTGGAGGCTGCAGGGTGATTTGGATAGGCTGAGTGAATGGGCAGATGCATGGCAGATGCAGTATAATGTGGATAAATGTGAGGTTATCCACTTTGGTGGCAAAAACATGAGGGTAGACTATTATCTGAATGGTGGCAGATTAGGAAAAGGGGAGGTGCAACGAGACCTGGGTGTCATGGTACACCAGTCATTGAAAGTAGGCATGCAGTTGCAGCAGGCAGTGAAGAAAGCCAATGGTATGTTAGCATTCATAGCGAAAGGATTTGAGTATAGGAGCAGGGAGGTTCTACTGCAGTTGTACAGGGTTTTGGTGAGGCCACACCTGGAGTATTGCGTACAGTTTTGGTCTCCAAATCTGAGGAAAGACATCCTTGCCATAGAGGGGGTACAGAGAAGATTCACCAGACTGATTCCTGGGATGTCAGGACTTTCATATGAGGAAAGATTGGATAGACTCGGCTTGTACTCGCTGGAATTTAGAAGATTGAGGGGGGATCTTATAGAAACTTACAAAATTCTTAAGGGGTTGGACAAGCTAGATGCTGGAAGATTGTTCCTGATGTTGGGGGAGTCCAGAACAAGGGGTCACAGTCTAAGGATAAGGGGGAATTCCTTTAGGACCGAAATGAGGAAAACATTCTTTACACAGAGAGTGGTGAGTCTCTGGAATTCTCTGCCACAGAAGGTAGTTGAGGCCAGTTCATTGGCTATATTTAAGAGGGCGTTAGATGTGGCACTTGTGGCTAAAGGGATCAGGGGGTATGGAGAGAAGGCAGGTACGGGATACTGAGTTGGATGATCAGCCATGATCACATTGAATGGCGGTGCAGGCTCGAAGGGCTGAATGGCCTACTCCTGCACCTATTTTCTATGTTTCTATAACAAAAATAAGAAAGGACAGACAGACTGTTGGCGAGGCTCAGGACCAAAAAGGGAGTCTGTCGCTGAGTAAGAAGATGAAGATTATTTTCTTATCATTTGATGAGTAGATTGATAAGATACCTAAAAGCTTGAGAGGAGAGAAACTGTGTTTGAAATTGACTGTGAAGTAAGAGATTTTCAATCTGCTGGGTTAATTAAAAATAGCCGCTGTTATCTCTTTTCATACAGCTAGACTAATGGCAAATTCTTTGCAGAGAAAACAAAGATTTTCTTGTGGATATTTGAAGGATAACAAGTACATTTCTCATTTTAATGAAGTTGCTGTGGTTAACTTACTGGTGGAAGAGCTTTTAACCATTAGATAATTTCAACAACATTTCTCTATGGACATGTGGTCAAATTCTCATCTTTATTTTGCTGCTGCTTTCAATTTTACTTTGGAGTCACATGAGTGACTACGTGAAGAAGCTGCGACACATGTATGTGCATCATTACATCCGACGCATGGCACACCGACGGTTGGAGAGCGCAGCTCCACCAGCGGTAATTAGCAAACCCGCAAGTTAGTCAATTTCAAACTTTCCCTGTGAATATGTAAACTCTTTAAGTCAGACTTGGAAACCAGCGGGAGTTAGTGGTATGGAGGGTGTTTTTAAGAAAACTGTCTGTAGTAGGAGCGTAACGCGCGGGCCCGCGGTTGCCGCTCGCTGATCGGGTCAGGAGATAACAGCTGCAGTAACGCCGGCTCCTATACCGGCTGCTGTTCTACTGGCAGCTCAACTGCCTCCATCAGTTCCAGTGCTTCAGGGCACTGAGGGCACTCCACCAGGGAGGAAGGCCAAGAGAAAATCTCTCAGGCCTGTTTTATCTGACGGGTATGATGATGAGGAAGACTTCCCTGCTGTTAATAAAAAGGTATGGGAACGGCTCGATCAGATGGAGAAGATGCTCCAAACTCTAACGAGCCATGAAATTTTTCAATAGGGGTCGAATGCCCCTAGGATTCCACAGGCAGCCTCACATAGAAGCCCATACAGTGAAGACTACACTGCTTATGAATACCCGTGGGAATCACCCTCTCCAGCACCTCATTTAGGGCTGGAAGAGACCTCCCTGGAGCAAGACTTGGGAGAGCCAGGGCAGGAGGAGTCTGATCCTGAAGTTGGTGTCACTGCTTTTGAGCACACACCAAAGCACATGAGCCATGCTCCAGGTGTCCCGGACGTAGCAAGGAACTTTGCTATTCCGGAAGGTTTTCGACAAGGTCCCACATGATGTGGATAGTGAACTGGCTGGCAGACAGGAAGCAAAGGGTAGGAGTAAATGGCTCATTTTCAGAATGGCAGGCAGTGACTAGTGGGTTACCGCAAGGCTCAGTGCTGGGAACCCAGCTATTTACAATATATATTAATGATTTGGACGAGGGAATTGAATGCAACATCTCCAAGTTTGCGGATGACACTAAGCTGGGAGGTAGTGTTAGGTGTGAGGAGGATGCTAGGCGGCTTCAAGGTGACTTGGATAGGCTGGGTGAGTGGGCAAATGCATGGCAGTTGCAGTATAATGGGGATAAATGTGAGGTTGTCCACTTTGGTGGCAAAAACAGGAGGGTAGACTATTATCTGAATGGTGGCAGATTAGGAAAATGGGAGATGCAACGAGACCTGGGTGTCATGGTACACCAATCATTGAAAGTAGGCATGCAGGTGCAGCAGGTAGTGAAGAAAGCAAATGGTATGTTAGCATTCATAGCGAAAGGCTTTGAGTGCAAGAGCAGGGAGGTTCTACTGCACTTGTACAGGGTTTTGGTTAGACCACACCTGGAGTATTATGTACAGTTTTGGTCTCCAAATCTGAGGAAAGACATCCTTGCCATAGAGGGGGTACAGAGAATGTTCACCAGACTGATTCCTGGGATGTCAGGACTTTCATATGAGGAAAGACTGGATAGACTTGGCTTGTGCTGGCAATAATTTAGAAGATTGAGGGGGGATCTTATAGAAACTTACAAAATTCTTAAGGGATTGGACAGGCTAGATGCAGGAAGATTGTTCCCAATTGGGGAGGTCCAGAACAAGGGGTCACAGTTTAAGGATAGGGGGGAATTCCTTTAGGACTGAGATGAGGAAAACATTTTTCATACAGAGGGTGGTGTCTCTGGAATTCTCTGCCACAGAAGGTAGTTGAGGCCAGTTCATTGGCTATATTTAAGAGGGAGTTAGATGTGGCCCTTGTGGCTAAGGGGATCAGGGGGTATGGAGAGAAGGTAGGTACAGGATACTGAGTTGGATGATCAACCATGGTCATATTGAATGGCGATGCAGGCTCAAAGGGCCGAATGGCCTACTCCTGCACCTATTTTCTATGTTTCTATGTTTGATCAATGGGGTATGCTTTAAAGTTTACTTTGGTTCCGGCCATCCCTGGCCTGCTTTGCTTGATTTAATCATACACATGAAACGTAATGTTATCTGCAGAAGGATACATGTTATCTAGTCGTAACTTTTGCAATGTTTGCACTCGTTGCGCTGATACTAGTGCCATGAGCATAACCACATTAAGTGTTAACTGCTGAAAAGACAGTGACCTAATTTGAGCCTATTGGCAAAGCAGTGTGAGAACCATACTGACATCCCAGATTTCTGTACATCTAGGTTTAGGAGGGTTCTTGTTAAAGATTCCTCTCAAGAATCCGGACACTAACGAATGAGACCCGATAGATTATTGTTCTGAAACCTGCCCTAAATACGAGGACAAAGCACTCCGAACGCTATTAATGGCATTATAGCTCAAGTTTTCATCAAAATGCAATGTAGCAAGGAACTCCAATACATCTGGTATGTTTGCAGTATGATAAGATATATCTGACTGCAAGCAAAACATCTCCCATTTCTTAATATGAGACACATATTGTTTTTTAGAGCTAGCTCTCCAAACTGTAGTTATCACATCCATGGTCCTACTCGACAGTTCAAGGCCTTGGAATGGTCTGGTCAGAACCTGCAGATTAACAAATTAATACGATCATGTAATGGATGACTTTCTCCTGTTACTGGATGCACTAACTAACTGAACTTGCAACACAAACCAAAGAAGGTTCTGGGTGATGATTAAGTTGAATGGAGCTGGCTAATTGCAGGGCAATAAGATGATTTTACACATATTAAGAGAATAATCACTGTGATATTCTACTTCCAATCATCTCTCTCTATATTACATCATTTTCTAATAAAAGTACACTTAGATATAATGTATTTTTGGATAGTTTTATTTAGTTTAGTTTATTATTGTCACGTGTACTGAGGTACAGTGAAATGCACTTGTTTGCCTGCTATCCAGTTAAAGAAAACACTATACATGATTATAATCAAGCCGTCCGGCAAAGATTAAGAATAAAGGTTAAAACATATAGTGCAAGATAAAGCCTGATTAGAGATGGTCAAAGGTGACCCTTGTAGTCCCTCTTTCTCCATCCCCTCACCCCCTCCCCACCCTGGTCGACTTGCTAATTTCACTGTTCTTATCCCTTCATTTTGAACTCCTCCTCACCCAACAATGGACCATTGTTGGCTCTTTGGTCATCGGAGCAGTCTGCTTGTTCTGTACCTTCTCATACATCTAATTTCCCTCTCCCCTGACTCGCAGTCTGACGAAGGGTGTCGACCCAAAATGCCACCTATTCCTTTTCTCCAGAGATGCTGCCTGACCCACTGAGTTACTCCAGGTTATGTCTATTTCCAACAAGCTACATGGCAGGTCTGAACTACACTCGTGAAAGGTTCTTCTAAAGCAGTGCACAAACTACAAACTGAGATAGTTGTTTAAACCGTTCTTATCCACTCTGACTGGTGAGAGTTCGACTGCATTTTTTGACCACCTCTCTGCTCTGAGCCGCGCCGAACAGCTCAGGGACTTGACCCTAAACTCCGACACCTGAGTTTGAAGAGATGCTAAGTATTAGGACTTTCCTATTAAAGGAATCCTATTATTTCCTATCTCACTGAGACTCATCCTACTCAATTGCATGGACATAGATAGCACCCACTAATTATTAGAGCTTGGAACCTGCACTACTGCAAGAGCGGCACAGTGGCGCAGTGGTAGAGTCGCTGCCTTACAGTGCAGAGACATGGGTTTGATTCTGTCTACAGTTGCTGGTTGTATGGAGCTTGTACAATCTCCCTGTGACTATGTGGGTTTTCCTGCGTGCTCCGATTTCCTCCCACACTCTAAAAACATGCAGGTTTATAGGTTGATTGGCTTTGGTTAAAAATTGTAAAATTGTCCCTAGTGTGTTGGATAGTATTAGTGTATGTGGTGATCGTTGGTCGGTGTGGACTCAGTTGGTCAAAGGGCTTGTTTCCACGCTATAGGTCTAAAGTCTACTATTAATCCTCCACCATTGTGCCACAATAGCCAGAAATACCCTTCCATAAAAACCTCCTGCGTCTGTGTAATTAAAAGTTTTCTTTTAGGCTTTTTGATTTTTCCGAACTTTTCCATCTTTTATGCTTTAGTGAGTCAATATGTTCCTTCCGTGCGTTTGGTGAAACACAAAGTGTTAAATGTTGTGGTAGCCAATATCATCAGCAGCATTCACAGGAAGTTATTAATCCAACTTGCTTTGATCATCACTAACATGGATGAGACGTGTGTAGGAAAGTAGCCCCCGTAAACCATGATAATTGAGGAGAAAGGGAAACTAAACAAATATCGATGAGACAAGCAGCCTATTGCTTTGGTAGACAATCTATTTTTACTTGGTGAATTTCAGACTCGAGGCTCAGTCCGTGCTGACTCAGCTGATTGTAGTCATAATAAGAAGGCAGCTGCTAAATTCAGACCCGATATTCCTGAGCCAGTTGTTGGATAATGAAATACAATCCTAATTCCTACCAATGTCAAGCACTAAAAAGTGCTTTATTTTGACACAAAATCTTCCAGCCAACTTGGATCAATAGGTTGTGTAAATGATTTCCAGACTCAGTACATGATTCAAACACATCTTTAATCAGCACTAAAACTTAACAACATGAAGGATGATTAGTTGTCAACACATCCTGGTTACTGTAGCTGCCAGTGCTGGGAAATAGTATTAGTATAAGGATTACAGTGCTGGCTGGTGTGTGATTGGTTAACATGCAACATCAATCTACATCCTTCCCCCCAGAGGTTAGGTGTGAAAGGGCACCCATACCATGTGGTTAAACATACTCACCATATCTGTCTGGTGGCCTACTAACACGGCCCGAGTGCGTGCGGACCAAACCCCCCCCCCCCCCCACTTGAAAGATGAGACGGAGAGCCTGGAGGCGAGAATGACGTGATGGAGGCCTGTAGTGACCGAAAGGAGAAACATGCGGTGGGAGAGCCCCGTGGTTAGTGGAGACCGCGGGACGTGGAGGGGTACAAGGCATGCGGGGACGGGTGGGAGACATTGCAAAAGGTGGCTGGAACTGGAGCGGTGGAGCATAGGGACCAGGTGTTGTCGACTTCTCCGGTATACCGCTCCCTCACAGTCTACCAGGTAAGACCATGGCTCGTCAGTCGGGTTGACCACAGTACCCAGATGGTAATGTCCAGTAGAAGTTTGTAGGTGGACAACCTGACCCAGAAGTAAAGGCTTGAGTGGTCTGCTGGAACTGTCGTATGACCGTTTCTGAATATCGTGCTTCTCTTGTAGACGTTTCTGGATTGTGGCAGGCTTCAGCACCTGAGGAACCAGTTGCTGTTGTGCGATGGGTACCGGAGGCCTCGTCAATCAGTAGCTGTGCTGGCGATCCCAGGATTCCATCCCTGGCAACATTTCTGAGATTCAGATCGAGATAAACGTCCGACTTTGAAATCTGTGCTCGCTCCAGCAAGTGTTTGGCGCTTCTGACAGCGCGTTCAGTGACACCATTACTCTGTGGATACTCGGGACTGCTCGTGACATGCTGGAAGTTCCATCGGTCTGCGAAAAGCTTGAACATGTGGCTGGTGAACTGCCGACCGTTGTCGGTTCTCAGGCTGACGGGAGCGCCAAAGGTGGAGATGTGTCTTTTCAGCTTCTGGATGACCATCTCCAATGTGAGGAAGGTCAGTTGGTCTAGTTCAAACCAATTAGAAAAGGAGTCGACTAGAAAGAGGTAGTGCTTTCCACACCATTCGAAAATGTCCGCCACCAGCGATGTCCAGGGCAGAGCTGGTTTAGGTTGTTGCAGAAGGGGCTGTCGCTGCTGATGAGGCGCAAGGCTGTTGCAAGTGGGGCAGGAGGCTAAGCGGTCCCGGATGTAGCTGGCCATTCCCGGCCAGTAGAACAGACTATGGGCGCGTGCCAGTGTGGCGTCGGCTCTTGGGTGACCGCTATGTGCCTCTTTGAAATATACGTCTTGTAGCGATGAGGGTATCACCACCTTATGACCCTTGATGACAACACCATCCTGAACTACTAGTTCATCACTGACCAGGAAGGACGGGTGCACCTCTGTGGGCATGTTGGATTGTCTGTCTGGCCAGCCTGTTTTGATGATGGAGGAGAGGATTTGAAGCAAAACATCTGTGACTGTGTGCGTGACCAAGGTGCACAGTTGCTTGCTGGAGATGAAGTCGACACCGAGAACCGTAAAATGTTCCTGTTCATAGGGATGTTGTTCGCAAGATCCCCAAGGTGCACGGGAGAGAGTGTCAGCGACGTGCATGTCATTACCATTAGTGTAGGTAATAAAGAAATTGTACCGCTGCAGCTGCATCATCATGCGCTGTAAACGAGCTGACGTGGCATGGATTCGCTTGTTCAGGATTGTCACCAGTGGTTGGTGGTCCGTCTCGACCATGAAGGTGTTGCAAAGATGAAGTCGTGGAATTTGGAGCAAGCAAAAACGACGGCCAACAGTTCCTTCTCGATTTACGCATAGTGCTACTCCATGTCCGTCATGGTGCGAGAGGCATACAAGACGGGTAGTAGAGTGCCCTCGGCAGATGGTTGCAAGCAGGCTGCAGCGAGCCCGAATTTCGAAGCATCGCAGGTGATCATTACCGGACGTTTCAGGTTAAAAAAAAAATTAGAGTCGGTGCACTGGACAGTTTGGACTTTAAGACATCGAAAGCAATCTGATGTTGCTGGAGCCATGACCATGCCGTGTCCTTTTTTGTCAGCTCCCGCAGTGTGGAGCTTAGTTCGCTGAGGTTCAGTATGAACTTGCCGAGATAGTTTAACATGCCCAGAAAACGCTGCAGGCCTTTCACGTCTGTGGGGGCAGGCATTTCTGTGATGGCAGTAGCCTTCTTCGGGTCGGGTTTGAGACCCTTAGGAGTGAAGATCTGGCCGACGTAGGAAACCTCTGGAACCCGGTACTTGCACTTATCAGGTCTTCAATTGGAGGCGTGGGTTCGTATCCCACTTCTGACACCATGTAAATGATTTCCAGACTCAGTACATGATTCAAACACATCTTTAATCAGCACTAAAACTTAACAGCATGAAGGATGATTAGTTGTCAACACATCCTGGCTGCTCTAACTGCCGGTGCTGAGAAATAGTGTTAGTATAAGTATTACAGTGGGGTGGAATTAGAGATGCTGGCTGGTGAGTGTTTGGTTAACATGCAACATCAATCTACAGGTTGTCCTTCCAGATCCAGTCCCAACTAGTTACTGTTCTCTCAGAGTCTAAAGTCAAACTGTGTGTTATCCGTGTGTGAGATTTGCTATATGCTATATCCAGTCTCTCCAAATTGGTTTCTGTCAAGCAGGCCTTTTAAGTTATTTTCCTGAATATAGTGGCTGCTCTATTTAAATCACATGCTCTCCTCCCTTATGAGCTCATTATCTGCTGTGGTGTGTGTGTCACATCTAGTATCAGCTTCATTTTGGTTTCATCCTCACTGGAGCTCCAAATGCTATTAGAAATATGGCTTTGGCAAATTAGTTTTATTGAATTACTTGTCTTCATTCGTCTATTTTTGTGTGCCTACACACCTAATTCTAGCATCCATTTTGTTGATAGAGGTATTGTTCTGGTGCAAGTAAGAATTTCATTGGAACATACGACAATAAAACACTCTTGACCTTTGACTCTTGACTCTCTTGACCCTTCTTCACGTCAGTATCTGCACACGGATGCTCACCATCCTTTGGGTTGAGGTTTTGTGGAAAGCTAGGATGTTCAAAATGGGTTCTGACTGTGATGCACCAATTGTGTATTGCCTAGGTGAGGACTGCTATGTCATTTTACTTCGGAGTAACATGAGTGACTACGTGAAGAACCCCGTACAGCCGTTCGTGCGTCATTGCGTCAGACGTTTTTCGTGCAGATGACTGTGGAGCAGCGCAGCTCCTCCATGGTAAGTCTAAAAAAGTTGCAGGTAAGTGTTATTTTTCTTACCTGTTCTAGGTCTCTGCAGGAACCTCCGGGGTTTTTGCAGTGGATGTTCGCGATAGCCGACGAGGGAACCAGCCTAGGGCTTTGGGGGAAAACCCTGGTCCAACCGCGGAAGCGGAGAGCTGGGAAAGTCGGGTTCGCGATCGGAGTCACTGATAACGCGGTCAGTGACTCCACTCGTTGGGTTCCCGGGTAGGGGAAACCCGAGAATAGTGCGGTTTTAGACCGCAGTAGTCCCTAGGGGATGGGGCTTAACGGACCTGAACGGTCTGCCTGGGTTCCCGGGGAGGATAAACTCAAGCATATGCGGTTCTAGACCGCAGTAGTCCCGGGGACATTGGGTAAAACTAGCTTAAATGGTTAAGCTGGGTTCCCGGTGCAGGGGAAACCCAAATATATGCGGATTACATCGCAGTAGTCCCCAGCGCATGGGATTAAAACAAACCTAAAGGTTAGGCTGGGTTCCCGGTGCAGGGGAAACCCAGGTATATGTGTGGTTCCCAGACCACAGTAGTCCCCAGGTAATGGGGTTAATTCACATAAATCATTAGCCTGCGTGCCATGAGGGTACCGTGGGTATATATTTATATATATATTATATTTATATGGATTCCTGGTGAGGGGAAATTCACCTATGGGGTTCTCAAACTACAATAAACCCCAGGATATGGGGACAACTGACAAAATAGTCAGTACAATTGGGAAAGTTGGGAGATTTCACCTCTAGGAATTAATTTAGAGAGCAGCACTTTTGGGTAGGGCTGCTTCATGGGAATGTCAAGTTATGGCAGTGCCAGCCTATGGGAAAGGCTATGTCAGCAGTACCTTTGTTTAGGACTGCTACTGGGGATGCCAAGCTATGGTAGGCTAGCCTGATGGAGAGGCTGTGCCAGCAGTACCTTTGCTCAGGACTGCTCATGGGGATGCCAAGCTATGGCAGGCTAGCCTATTGGAGAGGCTGTGCCAGCAGCACCTTTGCTCAGGGCTGCTCATGGGGATACCAAACTATGGCAGGCTAGCCTATTGCAGAGACGGTGCCAGCAGTACCTTTGCTCAGGACTGCTCTAAGGGAATGCCAAGTTATGGTAGGCTAGCCTATTGGAGAGGTTATGCCAGCAGCACCTTTGCTCAGGGCTGCTTGATGAGAATGCCAAATCTATGGCAAATACTGGGCTATGGGAAAGTCCGGGCCAGCAGCTACTTTGTTCAGGGCTGCTTCATGGGCACCAGGGGTACCTTGTTAGGGCTGCTTTATGGGAATAGCAGTTTAGTCGGGTATTCCCATTCACAGTGATCATGGGGGATGAGGAGGCATTGTTAGGATAAGGCAATATAACAGAATGATGACAAAAGTATTCAAAGAAAACTATACACAGTTTAAAAGCGCTTGTGCTAAAATCCGCTGTCTAGTCTCAAACTATATTTGAGAAATTGGGCTCCTCTATCCAGTTAGATTAAGTCCTATCAAATAGATTTGTAGGATGTTGGGATTTACTTTTAGGTATTCAATTGGCCATGATGCCGGCCTGGGCAACAGATTGCAGTCAATAAGACTTTGGTAACAGTTGTTGGTATAAAACAGTTCTAGTCGTTGGACTAATTGTTAAGTGCATAGATGCAATTCAGGTGTGTAAGTAGTGCAACAGTTATTTTGTTAAATGGTTAATTAGTAAGTGCCATCTAGGTCATTGTTAACACCAGCTGAAATTAATAATGTCACGATGATGGACAAACAGGGTTCATTACTGCTCTAGTAGTTGTTAGGTAAACCTTTTATTCCATTGCAAATTGGTGCTAATGGCCTAAATGGGAAATGGTGTCAGCAGGGCTTTGTAGCAGGCCTGCTTTATGGCTCCCTCATGTAAGAGGTGAGCATGTGGGATTGGTATAGTTTAACGCCGAGTCTGAGGGTATAGCCATAGAGCATGCCCAAGAGATCGGGGCATGTGCCAGAGGTCTATGCCTGGCAAGAAAGTTACCATCCCAAACACAATATGTAGTGAACACCGCTCTGAGGGGGACATTACAGTTGGCTGCCGAATCCTCTATTCAGGTAAGACTTTTCCATAGGTGTAACCTGGAGGGCGAAGCACAAGCTATTGGAACAAGCAAGGTTTCATAGTTTTGGCAACAATGCATCCCATGTCTTTTTTGGCAGTAGCGGTTCACTGAAGTTGCTGGCAGCATGAAAGCTGGCCAGAGGTTCCACGCACTGGACTTGTGCTACTCTACAATTAAGGGACCACTTGCAGTTTGGTAAGGTGTATACTTAGTTATACAGTACAAATGATTGAGACATTATCAGCTACTTTGAACGGTAAATGTTAAATGTACAATATTGGTTTTCAAGCAGGTTAGAATTGGACAGGTTCAGTATAAGGACCAAGATTGTCTTGCTAGACTGTCTCGGAAATCGGGCCACAGTTGCTATTTAAGGTAGTTACCAAGTAGCTGAAAGATCATCTCGAGTTTGGAGATGGAACAGATTTGCATGACTTGCCCAAAAAGTTCTGTTATTAGTATCAACTATTTATAGACTCTACGGGCATTGTATGGGCTATAGAGTGATTGGACAAATAAGCATATTGTCATGCTCATGTTCAGGTTGATGCATTGTGATGGCATATGTTAGTCACGAGGGTGCAATCGGTTAAAGAATCACTGGAATGGTTACATAATTTTGTTGCCACAGGAGAATCATCAAGTGTGGGTAATGGCAACACAGAGTTGGTGTTGAACCGCACTGTATTATGAAATTCTGGTTCAATGGAACACCTGATATGAATATATGTATATGTGTATACATATGTATGTTGGTTTCATGTTTATTTCACTGGTTGCAAAATAGTTGGCATAGCAGTGGCGAAAGATACATTCTCGCCAAAAGGAGCAAGTGGGTCTTTTATGGCTACCTCCATTTTGTCTCATCAATCGAGGTTTCAAATAGAGTCATTAAGAGGCTTTAAGTTCCTATTGTGTGATTATGCAAATTGATTCCCGATTTGTTGCAAATAATTATATAACCTTATTGGTTATTTTAAACTTGAATTTGCTTGTTCAGCCTGAGGTTTCGGAAATCAGATGTTGCATGATAAACTCAAATTTATGTTCTGCAGGTCTAACAAACTGTCCTAAGGTTTGGGTTGTTACATCTATCCTTCTATGTGTTCAAAGTGTTTGCATAGCACCACACGGCTGAATTTCTTTTCCAGGAGATGAAAGAGTTTGTTATGCTTATGTTCCATGGAAAATGGTATTGATTGCTAATGTTTCGAGTTCATGCTAAATGATTGTCTGTTACTTATGGAGTTATACGGCCATTAATTGGCTCGATGAGCTTCCTCATTGAATTGGCTGTAACAAACAAGACTCGCTGTCGGGTCCACACCGGTTATCAAGGGGTAGGATATCTTCAACATAGGTCCCAGGACCAGTATAATGCCATATGCGATGTTGGTATTTGTGAACACTATTTCACCAGGAGGCAGCAACTATATCCTTAAATTTGGCTGGAGTTTATTAGGTAGTTATCCTTCTGGCACTGGTTTAGTGCAGCAGGTTCAGTCGCTAAATAATTGTGATGGTACAGGATGATATTGTCTGTAAATTATAATATATAATATGTTATAAATACTTGAGCAGACCAGAAGGGGGTCAGGTCTCAAAATAGTCACAGGCATACCAGGGGACCTTTGATAAGGTAAGCACACATGTATACAACAATATGTCAAGGTCATCAAGAGCCTTGGAGTTCTGGACTAGCAATGTTGTTAGTCACAAAGAATTTGGGAGAACGTATTGTTCATGGCATTCCAGATGAGAAAAACGGAGTTGTGTTATGTACTAATGGATTCTGTTTCCAGATCTCATTCCACCAGGGCTGCTACAACATCAGCAGCAAGGGTATTTATGTTCCGCTGGGTCGCATTGTTGCGGCTGGTGCATGGTCCACCGAATGAATCTCCAAACATCTGTAATGACCCATTGGTGAACCAGGAGTATTGTTAACTCTATTTATGTTCTGGTTATATGTTCCATCTGGGTGAGAGATGGAAATATTATTGTTTCATTTAAACAGCATCAGCATGTTTTACATCTATGTTATGACTGTATGCATTATGAATGTTTTCCCTTCATTTGTCAATGAAGCAGCTGTGGTTGTGTATACTCGTTTCACACGGCATGAAATCACAGAGCTTTGAAGTCTTCACGTAGTCACTCACGTGATTCCGAAGTAAAATAGTAAGATTAAACGAGAACTTACCAGTTTGAAGTTTGATCTTTATTTTATGAGGAGTCGAGTTGAGGGACTACGTGCCCTCCGCTCCCAGCCCTCATAGATTTAATCTGGTAGTTCTAGTCTTTATCTTACATTATACTTCAGTTATTATTTGCTGTGATTTCACACCGTTGCTTTGAAGATTGATGCACGAACGGCTGTACGGGGTTCTTCACGTAGTCCCTCAACTCGACTCCTCATAAAATAAAGATCAAACTTCAAACTGGTAAGTTCTCGTTTAATCTTACTATTTTACCGAGTTGTATGCAAAGAAAGCATTTAACTGCACTTAAACATATGTGACAATAAAGTATAATTCATCATGATTTGGCATTATTTAAAGGTTCCTTGCTCATCTTCACAACATTCACTTCCTTTCCACTTTGTAGAAAGTGAGGTGAAGTTGTCTACTTTGGTGAAGTGTTAGTCTTTGGAGAACTTCACAAAGTTGTCAATTGTAAATTGCAATGCATTATTTGAGTAGCATCTCAGGGACGCTGAATCCTGCAAATTATCCCATGATTTTGCAAATAACCATTGAGAAGTGGACGCTCTGTATGCAGTCTAGCACCCAAAAAAAAGAAAAATAATTAAATATCACCATTTCCCATCTAGATAAAATAAATCTGCCCCAGCTTTAGCCTAGGACCTACCTGGGATTTTGATAGTAAACAAGAAAATAATGGAGATATTTAGCAGGTCAGGAGAGGAAAACAGGATTTTTGTTTTACTAACTAATCCTCCGAGAAATCTGAAGAGGATTTGAAGTCATCTTAAATCACCCATGACCATACTGAATGATGGATCAGGTTTGAAGTGGCTGGATGGCATATTCCTGTTTATATTTTCTTGTGATCCTATTTTTATTGGGGGGTTTTATTTAAGAATTCCAGCCCTTGCAGTTTATTGCTTTTCTACTTGAAGTTTGTTGACAGTGAAGGTTTTGCTTTGGATAATTTGCTTCTTAATCCCTCATCTTCCCGTTCATTCCTGCCCAGTAGATACCTTCTGGCAATCTATGAAGGCAAAAGCTTTATACTCAGAAGCAAGGAGGAAGTGTTTCCTTGCCTCTTAGGTTTAGGTCACTTTGTGTGCCTGGTTCAATTCTCAAATAGAAGTCTGACAGAACACTTGCAGTCTCTTTTCGTCCTTTCTGAATCACTCACTTCAGGTACTGCATCATTTTATCTTCTCTGTTGGTGTCCTCTGTCTCCTACATCTATGTGTGAGCAACTGGAACATGTTGCACCATGTTAAATTTCTCAAGCTAAGCATCCTTGTCATATGCATGTCCTTGAGATATGCTCATGGAGGTGCTACATGTTTATCTTTGCTTGAACAGCACAAACTCACTGTGTTGTATGCTTGCTTCAACGTAAGCATTCTCTCCAATGTCATTCCATTGAGGAAATTAAAAGCATTGATTTTCTAATTACTGAACTCCCATGCAATATTGCAAAGATGGCCCCAGTTGAAAGATCACAGCAAGCTCAATTTATGCATAGCTTGTTGCTACATCTTTCAGAGCTCTCCTTATGTCTACTATCAGCTAACTCTCCTGCGAATTTTGCTTTTAATGTCAGCTCCTTCTTATAATCAATGTATCTGAAGAAGGGTCTTGACCTGAAACGTCACACATTCCTTTTGTCCAGAGATGCTGCCTGTTCCGTTGAGTTACTCTAGCTTTATGTTTAAGCCAGCATCTGCAGTTCCTTCCTCAACATAAGTTGCACTGTACTGTCTTCTGGCTTTGTTTGGAGGCACAAGAAAATGAAGATGCTTTGACATGGAGCAAAAATCAAACTGCAGGAGGTAATCATTAGGCCAGACAGCTTCTGTGGAGGTAGAGAGATGGCCGCTGTTTCGGTTCGAGACACTGCATCAGAAGCGATTTAACTGTTCACTTACAAGATCCTGCCAGAGTGTCTTGCATATCCTGCTCTGTCTGACAGGATTGGATAATTTCTCACATCTCAGGGTTAGGAATTCCCTTCATTACCTTGTTCTTGGCTGGGCCTGCTTCAGATAATCTGTGTTGACCATATGAAACAGATTTGATTAATTTTCAACTTCAACAGTTCCTCATTCAATGTCATATTCTTCTCCACTTTCAGTTTCCAGCTTCTTTCCCCTGATGTCTGTCTATAAAGAAAAATGTTTTACAGATTTTAGTCGTTACTCAACCGAAACCTTCCAATGTAACTGAAGTTTGAACTTTGCAGAAATTCCTTTCGTACTAAGCTGAATCTAATGCCTTTCTTCCCCAATTATGTCTCCCAATGGTGTGCTAAACCATGTTAAACATGAACTCTCCTCATCAAGCTTTACATTTCAAAATCTATTCTTTCCATACAGCACACTGGAATATCCTTATTCTGATTAGGTTTGACAAAATACCTGTCATAGTCGTTCTGAGGTAATGGCTGATCTTCGGAGTTCTCATAAAGTCGAATATCACTGTACCTTAATTGGTTCACGTGACAATAAAATACCTTTGAAGTCACCTCGTTCTAAGCAACTGGCAGCTTGTCACTTGATCTTCTCAGCACACATCGAGTTACATACATAGTGTTGGATGTGCTGCAAATTATCCTGAGTTCGTCTAAACTGAATACAACTGCTGGCTTCTTCCTCTCATCTAAGATCAAAAGGTAGTGCTTTCTAGTTTCTCTGTTTTATGCACCGACCAGTGATCCCCACACATTAACACTATCCTACATACACTAGGGACAATTTACACACACCAAGCCAATTAACTTACAAACCTGTATGTCTTTGGAGTGTTGGCGGAAACCAAAAGTTTCAGAGATTTGGCTTGTTTAACTGTATTGCATTGAGAATGATGGCTAGCTTCCGGAGGAGGTGTCACTGGATGGAATTCGACTTATTGGCAGAAATCACAATGATGGGCTCCATGGAGCCAAACAACTTGTGGAACTTCCACACTAAATTATATGGCCAAACAATCCTTAAAACACAATAAAATCATAAAATACCTAACGTTAGTTCGAAACAGTATTGCAAGCGACATACTGTATACATTATTGTATATTGGCCCAAAGCCAATTGGTGTAATCAGATGGAGTTAAGTCAACAATTGGCCTCTTCCCTTCTAAATTGTTTTAGCCACTCTTGTTCATCTGACATACTGTAATGGATGATTCTTAGTATACAGTTCCACCCAAATATGGTGTCTATCATCAAGGAACCCCACCATTTAGGCCATGCCGACTTCTGACTGCTACCATTCGGCTAGAGGGGACTACTCATGACCTTACAGGTGACATCCCGGCGACCACCAGCGACCATGTGGCGACTGTCTAGTGACCGCATAGTCTCCTGTAGTCGTCTAAAAAGTCGTTGAAATGGGACAGGCCCATAAAGTCTCAGGCAAACAGCTACTTTCTTACAGTTATAAAGAATCAAGAGTATTTAATTGAAATATACAGCAAAAATGGAACATTACTTTTTTTTACATGCAGCACCATAACAGGTCTGTAAACACAGTACTCATAGATAATATAATAAACAATAAAAAAGAAAAAATCAAGAAACCCAATATTATAGCATAAAAGCCCAAAGTCATTAATGCAACCTAGACTTAGTTCAAACTTTATTTGATGTTTGTAATGTTGAAGAGCCTGATGGTTATTAGGAAGAAGCTGTTCCTGAACCTGAAAGTCATGGTTTTCAGAAAGCTGTACCTTCATCCCGAAGGCAGGTGTGAAATGAAAGCATGGCCAGGGCAGTGTGCATCCTTGATAATGCTGGCTGCCCTTTTGAGGCAGCATCTTCTTTAAATCTCTTTGATAGTGGAGAGATCAGTAACTATGATGGATTGGGCATGTGTCCAAATACGCTTTTTGTAATCTCCTTTATTTCTGGGTGCTCGGTTTGCTGAACCAAACCCTGATGTAACCAGTCAATATGCTTGCTGCATACATCTGCAGAAATTCAAGAAAGTTTTCGTCCACATACCAAATCTCCTCAATCTTCTAAGGAAGTAAAGGCTTTCTTTATGACTGCTTTGGTGTTCTGGGTCCAGGATAGATCTTCAGAGATATGAATGTTCAGGAACTTGAAGTTGTTAACCCTCTCCACTACCGACCCATCGATGGAGAGAGGCCTTCCCCTCTTAAAATCTACAATCCACCCTGTGACCTCGCTGACACTAAGAGCAAGGTTGTTGATGTGGCACTATTCAATCGGACAATCAATTTCCCTCCCATACTCTGATTCATCATTATCCGCTAATCGTCCAACAATGATGGTGTCATTGTTGAATTTTAAAACAGAGTTTGGCCACTCAGCCATGGGTATAGAGCAGGGGACTGTGCAGTCTTAAGGTTGTACTGATGGTTATCGAGGAGGAAGCGTTATTGCCAATTCGCACGGATTGTGGTCTGTTGATTTGGAAATCAAGATTCAAGATTCAAGAGAGTTTATTGTCATGTGTCCCAGGTAGGACAATGAAATTCTTACTTTGCTTCAGCACAACAGAATATAATAGGCATGAATACAAGGGTGGAAGATTGCAACCTTCATGTGGTCTGCCCTGTTTCGACTAATACAATCAACTCGACGTGCACAAACGGAAGATCAAATAGAACAAGTTGTCCAACAACTTTAGGCTGTGCATGCCACATGAAAGAAGAAGAAGCATGAATACAGAATAGATCAGTGTGTGTGATAAATTCTATAAATATATACACACATTAATAAATAGACAAATAGATAAAAAGGGGCAAATAAACACATAATGGTCTATTAATGTTCAGAGTTTTATTTCATTTGAGTTTAATAGCCTGATGGCTGTGGGAAAGTGATTATTTCTGAACCTGGACGTTGCAGTCTTCAGGCTACAGTAAATTCTACCTGAAGGTAGCGGGGAGATGAGTGTGTGGCCAGGATGGTGTGGGTCCTTGATGATGCTGCCAGCCATTTTGAGGCAGCGACTGCGATAGATCTCCCTGATGGTAGGGAGGTCAGAGCCGATAATGGACTGGGCAGTGTTTACTACTTTTTGTAGTCTTTTCCGCTCCTGACCACCGAATCAAGTTGCCGAACCAAGCCACAATGCAACCGGTCAGCGTGCTCTCTACTGTGCACCTGTAGAATCGACTATGATCTTGAAGCAACCAGCGCAGTGGCACAACGACAAAGTTGCCACCACACAGCGCCAGAGACCCAGGTTTGATCTTGACCATGGGTACTGTCTGTGTGGACGTTTGTACATTCTCCCTATGACCACGTGGGTTTTATCTGGTGCTCTGGATTCCCCCCACATTCCAAAGACTTGCAGGTACATGGGTTAATTGGCTTCAGTAAATTGTTACCCGTGTGTAGGATAAAACTAGTGTACAAGTGATCACTGGTCATCGTGGACTCAGTGGGCTGAAGGGCCTGTTTCCAAGCTGTATCTCTAAACTAAACTCTATTCCTACCTCAGCAAACGAACACTACCATGAACTTGTTTTCCAATTGTGTGTTTTTGCACTAATGTCATGTTTCTTTCCCATAGTCTTTTTTAATTTCACTGTAATTTAATGAAAATTAAATGTAATTTATGTAATATTCATGTTTTTACATGTTGTCCGTGATGCCGCTGCAGGGAATGTTTTTGATTTAATTCACTGTATTTATACGATTGACATTAAACACAACTTGACCTGACGTGACTTGAATCTAGAACTAGGTGTGACAATTATACAATTTTGAATTGCCCAATTAAGGCAGAATGGAAAGGCACTACTTTTCCCTCAGGACTTTGTGAACTCTCTTCCATAAAAGGCAGAGAAAAAAGAGATATTTCTTAGACAGAAATGGTTTCTTGATAGACAATGGATAAAACCTTACCAGGAGTAAACTGAATTTTGGATTTGAGGATATAGTCAGATATAGCATGAATTTATTGAATGGCAGAGCATGAAGGGACTGAGTGGATTATTTCTGCTCTTAATTCATATATTAATCTCAAATAATATGCTCAGTTCCTGAACTAGAGTTGTGCTTGCATTCTTCTAATGCACAGGCTAAGCCCTTTGGCTTTTATAGTCAGAAACATTGCTCATACATAATCACAGCAATTCCTCTTTACAATGGTGCTGGACAGTAACTATGTTCTGCAAAGGTTAATCCGCTGCTGAAGATACTATCACTTATATCGCCCTCGGAACATCCTGATCCTTGCAAAAGTATGGTGCATGGGGTCATTAATTCTCACCTCCTCTCCTCCAGGATTATGTTTGATGTCCTGTTTCAAAGTTCACAGATTCATACACACCGTATTCCTGATTGAGCGGTTGATATCACTTCTATGCAGTGAATTTTCCATTTCATTATTTTGCATTGTAGTAATGCTTTGATTGATTTGCCCAATTCCTCCTTGAGCAGCCAGTGTTGTATTGTTCTCTTTACATTTTGTCAGCTTTTCAATTTTTCTATGACTACATGGAAATCTATTCCCTTTGCATAAAGCAATATATTTGTAGAAAGACCTTAAGGGCCTTTATTACACATTGGTTCTTATGGTTCTATGTTACTAATGGCCCACTTTACACTAGTGACTTGTTCTTTACTTATGACTGAGCCTCGGCAATGAATACATCAAATTATTTGGACATCACAGTTATGGCTGACTTGGTACTTATCTGACATTCACATACTTGGTCATTTTAACCGTAGCCTGCTAAACACTGGTGGGAAAAAAAACAAAAACACTGGTAAGTTTATCCGTTTCAGTCTCAAAGGCAACAAAATCAATAATTGTACCACTTCCATTGTGATGGAGATGTGAGCCTTCCAATTTGAGAGAAAACATAAAAACATAGAAAATAGGTGCAGGAGTAGGCCATTCGAACCTTCAAGCCTGCACCGCCATTCAATGGCTGATCATCCAACTCAGTATCCTGTACCTGCCTTCTCTCCATACCCCATGATCCCTTTAGCCGCAAGGGCCACATCTAACTCCCTCTTAAATATAGCCAATGAACTGGCCTCAACTACCTTCCGTGGCAGAGAATTCCACAGATTCACCACTCACTGTGTGAAAAATGTTTTTCTCATCTCGGTCCTAAAAGACTTCCCCCTTATCCTTAAACTGTGATCCCTTGTTCTGGACTTCCCCAACATCGGGAACAATCTTCCTGCATCTAGTCTGTCCAACCCCTTAAGAATTTTGCAAGTTTCTATAAGATTCCCCCTCAATCTTCTAAATTCTAGTGAGTACAAGCCGAGTCTATCCAGTCTTTCTTCATATGAAAGTCCTGCCATCCCAGGAATCAGTCTCGTGAACCTTCTCTGTACCCCCTCTATGGCAAAAATGTCTTTCCTCAGATTAGGAGTCCAAAACTGTACGCAATACTCCAGGTGTGGTCTCACCAAGACCCTGTACAACTGCAGTAGAACCTCCCTGCTCTTATACTCAAATCCTTTTGCTATGAATGCTAACATACCATTTACTTTCTTCACTGCCTGCTGCACCTGCATGCCTACTTTCAATAACTGGTGTACCATGACACCCAGGTCTCGTTGCATCTCCCCTTTTCCTAATCAACCACCATTCAGATAATAGTCTACTTTCCTGTTTTTGCCACCAAAGTGGACAACCTCACATTTATCCACATTATACTGTGGATAACCTCACAATTATCCACATTATACTGCATCTGCCTTGCATTTGCCCAGGAAAAACAATTCTGCATGGAGGCGATGTTGGATTTACATTAAATACAGGAGATGCCATTACTGTAGTTAATGCACAGCAGTGAGAAGTTTTTGTGCAAGAAAGCATCACCTCATATTTCACTCTACTATATTCCAACAAGGAATTTCAACGATTTAATTTGGATTTGGATCCAAATACTACAGGAGAAGATATGTTAATATCATGCAGCCCACACATGAGCTCTCTTTCACTCAATCATTATCCTGTTCCAAGGAAATCTTATATTCATATGTGTTCACAATTGAAGTCAGAGCTGGAGAATATTTGGAGAGTGTTATTTTGAATTGTAGATCGGGTGGCAGCCTTGCCAACAGCCTGTCTTGTCCCATTCTTCTTTGTTGTTTTTCATCCGTTTTATTTGTATGTTTTAGTTTTTGTTTTATGTGGGGGCGTGGGGAAAGGATTGTGGGAAACTTTTTTAAAATCTCTTCCCCAGACGGAGATATGACTTTTTCTGATCGTATCTCCGTCTGGATCCTCGCAGACTAACACTATCCTACACACACTAGCGAGAATTTACAGGTATACCAAGCCAATTAACCCATTAACCTGCACGTTTTGTTTGAGAATGGAAAAAATAGAAACATAGACAATAAGTGCAGGAGTAGGCCTTTCAGCCCTTCGAGCCAGCACCGCCATCAATATCTTAAGGGGTTGGACAAGCTAGATGCTGGAAGATTGTTCCCGATGTTGGGGGAGTCCAGAACAAGGGGTCACAGTCTAAGGATAAGGGGGAATTCCTTTAGGACCGAGATGAGGAAAACATTCTTCACACAGAGTGGTGAGTCTCTGGAATTCTCTGCCACAGAAGGTAGTTGAGGCCAGTTCATTGGGTATATTTAAGAGGGCGTTAGATGTGGCACTTGTGGCTAAAGGGATCAGGGGGTATGGAGAGAAGGCAGGTACGGGATACTGAGTTGGATGATCAGCCATGATCACATTGAATGGCGGTGCAGGCTCGAAGGGCCGAATGGCCTACTCCTGCACCTATTTTTCTATGTTTCTATATGATCATTGATGATCATCCAAAATCAGTACCCGTTCCAGCATTTTCACCATATGCCTTGATTCCCTTAGTCCTAAGAGCTAAATCAAGCTCTCTCTTGAAAACATTCAGTGAATTAGCCTCCACTGCTTTCTCTGGCAGATAATTCCATAGATTCACAATTCTCTGGGTGAAAAAGGTTTTCCTTATCTCAATCCTAAATGGCGTACCCCTTATTCTTTAACTGTGTTACCTGGTTTTGGACTCCCCAACAACGGGAACATTTTTTTTGCATCTACCCAGTCCAATCCTCTAAGAAATCTATATGTTTCTGTAAAATCCCTCTAAATTCCAGCAAATAGAAGCCCAGTCGACCTAATCTTTCATCATATGTCAGTCCCGTCATCCCAGGATTTCACCTGGTGAACCAATGCTGCGCTCCCTCAATAGCAATAATGTCCTTCCTCAAATTAGGAGACCAAAATTGCACACAATACTCCAGGTGCTGTCTCACCAGGGCCCTGTACAACTAGAATAGGACATCCTTGCTCCTAAACTAAAATCCTCTCGCAACGGCCAAATGTCATTAGCTTTCTTCACTGTCTGCTGTACCTGCATGCTTACTTTCAGTGACTGATACACAGGCACACCCAGGTCTCGTTGCACCTCCCCTTTTCCTCATCTGACACCATTCAGATAATAATCTGCCTTCCTGTTCTTGCCACCAAAGTGGATAACCTCACATTTATCATGTGCCATGCTTCTGCCCACTCACCCAACCTATTCGAGTCACCCTGCAGCCGCATAGCATCCTCCTCGCCACTCACAGTGCCACCCAGCTTTTTGTCATCCGCAAATTTAGAGATGTTACATTTAATTTCCTCGTCTAAATCATTAATATATATTGTAAACAACTGGGGTCCCAGCACCGAGCCTTGCAGCATCCAACCAGTCACTGCCTGCCATTCTGAAAATGACCCGTTAATTCCTGCTCTTTGCTTCCTGTCTGCCAACCTGTTCTCTATCCATATCAATACATTATGCCCAATACCCTGTGCTCTAATTTTGCATACTAATCTCTTGTGTGGGACCTTGTCAAAGGTTTTTTGAAAGTCCAGACACACCACATCCACTGGCTCTCCCTTATCTATTCTACTTGTTACATCCTCAAAAAATTCCAAAGGATTGGTCAAGCATGATTTCCCCTTCATAAATCCATGCTGACTTTGACCAATCCCATCACTGCTTTCCAAATCCGCTGCTATAACATCTTTAATAATCGACTCTAGCATCTTCCCTACTATCGATGTAAGGCTAACTGGTCTATAATTCCCCGTTTACTCTCTCCCTCCTTTTTTAAAAAGTATAGTTATATTCTCTACCCTCCAGTCCACAGGAACCGATTCAGAGTTCAGAGGACATTGAAAAATGATCACCAACACATCTACAATTTCTAGGGCCACCTCCTTGAGCACTCTGGGATGCAGACCATCAGGGCAGACCATCAGGCCCTGGGGATTTATCTGCCTACAGTCCCAACAGTTTACCCAACACAATTTCCTGACTAATGTCAATTTCCTTCAGTTCATCACTCCCACTAGATCCTCAGTCCCCTAGTATTTCTGGTAGATTGTTTGTGTCTTCCTTAGTGAAGACAGAACCAAAGTAATCATCTAACTGTTCTGCCATTTCTTTGTTTCCCATTGATATTCCCATCATCTGTCTCTGATTGTAAGGGACCTACATTTGTCTTCATTAATCTTTTGCTTTTTACATATCTAAATAACCTTTTAGAGTCCGTTTTTATATTCCCCGCAAGCTTTCTTTCCCTGCCATGTTTTCCCCTTTTAATTAACCCCTGTCCTTCTCTGTTGAGTATAAATTTATCCCAGCCCTCTGGGTTGCCGCTTCTTCTAGCCAATTTCAATGCATCTTCCTTGGATTTAACACTATCCTTGACTTCCCTCATCAGCCACAGTTGAGCTGCCATCCCAGTTTTATTTTTTTGTCAGACAGGGATGAACAATTTCTGGAGTACATACATGCGGTCTTTAAATCTTTGCCAAAGCATCTCCACTGTCAAACTTATAAGTATAATTTAGCCAATTCCCGTCTCATACCTTCAAAGTCTCCTTTATTCATTCTGGACTGTAGTCTCTGAATTAACCATGTCACTCTCCATCCTAATGCAGAATTCCACAACAAATAAACTGGAGCACCCAGAGAAGAAACGGAGCACCCAGAGAAAATCCATGCAAGTCCCGGGGAGGATGTGCAAACTCCATACAAATAGCACCCATTGCCAGAATCGAATCAGGGTCTCAGGCGCTATTAGGCAGCTTCTCTATCTGCGTCTTGTGCTGCCCTGGGACCTTGGAGTTCCGCAAGAGTGGGTGATGGAGCTGCTACATGTTGTAAAAAAAACACCAGGTGGTGCCGAAGGATGGATGCCGCGCCAATGGTCTGTCTTTTTCCTTCTTTGTTGTTTTTAGTTTGTTGTTAAATGTATGTTTTAGTGTACCTTTAGTTTTGTATTATGTGGGGGACACTTTTTAAAATCTCTTTCCTGGATGGAGATGAGACTTTTTCCGTGTCGTATCTCCGTCTGCACTGCGGCCCAACATCGAAGAGCTGGCGGCCTCTTGCTGAGGATCAATTTGGGAGCTCCGACTGCGGAAGCCTGCAGGACCTAACATTACGGTGCTGGCAGTCCTTTTGTCAGGGATCGACCTCAGGAGCTCCAATCACAGGAGCTTCGACCACCCCGATCACAGGAGCTTCGACCGCCCCGATATGGGAGCTTCAATCGCCCCGGACTGCAGATGGTTCGACTGCACCGACCACGGGAGAAAAAGGAAGGAAGGACCTTTTTGCTATTGAGGGAGTGCTGCGTAGGTTCACCAAGTTAATTCACGGGATGGCGGGACTGTCATATGATGAAAGAAAGGAGCAACTGGGCTTGTATTCACTGGTATTTAGAAGGCTCAGAGGGGATCTTATAGAAACATATTAAATTATTAAGGGATTGGACACGCTATATGCAGGAAACATGTTCCTGATGTTGGGGGATTCCAGAACCTGGGGCCACAGTTTAAGATTTATGCCCCTGTCCCACTTAGGAAACGTGAACGGAAATCTCTGGAGACTTTGTGCCCCACCCAAGGTTTCCATGCCATTCCCGGAGGTTACCGGAGGTTTTTGACAGTCTCCCTAACAGTTGAAAGTGGTTTCTGCTTCTTCAATGTTTCGGCCATTATTTCAAAAAATTCAAAACCAGCCGCAACTAAAAATAGGTTGCCGTTTAAAAAATCGGTGATTTTTTAGTCTAAGCCGTTTGCGATGCTAGTTGAAGGTGGTTGCTGGGGGTTGCATGTAGTGGAAGGTAAGACCTCCCTGGTGGAATAAAACTGGGTGAAAAAAAGGTCTTACCTTCCACCACTTGGAAGGCAGGAGAATGAGGTTAGGAGGGAGAGATAGATCAGCCATGATTGAATGGCGGAGTAGACTTGATATGGGAGGAGGGGGGGGGGGGGGGACAGAAGACTGCAGATGTTGTAATCTTGAACAAACTACAAACAGCTGGAGGAAGTCAGTGGGCCAGATGATATTTTGTCTGGACCCTTCTTCTGATTCCATCTGCCACTTACATCTGCCACTGAGTTCCTCTAGCAATTTGCTTTTCGATCCAAATAGTTCTATTGCGTTCATACTACATGATCAACAGATCAGGTGTCTCTATACACATAACCCTCTCATAGCTTAATTGAGCATTTAGGATGTTATGTAAGTTTTGCTTAATGCAGAATAATACTAACTTTAACAGATTAGAAAGTAACCTATTCTACAGTGAGTGGGTAATCAGAAAATGAGCTTGATCCAACAACTCAGCTTTCCACTACATTTGAGTCTGAAGAAAGGTCTCGACCCGAAACGTCACCCATTCCTTTTCTCCAGAGATGCTGCCTGTCCCACTGAGCATTTTGTGTCTATTTCCACTACACCTCTTGGCTACAAATTTGCCTGAGTCTGTGTTCCTCATGGCTGTCCATTCACTCTTCTTAAATGGTAGATTCGCTTTAATAATGGGTTGCACCAAAAAAAAATAGACCTTTAATTCTTCCAGTTGCATTATATAAAGTTACACTCTCCAGATATTTTCTAGCTCTGCCCTCAAAAGAATTTTATCCCCACAATTGATTGCCATGCAATATGGGCTCTGCACTCTGGGTCTGGATGTTTAAACTTTCGCATTTAATTAAATTTGACTGCTCTTTTAGTACACCCTAAAATCCTCTCTCTTTGACAAAATCTTTATTCACAATCTCATGTCATGTTTCATGCAATAGTGTAATTTGTTTTTGTCTGTTAAATTCCCATTAAATAGGGTTAATTTCCTACATTGGAAGTGTTTAATATTTGAAAGCAGTTGCATATTTTTAGGCTTATAATTCCCTTATAACAGTTAAGAGTAAAAACCTTGTGTCTGCTTGACCAACAATATAATTCACTGTGCCAAAGGGCAATGAAACTTTAATCCCAGCTGTCTAGATGACTGTAATGTTTTGTAAAAGAATGTATAGTATATCATATCATCGCTATCTAATCAGAATTTAAAGGGGCATTAAAACCTTTTGCACAAAGCCTAATAATGTCAAAATGCTATACACTTAGCTGTCATCTGAGATTAATGAATCTTTATGCTGGGCTAAACCATTTGGTGCAGGATGATTTAATGTGTGCTAAAACATAATAAAGCAGGCAATGAATTATACAAAAGCCACATTTTCAATGTGGACTTAATTGATACTACTGCTTTTAAACTCCACACATCCAGGACTATTAAAAGTTAAAGCAATCTCCCAGGCAATAACTTGTCAGTTTGGGGCATAATTGACTTTTACATTTCAAATAAAGAGAGAATGTAAATGATGCTTTCTTCAATAATATAATGCAAATGAACCCACCAATGTTCCTTCCTAATGTTAACATATAATCAATAAATCATTCAAATCTTTACCCCAGAAGTGGAAAATGATATTGCGTAACTGTCTCCATCCTCCTCAATCTTCTAAAACCTTTGGAACCACACTAATGTGATTAAACTGCATCAGCAGGTATTTATTAGAATCTGGCTCCAGCATTACATACTGATCCCAGTAAAACCATCAAATATGATAAGCATTTTTTTTCCAATGGTGATTTAACATAGTAACCGTACAATCCAAAACTTCCTTTATTCTGGTTAATCTCACCTGATAGTCATGCCTTCTGTTTGTATAATAATGAATGGCTGGACTTTGGATAAAATGTTAAACCAGCAGCTTGTTTGATGAACATTAAAGCACTTATAGGGTACACAAAATGCTGGAGAAACTCAGCGGGTGCAGCAGCATCTATGGAGCGAAGGAGATAGGCAACGTTTCGAGCCGAAACCCTTCTTCAGACTGATGGGGGGTGGGGGGAGGCGGGGGAAGAAAGGAAAAAGGAGGAGGAGGAGCACGAGGGCTGAGGGAGAGGTAGGAAGGGGAGGAGACAGCAAGGGTTAACAGAATTGAGAGAATTCAATGTTCATGCCAAGAGGATGCAGACTCCCCAAGCGGAATATGAGGTGCTGTTCCTCCAATTTGTGGTGTTGCTCACTCTGGCCATGGAGGAGGCCCAGGACAGAGAGGTCGGATATAGAATGGGAGGGGGAGTTGAAGTGCTGAGCCACCCAGAGGTCGGGTTGTTTATTGCGGACCAAGCGGAGGTGTTCGGCGAAACGATCGGCAATCCTCCGCTTGGTCTCACCGATATAGATCAGCTGGCATCTAGAGCAGCGGATGCAATAGATGAGGTTGGAGGAGGTGCAGGTGAACTTGTGTCGGACCTGGAAGGACTGCTTGGTTCCTTAAAAGGAGTGGAGGGGGGAGAGGATGTGCACCATCAGCATGGTAGAGTGATTGATCAATCAACCTCTCACCCCTTATCTTTGGGGTGTTGGAAGAAATCAGGGCAGAGGAAATCCAAGCAATCAAAGAAAAAAACATGCAAACTCCTCATCGACAACACTTACTGTGTACACTTAAGAGCTGTTACATTTGTCTATGTGGAATTTTGACATTGGCCAAGAAGATATTCATCCAATGTAATAATGTATTCAAAAAGATGATTCAGAGGATTGATGAGGGCAGTGCAGTAGATATCATCTACATAGACTTCTGCAAGCACATGGTAACCTGGCCTGGAAGGTTCAATTACATGGGATTCAGGACAAATAAACCAATTGGATCCAAAATTGGCTTGAAAATATGAAACAGAGGGTGTTTTTTCAGACTAAAAGCGTGTAACAAGTGATGTACCACAAGGCCTCATGCTGGATTAATTCATGTGTGTTATATGGAGTTTAATTCAGATGCAAGGTGTTATATTTTGGTAGGACCAACCAGGTTAAGACTTATGAAGTAAATGGTAGAGCCCTGGGGAATGTTGCAGAGCAGAGTCCTGGGGGTGCAAGTACATACTTCCGTAAAGACAGCGACAAAGGTGGACATAGTAGTAAAGGTGGTGTTTCGCATGCTGTCTTCATCGTTCACGGTATTAAGTTCAGTATTTCGAACATTATAAAAACATAGAAACATAGAAAATAGGTGCAGGAGGAGGCTATTTGGCCCTTCGAGCCTGCACCACCATTCATTGTGATCATGGCTGATCATTCACTGTCAGTAACCCGTGTCTGCCTTCTCCCCATATTCCTTGATTCCGCGAGCCCCTCGAGCTCTATCTAACTCTCATTTAACTCTTATTTAAATTCATCCAGTGAATTGGCCTCTACTGCCTTCTGCGGCAGAGAATTACACAAATTTACAACACACTGGGTGAAAAAGGTTTTTCTCATCTCAGTTTTAAATGGCCTTCCCTTTATTCTAAAACTGTGGGCCCTGGTTCTGGACTCCCTCAACATTGGGAACATTTTTCCTGCATCTAGCTTGTCCAGTCCTTTTATAATCTTATACATTTCTATAAGATCCCCTCTCATCGTAAATGTCAGTGAATACAAGCCCAGTCTTTCCAATCTTTCCTCATTTGACAGTAAATGTTACAGCTGTACTAGATGTTGGTAAAGTCATAATATTGGTATTAGGTTATTATTTTCACCTGATGGAGATACAGTGGAACACTTTGCATGTCACCGTCAAGTTATTCTATATCAGATATAATTGAACCAGGCACAAATACAACAGGTTGTACGAAGAAAAAAATACAATACAAAAATACGGAATATAGTGTTACAGTTGCAAAGAAAGTCTTTTTTCTCTGGAACCTAAGAGACCTAATTGGGTATATAAAGATACGAGGGGCATTGATTGGGTGAATAGCCATAAACTTTTTCTCAGGATAATAGAGACTAAAACTAGCGTGCACAGGTTGAAGGTTTAGTTTAGTTTAGAGATACAGCGTGGAAACAGACCCTTCGGCCCACGGGGCCCGCTCCGACCAGCGACCCCCACACATTAACACTATCCTACACACACGATGGACAATTTGCACTGATACCAAGCCAATGAACCTACCAACCTGTACTTCGTTGGAGTGTGGGAGGAAACCGAAGATCTCGGAGAAAACCCATGCGATCTCGGGGAGAATGTATAAACTCTGTACAGGCAGCACCCATAGTCAGGATCAAACCTGGGTCTCTGTCGCTGCAAACACTGTAAGGCAGCAATTCTACTGCTGCGCCACCATTCAAGTCAGCAGGGAAAGATTTAAAAGGGGCAAAAGAGGCATCGATTTCACCGAGAAGGTGTTGCATTCATGGAATGGCCACAAATGGAAATGATGGAAGCAGCTACAACTTTGACATTTAAAAGGTGCTTAGACAGGCACATGGATTGGAAGGGCTTTGAGGGATATAGACCAGGTGCAGAAAAGTGGGAGTCATTGGTTATGCAACTTTGTTGGCATGGCGAGTTGGGCCGAATGGCCTATTTCCACATTGTATACCTCTGACTGTATGACTGTAATCCCAGGAACACATTCACCTCTATCCTATGGGTCTTTGGAGAGAGGCTATTCAACATGTTACAGTCCTTAAAGGGATCAGAGGTGACCTTGCTGAATGACCAATATTGCAAGAATTCATGGTCAAGAGACCATGAGCCAGTCCAATGAACTCATGGAAAGATAGTGTGGGAAGAAATTGTTCATGATATGTGTTCCAGTATGTCAGCAACTGTCTGTGGTCAGTGTCTGAATCAATCCACAAAGGATCATTCAAGGTTGAAGGTCAAGCATCCCACTGTACCAATACCTCGAGTGGACCTCTGATTTGATGAAGGATTAACTTTGCTCTACTTTCAAAAAGTGCTGCCTGACCTGTTACGTTTGTCCACCATTTTCCGTTTTAATTTTGGGTACACTTTCAGCTTTTAGTTAACCAGTTTATTTGTTCCTGGAAAATGTATTTTATTTTTGTTCTTCTCTAATTGCCTCTAATTTAAACAATTATGGTTCTGGAGTAACATTGGCAGCAGATTGCCTTTGATGAAGAAGTTATCTTCATATTTCTCATAATGTGGAAGGAGGCCATTTTCCTCATTAAGTCAAAATTGAAACTCAGACAAATATCAGACATCAGACAAATACTCTGTGTTAGTTCTCTGTGACTTATTCCTTCACATTTCCAGATTCTTTCCACCCGCACACTAGGGACCATTTACAACAGCCATTTAACCTATTTGAACACCTTTGGAAAGAAACCAAAGCTCCCAGAGGAAACCCAGGTAATCACAGAGAGAACAAGCAAACTCTACATACTGTACATGGCAACTGAGGTCAAGATCAGAGAAGACATTTCAAATGGGGTGAGATCAGAGTGGGTAGGGGAAGTGGAGAGGTCAGGATCATAGGCATGTTGTTGGAGCTGTGTTGTTCGAGAAATATCTACCGTGACACTGTGCCAACATTAGTTAATGAACTATCTTTTTTTTTAAAGCAATCTGGTAGTTTTAAGCCCAATCCTGACAAAAGTATTTATTTTAGATGTATTTAATTACTTGAATTTAAATGCATCAGCTGCCATGGTAGGACTTGAAAAACATCTGCAGATGAGGCCTTTGTATGTCTGTTGAGTAATTTAACTGAATATGTACTCATTCATTGCAAAGGATCTTGCTAAATTCCAGAGGATTAATTTGGGGACACGTGCCTTATTAGCAGAAGTTCCTGTGTTAACACCCCAGGAAATATGAGGACAGCAGAAGTGAAGGATAGCCCAATATCGTGTTCACATTTTAAAGCAATCCACTTCCATCCACTATTTTGTCTGTGTCTTCCAATGCAGCAAATGATAAGCCTGAAGCCATTTAAACCCATCTTCCAATGAATGTGAATGTGAATCCACAATGCAAAATCATTCGCAATTCAACGCTGACTTGGGAAATAAAAACAAACATAAAAATTGTTAATGCCGATTCTTTGGATCACAAAATTGCATTTGAATTTGCACTGCGACTTGCCCTGTATATCAGCATATAAAAAGACTGCTATAGATAAAGGAAACTGGAGGATTAAGACTTCAGAGACACAGCACGGAAACAGACCCTTCAGCCCACCGAGTCCGTGAAAGCAGAGATCACCCACTACACTAGCACTATCGTACACAGCAGGGACAATTTTACCGAAGCCAATAAACTGATAACCTGTAAGCCAATCAACCAATAACCTCTCCTCTATATCCCGTACCTCCGCTCTCTCTCCCCATCCCCCACTCGTAACAAGGACAGAGGACTCCTCACCGTCCCCCACTCGTAACAAGGACAGAGGACTCCTCACCGTCCACCCTATCAGCCGTCACATACAACAGATAATCCTCCGATATTTTCGCCACCTCCAACGGAATCCCACCACAGGCTACATCTTCCCATCTCCTCCTCTTTCGGCTTTCCACAGAGACCGCTCCCTCCGTAACTCCCTGGTCAATTCGTCCCTTCCCACCCAAACCACCTCCTCCCCGGTACTTTCCCTTGCAACTGCAGGAAATGCTACACTTATCACTTTACCTCCCCCCTCAATTCCATCCAAGGACCCAAGCAGTCTTTCCAGGTGAGGCAGAGGTTCACCTGCATCTCCTCATGTATTGCATCCACTGTTCTAGGTGTCAACTGCTCTACATCAGTGAGATCAAACTGATCTCCTACTGAGATCAACACTACTGATGATGTGTCCTGTGCCCAACTGTCCTGAAGGTTACCCAGGCCAAGATATACGTATACGTATCTCCCCCCCCCTTCCCCCCCGATATTGAGCGTCTACCACTCTCAACAATCAACGAATGTCGTGAAATGCTCTCCACCTACTGGCACAAGGGACTTCTTAACACCTTGTCCTGTGTATTTGATTCTGATAATCTGGACTCGTCCAGTGACTGCTGTGAAAGGACAGCTGACAACATGGGAAAGTCCATGTGACAGCTTGGAGAGACAGCTGACAGGAGGGAACAGACCCCGCTGGGGCCGTCATGGGCTAGCTACCCATGATAGCAGTCCCCAACGCTGTTTCAGCTAGTTGGAGACACCCGCTAAATGCTACAAAAAGTAAACTAAAGGAAATACCCCTAGAGCCTGCGAGAGCGGGGGCGCAAGATGGCTCACCGACTGATAACACGGTTACAGACCCAGGAACGGAAACGACCATTGACAAGGAGAGCATGGCACATGAGACATCCACAACAGCTGCGGGACACAAACTTCAGGTGTGCATCTGTGGTTGGGAGAAAAGAACATCAGTGAAGGGCTTGAAGATCCACCAAGGGAGGAAAAAGTGCTTGAGAGAGCAGAGACAAGGGCCTCGCATTGACCAGTACTTCTTACGAAGCAACCAGTCAAATCAGTCGAGTGAAGCACAGCGACGGGACATAAACCAAAGTTCGCAGAGCATCAGCACCCATGTCACTGAAGAGGGTGATACAAGCACAGAAATGGTGGTGGAGGAGCCCACGCAGCAACTGCAAAGACCTCCATTGGAGGGAAAGATCAAAGGGCACAAACCTGGAGTGAAATGGCCCAAAGCTGTTGAAAAGAAAGAGTGGGAGACGGTCAACAGTGACCTTATACATATCTTGGAGCAACAAGTGGGCACAGCAGTGTAAAAGCTTGAAAGGATGGGCATCACAATCTACAGCTATGGAGAAGAACGGTTTGGGGTGAGTAAAGGGAGAGGTGGAAAGAAATTACCAACAACAATCAAGTCCAGGAGGCAGCAGGAGATCGAGAGGCTAATCAGAGAGAGGAGACAGTTGAAAAAGCAATGGAAAAAAGCAACTGACGCGGAGAGAGAAGGTCTCATGCTTCTCCAAGAGGACATCAAGAGCCGATTGACAACCTTGCGAAAAGCAGAGAACATGAGGAAACTTCGCAAGAAGAAAGAACACACAAGAACACGGTTCTACAAAGACCCTTTCAAGTTCATCAAAGACCTCTTCGCAAAGGAAAAAAAGTGGGACTTTGAAAACATCAAAACAAGAATTGGAGGAACACCTGGAAAAGGCCCACCAAGATACAAAAAGGCATGAGCAGTTAGTCATCCCACACGACATCCCGCCTATTCAACCACCTGAATTCAACCTGGACACCAGCCCTCCGAAATGGAAAGAGGTAGAGAAGACTGTCCGGCGAGCAAGAGCAGCATCAGCTCCGGGGCCAAACGGAGTACCATACAAGCTCTACAAGAACGCACCGGATGTGTTACGCTTTCTATGGAAGCTCATGAGGGTGGTGTGGATGAAGCAAACAATACCTAAGGCATGGCGAAGGGCCGGCGGTGTACTAATACCTAAAGAAAAGGATGCATCAGACATCAGCCAATTCCGGCCAATCTGTCTCCTCAACGTCGAGGGCAAAATCTTTTTCAGCATTGTATCACAAAGGCTATCCACCTATCTGGTAACAAACAAGTACATTGATACATCTGTACAGAAAGCAGGAATACCAGGATTTTCGGGCTGCTTGGAGCATACAAGCATGATCTGGCACCAGATCCAAGCAGCTAAGAAGGACAAGAGAGACCTACATGTGATCTTCCTCGATCTGGCCAATGCATTTGGTTCAGTTCCCCATGAACTCCTTTGGGAATCTTTTGCCTTTTTCCATGTACCAGAGCTCATCACCACACTGGTCAAGAACTATTTCCAAGACCTGCAGCTGTGCTTCACAACAGCTGAATTCAGTACAACATGGCAGCGCTTGGAAGTAGGCATCATGGCAGGTTGCACAGTCTCACCCTTGGCCTTTACAATGGCCATGGAAGTCATCATCAGGGCCTCAAAATGGGTGGTGGGCGGTGAACGAACCAGGGCTGGGCTCCGTCTGCCACCCATCAGGGCATACATGGACGACATGACCACACTAACCACTACTGCAGCATGCACCAAGCGGCTACTTGGAAAGCTGCAGGAGAACGTCAAGTGGGCCCGAATGAAAATCAAACCAAGTAAATCTCGTAGCATCTCCATAGTTAAAGGGGTGCTTAGAGACACAAGGTTCTGCATCAGTGACGACCCAATACCAACAGTGTCTGAGCAACCAGTAAAAAGCCTGGGCAGATGGTACAACGCAAGTCTCAAGGACAAAGAACAGGTGCAACAACTAAGGCAAGAAATTGTCAACGGCCTGGAGAACATCAATCAGACCCTATTGCCTGGGAAACTGAAGCTCTGGTGCCTACAGTTTGGACTCCTGCCTCGGACAATGTGGCCACTGACCGTTTATGAAGCCCCAATAACAACTGTGAAGATGGAGCGAACCATAACTTCATACGCGAAGAAATGGCTCGGTGTCCCACGATGTCTAACTAACATCGGCACTCTATGGCCAAGGGGTCCTGGAACTACCACTCACTAGTCTAACAGAGGAATACAAGTGTTCTAAAGTAAGACTCCAGATGACACTGAGGGACTCTAGAGACAAGACCATCAGTGCTGTTGCGCCGCCCCTAGTAACTGGCCGGAAGTGGACATCACCTGATGCTGTACAGCAAGCTTCATCAGCCCTGAGGCACAAAGACGTCGTGGGGCAAGTGCAGCAGGGAAGAGGAGGCTTTGGCCTTACGACAAGTAAACCAACTTGGCGAAAGGCCACAACATCAGAACAGAGGACATTGGTGGTTGAGGAGGTGCGGCGACAGGAGGAGGCCGCAAGAAGTGCAAAGGCAGTCTCTCTTGCCAAACAGGGGCAATGGATGCAGTGGGAAGGTGTGGAGCGGAGGAAGATCAGCTGGAAAGACCTATGGGAAATGGAATCAAGCACGATCAGCTTCATCATCAGAGCGACATATGACTTGCTTCCATCACCAAAGAACCTCCATCAGTGGTACGGCGAGGATCCAACCTGTGCCCTCTGCCCAACTCCAGCGACCCTCAAACACATCATGGTAGGCTGCAAGACCAGCCTCACGCAAGGAAGATACACGTGGCGGCATAATCAGGTACTAAAAAGCCTGGCATCAGCCCTTGAGAACAGGCGGTGTGCGTCCAACTCCTTGCCTCCGAGAGCAAGCAATCACCCTTTAAGGGCAACAACCTTTGTCCGAGAAGGACAGAAAATGCCTAAACATCCTTCCACCAGATCAGAAGAAGGAAACCTATGCAGGGCCCGTGACTGGAGGATGTTGGCAGACATCGGCCGGCAACTAATCTTTCCACCTGAAATTGCTTTAACCAACCTCAGGCCAGACTTGGTGTTCTGGTCCCCTTCACAGAAGACTGCGTACATCATAGAGCTCACAGTTCCATGGGAGAACTCTGTTGAGGAGGCCTATGAGCGTAAGAAGCTGCGCTACGCAGAGCTTGCAGCAGAGGCAACGCAGCGTGGCTGGAACATCAAAGTCTATCCAGTTGAAGTGGGATGCAGAGGATTTGTTGCATCATCTGCCATCAGACTGCTGAAGGAGCTTGGAATCCACGGTCAGGCTCTGCGGAAGACCATAAGATCACTCTCAGACGCGGCTGAAAGAAGCAGCCGTTGGATTTGGCTCAAGCGGAAAGACCCATGCTGGGCCCTAAGTACATCATGGTGAATCTTTGGGACAGTTTGACACGGGACACGCGCTGAGGGCTGATCATCCTGCAGCGGGCCGCCCTTGTGGAGGGTGTATAGTGTTAAAAGGCCGAAACACCCAGTGATGCAAGGGTACACTACTGATGATGTGTCCTGTGCTCAACTGTCCTGAAGGTTACCCAGGCCAAGATATACGTATATGTATCCCCCCCCCCCCTCCCCCCCGATATTGAGCGTCTACCACTCTCAACAATCAACGAATGTCGTGAAATGCTCCCCACCTACTGGCACAAGGGACTTCTTAACACCTTGTCCTGTGTATTTGATTCCCGGTGGCTCAGCCCTTCCCATTGTGACTCCAGCCTTTCTGTCCTGGGTCTCCTCCATGGCCAGAGTGAGTCCCACCGCAAATTGGAAGAGCAGCACCTCATATTTCGCTTGGTGGACAAAAATACTGGAGAAACTCAACGGGTGAGGCAGCATCTAGGGAGCGAAGGAAATAGGCAATGATTCGGGTCGGGACCCTTCTTCGCCTATTTCCTTTGCTCCACAGATGCTGGCTCACCCGCTGAGTTTCTCCAGCATTTTTGTTCACCTTCGATTTTCCAGCATCTGCAGTCAAAGTCAAAAGTCAAACAAACTTCATTGTCATTTAGAAATACATTGATATATGCAGTTCCAAACGAAATTACGTTGCATTTGGCTCCCTGTGCAACATGATAAATTAACAGAAGGATAGGCATGGATAAAAAGGATAAAAGGATAAATAGACAATGGTGGCAGCCCATTACATGGCATTCAGGAGTCTGATGGCTCGTGGGAAGAAGCTGTTGCAGAACCTTGATGTTCTGCTCCTTATGCTGCAATATCTTTTTCCTGAGGGCAGCAGAGTGAACAGACCGTGATGGAGATGTGTGGGGTCTTTTATAATATTGCTGGCCTTAGACACGCAACGTTTGGTCGCAATATCCCCGATTGAGGGGAGAGAGGTCCCGATGATTTTTCCGCTGTCCTCACCACTCTCTGCAGACTTCCAGTCGGAGGCTCTACAGTCCCCAAACCAGACAGAGATACAGCTGGTTAGAATACTCTCTATGGTGCCCCTGTAGAAAGTAGTGAGGATGGGATGGGGGAGATGAGCTCTTCTCATCCGGCGCAGAAAGTGCAACCACTGCTGCACTCTCTTAACTGTTGATGAGATGTTATTCGACCAGGTCAGACTGTTAGTGATCTGCACCCCCAGGAACTTTGTGCCACTGACCACCTCCACATCGCTGTCATTGATGTGAAGTGGTGTGGGACTGTGCCGGGTTTTCCTGAAGTCGACGATAACCTCCTTTGTTTTTTCGACATTCAGGATCAGGTTGTTCGTATTGCACCAGTCCACCAGTTGTTTCACCTCCTCCCTGTAAGCCAGCTCATTGTCGTCCCTGATGAGGCCCACCACTGTTGTGTCATCTGTGTACTTCATGATGTGGTTTGTACTGAACCTGGCACAACAGTCGTGAGTCATCAGGGTGAACAGCAGTGGAGTCAGGACACAGCCCTGAGGGGAGCCGGTGCTCAGAGAGATGGTGTTGGAGGTGTTATTTCCAACCCTCACAGACTGGGGTCTGTCAGTGAGGAAGTCCAGTAGCCAGTTACACATGGGGGTGCCGAGGCCCAATGGATCCAGTTTGCTTATCAGGTGCTGGGAGATAATGGTGTTGAATGCTGAACTGAAATCCATGAACAGCATTCGCACATAGGTGTTTTCTCCTCTAAATGTTCCAGGCTCAGATGGAGTACGGAGGATATAGCGTCCTCTGTGGAGCGGTTTGGCCTGTAAGCAAACTGGTATGGGTCGAGTGTGGAGGGGAGTCTGCAGGTGATGTGGTCCCTGACCAGCCTCTCGAAGCACTTCATCATTATAGGGGTGAGTGCTACAGGGCGGTAGTCATTGAGACATTCTTAATCATATTTCGCTTGGGTAGTTTACTTGGGTAGAACATTGACTTCTCCAATTTCAGGTAGTCCCTGCTTTCTCCCTCCTTTCCCTCCCCTTCCCAGCTCTCCCACGGCCTACTGTCTCCACCTCTTCCTTTCTTCTTCCTGCCCCTTCAACTCCCACATCAGTATGAAGAAGGGTCTCGACCCGAAAAGTCACCTTCGCTCCATAGATGCTGCCTCATCCGCCGAGATTCTCCAGCAATTTTGTCTACCTTTGATTTTTCCAGCATCTGCAATTCTTTCTTGAACCTATATATATTTGGAGTGTGCGAGGAAATCGGTGCAACCGGTGAAAATATACATGCCCACAGGGAGAACGTATCCAGACAGCACCCATAGTCAGGATCGAACCTGTGTCTCTGGTGCTGTAAGACAGCAACTCTACTGCTGTGCCACTGTGCTGCCCCTGCATGTATTAATGTGTGTATTAAACTTAGATTTCCTGAATTCATTTGAACAACTACAGTTTCATGGTGCAGTGGGTAATTTAAAGGCATAGAAGAAAATTAGCTGGTCAACGGGAAAGAGAATGTCGGCATAAATTAATCTCTTTCGGGCGTAACAAATGATATGCCAGGATAATTGATGTTCTGCTGTCTAATATTTAAAATGTATACATCTGATTTCGAAAGACACCAAAAGTATGAGCATTTGACAATACTGGGCCTGTACTTGCTGGAGTATAGAAGAATGAGGGCGGACCTCATTGAAATGTACAGAATAGTGAAAGGATTGGATAGTGTGGATGAGGAGAGGATGTTTCCACCAGTGGGAAAGTCTAGGACTAGAGGTCATAACCTCAGAATTAAAGGACATTCTTTTTGAAAGAAGATGAGGAGGAATTTCTTTAGTCAGGAGGTGGTGAATCTGTGGAATTCTTTGCCACAAAAGGCTGTGGAGGCAAAGTCAGTGGATATATTTAAGGCAGAGATAGTTAGATTCTTGATTAGTACGGGTGTCAGAGGTAATGGGGAGGAGGCAGTAGAATGGGGTTTGGAGGGAGAGATCGATCAGCCATGATTGAATGGTGGAGTAGACTTGATGGGCCGAATGGCCTAATTCTACTCTCATCACTTATGATCTTATGATTGCTAAATTTGCCGATGACACAAAGATAGGTAGGAAGGTCATTTTTGTAGAGAACACAATTGATTAAAAAGGTCTATCAATAGTTTAACTGCATCTGAAAAGTTCTGTAAAATAAAGTGTAATACAGACAAACAGCTGTTAAAATATGATTTGTTTAATTTGGCAAGATTTCCAAAAGTCAAGCATATTATCTAAATGGTGAAAGATTGCAGGAACACTGAGGTTCAAATCGAACTGGGTGTTTGAGTAGATGTTTTGTTTAGGCCTATTATACAGATACAACAAGTATACTTTGATTAAATTACATTGGGTATTCATGAGATTCAGCAGGAGCATTGTTTATAACATTGGTGTCCTTTTTTAAGAATTTTTTTTAATGCATTGGAAGCAATTTAGAGAGGGTTTTCTAGATGAATGTGTGCGCATGTGCGGGGCTTTTCCAGAGTGTGGGCGCCTGTGGGGTCGCGGGACAGACAGTTTGAAGTTATGTATTACAGAAATTAGTTGCTTAAAGCTTAAATAAAGTTTAAGTAAATTACGAGTAGCGTAAAAGTTTAAACTGCCTCACAACAATTTAAGTAACTCAATCTCAGAAGTTAAGCATCGAGATAGAGAAACTATTGAAACCACAATGCTTGGATCTGGATCCCAACTTACCTACTGCTGTAAAGGAATGGAAGCACTGGCTTTGTACACTGAATAACTTATTTGATGAGTGTGGCGACAATACACCAGACAAATTCAGGACATTAATAAGCTCTGTCTCTTATGATGTATATGATTACATAGAGGAATGATTCTGCTATTGATGTACTAAGCAAACTCTTCGTTAAAACACCCAACGTAATATTTGCTCGATACATCCTTGCTACTCATAAACAAAAACCTGGTGAGTCACTTGATGGATTTTTACAAGAACTTCAAAGACTTAGTAAAGACTGTGCCTTCAAAGCAGTTACAGCTGATCAATATTGACAGGAACTTATTCGAGACTCTTTTATCAATGGTTTGGCATCGCCTTTAATATGACAGAGACTATTAGAAAACAAAACCTTTGATTTACTGTTAGCACACGGTATTGGGGGTTCAGTATTGATGTGGATAGAGAACTGGCTAGCAGACAGGAGGCAAAGGGTAGGAGTAAACGGGTCCTTTTCAGAATGGCAGGCAGTGACTAGTGGGGTGCCGCAAGGCTCAGTGCTGGGACCCCAGCTATTTTCAATATATATTAATGATTTGGACGAGGGAATTCAATGCAACATCTCCAAATTTGCAGATGATACCAAGCTGGGGGGTATAGTTAGGTGTGAGGAGGATGCTTGGAGGCTGCAGGGTGATTTGGATAGGCTGAGTGAATGGGCAGATGCATGGCAGATGCAGTACAATGTGGATAAATGTGAGGTTATCCACTTTGGTGGCAAAAACATGAGGGTAGACTATTATCTGAATGGTGGCAGATTAGGTAAGGGGGAGATGCAACGAGACCTGGGTGTCATGGTACACCAGTCATTGAAAGTAGGCATGCAGGTGCAGCAGGCAGTGAAGAAAGCAAATGGTATGTTAGCATTCATAGCGAAAGGATTTGAGTATAGGAGCAGGGAGGTTCTACTGCAGTTGTACAGGGTTTTGGTGAGGCCACACCTGGAGTACTGCGTACAGTTTTGGTCTCCAAATCTGAGGAAAGACATCCTTGCCATAGAGGGGGTACAGAGAAGATTCACCAGACTGATTCCTGGGATGTCAGGACTTTCATATGAGGAAAGATTGGATAGACTCGGTTTGTACTCGATGGAATTTAGAAGATTGAGGGGGGATCTTATAGAAACCTACAAAATTCTTAAGGGGTTGGACAAGCTAGATGCTGGAAGATTGTTCCCGATGTTGGGGGAGTCCAGAACAAGGGGTCACAGTCTAAGGATAAGGGGGAATTCCTTTAGGACCGAAATGAGGAAAACATTCTTTACACAGAGAGTGGTGAGTCTCTGGAATTCTCTGCCACAGAAGGTAGTTGAGGCCAGTTCATTGGCTATATTTAAGAGGGCGTTAGATGTGGCACTTGTGGCTAAAGGGATCAGGGGGTATGGAGAGAAGGCAGGTACGGGATACTGAGTTGGATGATCAGCCATGATCACATTGAATGGCGGTGCAGGCTCGAAGGGCCGAATGGCCTACTCCTGCACCTATTTTCTATGTTTCTATGTTACTGTTAGCTTACAATCAAGCTTACTCATTAGACTTGGCTCAGAAAAATTCAGGTGCTTATGGCTCATCTAATGTGTATTTTGCTACAACTACTACTAAAGAATCTCACCCAAATACTAATATGGAGCAAGCTGAAACAATTTCTACTGATAAAGGTGCCCTTGCTGCAGCAGATACTTATTCAAAAAGGAAGTGTTACTTTTGCAGGGGGTAATATTCATAATAGAGAGATATGTCCTGCTTGAGAGGCAACTTGTAATAGTTGTGACATGAAGGGACATTATTCTAGAGTATGCAAGTCCAAAGCAACTACTAAAAGTGTGACTGCTGACATGTATATGCCTTCTTTATGTGCAATTACAGCTGCATTTCCTCAGAGCTTGTCTCATGCAGCTACAACGGTATCCATCAATGGCCATACACTTAATGTACTACTTGATTCTGGCAGTTCAGAAAGCTTTATAAGCGAACAAGTTGCATCTCGACTAAATCTAACTATAATTGGTTCAAATAGAGAAATCTCGATGGCTCTGACAACTCATAATACTCAAATTATTGGATCTTGTATTGTAGACTTTATTCTGAACAAAACTAGTTATAAATCTGTATGTCTTGGTATCTTGAACAATTTGTGTAGCGATATAATTCTAGGTCAGGATTTTCAGAAACAGCACAGATAACTTTAAATAATGTATGAAGGAACTTTGCCTGATCTTGTATTGTGAAAGCCACCATTGTGTGGTTTTTCTGCTGCATCTGTTGAATGTCCTTCATTATTCACTAATTTATCCTCTGTGCAAACCAATTGCTCCGAAATCAAGACATTTTAGTCAAGATGACAGAAACGTAATCAACACAGAAGTAACTAATATTTTACGAGAAGGTATCATAGAACCCAGCTCTTCCCCTTGGAGGGCACACATTGTCATGGTTAAGGACCCCTTGGAGAAACATAGAAAGAGACTATGCATTGATTACTCTCAAACAATAAACCAGTTCACGGAGCTTGATGCATATCAATTATCTCGTACAGAAGAGATTATCAGTACATTAGCTAAGTATAAGATATTCCCTACTTTTGACCTAAAAATTGCTTAGTACCAAATTCCTTTGAAAGAATCAGAGATGAAATACACTGCGTTTGAAGCAAATGGGAAATTATACCACTACTGCAGAGTTCCTTTTGGTGTAACTAATAGTGTGGCTGTTTTTCAGATAGGGGTGGACAAACTTGTTGAACAGGAAATCCTAAAAGATACTTTCCCTTATCTTGATAATACAACTATTGCAGGAAAAGACCAAGCTGAACATGACAAAAATGTACAATGGTTTTTAGAAGTTGTACATTCTAAAAATCTAACATTAAATGAGGTTAAGTCAATAACATCAGTGTCATCAATTAATATTCTTGGTTATTGGGTTAGAAATGATATAATCAAGCCTGATCCAGAAAGACTCTGTCCACTCCAAGAGATACCTGTTCCAGCAGCTACATTAAACTCTCAACGAAGGATTCTTGGAATGTTTGCATATTATGGTAAATGGATACCAAATTTTTCAAACAAAATTCAACCTTTGATTAGAGCAAAATCTTTCCCCCTTGACTCTACAGCAAATGGTGCCTTTACTTCTTTAAAGAAACAATTAGAATCTGCGACATTACACTCCATCGATGAGGATCCCCCTTTGATGTTGAATGTGTTGCCTCTAATTTAGCAGTATCAGCAACATTAAATCAAGGTGGACGACCAGTGGCTTTCATGCCTTGTACTCTCCAAGGCAGTGAATTGCACTACCCAACAGTCAAAAAGGAAGCTACAGCAATTATTGAAGCAGTGAGAAAATTGAGTCATTTCCTTGCTCGCCAGCACCTCACTTTGATAACAGATCAGCGTTCAGTAGCTTTTATGCTGGATAATTGGAAACGAACGAAGATTAAAAACAGTAAAATTAATGAATGGAGGATTGAATTATCTGCATATATTTATTCAATTGAGTACCACCCTGGTAAGGATAATGTTGCTCCGGATAGATTAACTCGAGCATTTTGTGCCTCTGTTCATTGTTTTGTACTCACTGATCTTCACAATGGGCTGCGTCATCCTGGAGTCACTCGTTTGTTACACTATGTTCTTTCCAAAAACTTACCTTTCCCTACAGAAGATGTGAAGATGATGTGTGCTTCATGTGGAATCTGTGCTGAATTAAAACCCAGGTTCTTCCGTCTTGAAGAAGGAAGATTGATCAAAGTTATTCAACCTACGGAACGTTTGAGTATTGACTTCAAAGGGCCTTTGCCATCCACCTCTCGAAATATTTATATACTTACCATAGTTGATGAATATTCAAGGTTTCCATTTGCCTTTCCTTGTCCAAATATGTCAGCTGCTACGGTTATCAAATGTTTAGATCAACTGTTTTAATTCTGTGGATTTCCAAGTGACATACATTCCAATAGGGGCACTTCATTCATGTCAAAAGATTTAAAAGACTACCTTTCCAATAGAGGAATTGTTACAAATGAAACAACACCATATCATCCTATTGGAAATGGTCAGGTTGAATAATTTGGAAAGCAGTGAAACTGGCTTTAAAGTCAAATTACATACTAGATCAGCAGTGGGAATGTGTTTTACCAGATGCATTACACTTCATCAGATCTCTACTGTCAACAGCTACCGATACTACTCCACACAAGCGGTTCTTTAACTTCAAACGGCGTTCTTCTAGTGGTCCTTCCCTGCCACCATGGTTGACTAGCCCTGGGCCTGTGTTGCTTCATCGGTATGTCCGATCAAATAAGAATGAACCTTTTGTTGATGAAGTTGAACTGACCGATGTCAACCCTTCTTATGAACTGTCAAGTATCAGGATGGACGTCAGTCAACTGTCTCACTTTGTGACCTTGCACCATGTCCATCTTTTCCATCGACTCCATCACTCCTTGATAATATTAATCGAGAACTCTTTCAACACTCCCATCATCCCCTATGGAAACTTCTATAAGTAATTCTAAAATTGAAAATGTAAATAACAATGTGAGTGAAGTTGATGACCAAGCAATATATCTACCACCAGCTATTGAAACACCATTATCTCCTGATGCTCCAGTGCTGTGACGGTCTTCAAGACATACTAAACCACCTCACCATCTCAACTTATAAATAGGAGGGGAGAATGAAGTGTGCGCATGTGTGGGGCCTTTCCAGAGTGTGCGCATGTGCGGGGCTTTTCCAGAGTGTGCGCTGTGCAGGGTTTCGGGCCGGCAAGGCCTGCGGAATTAGTGATATTTTCCAGACGCTTTGAAGTTATATATTACAGAAATGAGTTGCTTAAAGCTTAAATAAAGTTTAAGTAAATTACGAGTAGCGTAAAAGTTTCATTTGCCTCACAACACTAGACTATTAGCTGAATTGGGCAGGTTGCCTGCTGATTAAAGGTTGGACAATACCTGCCAGATTTAAGAAGAGTGAGAGGGTACTTGGAGTGCCAAACTAGATCTTACCTTTAAAACTTTGGAGTTGTACTTGACATCACAACCACTAAGGCAAATTACTTACCATTGCTAAAAAAGTTTGCATAAAAGCATTTATTTTTAGCTGACCTATTGGACTTTTTCCATTTTTATTCCATTTGTTCCACTCTCTTCTAAGATGTACCTTAAGGCCAAAACAGTAGACACACAGGTACGTTGGTTAATTGGCTTGGTGTAGGCGTGAATGTCCCTAGTAGTAGGATAGTGTTAATGTGCAGGAATCACAGGTCAGTGCGGGCTCGGAAGGCCGAAGGGCCTGATTTCGGGTTGTATCTCTAAACTAAACTAAACTAGAGGTCTTGCTGATGTTTGGTGCAAGGCCCTTGTCCTCAGAGGCTTCAGTAGAAAATTTAATGAAGGCTTCAAGTTCAGCTTTTGAATAAGAACATCTGCATATACCATCCCTGCACTATAATGATTAAAGTTGGTGTGATCCTGGTTCTGATGTGGTCATGATGGAGGGTGTTCAGCTTTACAACTGCCCTGTAGAATAATTTCATTCCAACCTAGAACATCAGAGATGAGGTGCAGTATTGTAGCGAGAAAGATTACTAAGATTGAACGAGAACTTACCAGTTCGAAGGTTGATCTTTATTTTATGAGGAGTCGAAGTGAGGGATTTCGTGAAGAGCCCGCCGGCGCGCATGCTCGACATACTTCAAAGTAGCGGCGTGGAATCACAGAAACCAACAATAGAAATGACTTCGCATAGTAAGATTGAAGTGACTAAGTTTACCAGATGAAGGTGACTGAGGGTTGGGCGAGGAGGGCACTAAATCCCTCACTTCGACTCCTCATAAAATAAAGATCAACCTTCGAACTGGTAAGTTCTCGTTCAATCTTACTATTTCATGAGTGACTTCGTGAAGACTTCAAAGCTTCTGTGATTACACGCCCTGGACCACGTCCATGCTGACACACCACTACCAGGGATGGATGGGAGGAACAAACTTGCTCAATAGTTCATACTGCAAAACAAGAGCATATTTATTAATAACAAATCAAAAACCCCTCATGCGGGGACATCTCCACATTCTGAACCTGCATTCAGCACGGCTTCTGCGAACTGTAGAGAAGCAGCAACAGGCTTGGTATAAAAACGCTGGAACACAGCTTCATTAGCCCATCCTGCTGTGGCGAGAATTTGGTGCATGGGCACCTCCATGACCCTCGCCGCTGACGTCGATGCAGCCCTGGTGGAATGAGACTTGAACACATTAGTGTCGATACCTGACTTACCCAAGACGACTCGAAGCCACCTGGATATCGTCTGGACTGTCACTCGATGATGAGGTCTCTTATGAGTGACAAGCAGGTATCTCTCCATTCCTCTGATGCGTGCAGTCACCTTGACATAGTGGCGGATATGTGAGGCTAAACATAGCCTAGCATCTGCGGGGTATGCCGGGAACTTCAGCTGCAGCCCTGTGCACCCAGGTCTATGCTGCTTTAGTAGCTCGTCAATGAAAAAGACTACTTCTGTAGGGGTAGAAGTCATTCTGTCGACACGAAGTTTGTGTAGTGTCTGACCCTCTGAGCTGAAGTCAGCGCTAGTAACATCACCAGCTTCATGGTGAGTTGGTCCAGTTGGAGCCCTTCCATGGGAGACCACGTCCTGAGCAGGGTTAATACGTCCCTGACATCCCAGGTGATATTATAGCGTGGTGTAGGCGGATTCATATTGAATATACCCCGCATGAGTCTGGACACTAGCCTGTTGGATCCTACCCCAATATTGAGGTAGAATGATAGCGCACTTCTGGCGCTGTTGATGGCACTGTAACTTAAGTGTTCATCATGGTGCAACCCCGCGAGGAATTCCAGGACGTCGGTTATTGTCACGTCATCATACGTGATGCGAGAGCGGCTGCAGTAGGCTTCCCACTTCTTAATATGCGAGTGGTATCTTCGCCTTGTGGACTCTCGACACGACGCCCCGATGGTATCCATGGTCCGAGCCGAGAGGCCGTATTGGACTAACGGCCTGTTCAGAACCTGCAAGCCAACAAATTTAAATAGCCATGGCAGGGATGTGGCTTCCCTGAGACAGGGTGAGTAACCAATTGTGGGCAACCCTTCAAAAGGACCCAAGCTTTGTTGAGCATGTCAAAGACCACCGGATACCAAGGCTGTGTGGGCCAGTCGGGTATAATAAGGATGCCCTTGGCAGCATCTGCCTGAATCTTTCGCAATACCCGACTGATGAGGCAAAACGGGGGGGAAGGCATAGAAAAACCAATTCCCCCAGTCCAGCAAGAATGCATCTAGCGCTATTGCCCCAGGATCTGGTTCCCATGAAACGTAGGTTGGTACCTGATGGTTCAACCGTGACGCAAAAAGGTCAATGTCCGGTTTACCAAATTTGGCTGTGACTTTAGAAAAAATCTCAGGTTGCAACATCCATTCAATATTGTCATTAAATTTGCGTGACCTGGTGTCCGCCACAGTATTAAGCTCACCTGGCAAATAGGTAGCTGAAATCCAAATGTCTCTTTGAACACACCAGAGCCAAATTGAGTTAGCCAATTTGTCACACGAAACTGACCTGGTACCACCCATATGGTTTAAGTATGCCACTGCTGTGGTGTTGTCTATTTGGAGACGGACATGTGCTCCAACAAGCTTGGAACAATACGCACGAAGTCCGTGGAATGCTGCCAGCAACTCCAAATAGTTAATCCCTTGAGTCAACAACATCGTTGATTCAAGGGTGTCCCATCTGCCCCCACAACTAGAGCAATTATCCGTGGCTCCCCAGCCATTGGAGCTTGCATCAGCCTGCAAATATACCACCGGATTAGCCTCCCTGATAGGCTTGAATGAGCTGCTAATGTGACACACTCACCATTGCAACTCATTTATCGCTTCGGGCGGCAGCTGCATGGACCGATCATAATGACCAGCGTTCTGTTTTAACGCAGCAATTTTAGCTCTTTGCAAATTCTGATAATGCAAAGGTCCATATCGCGCTGCCGGAAACAAAGCTACAAGCTTCCCAATTATTGTAGCTGAATGCCGAATCGATGGTATATTGGTGCGGATTAAATCTTGACACACCTGGGTAACCTCCTCAATCTTGTTAATTGGAATGGTAACCCTCATGCTCATAGAGTTCACCGTGAACCCTAGGTAATTAATCACCTGGGCAGGGCAGAACTTTGATTTCTCTGGATGGACAATAAACCCTAATTGTTGAAATATATTGACAGCAGCTGCAACACCCTGTTCAGCCAATTCCAGGGTGTGGCCCACAATTAAGATATCATCTAAGTAGGCCATAACTATATGGTGTCGTTGTCTCAAATAAGCCATAATTGGTTTCACTAATTTAGTGAACAATCTAGGGGCTGTGGTGAGCCCATTAGGCAAAGCCTTGTACTGCCAGAGTTGCCCCATCCAGAAGAATTTCAAAAACCTTCTGTCGTATTTCTGGATGGATACTGAATAATATGCGTCTTTCAAATCGATGCATGCCATAAAGCAACCATGAGAAATCAATGATTTGGCTGTTTCAAACGTATCCATTTTAAAATGAGTATATGTTACAAAAGTATTCAAACGGGTTAGATCAATAATGACACGACAACCTCCATCCTTCTTAGGTCTGGTGAATATATTCGAAACAAATTCAACTGGCTCATGCACCGCTCTCTCAATCACTCCCTTCTGCTCAAGACTTAAAAGTTCCTTGTAGCCTGCTGCCTGTTCTTCAGCAGATAATTTAAACGTTCGAGCGGGCATGTGCTGGGATGGAGGAATGTCGCCATTAATAAACTCAATTTTATGCCCCTGAATATTCTGCAACACATACTCGTCACCAGTAAAATTATCCCATGCACCCAAAAACAACCGAAGGCGACCACCAACATGTGAAGTTAAACAAAGAGAAAAGAGAGAACCAGACCCCCTCACCTCCGTGGTTACCGGCGGTCCTTGACACGCGTGGGTTGACGTGGAGGTGTTGGGTTGGCTTGAGGGCGCGGCGTCTTCGTTTTCCACCAGGGTCTCTGCCGACCCTGTCCTAAAAAAGACCCCTGGTGCTGGGTCTGATGTTGCTGTCGTTGTGGAGCTTGAGGGTGGGTCCTCGTCGAGGTACTAGCAGACCCTCGTGATCGAATGTATGGAGACTTTGAGCCTGACGGTGCGGGGGCACTCTGAGAGCGCATGATCCCCACCGTTTTGGCTTGTTCGTCAAGCTCTTTGACTCTCTTCAAGAGGTCCTCCCCAAAGAGCTGACGGGGCGGCGGCGGTGGTGGTTTGCACAATCCTGCAAACTTCGGATTGAGCGCTGGGCGGATGCTGGTTTTGCGAAACCCATTGATTTCGTGCTGGGTCGCACACAGGAGGGCCAGAGCATCTTCCTGGTCCAAATTCAGTTCGTCCCCGTCCACCGACCACGCAAAGGCGGTAATACCGGCCGTGAGGAGCTTCAGGATCCGCTGCAATTTTACCTCTTGTTGACGGATAGCCGCACTGATGTTGCCCCATACCGGCGTATTGACCACAGGCACGTTGAGGGAGTTGCAATTGGATGGAGCCTTGTGACGGCTCATTGCCTGAATGAGGACTTCTTCCTGTAGTTGCTGGTTGTTAAGAAAGTCCACAGTGGCTGCCAGCTTTGCGTTTAAAGGAAGTCCAGATGAATGTGGGGCCGCAAATTTGGTCGCCACATCCAGAAGATCCTCCGCTGGCACCTCCAACGGAGATGGTATGGGATCCACCAAAACCTCCTCCTCCTGCTGCTCCAGGCTGATGGTAGAGGCTGGTGACGACGCCCTGTGCCTGTTGCTGCCCTGCTGTTGTTGACTTTGAAGCAGGAGCTCCAGCAGCCGCTCCATACGGTCAATACGCCCTTCACCCTGAACACTCAGGTGGTCGGAGTCCTCCGGCTCTGAAAAGAAAACCGGGCTCCTATCATCGGCCCGCACCTCATCGAGGCCCAGCCGGTGCCGGTAGTTGTCGCTAACAGCCGCCGAGGCGAAACTGCGCGATTCCCGCGCGGGCGTGTTCAACAGCCTCCGTTTAGCGGGAGCTGAAGCCGCTGCCACTAAGGGCACTTGCGGCGTGGTGTCGGCACCAGCCGAAGCATGGCTGCCTGAAGCCCGCGCAGGCTTGCCGGCTGCCTACATCGTGGACTTTACCGACGCATGGTCTTGCCCACCCATCCATGGGGGGCTCGGCGACCGTGACGAGACCCGACTCAACCGACCCGTCCCGGCGTCGAGAGTCGGGGTGTGCCGGCTGGACCTCACAGCCGCCCCGGGTCTCGCCCTGGAACCTGACCGCTCCTCCGTGTCAGGCAATGCCTTAGCCCTGGCAGGGTTAGGCTTCTGGGCTGCTGCCCTTCCCCTACTCGGAGGGCTGAGTGGAACGGGCCGTGCAGCCGCACGCACCCAGCTCGAGGTCGCCAGCGAGCCCGCTGACGACCTGACTGCCATGGCAGGGTCCCCCTGCTCTGGCGGCACACCACACTCCTCCTCGTCGAACTCCTCCAAGCTGTGGTGTGCTGGCGGATCTGGACCTGTAACCACAGGGCTTACCCACATCTCCGCCTGAGTCCCGGCCTGCGTTGCAGGTACTGCCGATGGTAAAGGCCCCGGAACTGTTGACCGGCGAACTCGTCCTGACGTCCTCCGGCCCTTGGAACTCCCATCCATGTCCTTGCTGTAAGACATAACCAACAACAAGGACCACCAACTAAAGGTAGAATACTCACCTCCGTGGCCCCTTATGAAGGGCTGGCGAGGAGCGCGCTCCACCGCCAGCCGTCGCAGCAACGCGGTACGACGATATGTCGAGTATGCGCGCCGGCGGGCTCTTCACGAAGTCACTCACGTGACTCCGAAATGAAATGAATAGAGGGTAGACATACCGTTGCTTGACCAATCTGCAATAAAATAGAGTCCATGGCTAACCAGTCATAAATTAACACAGGATCATTAGAACATAACAAAAAGCAGATGTAGACCAAAATGTAGTGGTGCAGCCGGTAGAGCTGCTGTCAAACAGTGCCAGACAACTGGGCTTGATCCTGACTTTGGGTATTGTCTGTATGGAATTTGCACATTCTGCCAGTGACCATGTGTTACTTCTGGGTGCTCTGGTTTCCTCCCACATGATATAGATGTGTTGGTTTGTAGGTTAATTGGCCTCTGTAAATTGCCCCTAGTGGGTAGAGTGTGGATGCAAAAGTGGGATTGCATAGAACTAGTGTGAGCAGGTGGTTGATGGTCGACGTGGACTTGGTGGGCTGTAGGGACATTTCCTCGCTGTATCTCCAAACTAAACTAAATTTGGCACCTTGAGCCGGCTTCACTATTCAGTAACATCATGGCTGATATTTTACCACGGCACCACTTTCTAGCACTCCACACATATATATTTATTCCTAATTCATCTTGATCTTAACTGAGACCCCATAGCAATCTTGAGTAGAGAACTCCAAAGATTATGAATTGCTGCTGGTCCAGCACTTAGAGTTTAAAGATACTGCATGGATATAAGCCCTTTGGCAGACTGACTCTGTGCAGACCAGCAATCACCCATAACCCATACACCAGTTCTATTCTGCATACTAGGGAGAATTTTTGGAAGCCAATTAATAGCAATGTTACAAAATTTTGAGATTTTAAAAATCAAGTGTGTAATTTATCCCATCAGATAAAGCATAAAAAAGAAGATTAATTTGATACCTAATTCACTTTCATATCTTCAGTATTAAAAAAGTTATGGCCATTTTCATACTCGGAAATTAGCATCTTGTTCCCTATTGCTTTTCCATTGACTTAACACAAAAGCTGTGATCATGGACAGTCAAAAGCCCATAACTTGTTAAAAATTAAGAGAACTGAAATAAATGTTCAGTTATTATAGATTGAAGCATTCAGAAACAAATATGAAACAATATTACTTCGATGATCTGAAATTAAAGCATATAATTAGTTAGTTACCAAATTGTAGCTAATTACAAAATTCAATTACTAGATCTAAACATCTATCCATTTCTTAAGAAAGGATTAACCTTTTTAAATAGCCTAAGTGTCCAAATAACATTCACACAAGAATTCACAATATAACATGATTTTTAAATCTCATTATCATGAATTTATAGGCCACATGGAAGGAATTTAGTGTTTAATTCCCGTAAATTAATGGCCATTTAAATCATCTTGCGAGTGGGATTTTGTGGGATTTGATCATTTGGAACGTTGCAGTTTGCGGTGAATTTAAACCCCATATCGGTGGGAAAAATACTGCCGGTTCGTATGGGGCCTAAATCACCTTTTTGCCAATGAAATTTGGATTAAAGTAATCCTAAGAAGCAAGTTTATATGTAAAATAAACGGCTTACCTTATGTTTTGTCCCATACGGGAAATCCGTCCCATTGTACGCGTTGACGGCGTTAGATGTAGATTTTTATTTTACTCCTGCGATTAAATTGTCCAGCGATGTTTTTCAAAAACTTCAGAGAGCGGATGTCGGAACGAATTTTCTGCAGCAGCTGAACAGCCTGAGAAAGATCAACTACGACAGGCAGGAGAAAACGGCATTTTAATCCCGCCCCCCTCTCAAAGGCGCCAATGTCACGCACACCACCAGTCGCAGAACTGCAGCACCGCTGAAGGTAAGTTTTGTAACTAACCTACCAATTGGTACATGTGAAAAATAAATATATCTTGTATCTTGTATTTTGTAAAACAGTACCGTATGTCGCTAGAAAATCGTGAGATCAGCAGATTGGTCTTTTCGCCTGTCATTCACCATGAAGGTAACGCCTCTTCTAGCACCCGCTGTCAATCACCGGGGCGAGGAAAATAAAGACCCGGAGGCGGGGCTGATTCCACAAGTCATACTTGAGTCCACAAGCCATGCGGGCAGAGAGCAGCGTGTGGGCAGAGAGCAGCATGCGGGCTGCTTCTGTGGTGACCAGGACGATGAGCTGAGAGCTGTTAAGTTGAACCAGAAGCTTCTGAGTGAAGTCGGAGTGGTACCGGGAGCTTGTGCGTTAGTCCGAAAGCTGAAGGTGTGGGGTGAGCATAGTGCGAGGTGAGCAGAGTGCGAGCTGCGTCTGCTGCATCCACCGCTCCTTCCCATAACCCCCTTGGCCCACCCCCTCTCCCCACCCCCCTTCCCCCATCCCCCCTTCCCCCACCCCCCCCCCCCTTTTCCCCACCCACACCTTCCACAAAGACAATCTGTGGTGTGGTGAGTTTCACAAACAAGTTGGTTTATTCAAAGCCCTAACAGTATAGATTGAGAAACACTCTGAAAACCTAAATCAGTGCTTCATTGATTCATAGCACTTACAGGTTTTTTATACTCCGTAACAAAATAGTTACATGTGGATTTAAATTTTTGAAATTAATCATCGGGGATCATTCTTCAACTTTCTGTTCCCCCATAATAAGAAAACCATTCTCCCATTTGCCTTGTCAAAAAGTGGCTTTTCTTTGATTCCTTAAATGATATAATAATCTGCCACTGCATCTCATGATTAGTTTTATTGCCCTCAGCTTGGTTTCAACCTCCTCTGTTTATCTTTACTCCAGGTAGCAATGCATTGCAATCTAAACACCTCTTAAATCTATTTATTGCCTCTCTTCACATAACCTTTAAGTTATGTTCACTATGTTGGCCTTTTTTCCCATTATGCTTCTCTAGTATATAAGCTCTTAGGTTTTACATATTACAAACTTGTCCAATTATCCTATACTTTCCAGAATATGAGTGTCTATTACCTCTTTTCTTCTGCTTTAGCTTTGTGCGAAAGCATGATTAAAGGCTTCTGAAATTCCAAATATATCACACACACACACACTGGTTCATCCTAACTATTCTGCTAACTGCGATTTGAAAAATCTCATAACTGATTTGTCAAACATCACTCCCCTTTCATAAATCTGCAATGTCTCTGCCAGTCCTACACTTCTTTTCCTCAATAATAGAAACATAGAAACATAGAAAATAGGTGCAGGAGTAGGCCATTCGGCCCTTCGAGCCTGCACCGCCATTCAATGTGATCATGGCTGATCATCCAACTCAGTATCCCGTACCTGCCTTCTCTCCATACCCCCTGATCCCTTTAGCCACAAGTGCCACATCTAACGCCCTCTTAAATATAGCCAATGAACTGGCCTCAACTACCTTCTGTGGCAGAGAATTCCAGAGACTCACCACTCTCTGTGTAAAGAATGTTTTCCTCATTTCGGTCCTAAAGGAATTCCCCCTTATCCTTAGACTGTGACCCCTTGTTCTGGACAAGGGGTCCAGAACAATAGATTCTCATATTTATCATCCTGTAACGTCTCATATTTATCATCCCGAAACGTCGCCTAACTCCTTCGCTCCTTAGATGCTGCTGCACCTGCTGAGTTTCTCCAGCCTTTTGTGTACCCTCGATTCTCGAGCATCTGCAGTTCCTTCCTTAACCCTTTATCATCCTGTAGATGGTTGGTAATCTTCTGTTTTCATTCTCATTTCCTTCCTAAATAGTAAGGTTATATTTGCAACTGTCAAATTTGTACGGATTATTCTAGAATCTGGGGAATATGTGGAATTTTGCAAGGCAACAAACAATATCTCTGCATACAACACCTTCAAAACTCTGGGATGCAGGTTATTGGGTCGTGGGGATTCATACCTTCCAGTCCCATTCATCTTCCTAGTGCGGATACTAATTTATTTCAGCTCCTCAGCTGTTATACATTAATTGTTCCCCACTGTTGCCTGTTGTGTGTGTGTGAGTGAGTGACCGTGTGTGTGAGACAGTGTGTGTGTCTGTGTGTTTGACTATGTGTGTGTGACTGTTTGTGTGTAACTGTGTGTGTGTGACTGTATGTGACTGTGTGTGACTGTGTGTGTGTGTGTGTGTGTGTGTGTGTGTGTGTGTGTGTGTGTCAGTCTGTGTGTGTGTGTCTGACTGTGTGTGCAGGGTCATGTGGTGGTGTCGTTGCACACATTTTCCTCTGAGACAAAATATTTGATTAAATTATCTGCCATTTCCTTATTCCCTAATCTAATTTCACACATCTGTCCACAAAGGATCAACATCAACATTAGTTAATGTTTTCTTTTATACATATACACGGAAGCTTTTATAGTCTGCTTTTATGTTCCGATGAAATCTCTGCTCTCATCCACACAGGCTGCAAGAATTTTGTTAGTTAACTCCAAGGTTACCATCTGGATCCCAATTCCTGGGTCACATGGATGCTCTTGACTGACCAGTTATATAATCATAGAGATAGATTGTGGAAACATCCACACCGAGTGTGGAAACTTGCCCATTCCGGCCAACCTGTCCCACGAGTCCCACCTGCCTGTGCTTGGTCCATATCTCTCCAAACCTGTCATATCCATGTACCTATCTAACTGTTTTTTAAACATTGGAATGGTCCCAGCCACAACTACCTCCTCTGGCAGTTTGTTCCATACACCCACCACCCTTTGTGTGAAAAGGTTACCCCTCAGATTCCTATTAAATCATTTCCCATTCACCTTGAACCAATGTTCACTGGTCCTCGATTCCCCTACTCTGGGCAAGAGATTCTATGCCTCTACCCGATCTATTCCTCTCATGATTTTATACAACTCTATAAGATCACCCCTCATCTTCCTGTGCTCCAAGGAATAGAGACCCAGCCAACCCAACCTCTCCCTGTAGCTCACACCCTCACATCCTCATAAATCATCTCTGAACCCTTTCATGCTTGACAATATCTTTCCAATAACATAGTGCCCGAGACTCTCCTAGTGGCAGCATGCTGTTAAGGTTGCAAATTTGTTTGCTCCCTTAACTTCTAACTTCCACTTACCACTCTTTCAATGTTACTTGTGACGATTTGATTTGAAAACACTTTTCATAAAGTGTTGATAACACTTTTACACGCCTAAATCGTGAAAAGGATGGAGACAAGAGGGAAAGGAAGCTCCCCAAGGAAGGAACAGGGGAAAGCCACAACCACAGCCGCAGCTTCTGTTTCCAGTATCATAGAAGCAATACCAAAAATGAACGATGAATTGAAGAATGAGCTGAAAAATGAAATGAAAACAAGATTTGGCAGTTTGGAAGAAATAGTGAAAGGAGTTCCGACAAAATTGAAGGAAGTCCAAGGAAGACTGTCTTTGTTACAAGATGAACTTAGTGAACAAAAGGATGAAATTGATATCTTGTGAACCCTGGGACTGGAGAGAGATTTGAAGATTGAAGAGCTGGAATGGGGAATGAATGAAAACACTCAAGCATTTCAACAATGCAAGACTAAAAATATGGACCTAGAAAACAGAAGCCGTCGTTTAAATTTACGAATTGTTGGTTTGCTGGAAGGACAAGAAGGAGATAACGTTATAAAATATGCTTCTAAAATAATAAAGAAAACTTTTAACATTGAGCACAATGAAAACCTTCCATTTTTGGATAACGCTCACAGGATTGGGAAGAAATCCGATAATAAACCAAGACACTTGATTATTCGGTTTCATTTTTGGCGAATGAAGGACAATATTCTCCAGGAAGCAAAAAAGTTGGGTGTGGTTGAATATGAAGGAGGCTGATTATAGTTACGAGCTTTTGGAAATAAGAAAGTCCTTTTATAATGTAATGTCTGATTTGTATAATAAAAAGCTGCGGTCAGTTCTATTATACCCAGCTAGATTGCATATTCGATTTTTCAATGGTTATTTTCGATTTTTTAACAATCCTCAAGACGCCTCTAGCTTTCTGGAGAGCTACGAGGAGGAAGTGGTCCAATCGATAGCTGATTAAGTTATAACTGGAGATTTACTGTTCCTATTTTGACAATATTTTGTTTGGTAATGATTAAGAATTTAACTGGACAAGTTGTTTTTATTTTTATATATATTCTTTAATGAATTTCTTTGTTAATTTTGTGTTCCCCTGTTGTTAGACAAACTAAGCGAATGCAGTTCTTGTTTTTCATATCCTGACCTTGGATAATAATATGTAGCTCTCGCTCGTTAACTTCACGTCAATCTGTACTTTTTTTTCTTCTCTCTCAAAGAGATAATAAGGAATGTGTTATGACTAGGAATGGTTAAAAATTATTATCTCTATGCCGAGCACTGTTACTAGGGGAGATGGGTTCGGGGAAGGGATTAGGTAGCTTGCAGACTGTCTATTGGTTGGTTTTGGGCTTTGCAGGGGTGGGATGGGGGGGGGGAGGGGTACTTGGTTCCCTATTTAGTTTTTTTTTTCATTTTGTGCAAGTTGAACTATAAAAATGTCTGAAATGTCGTCACTTCTGGCTCTGCTCTAGATTTTTCTTTTTCCAGTATCATGAACTTTTAGGCTTCAAGAAATTAACCCATTACATCCCACATGATTTTTACAAGCAATATGTATAAAGTTATTCATTTCCTTTCATGGAATGTGAATGGCTTGAACCATTCCATTAAGAGGAAACATTGTTTTAAAGCTCTTCACAGTCTAAATGCTCAGATTATCTTTGCTCAGGAAACTCATGTAAGGCAAGATGACAATTTATGATTTAAGTTTTGGAGAGGACAGCAGTTTCATTCAAATTCACAGGCTAAGGTGAAAGGAGTCTCTATTTCTATTGACCCCTCAATTCCGTTTCTTCACAATGAAACAATTTCAGATCCATATGGAAGATATTTGGTGATTACTGGTGTCTTTACATGCAAAATGGTGCTATGGTGAATGTCTCCATACCAAATATTGATCACCCTGAGTTTTTTAAACAGTTAATTGCATCTTTTCCTAATTTAAATGAACATTTTTTAATAATGGGTGGAGATTTCAACTGTCTGAACCCCGCGATTGACAGGTCTACATCTGATCATGTGCTTCCAAATAAATCAGCTAATTTGATTAATTCTTTGTTACTTGACTCTGGAATGTTCGAAGTTTGGAGATTCTTACACCCAATGACAAAGAATTTTCATTTTTCTCTCATGTATATCACAGTTATTCTAGGATTGATTATTTTATACTAGATTCTCAGCTAGATCCATCGGTCACTGCATGTGAGTATGACGAAATCCCTATGTCTGATCACACACCTTTGAAACTATCAATCAATCTACCTGATTCCAAGTTTAGTGCTAAACAATGGCGATTTAATTCTACTTTGCTTCAAGACTTAAATTTTATTAATTTTATGAAAAATCAGATTGCTTTTTACTTTTTGACAAACTCTACTGAAGAAATATCCAATGGTGTACTTTGGGATGCTTTTAAGGCATATATTCGTGCACAAATTATTTCATACTCCGCAGGATTAAAAAAATAAAATCAAAAAGAAATGGGTACTTTGGCTGACGAGATTAAAGGAATTGATTAAAAATATTCAAAAGCTCCTAGTTTAGAGCTCTACAATAATAGAGTTGAACTTCAATTCAACTCCGCAAGGGGAACCCAGCTCGGGGAAACCTGGCTGTGGAGACCACGGGATATCCCGGATCTGTGAGGGGAATCCAACTCGGGGACAACCCGGCCCGGAGACCATGGTGTATCCCGGCTCCGCAGAGGAAAACTCGGCTCGGGGCGAAACCCAGCCATGGTGACCGCCGGTTGCGGAAGCCATGGGAAATCCCGGCTCCGTGGGAAATACTGGCTCGGCAGGCCAGTTAACATTGAAATAGTCCGGCCAGGAAGATACACCTCCTGCAGTGGGAGCATCTTCGGAAGTTTCTTTGTCGGATAGAGCATCTCATGGAGAGATTCTCCACCTGATACTCCAAGGAAGGGAGTAATATCAGCACGGGTCTCGGGGGCCCGCGGCAGCACCTGGTACAGGGCTGCATTTTAGCTCCCTCTCTGAGGAGGGGAGCTAGGCAGTCGCAGTTTGGTGGTATATCGTGAGGGAATTTTCCATGACATGCCAACTGCATGATATGTTGCAGAGCTGCATTATATGGAGGGGAGTGTAGGCAGTCAGTATGTGACTGACTCCAAATTCAGAAGTATGTCTGTGAAACATACTGGAGGGCATGCGTGAGGTCAGAATTCTGTCATGGCATTAAGGATTGCGATATCCACGCAAACGGAGGAGCCACTGCAAGGAAAAGTTGGCTTCCAGCCTATGGCAGAAAACCTGGAGCTTGATAAGCATCTATGACCTCACATCACATCATTACAGAGTGCCGGCAGCACTGAAGCTGGTGGCAGCTTGAAAGCTGATCCTCTAGGCAGAGGTCTTTTAGGCCAGTGCCCAAGCCAGCCCTGAGGGAAAATGTGCAATCCACGCACCGCAGCAGTCCTATCATCCAAATTCAAGGATGGAATCAAAACCTGAGGACGGTTACTGAACTCACACTGGGTGTGTGGACTGGTTACGTGTGGTAATAGATTACACTGTTTTGCACGTATGTCGAGACATTGGGTCACTCTTGATTAACTCACATTCACATGTGCAGTAAATTTTAAATGGGAAACTTTGTTACTGTCTAATAATGGATATTCCATAGGATACGTTATGGCATGCATTGATATCAAAGATGCATACTATTCAGTTCCCATTCACAGGGTTCACCGAAGATATTTGAAATTTAGCTCTATGGGCAATTATAGCAGATAAAGTGTTGCGAAATGGGCTAACCAGCTTCCAGGTTGTTTACCAAATTACCAAACCAGTGCTTGGGCTGCTCAAAGCTCGAAAATACATATTTATGGCCTGTCTGGATGATATTCTAAAATGCTGAATCTTGCTAACTTAGCTGTTTTCAGACACAAATATTTGAGAAATTGGGGTTTCTCATCCACCCAGTTAAATTTAAGTTGATACCAACTACTGTTATAGATTGCGATGTACCTTTAACTCTATTAATTGTCTGTGACTCCGCCCTGGGGCAAGAGATTGTGGCCAGTGTAAATTTGCAATTTAGTGGCCATTTTTCAACAGATTTATGCTATTACCACCTGAAGCTATAAGTCACAATGATGAACAAACAGTATTCAGCATTGCTCCAGTATTTTTGGTCATTTTTACCTTCAGTTATGTTACAAATTATTGCTAGTGCTCAAAGATGGGGAATTACTACCCCTTCTTTAGTCACAGAGGCGGATGGGATGTGCATGAGTTAACAATTCCTCAGTTATGTAGTATCAACTACCTAAAATCACTAGGTGCATTCTATGGGTTAAAGGCTTTTTGTGCAAATATGCACATCTGCATGCTCACCTACAAGTTGACACACTACGGTGGTGGCATATTTTAATCACATGTGTTCAATTAAGTTAATATCCTGTGATAATTTACCTAACCTCATTTGGTGCTGGTGTATCATCACGTTAATCAATGACAACACAATGAATGTTGTATCACAAAGTATTTAATGACATTATGGATTGATAGGACACCAAATATCGATTTGTTTGCACCTAGTCTCAATCAACAGTTGCAAAATTATCTGGCATGGCGGCCATTCCCTGAGGCAGTGGCGATGGATGCATTCTCGCTATACTGGACTCCGCCCCAGGCATGATAGTGCCTGCCTACACAGCCATGGGTCCATTCATACTGCGAATGATAACAGAGCCTTTCATGGCTGTTCCCAAACACAAAATCTGCTGGTTTACCCCGTGACTGGGGAGAACCATCCTCTGCATGAGCTAATCAAATTGTTGGGTTGCAGACTATGAGAAGACCTTTCCTGGGGTACGGACTCTCAGGTTGTACGGTGGATGTAATCACTGCGGCCTGAAGAGATAGTACCAAGAAACAGTACATCTCCTATATCAAGGAATGGTAAGCATCCTGTTTACAGTCCAATATATCGTATGACACGGTACATATAACAGATGTCTTGGTATTCCTCTCAAAGCCATATTTCACAAGAGATGGAGTTGTACATATTATGCCAGTAGTGCATTGTAGTCCTACTTCCTGCTGGGGTCGGCACACCACGCTGTCAGGTCTCGACCTCTGATATACAGATTTATCAAGGGTATCTTTAACTCAATTTCACCCCATGGATTTCACCCCATGGCTGCAACAACATCAGCAGCGAGGGCTGTGAATGTTTTGCTGGACCTCATCCTAGTGGCTGCAGGATGGTCAAACCAGCGAATTTCCAAATGTATTATAATAAACCCATTTGCCAGACCGGGGGTATTTACCAACACTATTTTTAGGTTATATTTTTAATTCCTCCTGGATGAGTGGGATTACTATTATCATCATTAAAAAACACCAGCATGTTTCAATTTATGTCATGCTTTATTAAATTTCACTCATCCCTGGTCAATTGATGCAGTGTGTGACGCATGGACTCATTTCCACGGCATGAAATCACAGCTTCAAAATCTTCACATAGTCACTCACGTGACTCTGAAGTAATATAGTAAGATTAACTGAGAACATACCAGTTTGAAGTTTGATATTTATTTTATGAGGAGTTACGATAAGCAATTACGTGCCCTCCGCTCCCAACCCTCTCTCATAAAGATCAGCTGGTAGTTCTAGGTTCTTGAATCTTACTATATTCAGTTCATCAACTGTTATCTGTGATTTCACACCGCTTCTTTGAAGATTGACGCGCATGCGGGCTGACGGCCTTCCTCACGTAATCGCTCATCGTAAATTCTCATAAAATAAAGATCAAACTTCAAACTGGTAAGTTCTCATTTAATCTTACTATACATTATTCTTATCAGTAAAACACTCGTACCAAGTCTGAATATGGCATGACTGAAAAATTCTGTAGCCTTTCAGAATATAAGAAATGCTGAGTCCAAATCAAGCTCATCCAATAACAAGTTATTACTTATCTCTGGAGCGTCAGCTATTTCTTTTGATCTTGGCTTCTTTATGGCCTTGAAAAGAAGTACATGCTATTTAGAAGGCTGCCATCTTAATGTCTTTATTGAAAAGACAACCTGTCCTCCATATTGTGCTTCATATAATTTACAAAGTCATTCAGACTTGGCACCGAGCCATTCTTTTGTTCTACGAGATCATGCTTTTGTAGAAGAACGACTCCATTATAGATTTGACTATCAAATTTGACGATTAGCTCTTTCACTCTATGGGCATGGGCGTAGCCCAAACCTAACTACCCCCAAGGATAAACCCCGTGATCTGCGCCTCCCACACCAATACATCCAACTCCTCCCTTCAGAGCTGACGGTTTGCTCTGCCCATGGCCTACCACCAGGTGTCGCCACACATGTACTGATGTCAAATGGAAAACTTGTGTTTGCATGCTATCCAGGCAATGGAAACACTACAGTATATAAGATTAGAATTATGCCATTCACAGTGTATAGATAAAGGATAAAAGATACAAAATGTAATGCAAATAAAGTCCGATAAAGTCCGATTAATGATAGTTCAAAGGTCTTTAATGATCATGTATAGGCAGTTTAACTTGGCATCATGTTGGCACAAACATTATGGGCCGAAGGACCCATTTCTGTACTATGTTCTATTTAATTAGTTAATATGCTTTTAACAGTATTTAATATTGTTAATTATAATTTTGGCAATAATCGCAAACAAATTCAATGTCAAAATATCAGATGTAGTTAGCAGCTTTAGCAGAACCGTTTGCTCTAACACAAATATTCCCAGTTACTATATACTCTGAGTTATCTGATGGTAAGTGTGGTTAACTACTTCTAACTGCTTACCTAATTGACTATGGACTGGCAGACCACATTTCCCAAATTTTACGTCTAACTACTAAAATGAAAACTAAAATAAAACCAAACAAATAAATATTTTAACATTTAATTTGCGGGATTGTTGACATTTGGATTGAAAGCGCGCATCAAGATGCATTCCTGATGCAGGATTTTAACACAAACCTATGGGCCTGTCCCACTTACGCAATTTTCTGGGTGACTAAAGGCGACTCCCACAAAACTTTCAACATGTTAAAAATTTTGGGGGCGACATTGGTGGCAATTTTTACAGTCGTAGATTGTCATCAGTTGTCGTCAGGTGTCATAGGTGAATTCCATTAAAATTAGTCGCCACATGGTTGCCACATGGTTGCTGGGTAGAAGCCTTCATGGTCATGAGGAGTTCCCACATTCTGGGAACTAGTCATAGGTGGGTTGCCAGGAGGTCCTAGTTGGTCACCAGGAGGTCGAATGTTCATGTAGGTTGTGCCCGGTGCTGACCAGTGAATTTCATTGGCTCATTGTGAAACAAAAAACGCAAGTTTTCAGAACCAAAGATAACCGACTGGTAATGTTAATGTCCGCCGAGCTTCACAGCCGTGTATTTCTGGCTTCTTAAAAGTTGTCTCCACTCCTTCTCCCCCCTTCTCCACCCTCGCCCCCCTCTTTTAAAGGACTTACCGTACACTGTGCTTTTGTTAGCCCTCTTAATTACAGCTTCCTGCTCATTGTGGTGTATGTCTGTATCACATTGGCTTTGCACCATGTGAATTTCCCTTACACAGCACTCCCCCACCTTGCCCTGTCCCCCGCCTGCAGGACAGGCTGGTGAAGGAAGCGATGTGTGTGTGTGTTTCACTCTGACAGGCGCCATTCCAGTTGTCGGCTACTTAACAATCGTTAGGCATGAAAAATCGCCTAAAGAGCCTGTCCCACTTAGGCGATTTTTCAGCGGACTGCCGGCGACTGTCAAGTTCACGGCAGTGGCCTAAATAACCAGGAACTGGAACGGCGATTGTCAGTGGGACACACACAAACACACCGCAAAGGTGGGGGCCAGGGAAAGCAGGGGAATCACTGTCTGAAATTGACACAGTGCAATGCCAAGGTGATACAGACATGCACTGCGATGAACAGGTAGGTTAAGATGGCTAGCACAGTGTATGGTAAGTTCTTTAAAAGAGGGGGGAGGGGAGAAGGTGGGAGAATGGGGGAGAAGGGGGGTGACATGAGGGGGGAGAAGGACTGGAGACACTTTTAAGAAGCCAGACAACTTTTAATAAGCCAGAGATACACAGCTGTGAAGTTTAGCAGGCATTCCACATTACCGGTCGGTTATCCTTGGTTCTGAAAACTCGTGCTTTTGTTTCTTTCCCCAATGAGCCAATGAAAATGACCGGTCAGCAAAGGATTAACTAAAACTACGTATGACTACCTCGACTACCTATATCTACATGGCGACCCCACTACAACTGCACCTACGACTAGAGGATTCTCCATGGCGACCAATTTTTGGTTGCAGAAAATTTGTCAACATAATGAAAGATTTGCAGCGACCATACTGAGACCGCGACTAGTTCCCAGAATGCGGGAACTCCTTGCGACCATGAAGGAGACTCACCAGAGACCAACAGCGAACATGTGGCGACCATGTGGCGATCATGTGGCCAGCGCAGAGTCTCCTGCACTCGCCTAAAAAGTCGCCTAAGTGGGGCAGGCCCTTAATTGGATCAGGCCCGTCAGACTGTATCTTTGGCTCCACTGGTGCTGCCCTTCCCTCCAGCAACTGGATTTTTTGCTCCAGATTTCAGCATCTGCAGTCTCCTGTGCTTCTGCACTCTGTTGGAAAAGTGTTGGTGGAACTTCATCCTTGGTAAGGTCAGAGAAAGGTCATGTGAGGAGCCTGCTGCAGCTCTCTAATCAAAACATTTCTAGAATGGAGTGGAAATAAAATGAATTATTTAGTGCACCAAAAATAAATCTAACAAAATCAAGGGCTGCGTGTCGGCGAAGCCAAGATGACTGCAATGGAAAATCCAGGCCCGTACAAAGCTTTTCAAAAAGGGGGGTGGCATGAGAGGATTACAAATGTTTTAATGTGAAATAGCGTGAAGTCCCTCAATGACGGGGGCCAACGACACCATCCCCCCCCCCCCCCCCCCCCCCCCCCGGCGTTTTAGATGCTCTCTTATGCATTACGAGCCTTATTTTGGAGCATTTGTGCACAAAATGTATGACCAATATTTCAGAAATTAACAGGAATCTGCGAGATAGCTTTTTCACAAAAAGGATGGTGGGTGTATGGAACGAGCTGCCAGAGGAGGTAGTTCAGGCTGGGGCTATCCTAACGTTTAAGAGACATTTGGACACGTACATGGATAGGACAGGTTTGGATGGATATGGGCCAAACGTGTGTGAGTGGGACTAGTGTAGATGGGATATGTTGGGCGGTGTGGGCAAGTTGGGCTGAAGGGCCTGTTTCCACACTGCATCATTCTCTGACTAAAAAGTTAAGAAGAAAAATGCGTAGAGCAGTTAAGTAGAGCAGATTTGAAAGAGGAGTGAAGTGTAAAGGCAGAGAGAGGCTTATGGGTGGAAAGGAACATAGGAAAGGTGGCGGAGAATGGGCTTGGGCAGATGGGCGAAGGGAAAATAGACACAAAGTGCTGGAGTAACTCAGTGGGTCAGGCAGCATCTGCGGAGAATATGAATAGGCGACGTTTCACAGAGTGCTGGAGTAACTCAGCGGGTCAGGAAGCATCTCTGGAGAACATGGATAGGTGACATGTCATAGAGTGCTGGAGTAACTCAGTGGGTCAGGCAGCATCTCTGGAGAAAGGGTATAGATTATGGTACCTGGATGTGGTGCTGACAGACAAGAAGCCGAAGCAAAGATGTCGAAGCCAAAGAACGGAATGGAAATGAGGCCGAAACGCCAATAAACCGAAAGAGTCCGAAGACGAAACGCCTACTAACCGAAAGGATGGGATGCCTAAATGCAAACTAACCGAAAGGACAGGACGCCTAAACCCAAGGAACCGAAAAGCTGTGCAACCTAAAAGCAAACTTACTGAATGGCCGCTGTCGAAACGCCACCTACACGAAAGACGGCGTCGCCTACAGGCCAAAGGACCGACTGCCGCTCAACAGAAAAGTCCGATAACGGACTTGACGATGTGGGGAGGGGGGGGGGCGGCGGGACTTGTCAGCGATTGGTTCAGACCCCCACGTCCATCACATCACTGTGAAAGCATGAACATTGTCCCAAAGGATTGTCCCAAGACTTTGACCCAATGTCTGGCTGTGTTTGTTGGGGAAGGATTGGCAGGGTTATGTTTCTAATTTTCAAACCTGCAGTAAAACTCAATCAGGTCGTTGCTCAGCTGACGATTGTCCAAAGAGCGAGCTTTCCTCTTGTAGTTGGAAATTTCTTGCATGCCCTTCCAAACTGAAGAAGAGTCACAAGCTGAGAACTTGCTCCTCAACTTCTCAGAGTACCTTTCCTTGGCAGCTCTGATTCCTCTTCTCAGCTCTTTATCGATTAGGCTATCTTTTAACTCTTTAATGATTAGGCTATCAGCTTGACACATATTTGCCCCAACCCCCCGATCTCGAAATGGAAATGTTACATCTATATATAATGATCCCATTAAAATGTGTATTTACATCACAAACTATGGAATTCATATTTTTCAGTATTGTTATCGAGGAAAAGAAAGGAGTTCCAATCGTTTGATATTATTTGATAGTTTAATATTATTCATATGGAGGAGAAAATATAATAACTCTAAAACCTACCTTAATTTTGCAGTCACTAATGATAATCCCCTTTCCCTGTGTCCTCCATCTCTATCTCCCTCCCCAACTCTCTCTCTGCTCCCCTCCTTCCCCTCTCTCTCCCCCCCTCACGTCCCTCCCCCTCTCACATTCCCCCCTTTCACCTTGCTCCCATGCAGCATTGGAGGGGGGGGGGCGAGAGGCGAGGGTCCGCAGTGGGGGGGGGGAGAGGCGAGGGTCCGCGGGGGTGGGGGGTGAGATGCGAGGGCCCGCGGGGGGGCGAGAGTCCGCGGGGGAGGCAGAGTCCACGGGAGCGCAGGTCCGCTGCGGGGGGGGGGGGTGGGGAAAGAAAGAGGTAGGCCCGGCGGTAGTAGTGGGGGGGTGGTGTGGGCGGAAGATGGCGTGCGGCCCAGCCGGGGGGGGGGGGGGGGTAGTGTCGTTGGCCCTACGGCGGGATAGGCGAAGGCTAGGCCGGAGCAGCATCTGTTGTCAAGGTTACGGCCGCTGACAGTCGTTCCCACTCCCGCCAGGCGACGGGAAAATGGTGGCGTGGGTCCAGTGGGGTGGGGGTAGGGGGGAGGAGGGGGGAGGTGAGGGCCTGACGGGTTCAGATTCAGTCGTTCCCGATCACGCCTGGCAACAGGAGAACGGTCTCCCCGAACCGCCCGCCGGCAGCAGACCCGCTCCCTGGATGCCAGGCGATGGACAGGCACTGCAGCGCGCCCCGCCCACCTGCCCCCCCCCCCCCCGGGTGGAGAAACGGAGTTTGCCACCCAGGTTAGGAAACAGACTCCCCCTCCCGCAATGCAACATCGCACTACTTACCCAGACACGAGGCATCGAGGATATCTCTGATTATGTGGAGCAAAGGCTCCTTTAGAGAGTGGAGTGAAAATTGATCTGATCTGATTCCGCCCGGACCAACTGCGCACGCGTGGTGAGACAGCGTCATGTTACGTCCCTACTGCATCACCGGTTTCCCCCAACTGGGCAGGCGCGGATGGTCACGATTTTCTTTCAGCTAGAGCGCCGGAACCATCATTTCAGGTAAACGCTGATTGCGCTCCAATTTGTTTTTCCTCTGGAATTTTTCTTACTCTGTGAAAATAAGGGGGGTGCGACGCACCCAACGAACCCCCCCTTTGGACGGCCATGAAAATCTGATATGATTTAGAAGGGGTGGAACTGGGAAAGCAGTGAGAATTAATAGGCTTAGTATTGTCACGTTTCCATCACAGATGAATTATTATATGTGCATCAAACAAAGCACGTTCTTACTGATTCATGGTCAAATCAAATCATCTTCAGTCAGTTTCTAATCTGCCTTACTGTTCCAACCATAGTTCTATTAAATTCAACATTTTTTACTTCATATCAAAAAAATTGTTGCATTGCATTTAAACAGCTACTAACATGCTTAATAACTCCTCCCGTTTTCACAGAACCAGCTCTGCAATTCAGAAATATTTCATTGGCAACAATTATAAAAAGTGTTCAGCACATAGGGATACAATCATTTATGAAAGGTGCTATATAAATGCACATCTCTTTCTCATGATAAATGTGCAATTATTTCACTGAATACTGTTTTTGGACCACAGGTCGTTAGGTACTTAGCATCTGGGAGAGTATTCAATATTTTTCACTATAGTTCAACTATACTTCTCCGTGTACCATGGGTTTCTGCAGTTTACGGAACCCTGTTTGTCTCAACTAGACGGTAACAAATGGTTGGGATTGGGAAAGGGGAAATGATTCTTTACATAGAAACATAGAAATTAGGTGCAGGAGTAGGCCATTCGGCCCTTCGAGCCTGCACCACCATTCAATATGATCATGGCTGATCATCCAACTCAGTATCCCGTACCTGCCTTCTCTCCATACCCTCTGATCCCCTTAGCCACAAGGGCCACATCTAACTCCCTCTTAAATATAGCCAATGAACTGGCCTCAACTACCCTCTGTGGCAGAGAGTTCTAGAGACCCACCACTCTCTGTGTGAAAAAAGTCCTTCTCATCTCGGTCCTAAAGGATTTCCCCCTTATCCTTAAGCTGTGACCCCTTGTCCTGGACCTCCCCAACATCGGGAACAATCTTCCTGCATCTAGCCTGCCAACCCCTTAAGAATTTTGTAAGTTTCTATAAAATCCCCTAACAATCTCCTAAATTCTAGAGAGTATAAACCGAGTCTATGCAGTCTTTGCTCATAAGACAGTCCTGACATCCCAGGAATCAATCTGGTGAACCTTCTCTGCACTCCCTCTATGGCAATAATGTCCTTCCTCAGATTTGGAGACCAGAACTGTACGCAATACTCCAGGTGTGGTCTCACCAAGACCCAATACAACTGAAGTAGAACCTCCCTGCTCCTATACTCAAATCCTTTTGCTATGACAGCTAACATACCATTCGCTTTCTTCACTGCCTGCTGCACCTGCATGCCTACTTTCAATGACTGGTGTACCATGACACCCAGGTCGTGCTGCATCTCCCCTTTTCCTAATCGGCCTCCATTTAGATAATAGTCTGTTTTCCTATTTTTGCCACCAAAGTGGATAACCTCACATTTATCCACATTATACTGCATCAGCCAAACATTTGCCCACTCACCCAGCCTATCCAAGTCACCTTGCAGTCTCCTAGCATCCTCCTCACAGCTAACACTGCCCCCCAGCTTAGTGTCATCCGCAAACTTGGAGATATTGCCTTCAATTCCCTCATCCAGATCATTAATGTATATTGTGAATAGCTGGGGTCCCAGCACTGAGCCTTGCGGTACCCCACTAGTCACTGCCTACTATTGTGAAAACGACCCGTTTACTCCTACTCTTTGCTTCCTGTTTGCCAGCCAGTTCTCTATCCACATCAATACTGAACCCCTTTCCTCTTTACTATGGCCCACGTATAATCGGTTTGGATCACAGCAAAACATATGGCAAATGTCACCTCTCTGCCATGAACATGGCTCCCCTCCAGCAGCTCACATGACTGACCTGCTCTTTCCCCTATCAATACATGGAAATGAATGTAGCACACGGCCTGGGTTACCCAAGTGGAATTTCCACATCCGCGCCTTCATTCCCTATCTGGAAGAACTTGGTGTATGAGGCATGGGACCTAGTAGTCCAAGCTTAGGTGTCCGTTCACTTATATATATCTTTTCCCACAGATGCAGGTGGTCTTGCTGAGTATATCTACCATCTTCTGCATTTATTGCAGATATCTAACATCTGCAGTTGTATTTATTTTATTTTCTCTCATGGCATTTTTGTCCCTTTACATTTCCACTCTTGCATTGACAGGCTGGTTTGAATGCAGCGATGCCAATTAGGAATGAGAGTCATAGAGTCATACTCAGCACAGAAACTGGCCCTTCAGCACAACTCATCTATGCTGACCAAGATGCCCATCTAAGTTCATCCCATTTGCCTGTTCGCATATATTCCTTTAAACCTTTCTTATCCATGTACCTGTCCAAATGTATCTCAAATGTTGCCTCAACCACTTTTTCTTGCAACCCGTTCCATATGCATATCACCCGCTGTGTGAAAATGTCACCTCTCAGGTCCCAAGTAAATAGATAGGAATATTAAATGGACCAGAACAAATAAGCCATATATGAGATAGATAATAAAAATCAGTTGGAGGCCTTTTGCTATTATTTTTAAAGATTCATTTCCACCCACTCAGACTTTAGATTAAATTAAGTAGGTATAGAAATGTACAATGTAAAATGTCGGCACCTATGTGAAAAGAGCTAATCATGGTACAAAAAAAAGCAGATAATAAGTTACTAAACTCATTTTGATTGCTAAAAACATAAAATGCTGATATGAGAAGCATCTAACTTATTCCTCCGTTAACAAAGCGAATTACTAGTCCAGTTATTAGTTCAGAGGCAAATATCACTCTACTGAGGGGTAAGTGATAAGGAGATGGAGGTGTGATTGGTGGCTAGTGTGTAGTTGTAAGCCTCAGACAACTCCGTAAATCTGATTCAGCAATTATAATGTTGAAAGTAGAACAGTACAGCACAGTAACAAACCCTTTGGCCCACAACATATGATGAGCGTTTGACCGCACTGGGCTTGTGCCCGCTGGAGTTTAGAAGAATGAGGAGGGATCTAATTGAAATGTACAGAATAGTGAAAGGCTTGGATGGAGTGGATGTGGAAAGGATGTTTCCACTAGTGGGAGAGTCTCAGACTGGAGGTCCTAGCCTCAGAATTAAAAAACGTTCTTTTAGGAAGGAGATGAGGAGGAATTTCTTTCGTCAGAGGGTGGTGAATCTGTGGAATTATTTGCCACAGATGGCTGTGGAGGCCAAGTCACTGGATATTTTTAAGGCAGAAATATATAGATTCTTGATTAGTATGGATATCAGAGGTTATACGGAGAAGCCAGGAGAATGGGGTTAGGAGGAAGAGATAGATCAGCCATGATTGAATGGCGGAGTAGACTTGATGGGCCAAATGTTCTAATTCTGCTGCTATCATTTATGATCTTAAGATATTATGATCAATATTGTGCTGAACATGACATCACATTAAATAAATCCCATCTGCATGCACTTAGAGTCATAATATTGTGTATCATAGAAGCAAGCCCTTTGGCCCAACTCATCCATGCAAACCAAGGTCTCTAGAACACCACTATCATATCTGCTTCCACAACTACCCCTGGCAATAGATTCAAAGCACCACCTCTCTTTGTGTAAAATATCTTTGCCCTATACATCACCATTAAACTTTCTCTTCTCACCTAAAATACATATATTTGGCATGTCCACACTGGAGAAAAGATTCTGACTAGCCACCTTATCAATGCTTTTCATAAATTTTATATATTATTATCAGGTCTCCCCTCAGCCTCCAATGCTCCAAAGAAAACATCTGAGTCAGCATGAATTTTTGAAGGGGAAATCACGCTTGACTAATCTTCTGGAATTTTTTGAAGATGTAACTAGGAAAGTGGACAAGGGAGTGCCAGTGGATGTAGTGTACCTGGACTTTCAGAAAGCATTTGATAAGGTCCCACATAGGAGTTTAGTGGGCAAAATTGGAGCACATGGTATTGGGGGTAGAGTGCTGACATGGATAGAAAATTGGTTGGCAGACAGGAAACAAAGAGTATGAATTAACGGGTCCCTTTCAGAATGGCAGGCAGTGACTAGTGGGGTACCGCAAGGCTCGGTGCTGGGACCGCAGCTATTTACAATATATATTAATAATCTGGATGAGGGAATTGAATGCAACATCTCCAAGTTTGCGGGATGACACTGGGTAGCAGTGTGAACTGTGAGGAAGATGCTATGAGGATGGAGGGTGACTTGGGCAGGTTGGGTAAGTGGGCAGATGCTTGACAGATGCAGTTTAATGTGGATAAATGTGAGGTTATCCACTTTGGTGGGAAAAAAAGGCAGATTATTATCTGAATGGTATCAAGTTGGGAAAAGTGGAAGTATAACAAAATCTGGGGGTCCTGCCAACCAATTTTCTATCCATGTCAGCACTCCACCCCGCAATACCATGTGCCCTAATTTTACCCACTAATCTCCTATGTGGGACCTTATCAAATGCTTTCTGAAAGTCCAGGTACACTACATCCACTGGCTCTCCCTTATCCATTTTCCTGGTTACATCTTCAAATAATTCCAGAAGATTAGTCAAGCATGGTTTCCCCTTCGTAAATCCATGCTGACTCGGACCGATCCTGTTACTGCTATCCAAATGTGGGGCTATTTTTTCTTTTATAATTGACTCCAGCATCTTCCCCATCACCGATGTCAGGCTAACTGGTCTATAATTCCCTGTTTTCTCTCTCCCGCCTTTCTTAAAAATTGGGATAGCATTAGCTACCCTCCAATCCACAGGAACTGATCCTGAGTCTATAGAACATTGGAAAATTATCACCAATGCATCCACGATTTCTAGAGCCACTTCCTTAAGTACCCTGGGATGCAGACCATCAAGCCCTGGGGATTCATCAGCCTCCAGTCGCATCAGTCTATCCAACACCATTTCCTGCCTAATGTGGATTTTCTTCAGTTCCTCCGTCACCCCAGATCCTCTGGCCACTACCAATTTTCCGGAAAATTGTTTATGTATCCTGTTCCTGCAATCAGTACCCCGTTCCTGCCTTCTCCCCATATCCCCTGACTCTATTTTTAAGACTCTGGTTCTTATAGAGTTTAGTTTTTTTTCAGAGAGCATTGAAGCCAGTTAACAGTTACATTTTTGGACCAGTAGCTGTAATTTTAAATCATTGTCAACTATACAAATCCTACTATGCAGCTGGGGAATTCATATTTAATAAATGTCTAGTTTAAACGGAAGACTTTCTTCCCAATAACCCTCTCTGGCTTAACCCCTCCCTTCACCACCTCCAGTTTAAATTCCAGTTGGAATTTCAAGTTCCAAGTAACTAAGAACCAAGAACCAAGACTTGGTAATGATAAACATAAAATCTCTGGATTAGCAGTTGGTTAATGTCCACCATAAAGCATAAAATAGTGAAGCACAAGAACAGGCCCTTTGGCCCACAATGTGTGTGCTGAACATGATGTCAAGACCATCTCTATCCAGCCTGACATAATCTATATCCCTTGCATATCCATGTGCTCATCCAAAAGTCTGTGAAATGTCACAATCATCTGCCTCTGCTGTCAGGGGTTATGGGGAGAAGGCAGCAGAATGGGATTAGGAGGAAGAGATAGATCAGCCATGATTGAATGGCAGAGTTGACTTGATGGGTCGAATGGCCTAATTCTGCTCCTATTACACATGAACTTATGGATCTCTATACCACAGGTATCACAGGGCAGGGGAGTGATGCTGGTTAGGGTTCCAGTCGATCGTTCCCAGTTACTGATGGAAAAGTGATGGTAATATCTGCCTCAACTACCACCCCAACAGCATGATCCAGGCTTTGTGTACTAAATGCTAGCTTTTATTTTGAACCATGTTCACTGCCTTGCTCTCTTGATGATTGTGGATCATGATAAGATATTCCCAATTGCAATTGCCAATTTCCAAGAAGCAAAAGTGATGTTTTCATCCTTAGGGGAGATAAATCTGCCATATATCACCTGCAACCAATGCAGCCCAGCAGATGAAGCTTGAGGAAAAGAGGTACCTTTAAAAGAGTGGCTTTCCTCCCACTAGTAACATCTCCAGTCATAGCAACTGATAGTTCTACACAGTAAGTTCCAGTGTGGTTGTGCAAAGGCCATTGCTCTTCTCAGAATAAAATCTTTCTCCAGGCAGAAATATGTGGCATTTAAGGGACTTTTAGATAGGCATATTGATATGCAGATTATGTGCAGGTAGATAAGTGATGGTCTTGGAATCATGTTCAGCACAGATATTGTGGGCCGAAGGGCCTGTACGTTTGCTGTACAGTTCAATGTTCTATGTTGAGCTTATTTCAGCTATAAAGTACGTTAGGTGTATAGGCTGTCCCTGGGTAATGAGCAGGTTCCATTTTTACAGGTGACCAAAAGTTGATCTAGTCCAAAGTTTGGCATATACACAAAAAATACTCAAAATTGTAACTACACCTTCAGAACCTTGTAATGAATTACATCAAAAGCACAGAAGATTGATTTGAAAGAAAGTTTAAGGGGCTATCCCACTTGGGCGACCTAATTGGCGAGGTTAGAAGAGTTTGAATAAATGACATGTTGAAGACCTCCTTCGACTATGTAGAAGACCTCCATCGACCTCCTTTGACTATGTTGAAGACCAGCTTCGACTAGCTATGGCTAACTTCGGGAAAATTGGACACCGAATAGTGGAGAGTGAAAACGACCTCCTTCGATCTCCTTCGACCTCCCTTCGACCTCCCTTCGACTATGATGAAGACTATCTACCTTTGACTACGTTCGACTACCCTCTATTACCTATGACTAACATGCCGACCTACTACGACCTAATACGACTACTACGACTAAACCTACGAGTAAAAAAAGTGTCGGTTTTTTCCATGGCTACCTTTTTTTACCTGCGGACATTTTTTAACATACTGAAAAAACCCAGCTGAGGCCTTGAGTACGTGGAGACCACTTTCGAGCATGAAGGAGAGTTATGAAGACTTCTATGACCTCGTGTTGACCATGCTACGAGTATGAGTCATGAGCAAACTTGCCAGAACTCGCGGATTAGGTCCCCCATGTGGGACAGGCCCTTTACAAAAAAGTACGAGAGAAAGGAAATGGAAATGAACACATATGTACATACGTCGAACTTTTGAATTTAATAATATTATGAGAACATGTTTGAACATAGAAGTGTCCATAAGTTGACTGTTCATGATCTGCTTTTCAGCTGGTATCCTTTCATTCAATGTGTAAGATTAACCCTGCAAAGCTTATGACGGAGGTTCCTTCTAATGCCCAGATCAGCTACATTTAGCACAAACAAACCAGCACTTGCACCTCTTCCAACCTCATCTACTGTAGCCGTTGTTCAAGATGTGGACTCTTATACATTGGCGAGACCAAACGTAGACTGGGCGATCGTTTCACTGAACACCTTCGCTCAATCCGCCTGAACCGACCTGATCTCCCGGTTGCTGAACACATTATTTCCCATTCCCATTCCCACTCTGACCTTTCTGTCCCAGGTGTCCTCCATTGTCAAAGTGAGGCTAGATGAAAGTTGGAGGAACAGCATTTCATATTTTGCTTGGGAAGCTTACAGCCCAGTGGTATGAATATTGATTTCTCTCACTTCAGGTAGCTCCTGCATTCCTGTCTCTCTATCCCTCCCCCACCCAATTCGCACTAGCTTCTCATTTTCACCCTACAACCAGCAGGGCCGGATTTAGATGAAGAGAGGCCCTAGGCTATTCCACTTGTGAGGCCCCTCCCAATCCCCCACCCCCACAACGAGAGGAAGATGGAAGAGTCCACCAGATTGACACCGATGTGCGGCCAAGTGTGGCCTATTGCCAGTGCTAGTGTCGAGTTAACAGCTTAAATCACTATTATTCTGAAATGGAGGGCAAGGAAAATTACTGAAGTGTTGTTTAGAGACCAGTGCGTTGTGACAGTATATATAAGAAAGGCCTATGACAGTGTCAAAAATATTATACACCGGGCCCGTACAAAGCTTTTCAAAAAGGGGGGTGGCATGGCAGGATTACCAACATGTTATATGAAATAAGTGCACGCAGCGCATATCACAAGCACGAAGCTGAAAGACCCTTGCGGCCGGGGTCCCGGGCCCGCTTAAGAGCCCTGGAAGCTCTGGTGTTTTAGATGCTCTCTGGTGCATTCTGAGCCTTATTTTGGAGCATTTTTGCACCAAATGTATGACCAATATTTTGGTTGTGAAGAGTAATGAGTGGTTGAAATGGGATGATTGGGATCATTGTTGTATACATTTTTTTAAATCAAGAATTGAAGCTGTCCTTGTTTTAATAATCAAGTTGTACTGTAAAATATTTTGTAAAATGTTATAAAGGAGCATGCAAACACTGCAAATAAAATACTGTAAGTTTTTGCAGTAAATAAAACCTTTTTTTAGAAAATGTTTTGTGTGTTGATTTGATTGCCTGTTACTGTTCAACTGTGTTAGTGTGTGCACATTAAAAATATGGTGCAAAATGAAAGTCGCAAACTCTGGAATTCGTATTTTTCAGTATTGTTATCAAGGAAAAGAAAGCAGTTCCAATTGTTTGATATTACTCATATGGAGGAGAAAATATAATTGCTCCAAAACATACCTTAATTTTGCAATCTCACTAAAGATAATCCCCCTTTCCCTCTCCCCGTCCCCCTTCCCCCTCCCTTTCCCTCCACCTCTCCCTCCCTCCCCATCTCTCTCTCCCCCTTTCCCCTCTCTCTATCCTCCTCCCCTCTCTCTCTCTCTCTCTCTCTCTCTCTCCCCCCTCCCCTCCCTTTCTCTTCCCCCTTTCCCCCTCTCACATCCCCCCCCTCACTCTCCCTCCTTCGCCCTCTCTCTCCCACCCATGCAACGAGGCTCCGCAGCCCGCCCCACCCCCGGCCCGGAGAAACGGGCACTTGCGCAATGCAATATTCCACTGTTCACCTGGAGTAGACATGAGGCATTGAGGTGATTGTGTGGAGTGCAAATGGAGATCTGAACCTGCCCGGGCCCACTGCACACGTGCAGAGAGCCAGCATCATTTTGCGTCGCTACTACGTCACCGGCTTCCCCCACTGCTCAAGTTGCAATTTTTTCCCCCAATACTTCCACCGGCCAGAACCAGAATTTTGGATAATTTGTGGAAATCAGTGGAAACCTGATAGCGCCCCAATTTCATTTTTCTGGATTTTTTTAACTCTGCGAAAAAAACACCTTGGCCGGAGACCCCTAGATTTTGAGGCCCTAGGCTTCAACCTATGAGGCCTGTAGGTAAATCTGACCCTGCTGAGGCACCCTAGATTTCGAGGCCCTAAGATTAAGCTTGTGAAGCTTATACATAAATCTGCCCTGACAACCAGTCTGAAGAAGGGTCTCGACCCAAAACATCACCCATTCCTCTCTCAGAGATCCTGCCTATCCCGCTGAGTGACTCCAGCTGTTTGTGTCTATCTTCGGATTAAACCAGCATCTGCAGTTCCCTCCTACACAAACCAGCAATTAGGCCTCGGTTAAAGTCACTTGTGAGAATGAGAGATGAGAAACATAGTGCGAGTCATCCACCTTGGAAACAAAGCCTATGGCACAACTCATGACTGCCGATAAAAGTGACCCATCTGGGCTAGTCCCACTTGCCTGGAGAAACAAGGAACTGCAAATGTTGGTTGACACAAAAGGACACAAATTGCTGGAGTAACTCGGCAGTCAGGCATCATCTCTGATAAGCGTGGCTAGGTGACATTTCGGATCGGGATCATTTAGCCTAAAGAAGGGTCCCCATCTAAAACGTCAACTATCCCTTTTCTCCAGAGATGCTGCCTAACCTGCTGTCACTCCAGCACTTTGTGCCCATTTGGCCTAATCCCTCTGAGTCTATCCAATCCATGTACAATCCATGTATCTTTAAGTGATGTTATACCATCTGCGTCAACTACCTCCTCTGACACTCGTTCCATATATCAACCACACTCTGAGTGAAAACATTGCCCCTCAGGTTCATAGTTCCTTGAATTGTTGCCTTCCAGTGCCAGAAACCCATATTCATAGAAACATAGAAACATAGAAAATAGGTGCAGGAGTTGGCCATTTGGCCCTTCGATTCAGGAATCATTCAATATGATCATGGCTGATTATCCAAAAACAGTACCGCATTCCTGCTTTCTCCCCATAGTCCTTGATTCTGTTCAATCTGAGAGCAATATCTAACTCTCTCTTGAATACATCCCACAGGTTTGATCTTGAATACTGGTGTTGACTGTACAGAGTTTGTACATGCTCCTTGAGACTGCATAGATTTTTTTGGGTAGTCCGGTTTCCTCCCACCTTCCAGAGACATACAGGTCAGTAGGTTAATTGGCTTCTATAATTGTACCTCGCATGTAGGATAGAGATCGTGTATGGGTAATCATTGGTCAGAGTGGAAAAAACCTTTGCAAGCGGGCAAGCGAGCTTTGAAAAAAACCTTGCGATCCCCCCTACCCCCCTCTCTCTTCCCCCTCTCTCTCTCTCTCTCTCCTCCTCTCTCTCTCTCTCCCCCCGCTCTCTCTCTCCCCTCCTCTCTCTTACTCCCTCATCTCTCTCTCTCCCCCATCTCTCTCTCTCCCTCCTCTCTCTCCCCTCTCTCTCTCTCCCCACGGTCTCTCACGGGGGGGTTGTTAGCGAGTGTGCGGGGGATAATTAGTGTTTGTGTGGGGGTGGTTAGTGTGTGTGATGTCGCATGCCGCCCCCACCCTGCAACTGCACGGGTCTGCATTTGTTGTAGTACTTATTAAAACTCTGTGTGTGTGTGTCTCCTCGAAAACCCGACACTGAAAAGGGGACATTTTTACATATTCCGGAACCGTATGATTTCAAAAATCCAATCCTCTGTAAATTTGGTTAATAATTTCCCGAGTATTTTACCAAAATTGTTCACCAATCTGACTTTTTTTAAAAACTCTAACCACTGGCCAGCTGATGATGTCACAATGTCTTTACGCATGGCACACTTGGCTCGTGACCTAGCCCCAACCCCCCCCCCCCCCCCCCCCGGCTCTGAATTAAAGTAGCTGCTGTCAACGAGCAGGCATACAGTTTTCCATGAGTTGCGTCACCACCCTCCCCCACCCCCAGTTCTTCAAAAGGAGCAGAAAGAACGAGCAAGTTCTGCAGATCCCCGGAGGTCACCGGCGCTCACCAGCTTGCTTTTGAAGAACTTTATCCTCGTGGCCTGCGCAGCGAGTGAAGTCACAGCACTCCCATGCCCCCTCTCTCCCGCTGCTAACCATACGCACTTCAAGTCACGTCACCCAGCCGTGCTACTCGCAAGACGTTTGAAAACAAAAACACACTGTCTCCTTGCTCGCGCTGCCGGGAGCGAGGGAGCGAGTGATTATTGCATTCGAGAACCAGCCCTCACTTCTGATGACGCGCCCCCCCAACCCCTCAAACTCTCCCCCCCCCTCAACCCCCCTCAACCTCCCGCTCCCTCTTTGTTCCCTCACGCTCCCTCTCGCCCTCCCCATATGTGTCCCTCTCTCTGCCTGTTTCCCTCTCTCTGCCTCTGTTTCCCTCTCTCTACCTCTGTGTCCATCTGTGTCCCTCTCTATGTCCCTCTCTGTGTCCCTCTCTCCCCATCACCCTCCTCCACACCTCCTTTCTCCCCACTCCTCTCTCCCACCCACTGTCCCTCCCCCCCCTCTACCACCTCTACCCCCTCTCTCCCCTCCCTCACCCTCCTCTCTCTCCCCTCCTCTCTCCCCCCTTCCCCCTCTCTCCCTGTCCTCTCTCCCCCTCCTCTCTATCCCCCTCCACTCTATCCCCACCTCCCCCTTCTCAACCCCCTCCCCCCACCTCTCTCTCCCCTCTACTCTCCCTCCTCCCTCTAACATCCCTATCCCCCTCTCTCCCCATCTCTCTCCCCTCCTCTCTCTCCCCATCCCCCTCTCTCCCCCTCCTCTCTCTTGCCCTCCTCTCTCCCCCCTTCCCCCTTTCCCCCCCTGCTATCTCTTCCCCTCCTCTCTCTCCCCCTCCACTCTCTCTCCACCTTGCAACCACGCGTTGAAGGGACGAGACCCAATGGGTCCCCCTTGATCAAGTAAATTTATAAACCCAAATGTAATTGTAAAACAGAAGCAGAACAACTCATCTTTGCTATTATTGTACATGAGCAGGGCTTTTATGTGATCTATTACTAGAAGATATGAATGCAAACTTTTATGTCTTGCACAGTGACAAAGAATCTTGCAGTGCAGTCATGGATACAATTTATCACACAGTTAAAGGGTTAGATTGGCTAATTAACTGGTTTCAGGCCAGTTCCTCTTTATGAAGGCCTTCTTTTATCTTGCTCATATTTGTTTTTAATAGATAGAATAATGTGATGATGCATCAATTGGGTGCAACATATCCTTTTCTATTCTCCGTTTAGTTCTACTGATCATTTATATTGCCACAAGCAGAATTATCACCATCCTAAATGCAAAGGAAAAAAAGAGGCAGATATTGCATGAGTAAACTCCACAGAAATAAAATTCTGCAAGAAGTCAGCCAGTCAAACAGCATTTATGAAAGAACAAAAGGACACAAAGTGCCTGTTATAGCAGGTCAGGTAACATCTCTGGAGAACATGGATAGGTGATGTTTTAGGTCTGGACCATTCTGCAGATTATTTGTTGATGGGGGGGGGGGGGGGGTGAAGAAAGCTTGAAGAGACAAGAGACAGGATGAAGTGTCACAGGCAATAGGTGAGCGAGGTTTTTGATAGAGGTATGTTTAGTACAAAGGCCCAAGATAAGAGTAGAAGGTGAGAAACTAGACAGCACGTCTCCAGGTTTGACCCTTAGTCAATGTTGAGTTGACGCATTTTTAACTAAATTAAGAAATTGATGAGTTACAGATGGCCTCCGAGATGGGGAAAGGCAAAATTACTCATTTTCCTCTTTCTGTCTGCCATCTAATCCTGCCTGTTGGTTGAGGATTGAAGAGTTGCATATTGTGCAACCAGAGAAAAGAATGTAGGTGGGGAGGGGGAATAGAGAAATAGATGCAAGTTCAGCTGGGGCACAGGGAAGGAGGGGTGGGGGAGAATGGGGAAGGGGGGAGAAAAGTGGGGAAATGGAGGGGATAAAAAGGGGGAGAAGGGGGGAGAGAACAAACTGGTTACAAAACACAAACTGGTTAACAAAACACAAAGTATTGGAATAACTCAATGGGCAACGTAGCATCTCTGGAGGACAAGGCAGCGGGTAAGGCAGCATGTCTTGATCAACATATTATGTAAGAGGTTAGATAAAGCATCTCTTCTTCTTTTGTGTGGCGTGCACAGCCTAAAGTTGTAGGACAACTTGTTCTATTTGATCTTACGTTTGTGCACGTCGAGTTGATTGCATTAGTCGAAACAGGGCGGACCACGTGAAGGTTGCAATCTTCCACCCCAAATAAAGCATCTCCAACAAACACTATGCGGGAAGGTGCTAGGTATCACTTTGCTCCATGTTGGATGGATTACTTGCACTTTTGAAAAAGATGAAGGGCTGATCCTTAGTTTTCTCTAATCACTAGCCTTCCACAACCCAACCCTACCAACCCCATGGGACCAATATGTGGTGGCTGGAATTTGTCCATCAGTCTGTCTTACTTTTGTACACCTGGTCTAATTTTACACTATTCCCTTGTCGGCTCAGAGAACAGGTAGCTACGAGAATGGAATGCTTACATCCTTTATCCCGCCTCATCTTACAGTGCCTTGGAGTCATTCATAGAGTCGTAGTCATACAGCATGGAAGACCCTTCAGCTCAACTTGCCCACACCGACCAACATACCCCAACTACACTAGTCACACCTTCCTGCATTTGGCCCATATCCCGCTAAACCCATCCCATCCACGCATTTGTCTAAATGTATTTTAAATGTTGTGACAACACCTGTCTCAACTACTTCCTCTGGCAACTCATTCCATATACCTACCACCCTTTGTGTAGAAAACATTGCCGCTCAGGTTCCTATTCAATCGTTCCCCATAGCACATTCCTTTGTTTTTTGCATAAAAATCCAAATATTTTGGAATTAAATTTTTGAAATGTTTACAAAATTATTTAAAATAAAACTGAAACCCAACGCAGAACTGATTATTTTTGGAACAATGGAAGTCAGCTTTATATACTTAAATTCTGGAAAAATGCACCCACACCAACCCTAAAAATGTGGATTTCAAACATGTCTGAAATATTACATCTCGAAGACATGAGATTCGTCCTAGCAGGCAAATCAGACCAATTCTTAAAGATTTGGTCTCCATTTATCGACTTATTATAAGCATAAGGTGCAACATAAACTGTTTCAGGACCGGGTGAGGTGTGTGTAAAGATATGAAGCGGGTACATCCGTTTTATTTTATTTTATTTATATTTTCTTTTTTTTTTCTTTTTCGCTTTCTCGTGCTTTACATCTTTATGGGCTCTCTCTTTTCATTTTTTCACATACTATTAATATCACTATCTTATCTAACTTTCTCTCTTTTTCTTTTTCTTGCTTATGTTACTTTTCTATTATTAAATTTAAAAACAAAAAGTGATACATGAAATGTATTATGTTATTTTTGGTTTATACTATTCTACATAACTAATAAAAAAAATAAAAATAAAAAAATAAAAAAATCTTTCCTCCCTCACCTTAAATATATGCCCTCTGGTTTCGGAATCTGAAATTGAATGCAATAGTGATTCTGAAAGTTCTAACCTTTATTGGGCTTCCCAACAAGAACCTCCAGAAATGATGAAACCTTAACCCAGCCGAGAAATCTCAGCCTTGAGCAGTCTCTCAGCATTATGTAGGATGGAATTGCAAATGCTGGTTTACTCCAAAGATTGACAGAAAATGCTAGAGGAACTCAATGGGAAAGGTAGCATCTCTGGAGAGAAGGAATGAGTGATGTTTCAGGTCGAGACCATTCTTCAGACATCTTGACCCAAAATGTCATCCATTCCTCTCCAGAGATGCTGCCTGTCCCGCTGAGTCTCTCAGCATTATTGCTACACATGCAGGTAACCTGATAACACGAATGGATCTTAGTGGCTTGTGTTGCTTGATGTAAGGGAACTATTTCCCTCGTGCCTTTTACAGGGGCAATGATGCCAATTAAGAAAAATAATCATATTCATACAGGTTAGATTTCAGATGATGAATCATCCACTCAAACACCTGCTCTATTTATGCAGGAAGAGGAAAGCTGCGAAAAATACTGCTGTCATCATCATCATTCTGCATTAAAAACTCATACTTCTTTAATAAAATATTCTGTACAATATCTTTACTTTATGCTTGAGATGATGTGTTCGGCAATAAAAAACTATGTCCTGAAAAACTTGGTGCCTTGTCAAGTATTTTTTTATATATCCTTCTGTTGAAAATGTTCGTGGTGCATCTGCTCAATATAATGGCAATGGAACCCAAACCAGGATTTTACCATTATTTAGTTGCATGCCTTGAGTGTAAATGTCACCAGTCACGTGCAGAAAAACACAGATCTTATCCTCAACCAGCAGCCAACTGTGCAATGGTCTAACAAGTGTTAATAAGAGGAAAATTAGTAATTTGCCTTTCCCCATCTCAGAAGCAAATTGTAACTTACCAGTTTCCTACTTTAGTTTAAAAGTAATCAATTCAATACTGACTAAGGACCAAGCCTGGAGATTTGCTATCCGAGTTAGAAACTGAAGCAACTTACAAGAAAAAATCTTTGGTCAAAACAATATTTCAAAGCCATTAAGTGCATTTCTGAAAAATCTGGATTCCCAGGGAATGATCAAACTCAAAATAGGTGGTCGGTATATTAACCGTATTTTATTTGTCTTCCAAAATTCTGTGGTTTCAGAAGCTGATGAAGTAGGTGGCAGCGTGTCGTACCCACCGTTACTGATGGAGCATGATTTTCAAAGCAATTGTCCTTGTGTCAACCAGTGGCTCGATTAAGATTTTTACCTTTTGCAAACCTGAACTTTTAATCTATTTTTCCACTGTCAGCTAAATGGAATTATTAATCTTATGTGCTTAAAGCTTCAGTTTGTAAGTATGTGTAGAGAACTTCTCGGTATCCAGGTTACATCAAGAAACTTGTTCATATTCTAACAAGATTTATCGGTTTCTTTGTTCCATATGATTTTAAATCCTGCCTGGAAAATGAATTCAACAAGCTTTTTTGAAGTTTCATTGGGAAATTATTATCATATTTCTTTTGAATTCTACATTCAACTGCTTATATTTTTTCTCTGAGTGGCAGGTTAGTTTTTGGAATTGCCAGTATTTAAACTGGCTACAAAACAATACACAGTTGTAATAGGTTTTAAAGTCCAATCTAATGTCCTTGGTCTCTTTTATGTCTGGAATATCGTGCCATATTTAACAAAGCCTACCTGCAGTTGAACTGCAATGTTAGTGGCTGGGAGGATGCCAACTTCTACCATTGATAAGGTGGAATTTTAATCAGAATGTTGAAAGGAGAATGGAGACTAATCTCCCATCCCTGTCCACTGCTCCTTCTTCTCCCATTACAAACTAAAAACAGGCCAATATAGTGTGTGACTTTTGTTTATGTAAATACAGTATACCCTCATTATAACGGAGCTCTTTATAGTGGATTTTGGTTATAATGGACGGACCGACTGACCTTCGCCGCAAGGCTGGGCCACCGCATCAGTCCCCGCCGCCTCCCCTGTTACTTCCCGAGCAAACCTACTGCCGCCACCATGTTCCACCCAACACCCAACAAGACTATGCCTGTTGCCACCGCCACCACCGCCACCGCTGACCCTTACTTACCTACTGTGGGCCACGACCAATTACTCCACTGATCTTTGCCTCTCCACTGCCGCCAACTCACCTGGATTCCAGGCCCAGTTCCAGACCAAGAGTCCGATGTTCAGGCCCTCTTGCTGGGATGATGGCACTCCGACGTCGGAACGGAAGAACATACTCAGTGGCTTGGAGTTTCCAAATCGGCCGCTTCTTACCAGAGACCGCGGCTCCCGAAGTCCACAGGCCGAGTTGGGCGGAGATTCAAAATGGCGACCCTCGGCAAAGGATCTCAGGACTCCACAATGTTAAAGTCAGCACTGCCCGCCCGCGCTCGAAGCTTCGCAATCAGCAGGCACAACACTCTGGAGCTTCAACACGGCGATCCCCGGTAAGGATTCGCCCGCTCCGCGATGGAGTCCAGTGCTGCACCGCTGCTGAAGCTCTGGCCGCTCCGGCAGGAAAGACAGTGCCAATCCAGATGGTAGGCCACAGGGGGGGGGGGGGGGGGGGAAGATGCGACTCGGAGAAAAGACGCATCCTCGACCAGGTAGTGACTGGGAAACGATTTCCCCGCTTCCCCCTCCCCCCCCCCCCCACATAAAAAAGACTAAGGTTGCCCACGAGGCATCACCAATGATATTTTGTCTGTAGTGGCAGAGGGCTCAAAGGCCCCGACCACGGGTGAACAATGAGGAAGATGATTGAACTTTATTGCCTTCCCTCACAGTGGGAAACGTTGAGGGGATGTTTACATTAAACTCTATCATGTATTCTGTTCTTTTTTATTCGTATGGCTGTATGGTAACACAAATCTCACTGTACCAATTGGTGCATGTGACATTATGTCTCAACCCAAAATGTCACCTATCCATGTTCTCCAAAGATACAGCCAGACCCGATCACCTACTCCAGCACTTTGTGTCCATTCGTGCATCTATCAGCATCCGCAGTTCTTTGTTTCTACCACTTACACAATGATACGCTATTACAGGGTAATCCCTTACCTGGCGGACTTATAGTGGACAATCGGCAATAGGGGACACCATTTCAGCCCCCCGCCCCACATCCCATGGTCTGTTATACCAAGGGTTCACTGTTTGAAATGGTCCATTTCAAACTGACTCAAAAATAAAATGTCCTTGTTTTTTTATGGTGGGGTTAAGTCACGAATAAGTACAAGGGAAACTCGATAAAGTGTGATCCAAGATCCAAGAGGACTACAAGCTCCTACGCTTCTTCTTCCCTCTCCCTTACACACATTACATCGGGTAGTGAGCACCCATTGATGTGTTGCAAGTTGATGCACGGTATGGAACATTAAGCCAATGAAAGACTAATACAGCCCTCTGTGTTATACTTCCAAACATCTGTTACTTTTGCTAATATATGTAGCACATCAGATTTGATGGTTAACATGAATAGAATGAACAGGTCTTGAACAGACGATGCAATAAAGATAACTACACAGGTGAACAGATGGCAATAACAAAGACCGGTTTACTGACATCAGAAATATATACTTCACGCCCACTCTCTTATACTGTTAATTAGGTTTTTTTTACACAAGCGAAAGAGATTTTTAAATTGTCAATTTTAATTGATAGAAATTCCCGTGAGAACCGGTTATTTTTAAGTGGAGAAAGCCAAGGACCGAGACACAAGTTGCAGCCAAGGCTGTTAGAGGAAGCCAGGAGACAACGTGAGGCTAATCATCGACTTCTACTGAAAATGGGTGTGAAGCAAGTAGCAAGAAGCTTGAACCACTTCCAGCTCAATATCGAGTTGGTGCTTGTGGTTTAAGGCAGCTGCCAGCTCACATTGAGTTGGCCCAGTGAGTCAGGCCAGGGGCAAGGGTGGCCAGACCTCTGCATTTGTGAATTGTTTTGAGAACCCAGTGAGAACAATCTTGGCCCGATCTGACCGCACTGATAGAAAAATTAAATATTCCCCAGGCCATTCTCAGAGAAGCCACCTACTGTCTTTCTAATGAGCCTGCTCAACAGATGGTGTGAAAACCTTTTTTGATCTTGAAATTATAACCAGACTTCACGGGCTGCATGAAACTCTGGTTTGCACATTTAATTAGCTGTCTGCTAGGAAACAAGCAACATGGAAACAAGACCTTCCATATTGACCAAGATACCATATATTGGAGTATAGGAGCAAGGAGGTTCTCGTGCAGTTGTACAGGGCCCTGGTGAGACCACACCTGGAGTAGTGTGTGCAGTTTTGGTCTCCTAGTTTGAGGAAGGACATTTTTGCTATTGAGGGAGTACAGTGTAGGTTCACCAGGTTCATTCCTGGTATGGCGGGACTAACATATAATGAAAGAATATGTTAGTCTTGACTGGGTTTGTATTCACTGGAATTTAGAATGATGAGAGGGGATCTTATAGAATCATGTGCAATTCTTAAGGGATTGGACAGGCTAGATGCAGGAAAAATGATCCCCATGTTGGGGTAGTCCAGAACCAGGGGTCACAGTTTAAGAATAAGGGGTAGGCCACTTAGGACTGAGATGAGGGAAAAATTTTCACCTAGAGAGTAGTGAATCTGTGGACATCTCTCCACAGAAGGCAGTGGAGGCCAATTCAAGAGAGAGTTAAATATAGCTCTTAGGGCTAATATACTCGAAGGATGTGGGAAGTAAACAGGAATAGGGTACAGAGTCTAGATGATCAGCAATGATCATGTTGAATGACGGTGCAGGCTTGAAGGGCCGAATGCCCAATTTTCTATGTTTCTATCTAACCAGGTCCAATTTGGCCAAGTTTGACCCCATCTAAGCAAAGGTATGTATATTGCCCAAGTTTAATAACGATATTCTCTATCCCATATTATAACATTGACATTTAATAAGCATATGATGTGTTTTTGTTGCATAATATAATTGCACCATGTATCCTTGCATCTTTGTAACCAAGTATCTAAAGTCTCTTCACACATGTAGGCGTCATTCCAGTTCCTTTCTGTGGATTGGCTTCCTTCATGATGTAATTTTCCTGATGGTACAATGGTTCAATGGATTGGAGAACTCAGTCACCATTATTTTTTGCTCTTCAGATACTGATGTTAATATCAGAAATGCATTTTATCACAGTACTTCAGTAATTTAATATCTGTCTCTTGCTGTGATCATCTGATCAACAAGGTCAACCGCAAGAGATGCTACACTTGTCCCTTCACCTCCCCCATCCACTCCTTTCAGGGACCCAAGCAGTCCTTCCAAGTCCGACAGAGGTTCACCTGCACCTCCTCCAACTTCATCTACTGCATCCTTTGCTCCAGATGCCAGCTGATTTATATCAGTGAGACCAAGCAGTGGCTTGGCGATCATTTTGCCGAACACCTCCGCTCGGTCCGCAATAACCAACCCGAATTCCTGGTGGCTCAGCACTTCAACTCCCCCTTCCATTCCGTTTCCGACCTCTCGGTCCTGGGCCTCCTCCACGGCCAGAGTGAGCAACATCGCAAGTTGGAGGAACAGCACCTCATATTCCACTTGGGGAGTCTGCATCCTCTGGGCTTAAACATTGAATTTTCTCAATTCTGTTAACCCTGGCTGCCTCCTCCCCTTCCCACCTCTCCCTCAGCCCTTGGGCCCTGGCATTCCTTCTCTTTCTCTACCTCTCCCCCACCCAAGTCGCACTAGCTTCTCATTTTCACACTACAAACAGCTTACAATGGCCTGTTTCCTTTATCATCGATACTTTTTTGCATATCTTTCATTCATTGTTCTTTATCTCTCCACATCACTGTCTATATCTCTCGTTTCCCTGATCCCTGACCAGTCTGAAGAAGGGTCTCGACCTGAAATGTCGCCTATCTCCTTCGCTCCTTAGATGCTGCTGCACCCGCTGAGTTTCTCCAGCTTTTTGTGCAACCCTCGGTTCTCCAGCATCTGCAGTTCCTTCTTTAACACTTTGTCTTCTCCTTTTAATACATATCGACCCTTCTACTGCCACATGGGATGTTGACTGTAGGAAAGGTGATAATGAGTAATACAAACGGTGAAACTCAGCAATATGACAGTGAAATTAGTACGTGTATGAAGGAACTGCAGATGCTGGTTTAAACCAAATATAGACACAAAATGCTGGAGTTACTCAACGTGTCAGGCAGCATCTCTGGAGAGATGGAATAGTTGACAATTTGGGTTGAGACCTTTCTTCAGATTGGTTAGGGATAAGGGAAACGATATATAGATATAGACGTGATGTGGAGTGATAAAGAACAATTAATGAAAGATATGCAAAAAAATAATGATGATAAAGGAAACGGGCCATGGTTAACTGTTTTCAGGGTGAAAATGAGAAGCTATTGTGACTTGGGTGGGGGAGAGATAGAGAGGGAGGGAATGTCGGGGCTACCTGAAGTGAGAAAAATCAATATTCATAACACTGGGCTGTAAGTTGCCCAAGTGAAATATGAGATGCTGTTCCTCCACTTTGTGTTTAGCCTCACTCTGACAATGGAGGAGACCAAGGACAGAAAGGTCTGTGTAGGAATGGGAAAGAGAATTAAAGTGTCCAGCAACCGGGAGATCGAGTAGGTTCAGGCGGGCTGAGCAAAGGTGTTTCTCAAAATGGTGCAAGTGAACCTCTGCCTAACCTGAAAGGACTGTCGGGGTCCCTGGACAAAGTTGAGGGAGGAGATATAGAGACAGGTGTTGCATCTTCTGCGGTTGCAGGGGAAGGTACCTGGGGAGAGGGTGGTTTGGTGGGATGGGATGAGTTAACGAGGGAGTTGCGGAGAGAACTGTTTCCGCGGATGGTGGAAAGGGGGGGATATGGGAAAATATGGCTAGTGGTGGGATCCCGTTGGCGATGATGGAAATTACGGAGGATTATGTGTGGTATGCGACAGCTGAGATGGTTGAAGTAAAGACTAGGGGAACTCTATCTCTGTTGCAACTAGGGGGAGGAGAGGCAAGGGCAGAGCTGCAGCGTAACGAGGAGACACAAGTGAGGGCCTCATCTATGATGGGAGAGGGGAACCCCGTTCTCTAAAGAATGAGGACATAGCAGATGTCCTAGCATGGAACACCTCATCTTGGGCGCAGATACGGCTAGACCTATCTCTTACCCTCAATTCCTCTGTCTAGCCACATCTGCGCCCAAGGTGGGAATCCTGTGAGGGCAATTTGTAAGAAAGTTCAAGGTAAGACAGATTTTAAGATAGTTCACAAATTGCTGCAGTAACTCAGCAGATCAGGCAATATCTCTGGAAAAAAAGAATGGATGATGTTTCGGATCGAGACCCTTCTTCAGACTGAAAGTCATGGGAAAGGGAAACAAGAGATATAAATGGTGATGTAGAGAGATATAGAACAAATGAATGAAAGATATGCAAAAAAATTTAAATGATCCAAGTTCCTTTTTTTGCATATGCTGCCTGTCCCGCTGAGTTACTTCAGCATTTTTTGGTGTTTGTCTTTGGTTCAAAGTAATGTTGCTTATTATTGCCGGTTATTATTGTATAGAACCTGAGTGAAGGACTTTGATTCTTTGCTATGTATTAATCTTTCCTGCATTGAAATCACTCCCACTTAGTGTGTGATTTTTGCCCAAAAAAAGTTAAGAATACGCCCACCACAGGAAAGGAGGAGAGTAGTTTATAAAAAAATGACACATCTCAGCTGCCAGATGCAGTTTGGTGGCAATTGCATTTTGAGTGCAGATGGTATCAACCTCAACATTCCTGAGGTCTAATGCAGTTACAACAGAAGACAAATACGTGCAGCAGAAAGAACAAAAACAAACTCTTTAAAATCCTTCATAAATAACAATTTAACTCTAAAATTAGCATTGGTGACTTATGCTATTGGACAATTAAACAAGTTGATAGAAACAGCATGAAGCATTCAGCAGGAGATCTCTTTTGGAAGTCTAGCAATTGAGAAATATACAGCTATTTATTTGCATAAATGGGGTTTGTGATGCATGAGAAAATTGTTCTGCACATGATTCCATTGCGGAACCAATTATGATAACATTCTGAGAATATACCAGGAGACGGGAACAAATAAGACACTGCAGGAACTGTTTGTGAATTTGTCACTGAATTATCTAAATAGAGGTACAGTGTTCTAAGTAAACATTTATCAAATCACTTTCTTTTTCCCAAAGACTTGTTTAAACCATTCTACTATTATTACACATAAATGATATCATGAATATTTTTACAAGGCCTTGCATATTGTTCAAAGTCAGATTAGTACTGCATATAGATTCATGATTATAGTAAACTCATTGCTAAAACATGGTTTCCCTAAAATAAAATGGTATTTCCTATTTGGTCAAAAATATACAAACTATGTGGACTAAATAAATCAATTAACCAGACATGTCTTACTCAAGCCTCAAGTATTTATAGTGAAAAATCCGCACTCTGGGAGGAGGAATGGTGCCTACGCCAGGCTGTTGGAGATCCTGTGCCAGCAGCGCCTGAAATAGGGCTGCATGACTACCCATCCTTTGAAGACGAGGGTATACCGGCTCAGCAATACACTGATGCCGAATCAGTGGCTGGGCAGAGCCACAAGGGAGTGGAACTAGAAACAATTCAAAATATAGTGGAGAAATTTGCAGTCCCCAGGAAAGCAGGGGAGCCATTAGGGGAAGAATTGGCAGCAGCCATTAAATACATGCTCTCCCATCAGCTTCAAGAACTGGCTATGGATGAGGCAGCCAAAAAATATGAAGCCCCAATTAATTGTAGTTTGTTAAAAGTGCCGATGGTGAACCATCTTATATGGACACAGTTGGGGGTTTTAGCAAGGGCGCAGGAGTTGAAATTTCAAAAAGTACTTAAATTGCTCTCAGCAGGGCTTACTGCATTTGCAACAACTGTAGACAAGAGGCATATGACAGAAACCCACCAGGATGCACTGGGACTCCTGTGCAGTGCATTCTTTGATATAAATAATATAAGGAGGAGTGCTATACTCCCAGTCATCAACCCGAAACTTGCATCACTATGCAAGCCGAGCAGCGCACAACTGCCTAACGTTTTGTTTGGCGAGGATCTCGCTAAGCGAGTTAAAGAACTACATGAGGATGTAAAAATCATGGGCCTCATCAAGCCAATGGCAAGCCAGGCAAAAGGGTTTTTCTTTATCGGCGGGGTACCATCACAAACACCGGGGAAGGGACGAGCCAATCAGTCTCACACACTCAGAGGTGGCAGCCTGCCACAGGCACAAGAGGAAGGATGAATTTCCCTACAAAGGGCCGGGGGCAACAAGGGCAGCCAGGACATGTGCAGGTGAGAGATTTTGCTCCTAAGGAATACAAATCAAGTGAAATAGATGTTCAAATTGGGGGCAGATTACACTTGTTTCTCAAACAATGGCACCAGATACATCAAATTAATTTATACTGAGCAGTATAGAGGGTGTTAAAATTGAATTTTACTTCGGAGTCATGTGAGTGACTTCGTGAAGACCACGCCAGGCACGCATGCGCGACATATCGTCGACCGCATGCGAGCGACAGGCAGTGAGGAGCGTTGCTCCTCTACTGCAGGGACCTGCAGGTAGGGAAAAAACTAACCTGCAGTCCTTTTCTTATTTCCAGGTGACTCTGCTCACAGCGTCTCCAGGCCGCCTCGAATCTGACTGCCGCGGGCAGTCAGCGGCGGCACCAACAGTCTGGAGTCGGGCAGCCCGTTGACCAGGAGGGTCCGGGCTCACACACTCGCCGGCGGAGGACGGCGGAGGCAGGCCGACTCTACACCACAGCCCACAGGTCACCGCGGGCTGGCGGCATGCATAAAGGAGTGGGGCTTGCAGGCTCGCCGAACGAAGTAAGCGACGGCAGAGCAGTGGCCCCAACTCTACACCGCAGCCCGCAGGGAAACTGTGGGCTGTCTGCATTAACAGGTAATGGGGCTTGCAGGCAACGACATAGGAGCAGCCCCGACTTTACACCGCAGTCTGCAGGGTCGGCATGAATAAATTCCCCACTCAGGCTAAATGACTGGCTAGGGGAAACCCAGAGATGCCAGTGCCTCTCCTGCACATGAACATTGAGGGACTGTGCCCACACTCATGGCAAACACAGCTGCCATGCTACTCCAGGGACCATGTGTCATCTTCAAGAAGCTGAGCTGCCATGAAAAACTGAGACTGCTAGTACATAAAGTTTGTTAAGTCACCATTGGAGCTGGGGGAGGGGGGGGGGAGAGTGTGCTCCTCCACCGGATGCTTCTCAAAGGCCCACAGGTAAGATACTAACCTTGAGTAGCTGAGCTTCTGTACTAGACTTTGCTTACAGAAACGATGGATGGAGACCAGAATGAAGGCATCGAAGTATGCCTCCAAGGGCCATGGGACTTCGGATGGGAGTCAGCGGCCACCATTCCCAGAGCTGCCCGCAACACCGGCAGCACCCGCTCTGCGGACCGGGATAAGAACGCGGAAATCGGGGAGCCCTGCCCAGCACGCCTCTCCACCACAGCTGACCATGGAGCCGCAAAGTGGTAGGAGCGCTGCACAGGAGCAGGGTAGGCAAGACCCTGACTCCCTACCACTGTCACCTAAGCATAGGGTCAGTGGAGCAAAGGTGCGTAAACGTGTGACCCGCTCGGCGGCACGTTCTGTCTCCCCTACTATGCAGGTCACCAGAGCAGGGGGAGAGCTGCGCCCAGGTCATGCCCTGCTGCAGCGGAAGGCATCGACATGCCGCCGGGGGTAACCTGCTAGATTGCGGGCCGGTGATGGATCTGCTGGTAAGTCGGGGAGCCCTGCAGGAGCAGGAGGTACCGGCATACCACCGGAACAGGCTGCTGGAGCGCAGACCGGTGGCAGCAGATTTCAGTCGGGCAGCCCCGTTAAAGTGGGTAACACCGACCATGCACTGTCACAGACCCATGTGGTCAGGAGTGACGGTAAGCCTGCACAGACATCGGGTAGTCCGACTATGGGAGCTGGCACCGACTCAACCCCGCTGCCTTCCCATCAGGCTGGGGGACCGCTATTGTCCAAACGACGGCGGACTAGCGGCATGTCCGTGCGGGAGTTGTACGGCACCACAGGAGCGGCTGCTGACGACGACCTGCCAGCAGAACCTTGTCATCACCTCGACGAGGTGCGGTTCGCCGGTAGAAGCCCCAATGTTTCTGGGGAACCTGGGGAAGTCGGCTTGTTGTCCGCATTTAGCGGCGGCGGTCACATGGCTAGGATGGAGCTAATGGTGAAGCAACTATACCAGCGAGAGCTGGATTGGCAAGAGCGGGAGTCTCAGTGGTCTGGGAGCCAGATAATGCGGCCGCCTTCTATCTCACCTTCATCTGTCGGCAGTGCTAGGAGTCAACATATGGCCGATTTTGATGAAGAAGCGGCAGCAGAAGAGCGCACTGCTCTAGATCCAGAAGAAGAAATGCTGGAGGCAGTTTCGAAATTTGCGGAGCCTGTGTGTTCATGGGAACCGCTGCATCATAAACTGACAGCAAGCATCAATTTCCTGACGACACACCAGCTCCAAGACCAGGTACTTTCAGAGACCATGGAGAAGTACAAGGCTCCTGGAAATTGTGTTACCCTGAGCGTCCCGACGGTCAACTCAGCCATCTGGGGGAACATCAGTTCCAGTGCGAGGGCACAAGAGGTTAAGATGTAGAAAATTCTGAAGCTGTTGACGTCGGGCATCACGGCGTTCGCCAGGACCCTCGATGGGGTGCATCCGCAGAGCAGCAGGATGTTCTAGCCCTGCTGTGTAACACACAGTTTGAAATAAACTATTTTCGTAAGAGCTCCATTCGGCCCAACCTTAACCCTAAATTCGCTGGGTTGTGTCGTACCTACACCTCACCACCACCAAGACAACTGTTTGGGGAGGAGCTCCAAACCTCGGGGGCAGCTGGATAGACCATCAAGAACATATCCGCCACCAGCTCCCCAACAGCAGAAGCCTTTTTTAGGGCAGGGCCAGCATAGACTACCTCACCACACACCAGCTGCAGGAACAGGGATTTACCGAGGCATTCGACATATACCAGGCCTCGGGGGCCACCTGAAAGACCAGTAAGGACCTACATGCCAGCAGCACCCAACAACGACGGAACACCAGAAACCAGAACGTCAGACCCGCTGGTATCCATGGAGGTAAGGGGGTCTGGTTCTCTTGGAAGTGCTGCATGCATAACCTCACAAGTAGGAGGGAGGTTACATACATTCTGGGGCTCTGATTGTCACTATCCCAGGGAACAGAGCAATAGATATAATAGACGCATGTAACAGCCTTGCTTACGCCAGGAACCCGACTATTAAACATGCTGCTAAGGTATTGGTAAACTTGTAGCTACATTCCAGCCACATAATTTGGGCCGTTACACTATCGAAGCTTGCAAAAAGCAAAAATCTCGGCATTAAAAGCGAATGCTGGACATTTACGAGCCTATGCAGCTGCCAATCAAAGCGTAAATTGAGCTACAAAGGTGGATTAGCAATGGTTGTGATTGTTAAATCCCATCATTACATCAAACCCATTAGTCGTGTTACAAACCGACACAAGCGCCAAGGGCTGGGGAACTACCGACACCATTCCAGTTGGGGGAGTAGATGGGATTTGCATGAGTCTACTCCTCTTCAATCACAAGGTATAAACTGTTTAGAAATGCTGGGAGCATGTCACGGGCTGCGGGCTTAATGCACTAATCTGCAGCATACGTATGTTCGTCTTCAAAATAATACCACTAAGGTGGCATATTTAAACCTTATAGGTGGTATCAAGTCAATATCTTGTGATGAATTGGAAAAATTAATTTGACTCTGGTGGATTGAAAGAAATATTTGGGTATCAGCTACGTACCTTCTGGTTAAGCTCAATACAGTGGCGGACACCAGGTCACAAGTATTTAATAACGACATCAAGTGGATGTTGAACCTCCAAATATTTGCTAAAATTTTACCCTAATATGGAACACCAGATATCGACCTCCTTACGTCCAGGTTGAGCCATTGGATACCAACATATGTCTCTTGTGAACCAGATCCTGGGGCAGTGGCGATGGACGCGTTCTCGCTACATTGGGCGGAAATGGGTTTTTCTATGTTTTCCCCCATTCTGCTTCATCAGACAGGTGTTGCAAAAAATGTAACCAGGCTCTGCAACATAAAGGACTATGGACATCAAACAGCATTGTGCAGAGAGAGTCCCCTAGGAAGCAGTACCTCACCTACATATGGATATGGGAGGTTTTCTGTAGTCGGACCAAGACCACCTACATATCTGCTATGATCTCCAATGTGCTTCATTATGATGAGTCCCTCAGTTACAGTGACGTATACAGTGCCAGGAGTGCACTGTCATCCTATCTTAACATTGGAGTGGGATCTCACCAGCTGGTATCCAAACTATGAGGGGTATGGTCTATCCATCCCTCCCCAACCATGATATTATATTACCTGAGATATTGGGGTAGTGTTGACCCTACTCAGGAGCTAGTTGCCTATGACGGATTTACCACTGTACTTACTCACCTTCAAAGTGGTGATGGTAATGGCACTGAACACAGCACAACGGGTCTAGACTCTACAGGAATTAAACCTGGATAGAATGATCGACCCATAATAAAGTAACTTTTTATAGAAGAGTTGCTTAAACTACACAGACCTGCGATCTGAAAATGGGCATCAGGAATATGGAGATGGATCTGTTTCAGCCATGGAAACCCACGTCACAGGGTGACAGTGCAGACTATCTCCAGGTGGCTCAGGGTGGTATTCGGTGCAGCAGGTAATACACTAACATTTTTTAAATGTCATTCTGCCAGGGCTGCATCCACATCAGCGGCGAGGACCATGGAGGTGTTCATGGATTATGTCCTCACAATAGTGAGCTGGGCCAGTGAAACTACATTTCAGTGGTTTTATAACTGACTTGTGGCCGCTCCCGCAACGTTGGCGGATTCAGTTTTAAGTGCTGTTCCCTAAACGTTTGTCCCCGGGTTCAGGGGTTTATTGTTGGATTAACAAATGTTATTATTTTCTGCTTGTTCAAGTCTGAAATACATTAACATACTTCCTCCATCAGTATTAGGGCAGTGTGTCAGCATGGACGTGATCCAGGGCATGTAATCACAGAGCTTTGAAATCTTCACAAAGTCACTCACATGACTCCGAAGTAAAATAGTAAGATTAAACAAGAACTTACCAGTTTGAAGTTTGATCTTTATTTTATGAAGGGTTGCGATGAGGGATTTCGTGCCCTTCGCTCCCAACCCTCTATCATAAGGTCAACTGGTATATTAGTTCTCTTAAATCTTACTATCTTCAGTCAATGTTGTTATCTGTGATTCCACACCGCTGCTTTGAAGAATGTTGGGCATTCGTGCCTGGCGGGCTCTTCACGAAATCCCTCAACGCAACTCCTCATAAAATAAAGATCAAACTTCAAACTGGTAAGTTCTTGTTTAATCTTAGTATTTTACCCTACTGTGTGTCCACCCAGTCAGCATGTTCCAAGTCGGAAACATTTCACAAGAAGAGAATATGCACATACATTGTAATGATAGGAGGTATTTGAAATTTACCTGGATGAGTCAGTTGTGGCAATTCAAAGCACTGCCTAATGGGTTAACTTCAGCTCCTAGATTATTTACCAAATTGTTGAAACCTGTTCTAGGAGTACTCCGAGCTCAAGGGCATGTTGTAATGGTCTATTTGGATGATATTTTAATTATCGGGAAGACTCGGACTGCAGCTGAATCACCTGTTTCAATTGTTAAACTCGCTTTTGAACATTTGGGGTTCATCATTCATCCAGATAAATCCAATTTATCACCAGTTAAAATTATTGATTACTTGGGCTTTACCATTAATTCTGATCACATGTTAGTGACCAGGGACAAAAGGCAGCAGTTAATTGAAGATTGTGTCAACCTCCTTAGTGAGCAATGACCTTCAAATAGACAGGTAGCCAGTTTAATTGGTAAATTGGTGGCTGCTTTTCCAGCTGTGCAGTTTGGACCTCTGCATTAGCAACACTTACAACGAGCAAAAGAACAGGCACTGAGGACACATGTGGGCCATTTTGATAGGCCTATGCGAATGTCAGCAGAGGCGATTTCAGAAATTCGAGGGTGGATCACAAATGTCTCAAAAAGTTCCAGGGAAGTTTTGGTTGAACAACCTTCCATAATCTTACAGACGGATGTTAGTGCGTTGGGTTGTGGTGCTATGTTATCCAGTTGTGGAGGCAGATTGAATACTGATGACACATCCCTTTTTCAATTAAGAGGGACCAAATTAGAGCTGTTGGGCTTAAAGCTTGGTATGGGCTTAAAGCTTATTGCAATGCCAAGAGTCACTTACATGTGCAGGTTCAGAATGACAACACTACAGCAGTGGCATATGTCAACCACATAGGAGGAGTCAAGTCACAGTCTTGTGATAGACTGGCTAATCATATCTGGGGCTGGTGCAATGACAAAAACATCTGGCTTTCAGCAATATATTTACCAGGTAGATTCAACACAGTAGCAGACACTAGGTCATGCCAATTCAATGATAACATAGAATGGATTAGATTAGATTAGATTTTATTACTTGTCATTCGAACCTCAGAGAGGCTCAAACGAAACTCCGTTTCCACAGCCATACAAACAAAACAATTCCTATATGACACACAAACAATTCAATTTACAGAAAACATCGATCACAATGAATCTCCTCCTCACTGTAATGGAAGGCAAAGTCTTTTCTCTCCCCTGCACCATTCCTCTCCCGATGTTGAAGTCCAGGCGGGCGATGTTAAGTTCCAGGGCCGTTGAGGCCGCGCCGGGTGATGTACGGCCCAGCTCCAGGCCCTAAAGTCACAAAGTTGGAGGCCCCGGCGGGCGCTGGAATATCCCGCGGCCATTAAAGCCACGCCGGGCGATGTACGGTCCCGCTCTGGGTCATTCCAACCCCACGACACGAGCGGGAGAAATTGCGTTGCGGGAGCTCCGGAAAACGGTCTCTCACCCCGACCCGCGAGCTCCCGACAGTCCACCGGTCTGCAACTGCAGCTGTAGCTCCGGAGTCGGGCCGCAGCAGCGAGCCACCACCGCTCCCCACACTCTGAGGCCGGCCAGCCCCATGATAGTAAGTCCGCAGCTCCGCATGCTCCGCGACTGGAGCCCCCAGTTCATCCCGGTCGAAGGCAGCTCCACGGTAATAGGCCCAAATGACAACGGAAACCCAACAGGGAAAAGGTCGGTCTCCCATCAGGGAAGAGATTTTAAATGTTTCCCCCTGCCCCCCCCCCCCCCCCCCCCCCCCACCCCCACATATACACAGTTAGAGACAGTACAAAAAAAAACACAAACAATTACATTTAACTAGTCGAAAAGTAGAAAAACGACTTACAGGCTGTAGGGGCCGCTGCAATGAGGGTCGCGCTGCCGCACAATGTTAAATCACAATGTTAAATCAGGATGTTAAATCAGGACATATTTAATCAGGTGGTTGCTCAGTATTGAATGCCAGATATTGACTTGTTTGCATCTAGACTAAACTATCAGTTGCCCAGATATATTTCATGGGAACCAGATCCTGGCGCAGCAGCGGTGGATGCATTCTCGCTGCATTGGGGTGGAATATTTGTATATGCATTTCCCCATTCTATCTCAGCAATTGATGCCTGCAAAAAAAATCAAGCTGGACTCAGGCTTCAGGAGTATTGGTAGTGCCAGATTGGCCTACCCAGCCATGGTTCCCTCTCGTATTGCAGATGGCTATTCAGCCTCATATCATTATTCCGAAACATAAACACCTACTGGTGAACCCGGTAACTGCCGATCAACATCCTTTACATGATTGTATTGATCTGTTAATTTGCAGATTTTGAGGAGGCCATACCTGGGTAGAGGACTGTCTGATCGTACCGTGGATGTTCTCACGTCGGCCTGCAAGGATAGTACTCAGAAGCAGTACATCACCTCGATAAGGAAGTGGGAGGTATTCTGCCTACAGCAGAATGTCTCATATCAGACTGCAGGCAACCCAGACGTACTGGAGTTTTTGTCCATTCTTTACTTCGATCAAAAATTAAGCTATAGTGCGATTAATACAGCCAGAGGTGCTCTGTCTTCATATTTACCCATGAGTTCAGAGTTGCATTCAGTAGGCACACATCCGTAAGTCTCTAGATTTATGAACAGAGTTTTTAATTCTAATCCTCCTAAACCCAAGCGTTTGAGTATTTGGAATGTAAGCAAAGTTCTTATACTCCTTCGCCAGTGGATTCCTGTTACAAGCCTATCTATAGCCAAACTAATTAAGGTGGTCATGCTTATGGTGTTGGTATCAGCCCAACGTATGCAGACATTGCAGAAGCTATGGCTAGACAGAATGCAGGTATCAGCAGATGCCATTACTTTTTATGTTTATGATCTGCTCAAACAGAATAGAATAGGCATGACCGGATGTAAGATTGTTTTTTCAGCATATCCAACAGATGCTCGCCTGTATGTAGTGTCGTATTTGTCTCTTTACATTAAGGCTACCCGAGTCCTATGAGAAACAGAGTCCGCATTATTTATTAGCTACAAAAAAACAGACAATAAGATGGCGGTGCAAACAATTTCAAGGTGGCTAAAGCAGGTTCTGGGAAGTGCTGGGATTGATACTGATAAATTCAAATCTCATTCCACCAGGGTGGCATCAACTTCCACGGCCAGGGTGATGGACGTGCCTATAGACCATATCCTCATGGCTGCAGGGTGGTCTAGTGAGCTGACCTTCCAGAAATTCTATCATAAGCCAATTGCAAGGCTGGGGGTATTTGCTGTGTCTGTTTTGAGTTCTGTTATATAGTTTCCCCCTGAGGTAGAGGGGTTGCTATTGTTTTTCTTTATAAATAAACCGTTAATTCATTTAAACCATGTTATGATTGATGCATTATTGATTATTTAACGATTTGAGTCAATCAATGCAGTGTAAACGCCAGATTTGAGTCTGCGGAATGAAATCACAGAGCTTTGAAATCTTCACGTTGTCACTCACGTGACTCCGAAGTAAAATAGTAAGATTAAACGAGAACTTACCAGTTTGAGGTTTGATCTTAATTTTATGAGGAGTTACGATGACGGATTACGTGCCCTCCGCTCCCAACACTCATAAACATCATCTAGTAGTTGTAGTCTTCTGTTATCTTACTATTATACTTCAGTCACTATTACCTGTGTTTTCACTCCACTGCTTTGAAGATTGACACACTAATCTGTTAGTTAATCTAATTAGTTTCACTAATCTGAGGTCATTGTCCATTCTGGGCGAATTGTGTTTTACAAAATGAAGTATAGATGGATAAGCCAAAAACAAGTCCAAACAGACCGCAACGAAGCTGACTGCGGACGACCACAGGAATGCGGGCAGTCACCAGCGGCCGACTTCATCTGCGTCGCTAACCGTGCAGTCAGCAACCTCCGACTTGGCACCGGCACAGTCCGTAGGGGTACCTCGGACTGACGGGAAGGCCACACAGAAGTCGGATAAGCCCGTAGATGATCCCGGGCCGGGATGATTCACCGCCTGCGGGTAGCGACCGTGGCAGTTTATCCTGCATGGAGCAGTTGATGGAGCAAATGCTCCAACGTGACATGCTCCAACAAGCGGAGCCTTGTCACCGTGGGTCTCCTCGGACACCCACAGCATCACCTCGTACAGGGCTGCAAAATGGCTCCCTCTCCTCTGAGGGGAGCATAGGGAGTCACTACTGGGCTGGCTCTGATGATGGGGGTTCGGCTGAAAACATTTCTAGTGTGCTAGGGGTGCAGGAAGAACAAGCTGCTCGGCATGGTCTCTAAATTTGTGATGCCCTCGCAAAAAGGACAGCCGTTACTGCCACAGTTGGCAGCAAGCATTGATTACCTCTCGGTTAACCAACTGCAGGAACAGGTAACAACTCAATCTGGGAACATATCGGTGGTGGCATCAGAGCCCAGGAAATCAAGATGCAAAAAATCCTTAAGCTGCTGGCGTCCGGTATAACGGCATTTGCCAGATCGGTTGATGGATAGGCCATGTCGGATGAAAAGCAAGATGCACTGGCGCTCTTCTGCAATGCACAATTCAAGATAAATTGCTTCAGAAAGAGTGTGATCTGACCTGCCTTAAACCCCAAATTTGCGGGGTTGTGCAAGACCACCAGCACACAGCCGCCTAATCTACTCTTCGGGGAAAACCTGCAGAAGCAGGTCAAAGACCTCGATGAGGAGGCAAAGACCGTCAGGCTAATAAAAGCACTGTCAACTGCCAAGACCTCACATCTCCGGCGGCAGCACCCTTACACATCCACCAGCAAACTACGATACCCAGCAGCTGGTGAAAGCTCGAAGGACATACATACAGGACAAAGGTATTTTTTTGACCCAGGCCCAGAACAGCCTTCATGGAAAATGCTTCAACCCCACACTCCAGCTCCTCTACCTCCCAGGAGACAAGAACGAATGAAATGAACACAGCTCCACCAGTAACCATGGAGGTAGGTAGGTTTGGTTTCTTCCGGAACATGGATCTTCACAGGTTGGGGGAAGGTTACACTTTATTGGAGTGCATGGAATTCAATAACACATGATCCTTTTATACTGCATAGTATCCAGGGATATAAAATTGAATTCATTTACAAACTCCTTCCTCCGGTTCAGCATGCACCTAACTGAACAGTTTATGCTTTCACAACAGAAAAGATTGGAAGGTCATGCAGATCTTTTGAGCTTACATAAAAAAGGAGTAATTGAGAAATCCAAACACGAATCTCTTGAGCTTGTGTCTAATATTTTCACAAAAAAACAAAAAAGGTGGTGGATGTCGCATCGTCATTGATTTGACACAGCTGTGCAGTATACACATTTCAAAATGGAAACCTTTATTACTGCCAAACAATTAGTTTCCAAAAGATACTTTATGGCTTGCATCGATCTAAAAGATGCATACTATTTGGTACCTATATAGAAACATAGATAGAAACATAGAAACTAGGTGCAGGAGTAGGCCATTCGGCCCTTCGAGCCTGCACCGCCATTCAATGTGATCATGGCTGATCATCCAACTCAGTATCCCGTACCTGCCTTCTCTCCATACCCCCTGATCCCTTTAGCCACAAGTGCCACATCTAACGCCCTCTTAAATATAGCCAATGAACTGGCCTCAACTACCTTCTGTGGCAGAGAATTCCAGAGACTCACCACTCTCTGTGTAAAGAATGTTTCCCTCATTTCGGTCCTAAAGGAATTCCCCCTTATCCTTAGACTGTGACTCCTTGTTCTGGACTCCCCCAACATCGGGAACAATCTTTCAGCATCTAGCTTGTCCAATCCCTTAAGAATTTTGTAAGTTTCTATAAGATCCCCCCTCAATCTTCTAAATTCCAGCGAGTACAAGCCGAGTCTATCCAATCTTTCCTCATATGAAAGTCCTGACATCCCAGGAATCAGTCTGGTGAATCTTCTCTGTACCCCCTCTATGGCAAGGATGTCTTTCCTCAGATTTGGAGACCAAAACTGTACGCAATACTCCAGGTGTGGCCTCACCAAAACCCTGTACAACTGCAGTAGAACCTCCCTGCTCCTATACTCAAATCCTTTTGCTATGAATGCTAACATACCATTTGCTTTCTTCACTGCCTGCTGCACCTGCATGACTACTTTCAATGACTGGTGTACCATGACACCCAGGTCTCGTTGCATCTCCCCCTTTCCTAATCTGCCACCATTCAGATAATAGTCTACCCTCATGTTTTTGCCACCAAAGTGGATAACCTCACATTTATCCACATTATACTGCATCTGCCATGCATCTGCCCATTCACTCAGCCTATCCAAATCACCCTGCAGCCTCCAAGCATCCTCCTCACACCTAACTATACCCCCCAGCTTGGTGTCATCTGCAAATTTGGAGATGTTGCATTGAATTTCCTCGTCCAAATCATTAATATATACTGTAAATAGCTGGGGTCCCAGCACTGAGCCTTGCAGCACCCCACAAGTCACTGCCTGCCATTCTGAAAAGGACCCGTTTACTCCTACCCTTTGCCTCCTGTCTGCTAGGCATTTCTCTATCCACATCAATACTGAACCCCCAATACCGTGTGCTTTAAGTTTGTATGCTAATCTCTTATGCGGGGCCTTGTCGAAAGCCTTCTGAAAGTCTAGATATAACACATCCACTAGTTCTCCCTTATCCACTCTACTAGTTACATCCTCGAAAAATTCTATCAGATTTGTCAGACATGATTTGCCTTTCGTAAATCCATGCTGACTTTGTCCAATGATTTCACCACTTTCCAAATGCGCTGCTATCCCATCTTTAATAACTGACTCTAGCAGTTTCCCCACTACCGATGTTAGACTAACTGGTCTGTAATTCCCCGCTTTCTCTCTCCCTCCTTTTTTAAAAAGTGGGGTTACATTAGGTACCCTCCAATTCTCAGGAACTACTCCAGAATCTAAGCAATTTTGAAAAATTATCACTAATGCATCCACTATTTCTGTGGCTACCTCCTTGAGTACTCTGGGATGCAGACTATCTGGCCCTGGGGATTTATCGGCCTTCAATCCGTTCAATTTACCCAACACCACCTCCCGGCTAATCTGGATTTCACTCAGTTCCTCCATCTTATTTGACCCCCATTCCACTGCTATTTCCGGCAGATTATTTATGTCTTCCTTAGTGAAGACAGAACCAAAGTAGTTATTCAATTGGTCTGCCATGTCCTTGTTCCCCATGATCAATTCACCTGTTTCTGACTGCAAGGGACCAACATTTGTTTTAACTAGTCTCTTTCTCTTCACATATCTATAAAAACTTTTGCAGTCAGTTTTTATGTTCCCTGCCAGTTTCCTTTCATAATCTATTTTCCCTTTCCTAATTAAGCCCTTTGTCCTCCTCTGCTGGATTCTGAATTTCTCCCAGTCCTCCGGTAGGCTGCTTTTTCTGGCAAATTTGTATGCCTCATCTTTTGTTTTTATACTATCCCTGATTTCCCTTGTTATCCATGGATGCACCACCTTCCCCGATTTATTCTTTTGCCAAACTGGTATGAACAACTTTTGTACTTCATCCATGCAGTCTTTAAATACCTTCCATTGCACATCCACTGTCAACCCTTTAAGAATCACCTGCCAGTCTATCTTGGCCAATTCACATCTCATACCTTCAAAGTTACCTTTGTTCAAGTTCAGAACCCTTGTTTCTGACTTAATTTTGTCACTCTCCATCCTAATGAAGAACTCAACCATATTATGGTCACTCTTGCCCAAGGGGCCACGCACAACAAGACTGCTAACTAACCCTTCCTCATTACTCAATACCCTGTCCAGAATAGCTTGCTCTCTCGTTAGTTCCCCCACATGTTGGTTGAGAAAACTATCCCGCATACATTCCAGGAAATCCTCTTCCTCAGCACCCCTGCCAATTTGATTCACTCAATCTACATGCAGATTGAAGTCACCCATTATAACCGTGTTACCCTTGTTGCACGCATTTCTAATTTCCTGTTTGATGCCATCCCCAACTCCAATACTACTGTTAGGTGGCCTGTACACAGCTCCCACTAGCGTTTTCTGCCCCTTAGAGTTTCGCAGCTCTACCCATATCGATTCCACATCCTCCACGCTAATGTCCTTCCGTTCTATTGTATTAATCTCCTCTCTCACCAGCAACGCTACCCCACCTCCTTTTCCTTTTCGTCTATCCCTCCTGAATATTGAATATCCATATTGAATATAGAGAAGGGTCACCGCAGATATCTGAAATTTAACTGGATGGGGCAGCTCTTGAAGTATAAAGCACTGCCTAATGGGATTAACATCAGCCCCCAGACTATTTACTAAAATATTAAAACCAGTCTTGGCGTTTCTCCAAAAACAGAAACTTATTGTCATGGCATATCTGGATGATATCTTAATTGTGGGAAAAACTCTGGAATTAGCCAAATCGGCTGTTTCAGCTACCAAGCTCTTGTTTGAAAAACTGGGGTTCATCATCCATCCAGATAAATCTAAGTTAACGCCTTCTATGACAATGGACTGCTTACGGTTCACAATTGACTCTGTTCACATGTCTGTGACTTTGCCAAAGGACAAAGCAACAGACTTAATAGAGGCCTTGTTGTCACAGCTGGGGTGCAACTAATACCATCTCTAGTTGCGGTGGTAGATGGGATGCATATGAGTTAACTTTACTTCACACACTTGGTATTAATCATTTAGCGTTGTTGGGTGCATTCCATGGACTTTGGGCTTACTGTTCAGACATGCACCACCTGCATGTTCGCCTGCAAATTGATAATACCACCGTGGTGGCATATATTAATCATATGGGTGGAATTAAGTCGATATCTTGTGATAATCTGGTTAACACAATTTGGCACTGGTGCATCGATAGAAATATTTGGATGTCAGCTACTTACCTCCCATGTAAGCTCAATACAGTGTTGGACACCAGGTCGTGCAAATTCAATGACAACACCGAATGGATGTTCGGCCACCAAGTGTTTACTGATATTGTAGCTCAGCATGGAACACCAGATATTCATCTATTCGCATCTAGTTTGAATCATCAGTTGCCAACGTATGTTGCATGGGAACCAGACCCTGGGGCAGTGGCGATGGACGCATTCTTGCTGCACTGGGGAGAATTGTTTTTCTATGCATTTCCCCCCTTCTGCCTCATCAGTCGGGTCTTGGGGAAAATACAACTAGACTCCGCGTCGGGTATTTTGGTAGTACCCAACTGACCTACTCAGCCATGGTGCCCTGTGGTTCTCGACATGGTCTCCGAACCATGTATGCCCATCTCCAAGCGCCCAAATGTATTGGTTAATCCTGTGACAGGCAATAGTCCCCCGTGCCATGACAGGATAAATGTTGATTTGCAGGATCTAAAAAGACCACTCCTGGAATTTGGACTGTCAGATCGAACCATGAACATGATCACGGCAGCTTGCAGAGAGTCCACCAGAAAACAATACCTTTCATATATAAGGAAATGGGAGATATTCTGTACCAGGGCAAACATCACATACAAAACGACTACTATGATGAATGTGCTAGAATTCTTGGCCAGCCTTCACTTTGAGCTACAGTGCCATTAACTGTGCAAGAAGTGCCCTATCATCTTACTTGGGGCAGGGATTAGGACACCATGCTGTTGGATCTCACCCTCTAGTACCAAAACTGATGAAGGGTATTTTCAACACTAATCCCCCAGGGCTAGGTACTCCCAGACCTGGGATATTGGTATCGAGTTACCGATAGTCTGGCTGAAGAAGGGTCTCGACCCGAAACGTCGCCTATCTCCTTCGCTCCTTAGATGCTGCTGCACCCGCTGAGTTTCTCCAGCTTTTTGTGTAACCCTGGGATATTGGTGTTGTCTTAGCACTGCTCAGTGATTGGGCACCAGCAACGTCCCTGACTCTGGCAAGACTAACATATAAAATGGTGATGCTGATGGCACTAGTATCGGCGCAACGGGTCCAGTCACTGCACAAATTAAGACTGGACACTATGGCAATATCTATGAACAAAATAACTTTCTATATTTTTGAATTATTTAAACAGAACAACCCTGGGTCATCTGGCCTCAAATTGGAGTTCCTAGCATACCCCATAGACCTCCGCCTGTGCATAGTGATTCATCTATTGCATTATTTAGAGGTCACCAAAGCCTAAGAGGCATGGAAATGGCATTATTAATCAGTCATAAATGTCCTCATAAAAGGGTGTCCGCGCAGACCATTTCGAGATGGCTTAGACAGGTTTTGGGTGCTGCAGGAGTGGACACTGATGTTTTTAAATCTCATTCCACCAGGGCTGCAGCAACATCGGCAGCGAGAATGTTGGAAGTTCCCATGGACCACATCCTTGCAACGGTAGGATGATCTAGCAAAATAATTTTTCAACAATTTTATAATAAACCCGTTGCCAGTCCTGGGATATTTGCAGACTCAATTTTAAGTTCAGTATTATGATTTACCCCAAATATTAGGGGTTATTATTATTGTGTTAATAAATGTATCATTGTGTTTCAATAAACAATTAATGTCTGAAAACGTTAACATATTTCCTCCATTGGTCAGTTATGGCAGTGTGTGGGCATGGACTCGTTTTCCACGGCATGAAATCACAGAGCTTTAAAATCTTCACGTAGTCACTCACGTGACTCCGAAGTAAAATAGTAAGATTAAACGAGAACTTACCAGTTTGAAGTTTGATCTTTATTTTATGAGGAGTTACGTTGAGGGATTACGTGCCCTCCACGCCCAACCCTCTATCATAAAGGTCAACTGGTATTCTAGTTCTCTTATCTTACTATGTTTAGTTCGACTTCTGTTATCTGTGATTTCACACCGCTGCTTTGAAGAATGTCGTGCATGCGTGCTTGCGGGGTCTGCACGTAATCCCGCAACGTAACTCCTCATAAAATAAAGATCAAACTTCAAACTGGTAAGTGCTCATTTAATCTTTCTATTAAAATGCATTTAGAGAGGAGCATGAATAGGAAAAGTTTAAAGGGATATGGGACAATTTTACATGTCAAAAAGCACCATTTAACCATTGGGATAAATGAAAGCAAATTGGACTAGTTCAGTTATAGAAACTGGCCAGCATGGAAAGGTTGGGTCAAAGAACACTGCTTAACACTGATGTTTAAGCTGTGGCTATATTTCCCCAATCATTTTGACACCAGTTCTGCAAAATCATTGTTCAATATACATTCAAAATTTCCATATTGGACATTGTGGCAAACCAGAGAGGAAATTGTAGGAGCCCTGGTTGAAATTGGAACTGCAGTTACTGGTTTAAACCAAAGATAGACACAAAATGCTGGAGCAACTCAGCGGGACAGGCAGCATCTCTGGATAGAAGGAATGGGTGACATTTTGGGTCGAGACCCTTCTTCAGACTGAAACAAACTTTTCAGTCCTTTCTTTTGCAGCAAAATATCATGTCATCTTTTCAGTTCGATGGATCAAGGATATTCAGTGCATGCTTAACATTGATTTTTATGCAATGGCTGTGTTTCTATAATAATTTTGACACCAGTTTCGCAATTTAAAAAAAAATCTTCACTTAAAATTTCCATTGTTCATTCACCTAAATTCAATCGCAAGTAAAAACCCGGAGAATGCTAGATTCTTACTTCAGACTTGATCTTCAAGATTTGAATATGAAGATTGGGAGTGAAGGAATCACATTTTGCACTTGGAACGTTAAGGGTATTAACGAACCAATCAAGAGAGGTAAAGTATTAGCACATTTAAAAGCACTCAAAACAAATATAATATTCCTCAGGAAACTCACCTTAAAAAGGAAGCTGAGCATAGATTGAAAGCTAAATGGATTGATAAAATGTATCATTCCTCTTTTTCGCATAAATCCAGAGGTGTTGCAATACTAATCCGTAAAGGGAAACCTTTTAAACACATATCAACTATAACGGACAATGATGGTAGATATATTGTATTATAGAATTAATTATATGCAAAAGGTGACTCTTATTAATGTTTATGGATCAAATTCTGATAGTCCCTTGTTTTTTAAGAAAATATTTAATACAATTCCGGAACTTATACAACGCAATTTAATAATTGGAGGAGACTTAAATTGTACACTAGACCCCTATTTAGACAGATCATCAAGACAACGGAAAATAAAATCGTAGTCAAGTGACTTATTAAATGCATATATAGATACTAGTAATATTAAGGATGTCTGGAGAATTGAAAACCCAACCGGATGAGAATATTTATTTTACTATTCGGTACATAAAACATATTCAAGAATAGATTATTTTTTGGTGGATTCCAAGCTTATCCCATTTACTTACATCTCGAAATATCACAACATTATAATCTCGGACCATGCACCCTTAACGTTTATGATTAAACTAAATGGAAGGATGGAAAAACAGTCACAATGGAGACTTAACCCACAAATTTTAAAGGAAAAAGTATGTCAGGAATATCTTACTAAACAGATTAATACGTTCTTTGAAACCAATGATCACCCTGAAATGTCTGCTTCCCTACTCTGGGAAACATTTAAAGCATTTACTCAAGGAGCAATGATCTCTTCCCAAGCATTTCACAATAAAGAGAATCGGGTTAAACAACAGGCATTGGAAAGGGAAATAAGACAATTAGACATAGAAAATGCGGCTGCACCAACTATGATAAAACACAATAAAATAGCAGCATTGAAATATAAATTAAATAAAATATATTCAGACCAAGTTATAAAATTTTACCAATACACTAAACAATTACATTTTGAATTCGGCGACAAACCACAAAAATTATTGGCTCACCAACTTCGGAAACTGGACGGGGAAAAAACAATTCACAAAATTAGATCAGAAGCAGGAGAAACATTAGTACAATCTAAGGATATTAATGAGAAATTTCTGCAATATTATCAAAACCTCTACTCAGCTAAAACGATAGATCACTTGACAGGAAAGGAAGTATTCTTACAAAAATGCAACCTTAAAGGGTTAGATTTGAATGATAGAGAACCACTAGATGCTGAAATAACAATAAAATAAATTGAAGAGTCTATTATATCTCTAAAAAACGATAAGGCCCCGGATCCTGATGGTATAAACTCTGAATTCTATAAAAAATGTTATGATCTGATCGCTCCATGTTGAAAGACACTGTATGAACATATCTGTACCCAACAGAAACTACCAGAAACGCTAAATGAATCTATAATAACACTTATACCAAAAATAGATAAGGACCTGGAAGATCCGGGTTCATATAGAGCAATAGCTCTCTTAAACACTGATCAAAAAATATTAACTAAAATCCTAGCCCAAAGATTAAGCACAGTGATTAATAAATTAATACACCGTGACCAAACAGGATTCATACCAAAATGCTATTCTTCATATAATCTGAGACGATTATTCAATATTATATACTCAAAGAGAAGTACTAACGAAGATCTAGCAATTATTTCATTAGATGCTGAGAAAGCATTAGGAAAGGGGGAGATGCAGCGTGACCTGGATGTCATGGTACACCAGTCATTGAAAGTAGGCATGCAGGTGCAGCAGGCAGTGAAGAAAGTGAATGGTATGTTAGCTTTCATAGCAAAACGATTTGAGTAATAGGAGCAGGGAGGTTCTACTTCCGTTGTATAGGGTCTTGGTGAGACCACACCTGGAGTATTGCGTACAGTTCTGGTCTCCAAATCTGAGGAAGGACATTATTGCCATAGAGGGAGTGCAGAGAAGGTTCACCAGACTGATTCCTGGGATGCCAGGACTGTCTTATGAACAAAGACTGCATAGACTCGGTTTATACTCTCTAGAATTTAGGAGATTGAGAGGGGATCTTATAGAAACTTACAAAATTCTTAAGGGGTTGGACAGGCTAGATGCAGGAAGATTGTTCCCGATGTTGGGGAGGTCCAGAACAAGGGCTCACAGCTTAAGGATAAGGGGGAAATCATTTAGGACCGAGATGAGAAGGACTTTTTTCACACAGCGAGTGGTGGGTCTCTGGAACTCTCTGCCACAGAGGGTAGTTGAGGCCAGTTCATTGGCTATATTTAAGAGGGAGTTAGATGTGGCCCTTATGGCTAAGGGGATCAGAGGGTATGGAGAGAAGGCAGGTACGGGATACTGAGTTGGATGATCAGCCATGATCATATTGAATGGCAGTGCAGGCTCGAAGGGCCAAATGGCCTACTCCTGCACCTAATTTCTATGTTTCTATGACCAGGTCGAATGGCCCTATTTATCCTCGGTCAAGGAAGATTTTCAATTGGGCGAGAAGTTTAGTACATGGGTAAAACTTTTATATACTAATCCAACAGCTAGAATATCAACAAACCAAATGTTACCTGCTAAATTTAATTTATCTAGAGGCTGTAGATAAGGATGCCCGTTATCTCCATTATTATTCGCACTTGCAATAGAGCCACTAGCAGAAAGCGTTAGGTCCCATCCTGAAATATACGGGTATAATACTAAAGACACTGAAATTAAAATGTCCTTATATGCAGATGATGTATTAATCTACATTACAAAACCTGAATTTAGTATCCCAAACCTATTAAATTTAATAACTCAATTTGGCTCGTTCTTGGGATACAGAATTAACTGGAATAAAAGTGAAATCATGCCAATAATGGAAAGCAATCCACATATATTACAACAATTTTCCTTCAAAATAGTAAATGAAAAATTTAAATATCTTGGAATTTATGTAACAAAGACATATACTTCTTTATTTAAACTAAACTGTACACCTTTATTGAACAAATTACATAAGAATATTCTATATTGGAAAACACTACCTATCTCAATGTTTGGTAGAATGAATGCAATTAAAATGATTTTTCTCCTGCAATTACTGTACCTTTTTCAATCAATCCCAATATAGCTTCCAAAAACTTTTTTTAAAAAGGTTGACTATAGTCACTAATTTTATCTGGGATTACAAGAATCACAGAATAAATAAAAAGCACGTATGTAAGTTAACATTAAAAATATGAATTTTTGGTTGGAAGAACTGGACGAACAACCAGATTGGTTAAAAATGCAAAAGGAAGACTGTTTACCCTTTGAAATTGGGTCGATTTTGTTTGCTACTACTAAATGTAGTTGATATGTGTGTATACCTTTAAATATAATGACATATCCACCACTAACCACTCCCCTTTACCATTCAGTATAATTGTGACCTTCCCACCCTTGCCTCTCTCTCTAGCATCCGTGACAGACCACATACAGCTAGGGCTGAGATGTATTTCAGATTGAATGTCAGATGTGGGAGGTCAGGGAAGCCGATAACCCACCGGACGTCCACATATGCGCCAGGTGCATTGAGATGGGGCTCCTAAAGGACAGTATTAGGAACCTGGAGCTACAGCACGATGACCTCCGTCTGGTCAGGGAGCGTGAGGCGGTCATAGAGAGGAGTTACAGGGAAGTGGTCACTCCCGGACCACGGGAGGCAGACAAGTGGGTCATTGTTAGGAAGGGCAAGGGGCAGAGGCAGGGACTGGAGAGTACCCCGGTGGCTATACACCAGGAAAATAGGTACTCATGTTTGAGTTCGATTGGAGCGGACAGCCTACCTGGGGGCAGCAACAGCGGCCGGGTCTCCGGCACAGAGAACAGCCCTGATGCTCAGAAGGGTAGCAAAAAGAGGAGGGCAATTGTAATAGAATCGGAGTCTATAGTTAGGGGGTCCATAGTTAGGGGGTCAGATTGGCGATTCTGTGGACGCAGTCGGGAGACCCGGATGGTAGTTTACCTCCTGGTGCCAGGGTCTCGGATGTGTCGGAACATGTCGAAAAGATTCTGAAAAGGGAGGGAGAGGAGCCTAATGTTGTGGTACACATAGGTACCAACGACATAGGCACAAAGAGAGAAGAGGTCCTGAAAGGAGAATTTAGGGAGTTGGGGGGGAAAGTTAAGGAGAAGAACCAAAAGAGTAACAATTTCAGGATTACTGCCTGTGCCACGTGACAGTGAAAGTAGAAATGGAATGAGGTGGAGCATAAATGCGTGGCTGAGGGACTGGTGCAGTGGGCAGGGATTCAAGTGTCTTGATCACTGGGACCTCTTTTGGAGAAGGCATGATCTGTATAAAAAGGACGGGTTGAACTTGAAACCGAGGGGAACCAATATCCTGGTGGGGAGATTTGCAAAGGAGACTTTAAACTAGAAAGGCTGGGGGGAGGGACTCAGGTAGAGGGGGCTAGGGGACGGGGTGAGGGGCAAAAGGCAGAGAAGGAAAGCACTCGGACCCAAAATATAGGCGAGAAAGAGGAAAAAGATAATAAACAGAGAATAAGGGGTGGTGGGTTTCTAAAATGTGTATATTTTAATGCCAGGAGCATTGTAAGAAAGGTGGATGAACTTAGAGCCTGGATTGACACCTGGAAATATGATGTTGTGGCAATCAGTGAAACATGGTTGTGGGAGGGTTGTGATTGGAAACTAAATATTCCAGGATTTTGTTGCTTCAGGGGTGATAGAATTGGAGGGACCAGAGGTGGAGGGGTTGCATTGCTTGTCAGAGAAGATATTACAGCAGTGCTTTGGCAGGATAGATTAGAGGGCTCCTCTAGGGAGGCTATTTGGGTGGAACTGAGAAGTGGGAACGGTGTAGCAACACTTTTAGGGGTGTATTATAGACCGCAAAATGGGGAGCGAGAATTGGAAGAGCTAATATGTAAGGAGATAGCAGATATTAGTAGTAAGCACTAATTAGTAGTGATTGTGGGAGATTTCAATTTTCCAAAAATAGACTGGGAAACACATTCTGTAAATGGGCTGGATGGTTTGGAGTTTGTTAATTGTGCAGGATATTTTTTTGCAGCAATACATAGAGGTATTGACCAGAGAAGGGGCAGTGCTGGACCTCCTGTTAGGAAATGAGGCAGGTCAGGTGATGGAGGTATGCGTTGGTGAGCACTTCGGGACCAGTGATCACAATACCATTAGTTTCAATATAATTATGGAGAGAGTCAGAACTGGACCTAGGGTTGAGATTTTTGATTGGAGAAAGGCTAACTTTGAGGGAATGCGTAATGATTTAAAAGGAGTGAATTGGGACATTTTGTTTTATGGGAAGGATGTAGAAGAGAAATGGAGGACATTTAAAGGGGAAATTGTAAGAGTTCAGAATCTTTATGTCCCTGTTCGGTTGAAAGGAAATAGTAAAAATCGGAATAGAGCCATGGTTTTCAAGGGAAATTGGACACTTGGTTCGAAAAAAGAGAGATATCTACAATAATTATAGGAGGCATGGAGTAAATGAGGTGCTAGATGAGTATAAGGAATGTAAAAAGAATCTTAAGAAAGAAATAAGAAAAGCTAAAAGAAGATATGAGGTTGCTTTGGCAAGAAAGGTGAAGGTAAATCCAAAGGGTTTCTACAGCTATATTAATAGCAAAAGGATAACGAGGGATAAAATTGGACCATTAGAGAGCCAGAATGGACAGCTATCTGCAGAGCCAAAAGAGATGGGGGAGATATTGAACAATTTCTTTACTTCGGTATTCACCAAGGAGAAGGATATTGAACTCTGTGAGGTAAGGGAAAAAAGTAGAGTAGCTATGGAAACTATGAGATTCAAAGGGGAGGAAGTACTGACACTTTTGAAAAATATAAAAGTGGATAAGTCTCCAGGTCCAGACAGGATATTCCCTAAGACATTGAGGGAAGTTAGTGTAGAAATAGCAGGGGCTATGACAGAAATATTTCAGCTGTCATTAGAAACGGGAATAATGCCGGAGGATTGGCGTACTGCGCATGTTGTTCCATTGTTTAAAAAGGGTTCAAAGAATAAACCTAGCAATTATAGACCTGTTAGTTTGACGTCAGTGGTGGGCAAATTAATGGAAAGGATACTTAGAGATAATATATATAAGCATCTGGATAAACAGGGTCTGATCAAGAACAGTCAACATGGATTTGTGCCTGGAAGGTCATGTTTGACAAACCTTCTTGAATTTTTTGAAGAGGTTACAAGGGAAATTGATGAGGGTAAAGCAGTGGATGTTGTCTATATGGACTTCAGTAAGGCCTTTGACAAGGTTCCCCATGGAAGGTTGGTTAAGAAGGTTCAATCTTTGGGTGTTAATGGCGGAGTAGCAAGATGGATTCAACAGTGGCTGAATGGGAGATGCCAGAGAGTAATGGTGGATGGCTGTTTGTCCGGTTGGAAGCCGGTGACCAGTGGGGTGCCTCAGGGATCGGTGTTGGGTCCACTGTTGTTTGTCATCATCTAGATCATCAATTATCTAGATGATGGGGTGGAAAATTGGATAAGTAAGTATGCAGATGATACTAAGATTGGGGGTGCTGTGGATAATGAAGTAGATTTTCAAAGTCTACAGAGAGATTTGGCCCATTTGGAAGAGTAGGCTGAAAGATGGCAGATGGAGTTTAATGCTGATAAGTGTGAGGTGCTACATCTTGGCAGGACAAATCAAAATAGGACGTACATGGTAAATGATAGGGAATTGAGGAATGCTGTGGAACAGAGGGATCTAGGAATAACTGTGCATAGTTCCCTGAAGGTGGAATCGCATGTAGATAGGGTGGTAAAGGAAGCTTTTGGTGTGCTGGCCTTTATAAATCAGAGCATTGAATATAGGAGTAGGGAAGTAATGTTAAAATTGTACAAGGCATTGGTAAGACCAATTCTGGAGTATGGTGTACAATTTTGGTCGCCTAATTATAGGAAGGATGTCAACAAAATAGAGAGAGTACAGAGGAGATTTACTAGAATGTTGCCTGGGTTCCAGCAACTAAGTTACAGAGAAAGGTTGAACAAATTAGGTCTTTATTCTTTGGAGCGCAGAAGGTTAAGGGGGGACTTGATTGAGGTCTTTAAAATGATGAAAGGGATACACAGAGTTGACGTGGATAAGCTTTTCCCATTGAGGGTAGGAAAGATTTAAACAAGAGGGCATGACATGAGAATTAAGGGACAGAAGTTTAGGGGTAACATGAGGGGGAACTTCTTTACTCAGAGAGTGGTGGCTGTGTGGAATGATCTTCCTGCAGAAGTGGTGGAGGCAGGATCGATTTTAACATTTAAAAGTAAAGTGGATAGGTATATGGACGGGAAGGGAATGGAGGGTTATGGTCTGAGTGCAGGTAGATGGGACTAGAGGAAAATAAATGGTCGGCACGGATTGGAAGGGCTGAGAAGGTCTGTTTCCGTGCTGTAATTGTTATATGGTTATATGGTTATATTTGACTAGTGAATAAAATAGTAGTAAAGACTTTGTGTGTAAGAGGCAATTCTTTACACTAAATTAAGAAATAAACCTATAGTGAAAACCCCATAATATTCAGTGGAATACGCATTTGGAAACAATTAAAAAAGACTCTAAAATTGGATAATCTATCACTACTCCTTCCTATTGTAAACAACCCTACATTTAAACCCTCAACGATGGATAAAGGTTTTCTACAATGGAAAAATCATGGAATTAAAAAGATGGGTCATCTCTATAGGAAAGGCACATTCCTCTCATTCCAGGAGTTACAACAAATTTATGGACTTCACTCAAATGACTATTTCAGATACCTACAACTTAGAGATTATGCTAAATCAAATACACAGAACTATAGAAATAGAAAAACAGAAATTCTTGATGATTGTTTGAACGAACACCCTAACACAGAAAAATTAATATCTTATATCTATAATATCTTATTAGACAGTGATGCACCCACGACGGAAATATATAGGCAATCCCAATATATGGGACGAAAGCTTACAACATATACGTCACTGTTCGTTAAATGCTAGACATTCCTTAATACAATTTAAAGTGGTACATAGATTACATAATTCAAAAATGAAATTAAATAGAATGTTCCCAAGTATATCTCCTATCTGTGAAAAATGTCAGCACTTAGAGGCTAACCTAATGCTTACATTTGTAAATTGTATAAAAATTAATAATTTTTGGACGGAAATTTTTAAGATAATTTCGGAAGTTGTCAACATCCAATTGGACCCCGACTCAAACTAATAATATTAGGAATATTAGAACAAAATCAAATATTTACAACAAACCAAATAAACTTTATCGACAACAGTATAATAATCTGGAAAAAAATTAATATTAAAATTTTGGAAAGGCCCTATAACCCCCACAATTGAAATGTGGACTATGGAAATGCCAGAGACCCTGCACTTGGAAAGAATAAGATTTGTCTTAATGGACAAACAAGAACTTTTTATCAGAATATGGTCTCCATTTATTGACTATTTGAAGGGGCAAACCGGATCGGCACGAGAACCTGACTGAAATCCGAATTAAGGATTAGATGAAGAGTTACATTTTAGAAATTCACGGACATATCTCCAATGATGTATAATTAGTTAATTATTCCATTCTCTTTTATTATACCTTCTGTTTTTTTTGGGGGGGGGGTTTGTCTCTTTTCCCTTTCTCTATTATTTTCTATCTATATAAAAAATATAAAAATATATAGTACAACTATTAAATAATTGATAATATTGACAGTATTAATAATATATGACCACCACAAACAAAATGTTTTTTATTATGTACTTCTAATAAAAATATTTACAAAAAAAACAAAAACAAATGGTAGGCCTCGAAGAGGGGACGAAGTTACGGCTCGGAGGAAAAACGCATCCTCGACCAGGTAGTGACTGATAAAAATAGTTTCCCGCTCCTCCCCCCACCCCCCACATAAAAAGACTAAAAGACCTCCAAAACAAAACTTTTGACAGACTAAATTTTTTTTTAAAGGATGAAAGAACAAACAGCTGTAGGCGAGGCTGCCACACCCGATGGCACCACCACACAGCTACATTGCTAAAACAGAGATATATTGCTAAAACAGGCCCTTCAGCCCATCGCGCTGACCAGTGATCCCCCTTACATTTACACACACTGCACACTAGGAACAATTTACAAATTTTACCAAAGCCAATGAACCTACAAAGCTGCACATCTTTGGAGTGTGGGAGGTAACTGGAGGACCCGGGCAAAACTCATGCGGTCACAGAAAGAACGTACAAATGCCCTAGAGACAAGCACCCTTAGTCAGGATCGAACCTGGGTCTCAGGTGCTGTAAGGCAGCAATTCTACTGCTGTGCCACTGTGCCACCCCTACTATTTCTGAGTAGAAACAAATATCTTAGCCATTTGTCAAAATGCTTGTTGCATGACTGGGAGGTCTGGACAGACCACCTTGGGAAGGCGTTGGACTCTTTATATGTCTCTATATTTATATTTTTTGGACACTCTACATGACCAGTAAGAAGCAAAGCCTGTATTGGGATATGAGATCATTTTGGCATGTATTCAGATCTGTTCAAAGTGGGCAAACTTTTGGAACGTCATTAATTTACAAACCCATGTAAAGTCGGCTTCTTATTATAAGTAAAATGGACATAATTATGTTGTCCTCTTAAGCTGTAAAAAAATAACTGGCAATAACTCTGTGTGACATGAATCTCGAGAACTAACTGTTTTCTTCAGTAGTGCCAAACACTTGCCAACTAAATTTATTGTCGGAACATTTATTTATAGTTTGGAAGATCATTAAAAAAGAGAAGTATTCTGAGTGCCAGGAAATTGGCACCAAAAACAAAAATCTGAAAAAGAAAACACCAAAGAAGCCAGAAATAGAAAGCATATATCGATATTGGCACGAGATGAAAGTACCAACATTTTTTTGGATACTGACTGGATTGTTTTGCTTTTCCAGCATTTTTCACATCTTGTTCCTTGATCAATCAGAATTTAATGCCGCCAGTCTACACCCTCATCTACCCAGTACTGACATTTGTGCAGCTATTCTCAGGAACAAATTTGTCTCGTGGAGTTGAGATGGACATGGCAGAGGTTAGATTTAGTGTCATCTGTGGCTCAGTGTGTAGTTCTCTCTCAGTCAGAAGGTTGAAGGCACAGACTGTGACACACAATCTATGCTGACAATTCACATGTGCAATGGGAGAGATGGGCTGTCCGTGTACTGCCTTTTGGATGAGTCATTAAACTAAGGCCCCATCTGCTCGCTGAGGTAGACATTAAACTATTTCAAACATTGAGCAGCATGATTATCTCCTGGGTATTGGCCAACATTGATCCCTCAATAAATGTCAAGTAAAGAGAGTTATCTAGAAATTAATCCCAGTAATCAGCAATAAAGCTGCCACATAGTTACAATGGAATGAATTTTGGGGCAGAATATAACATACTGATTTGACAACATAATATGTTCATGGTTACTGACCAGTAATAAACTTCCAGGCAATTCGGCACGGACTTGAAGGGCCGAGATGGCCTGTTTCCGTGCTGTAATTGTTATATGGTAATTATTTCATCAATGACATATTGTTAGTGGGAGCTTCCTATCAGCAAAGAGAATGCCGTTTTTTTAAAAATATTACAGCTGTGATCTCACTTCATTAATAACTCAGTAAAGCAGCTACCATATGATTATATTATTTTCTCACAGTTTAGAAGAAGGCCATTTCAGCCTCTTGAGGCTACGTTGACTCAGAACAATCCTATTTGCCATGAATTTTTCCCTCAAACCTATTCTCCCTACTTTCCCATCAACTCCTCCCAGATTTTACAACTCTAGGGACAATTCACAATGACCAATTCACTTATTAACCTGGACATCTTCAGGGTGACAAGGACTAGAAGGCATAGCTCTCAAGTGAAAGGCAAAAAGTTTAAAGATAATGTGCGGGAAAAGTTTTTTTTTAATTGAAGAGAGTGATGTGTGCTTGGAATGCATTGCCAGGGGTGTGGTGGCGGCAGATACGATAGTGGCATTCTAGAGAATTTTATGTTGAATATATTTTTATTAGAGGCCATACATATAACAAATAATATAGCATTTTTTTCCAATTATAGTTGATGCATCTTTCCAAAATTATATAAATGTTAACAAAATATATATATTGGCCTCACTTTTTTTTATAGAGTGAAAAAAGTATAAAGAAAGAATAGTGAATAATTATAAGAGTATGATAATAGTTGATTAATATAAAGAAGAGAGAGAAGAAAAAAAAATAAAAATAAAATAAAATAAACAAAAACAAAAAACAAAAACAAAAAAAAATACTTGTGGAAAAGAAAACGGTATACAACTTATCAATGAGTGGAACAATTTCTAATTATAATATATAGAGACAAGTATATAAATCTGATGTTAAACATTTTTGTTTGATCTTTCCACTGGGTACATTGAGTTTCGATGCTGAGCCCAGCTACCCCTTCATATAATCAGTGAATGGAGACCATATTTGTTCAAAAATCTCAGGTTTATCCATTAGGATAAATCTAATTCTCTCCAATTGTAATGTCTCCAACATTTCCACTGTCCACATTTTAATTGTCGGGGATAATGGTCCCTTCCAAAATTGTAATATTAATTTTTTTCCAATTATTAAACAGTAATCCAGAAAATTTCTTTGATTTACTGTTAAAATTTGATTTGAATCTAAAACCCCAAATATAATTAATTTTGAGTCAGGGCTTAATGTGATCTTTAAAACTATGGAAATAATTTTAAAAATCTCAGTCCAATAACTTTTAAGTTTTGTACATATTACAAAACTATGATTTAAATCGGCTTCTATGTGTTGACATTTATCACATAATGGTGATATAGTAGGAAAAATTCTATTTAATTTCTTTTTTGAGTAGTGTAATCTATGTATTACTTTGAATTGTATCAAAGTATGTCTGACATTTAACGAACAGCGATGAATTCGTTGTAAGCTTTCTTCCCATAAATCTTCTGTTATAGGTAAACCAATTTCATTTTCCCATTTTTGTCGGAATAGTTCCGTTTTTGGCATTTCTCTGTCCAAAAAAATATTATATATATATGCTATTAATTTTTCTGTTGTAGGAGGCTTGTTAAGTACTTCATCCAGTATACCTGGCTCTCTATTTCTGTAATTTAGCGTATTTAATTTGACATAATCTCTAATTTGTAAATATCTAAATAGATTATTTGCTTGCAGTCCATAAATCTCTTTCAACTCCTGGAATGAGAGGAATTTCCCATTCCTGTAAAGATGTTCTATCTTTATTATTCCTAAGTTTTTCCAATGTCTAAACCCCACATCCAATGTCGAAGGTTTAAACGTAGGATTATTCATAATTGGTAAACAAAGTGGTATAGTTTCTAAATGTAAAGTCTTAATGATTTGTTTCCAGGTACATATATTATTTAAAATTATATGGTTTTCCTTATATAATTTTCTTTGTACCACCCCAGGGACAAGGAGGATTGTGCTTATGTCGAAAGGGAAACAATCTTCCTTTTCAATTCTTAACCAAGCTGGGTCTTGTTCCATCTGTATCAACCAATAATTAAAGTTCTTAATCTGAACCGCCCAAAAATAATATAAAAAATTAGGTAAAGCTAATCCACCATTTATCTTAGATTTACATAAGTGTGTTTTACTTATTCTATGATTTTTGTAATCCCAAATGAAGCTATTAACTATAGAATCCATTTTTTTTTAAAATTTTTAGGAAGATATAACGGAATGGCTTGAAATAAATATAGTAATTGAGGCAGAAAAATCATTTTAATGGCATTTATTCTACCGATCATTGATATTGGTAATGTTTTCCAATATAAAATATTTGTTTTTAATTTATTTAATAATTGAGGAAAATTAGATTTAAATAAAGAATTATAAGATTTTGATACATTAATTCCAAGATATTTAATTTGATTATTAGCTATTTTAAATGGAATTTTTTGTAATTTATTCAATTTAATTCCTGTTATAGGCATAATTTCACTTTTGTTCCAGTTAATTCTATATCCTGAGAACTCACTAAATTCATTTATCACTTCAAGTACTTTATGGATGCTAACCTCTGGTTTTGTTATATACAATAAAACATCATCTGCATATAAAGATATTTTATTAATTGTAGTTTTAGTATTATATCCATAAATTTCTGGTTCTACTCTAATCCTTTCGGCTAATAATTCTATAGCGAGTGCAAATAGTAACGGTGATAACGGGCAACCTTGTCTACAACCCCTAGAAAGATTGAATTTTGCTGATAACATTTGGTTTGTTAGGATTCTTGCTGTTGGGCCTGAATATAAAATTCTAACCCATTTGCAAAATCCTTCTCCCAGTTGAAATTTCTGCATTATCCTAAATAAATAAGGCCATTCAACCTGGTCAAACGCCTTCTCCGCATCCAGGGATATAACTGCTAGTTCAACATCAGTCATTCTTTTCGAGTAGATAATATTAAACAGACGTCTTAAGTTATAAGTAGAATAACGTTTAGGAATAAAACCTGTTTGATCATGATGTATTAATCTATTGATCACTAAACTTAACCGTTGAGATAAAATTTTTGTTAATATTTTTTGATCTGTATTTAAAAGAGCTATTGCTCTGTAAGATCCTGGGTCTTCTGGATCTTTGTCTGCTTTAGGGATAAGTGTAATTGTGGATTCTTTTAAGGTTTCTGGAAGTTGTTCTTGTTCGTAGGCAACTTTGTACATAATTTGTAACCGTGGGACGATCAAATCATGAAACTTCTTATAAAATTCAACCCCCAAACCATTGGGTCCTGCAGCTTTACCATTCTTCAATGATCTAATTGATTCCTCAATATCTTTTGCTGATATTTCGGCATCTAATAATTCTCTACCTTCCCGATCTAATCCATTAATGTTACATTTCTGGAGAAACGTTTCTATTGTCTCGGGTTGATCCGTCACTTTTGATGTATATAGTTTTTGATAGTATTGTTGAAATCTATCATTAATATCTTTTGGTAAAGTTAATATATCTCCTTGTTCAGATTTGACCTTATATATCATTTTTTCTTCTTCGGTTTTTCTTAGTTGCCGAGCTAACAATTTATGCGGTTTATCCCCAAATTCAAAATGTATTTGTTTGGTCTTTTGAAAAAGTTTAATAACGTACTTTGAATGTATCTCATTTAATTTGTATTTTAATGTTACAATTTTATTATGTATAACCCTAGATGGAGACATAGCATTTTCCATGTCCAACTGCCTTATTTCATTTTCCAATTTCTGTTGAATCTTTATATTTTCCTTATTCAGATATGCCTGCGCTGAGATTGTAGCACCCCGTATAAAAGCTTTAAATGTGTCCCATAAGAGAGATGATGAAATTCCAGGTTTGTCATTGGTTTCAAAAAATAATTCTATCTGTTTAACCAGATAATCTGAGCACCTTTTTATCGTTTAATATATGAGGATTAAGTCTCCATTGCGAATATCCTTTAGTTATACCCTTTAAGTTAATCTTAAATGTTAATGGAGCATGATCCGAAATAATAATATTATGGTATTTTGAGTCATACGTAAATGGGACAAGTTTTGAATCTATTAGAAAATAATCTATCCTGGAGTATGTTCCAAATACCGGCGAGTAAAATGAGTATTCTCGGCCATTAGGATTTACATTTCTCCAAATATCTTTGACATTAGCTGATCTAATAAAAGAATTTATGAATTTGCTTGATCTAGAAATAACCTTCCTTTTGATTGAAGATCTGTCTAAATAATTATCCAAAGTGCAATTTAAGTCGCCCCCAATTATTAGATTGTTCTGTGTTACTGTAGGGATAGTATTAAATATTTTTTTAAAGAATAGTGGATTATCAAAATTTGGGCCATATATATTCATAAGTACAACCTTCTTCGAGTATAATTCACCCGTGACTATTATATATCTACCTTCTGGGTCCTCTATTATTGAACTATGTTTAAATTGAATACCTTTACGAATAAGAATGGCAACTCCTCGAGATTTATGAGTGAATGATGAATGATACACCCTAGAAATCCAATTTGCCGTTAACCTATATTGTGCCTCCTTTTTTAGATGAGTCTCTTGAAGATAGATTATGTCAGCTTGTATTCTATTTAATTGCGCCAAAACCTTACCTCTTTTGATTGGTTCATTAATACCTTTTACATTCCAACTACAGAAGGTGATTCCATCACCCCCCTTTTTCTTGTTAGTGTCTTGCATTAGGATGTTATGGTGGATTATAATGAGGTAGATGTCTCAGCACATATATCCCAATTTTGCACCCTAGTTTATAATCAACTAATACTAATAACATTATTTGGCATACATATCCTCTCCAGCCTACAGTATAATTCCATTCAAAACTAAAATAATATAATTCCACATATAATATATTAAAAAAAATAATATAAAAAAGAGAAAAGAAAAAGTTAGTAATATTATTGGAAAGGTGCAGGAAAGAAAGAGTGTCTAAAGCTACATAAAGTGGTGTTAGTGTAAGCCACACTAGCGTGGCTGTTAAACTACGGACTTCCGTTGGGAAAAAAAAGATGTTTGTATTTCCAGTTCCGTAAATGCCTTAAGGGCAATATATTTAGGGGCGGGGTATTACATTTCCATTCTTATTAATACTTTATTGATTTAATTTGCTGTTATCGTTTTAGGTTATTTAAGGAGGTATCGCATATATTTATTAATAATGGTTAGTACTGAACTAATACTATTATATATTAGTTTATTATTAATAATCATTGAGCTCTCCAAGTCCAATAATTTTACAAGTTCATCATTCTTCCTCCTTAATGCTGGTTGTGGATCGGCATCAGGTAAGTGTTGAGTATAATTCAAGTTCGTTATTCTTCCTCCTCTTCTTCATCATCGTCTTCTCTCTGTGTTCCCTCTGCTTCTTCTTCTTCTTCCTCATCCAACTCCTTCTCGATTTTACGTGCGAACTCCAGAGCTTCGGTATGTTTAGTGAAGTGGTGCTCTTTGTTGTCGTAGCTCACTCGTAGTGTGGCAGGATACATCAGGCCATATCTCACGCCCTTTATATTCCTGAGGATGTGCCTTGTTTCAGTAAAAAAGGCTCTTCTCCTGGCAACTTCCGCAGGATAATCTCTGAATATGCTGATCTTATCACCATCATAAAACAGATTCTGTTTGCGAATTATTATCTTCATCATATCTTCCAAAACATGATCGTAAACCACTTTCACAATCAGTTGTCTTGGTGGCGAACCCATCTTTGGGCGTCGTCTCAGTGCACTGTGCGCTCGGCCAAGTAGGGGTGCTTGATCCAGATTCAAGACATTCTTCAGAAGATTTGCAGCAAACTCTCTGGTGTCTTGAGCTCCCTCCTTGCCTTCACGCACACCCACGATACGCAAGTTCTTACGTCGTTGTCTTCCCTCCAAGTCAATACATTTCTCAGTTATTTTATTCAATAAATCTGTTAAACGCTTGTTCTCGGAGAGAAGTTTCTCATTCGCCTTAGCACTTGAATCCGCAATATTGGTCAGTTCCTTTATTGCTTCGTGTTGTTGATCAAGTGTTCTCATAATAGGTTCCAACTTGCGATCAACTGAGAGTTCCAAACCACCAACTTTCTGATTAACTTCATGCATCTGTTGTTTTAGATTAGCATCTGCTTTTATCTTCCATTCATCCATCATAATTTTTACTGTGGTTACAACTTCATTTTTCAACTCCACTTTAACTTGTTCTTTAAATATTTAAATGTCACCTCTGAGCAGCTTAAATTCTTCCTTATATTCTTTCTTCATATTTTTAAACTCACCCTTCATGGTGGCTTTCAGATCCTCCATTTCAGATTTCTTCCTTGGGATATCCTCCAGAGAGCCAGTCAAACTTGAGGTCGAGGCTTCAACTGGGCCTACCTCTTTTTTCAGCACAGATTTTTTCTCTTTGGGAGGGGGAGTTCTTTCCATCGACATTACTGCTTTAAAAGTCACTCGCCTGATAACGTCAGAGGCCTTATCTGCTGCTGGTGCCGTTCACAAACACTCCTCTCTGATAAGTAGCTATAAATAACCCCGTTTTATCCTGTTTTTTAATATAATTTTTACGGAGCTGGACGGTGCTGGTTCCTCCTACTCCATAGCACCACCGGAAGTCCTCATTCTAGAGAATTTTAGATGGACCTGCAGGGAATGGAGGGACATGGATTGTGTACAGGCGGAGGAGATTAGTTTAACTTGGCATTATGTAAAAACAAGGATTGCAGGTTTACAAGACACAACACAAAGTGTTGGAATAACTCAGTGGGTCAGGCAGCATCTCTGGAGAACATTGATGGGTGGCGTTTCGGCTTGGGGCCCTTCTTCAGGCTAATTTTGGAGCAGGAGAAAGTTGGAAGAGAGGAGAGGCAGGTCAAAGCCTGGCATGAAATAGGTGGGTGCAGATGAGGGGGTTTTCTATTGAGGATGCAGGCAAGATTAGGGAATACATGATAAATAGCACTGTGCAAAAGAACAGGTACATCTTGGAGCAAGTGCTCTCAGATCACAAGAGGTAGCAGAACAGGATTAAAAGGTAATTAAGGAAACACACTGGATACTTGTGTTTATTATCTGGGCCAGAGAATATTAGAAAAGAGAGAGGTCTTGCTTCACTGTGGAACTGTATGAAACATTAATTAGATCGCAGCCAGTGGACTGTCACAGTTCTGCTCATCGCACTAAAGGAAGAATGAGAAAACATGAGAAAGGATGCAAGGGAGATTTACAATTATATCCAAGGTTTGAGAACAATGAAGAAAAACTGACACAACATATTAGAAAACATGGAACATAGAAAACATAAAAAGTATAAAAGCCATGCATGTTCTGTCATTTAGTACTGCTGATTTTCTACTTCAGTACCATATTCTCATTCACTCCCTCTACCTCTGATGTCTCGTGTCTTAATATTTAGCTGTGAAGTAAATTTAACTCCTTCTTAAGTAAATTCAGTAACTTATACTTCCACTGTCTTATTTGCTAAAGAATAATGTTGTTTCAGTATTATTCACACCCTCAAATATCTTGGCCTTATCCTGAGACTATGATTCCTGATTCTAGCTTTGTGATGGGCACATACTGTAGGTATGCAGGGAATGTAGGGATATGGATCATGTGCAAGCAGATGAGATTAGTTTACCATGGCATTATGTTCGGCACAGACATTGTGTGCCAACAGGCTGTTCCTATGCTGTACTTTTATGTGTTCCATGGTTCTATGTTCGACATGCCCAGTTTACCCATCATCAGCCAGGGTGAACAACTTCCATCCATCCTGCTCTGCTACGCTTTAATGAGATCTCCATTCATTCTTCTAAGCCTTTAAGGTTAAAGATGTAGTCAACACAATCTCTCTGAAGAAGAGTCACAACCCGAATCCTTGCACAGATGTTGCTTGATCCATTGAGTTCCTTCAGCAATTTTTTTAGTCAAGATTTCAGATTCTGCAGTCTCCTGAGTACAAGGACCTTGGCTTCAAATCTGTGGTTTGCTGGAAGTGTCAACATGGCTAGATAGATAGCTTCTGAATGGTCCTTCCTAACAGCTTCGTCGCTGGACTGGAGGACGGCAGCTTCGGCAGCTTCGGAGCTGGATTCAGCTGCGGAACTGACTTACTTACCATCACCAGGTGGGGTCACAACATCGGAAGCCTGGATCGCCTCAGCACAGAGGGAGAACAAGGAGGGAAGAGACAAAGACTTTAAGACTTTTGCCTTCCATCACAGTGAGGAGGTGCCTGGTGAACTCACTGTGGTGGATGTTAAATATATGTTAATTGTGTATTTTTGTTATTTTTATTATATGTATGACTGCAGGCCGAAATTTCGTTCCAAAAGGTCTGAATGACAATAAAGGTACATTTCATTTCATTTCATTTCATTTCTATGCAATAGGAACAATTTACAGAACCAAATTAACCTGCAAACGTGCACCTTTTTGGAGTGTGGGAGGAAACCAGAAATCCCACTTAGTCACAGGGAGAACGTGCAAACTCTGTACAGACGTCACCTATAGTTAGGAATAAATCTGGGTCTCTGGCGCTGTAAAGCAGCAACTTTACCGCTGTGCCACTGTGCTGCCCCACCCTAAGGTTTGGAGGACATTCATTATGAGGAGGAAATGGATGGACTTATGGGCCTGCCCCACTTACTCGACTTTTTCTGCGACTGCTGGCACCCGTCATAGATCGTTGCAGGTCACCGCAAATTTTCAACATGTTGAAAAATCTAGCGGCGACCAGAAAGACGCTATGACTCTTTTGGTGACTGAGGAGACTATTCACGACCATACAGGCGATACCCCAGCGACATGTCACGGGATGAAGCCTGTATGATTGTAAGTAGTCGCCGTAGTAGTAGTTCTGGTCGCCGGTTGAACATTTTCGGCGACCTGCAATGACCTATGACAGGTGTCGGCAGTCGCCGAAAAAGTTGAGTAAGTGGGACAGGCCCATAAGTTTGATCTTCCTGAAGCAAAGCAAACTGAGGGGTGATTTAATAGATGATAAGGAAGCCCCCGTCCACCGGTTTGTTAAGGATTATGTTCCTGTGAAGTCCATTTGCCAATTTTGCCATGTCAGAAATGTCCATTTTGTACAGTAATCCATAGTGTATCATTGTACATACACTTGCTATAGCTGTAATTGGAATTAATTTATTGTAATTGTAATTAATTTATTAGCCAAGTATGTACAAACATACAAAGAATTTGATTTGCCGCATAGTCATACCAAAAAAGCACCAAGTCACACAATTATATGAAAAAAAACATAAACATCCACTGTAATGGAAGGCAATAACGTATTATCTTCTTCCCTCTTTTTCTCCCGCAGTCGGGGCAGTCGAACCTTCCGCAGTCGGCGCGATTGAAGCTCCCACAGTCGATGATCGAAACTTCCGCATCGGGGTGATAGAAGCTCCCGCAATCGGGGCGGTCGAAACTCCTGAGTTGGAGCTCCCAAAGTCAATTCCTAACCAAGGGATCACAAGCGCCCCAATGTTAAGTCCGCAGGCTCCCACGGTTGAAGCTCCCAAAGTTGATCCCCAGCAAAGGGACCGCCAGCTCCATGATTGCAGGCTGCAGTGCAGACAGAGAAACGATACGGAAAAATTGACTTCACTGAATTATATCCTAACACTACTCATAATGAAACTAATGGAATATATATTGTTTGGAGCCATTATGAAATATATTATGTATTACTAGCTTGAAAAATGAATAAGAAAGGTTTAGAGGGAGGACACAATGTGTTGGGATAACTCAGCAGGTCATGCAGCATCTCTGGAGAACTTGGATCGGTGATGTTTCAGGTTGAGACTCTTTTTCAGATGTCACCTATCCATGTTCTCCTGACCTCTGGGCATTTGTTCTTTGTTTCTACAGTCTAAGATTTAGAGGGTCACGGGCCAAATGGGAGTATCATAGATAGGGCATCTTGGTTGGCATGCACAAGTTGGTCCAAAGGGCCTGTTTCTATGCTTTATGATTCTGTGACTTTATGTATGGGAAGATTTGAGTCTCGTCGGATTTCAGTATGCCTGGTCATCCCATGGTAGGGCCATAAATTAAAAGGCATAGGATAAAGGAAGGAATTTTAAATGAGATTTGATGGGAAATGTTTTTTGCAGAGAAATGGGTTTGCTCACTGCCAGTAGAAGTTGTGGAATTATGCATAATTACATTTAACAGACATTAAGAAAAGCACTTAAAAACGCAAAGCATAGAAATATACAGGCCTAATGCAGGCACATGGGATTACAGTAAATGGGCAAAAATGGCTGCTATGGACATAGTGGCACAAATGTCCCATTTCTATGCTGTGTAAATCTATGACTGTGATTTGAAGGACGTGTTTCAGTCAAACCATAGTTCCTGTATGGGTAGGGAGAAGTAAAACATGGACTTCAACCCCTAAGTCCTTCTATTCATATTATTTTAAATGTATCTAGAAGAGCACATAATTTGTTTTAATCTGCAATGCCACAGACTGAGAACCTGGAAGTGGAATTGTTCTAAAATACATCATTCTTTGATTGGAGCAAGCACAGTGGGCCAGATAATTTTCTTCTGGGGCACAAATTTCCATAATTTTTTGTTATAAATATACGTCTTGCCCCTTTTTATTCTATTCCAATTTCTTTCAGTATGATGAAGACTTCTGGCTCCTTTAAACGCTGGAATTCGTAAACTCCACAATTAGTGATGGTACTATAGCTCCGTGGCTAGGCGCCAAGATCTCTCTCGGATCTCTAGAGTTAGAGTTACATATTTGTAATCAAATCCAGAGTCATGGCATGCCTTGGTTCCCTCATTATTGTTCTATAAAATGTTGCAGAATTCAGTCCAAAGGTCCTTAAATGCTTTCCATAAGGCTTATTCCTCAATGGTGATATTTAGCTTATGCACCATGCAGTTCAAGTTAATGACAGAAATAAACATATATGATGACAAAATTTCTCATAAAAAGAGTATAATAAGATGGAGAGGTTATGTATTATGGCAATATTTAGTTTAAACCCAGCAAACCTACCTGCCAGAATGTCGGTCCCCCTCCAGTTAAGGTGTAACCCGTCCCTTTTGTACAGGTCACTCCTACCCCAGAAGAGATCCCAGTGGTCTATAAATCTAAATCCTTGCTCCCTGCTCCAGCCCCTCAGATTCATATAGATTCACATTCAGATCACCTATCTCCCTGTTCCTGTCCTCACTAGCACGAGGTACTTGAAGTACTCCAGAGATAACCACCCTAGAAGTCCGGCATTTCAGTCTTCTTCCCAACTGTTGGAGAACCTCCTTCTCTTCTTCCCAATGTCTTTTGTGCCTACGTGTACAACTACTGCCGGCTGTCCACCTTCTCTCTTGAGGATGTTCTGAATTCGGCTCATGACATCCTGAACCTTGGCACCAGGGAGGCAACAGACCATCCTCACATTTCGTCTGCTGCCACAGAATCTCCTGTCCACTCCTTGGAAAATGGAGTCACCCACCACTTGGGCTCTGCCCGACGTCGGTCTCGCAGGTCGAGTCCCATCTCTATAATTGGAGCCACCGATGGGTCCGCCGCTCGGACTGGAAACATCGTCTCCCCAGACAGTTCCCAAGAGGGTGTACCTGTTTTCATCAAGTAGTCACCTGGGTCTTCTGCACTCCATGATTTCCACCTTTTCTCTCCGTCACCCACCTTGGTTCTTCCCATATCCTCGGCGTGACTACCTCACTGTAGGTCGTGCCCAGGAAACTCGTGTTTTCCTGGGTGGCCCTGAGGTCATCCAGCTGCTTCTCCAGTGCCCCAACATGGTCCCTTAGGAGCTGAAGCTGGATGCACTTGCCACAGTTGTAGCAGCCAGAGGTTCCATTCTGCAAGCCTCACACTGTCTCATCTGTCCCGACATGTGTTCACTGCCTTCCGTCCTCTTGTGCTTTATGTGTAGCCTCCGCTCCTCGCCGAAGACTCTCAAGCCAAAGACTCATACTTTACTCACAAGGCCGCTCCCTAAGAGCCGTCTTACATATATTGACTGATAAATTGCCTAATTTACCAATTTACAAAACAAATTCCTCAGTTTTTAAACTGTTTCCCCCTCTGACTCACTTCTCCTCCTACTCGGGCTAGAGCCAATCACTGCTTTGTCCTGCTTCTCTTTGCTGCTGTTTCTTCAAAATCCATGGGAGCTCTGAGTTAAGTCTGTCTGTGCTTTGCCTCTCTTTTTCAACTGTTTTCCCCCTCTGACTCACTTCTAACTCTCCTCCCTGGCTGAAGGGTGATCTTATAGAGGTGTATAAAATCAGAAGGGGAATAAATAGGTTGTATGCACACAGTCTTTTTCCCTGAGGGTTTGGGAATCAAGAACTAAAGGGCATAAGGGCAAGATTGTCAGGTTGGAAGCCGGTGACCAGTGGGGTGCCTCAGGAATTTGTGTTGGGTCCACTGTTGTTTGTCATGTACATCAATGATCTAGATGATGGGGTGGAAAATTGGATAAGTAAATATGCAGATGATACTAAAATAGGGGGTGCTGTGGATAATGAAGTAGATTTTCAAAGTCTACAGAGAGATTTGGGCCATTTGGAAGAGTGGGCTGAAAGATGGCAGATGGAGTTTAATGCTGATAAGTGTGAGGTGCTACATCTTGGCAGGACAAATTAAAATAGGACGTACATGGTAAATGGTAGGGAATTGAGGAATGCTGTGGAACAGAGGGATCTAGGAATAACTGTGCATAGTTTCCTGAAGGTGGAATCGCATGTAGATAGATTGATGAAGAAAGCTTTTGGTGTGCTGGCCTTTATAAATCAGAGCATTGAATATAGGAGTAGGGAAGTAATGTTAAAATTGTACAAGGCATTGGTAAGACCAATTCTGGAGTATGGTGTACAATTTTGGTCACCTAATTATAGAAAGGATGTCAACAAAATAGAGAGAGTACAGAGGAGATTTACTAGAATGCTGCCTGGGTTCCAGCAACTAAGTTACAAAGGTTGAACAAGTTAGGTCTTTATTCTTTGGAGCGCAGAAGGTTAAGGGGGGACTTGATAGAGGTCTTTGAAATGATGAAAGGGATAGACAGAGTTGACGTGGATAAGCTTTTCCCATTGAGGGTACGGAAGATTCAAACAAGAGGGCATGACATGAGAATTAAGGGACAGAAGTTTAGGGGTAACATGAGGGGAAACTTCTTTACTCAGAGAGTGGTGGCTGTGTGGAATTATCTTCCTGCAGAACTGGTGGAGGTAGGATCAATTTTAACATTTAATACTAAAGTGGATAGGTATATGGACGGGAAGGGAATGGAGGGGTATGGTCTAAGTGCAGGTAGATGGGACTAGGGGAAAATGAATGGTCGGCACGGACTGGAAGGGCTGAGAAGGCCTGTTTCCGTGCTGTAATTGTTATATGGTTATATGGTTAAGATGAGAATGGAAAAATGTAATAGGAACCTGAAAGGCAATCTTTTCACACAGAGGATGGTGGGTATGTGGAACGAACTGCCAGAGGAAGGAGTCAAGGCAAGAGCAATAGTACCATTTTAAAACATTTGGACAGCTAGATGGATAGGAAAGGTTTAGAGGGATATGGGCATCCCCGGTATCTGGGGAGGAAGCGGCCGCTCCAGACATTTCCAAGCTGCTGAGGAGTGTTTGCCCGACGCTGGAGTTCCATCTTCCCACCAAGAGGACCTGAAAACATCGGACTGGCTGCGGAGGCCACAAGTGGGCCCCAACCTCGGGTGATCACAGAGGAAGAGGACTGAACTTTCTGTTGTCTTTCCCCACAGTGGAAAAGTTTGATTCTCTTGTGGGGGGACGTTCATGTTGAATTCTATAATGTGTTGTGTCATTTTTCTTTTTTTTAATTTTTCTATGGATGTACGGAAATTATTTCTTCTATGTAAAGCACTTTGGTTTCAACACGAGTTGATTTAAACGTGCTATATAAATAAAATATACTTACTTACTTACTTGTTCTGCTGGATGATTTGCGCTAAAGGGTCTGTTTCCATGTTGTATGACTATCTTCCACCGAACAAAGATTTACAAAACCTCTTTGTAAATCATCCAAGTTTCCATCATTTATTTTTTCCACAAACTCACTGAATATGTGATATCACTGTTGAAAATTGGCAAAATAAGCCGTGGACTTCTATTTTTTGTGTGAAATGCAATTGCATTGGAAGCACTGATGTAATTCAAGCTGTTACCATGTCATGGGAACACCATTCCATTTGATGTTTTGTTTTCGAATGCACTTCCTATTGGATCAAGATTATTCTGTGCTGTCAGATAAGATTCAGAGAATTACCGTATTTTCAGGCAATGAAGACGCACCTGCATCGAAGACGCACCCCCATTTTGAGTTGCCAAATTTCAAAAAAAGGCTGGTGGGACATAAAATTTCTCATGCCCAGGCAGGTGGAGAGATGGTGGGACAAACGGGAGCACACTGGGACAAGTTGAATCAGTTGTGATCTTATTGAATGACAATACTAGTTCAAGGGACCAATTGGAGGGAGAGTTCCTTTCATTGCATGTGGGGAGTCAGGCCCGGGTCAGCACGGGCAGGAGCGTTGAAAGGAGGGGGTTTGGGATCATACCAGCAACTCACTCACTCACTGCTGCCGCGGCGATCCGGGCAGGAGCCACTGCATTGTGGCCAGGGAGGGAAGTAGCTCAGGTGACTGCAAGCGGCCGTCGTTCCTTTAATTCCGACAGCCGTCGGGAGCAGGACAATGGATAACAGGACTGCATGCGGTGGAGCTTACTCCTGTGTCAGTGCAAGTAACCACAATTGGTCCCTTGATCGCACTGACACAGGAGTAAGATGCACCGGCCACTGTCCTGTTATCCATCGCCCGCTGACCCGCTCCACTCTATGATCTTTGCTTTTGAGCTGGTCCCTTCACTGCCCAGTCTGCATTGAAAGACATGGACCGAGCAGTGAATGCCATGCAGTGTCACCCAGCGCAGCAAGTGAGGCCATGTCCTGCTACCGGCAGCAGTCGGAATTTAAGGAACAGCGGCCGCTCGTAGCCACCCGAGCTACTTCCCTCCCCGGCCACAATACGGTGGCTCTGCGCCGAAGCACCGCGGCACCGGTGAGTGAGTTGCTGGCATGATCCACGACCCCCTCCTTCTAAAAGCTCCTGCCCATGCTGACCCGGGCCAGACTCCCCACACGCTGTGAATGAACGGCGCTGCCCTTTTACAGCTGCTTCCCACTTTACAGCCGCTTCCCATCAGCTGCCAACACTGAGGGATAGACTTGGCTATCACTCAGTACAGTAACATCGTTCTTGATGTTGCTGTACTGAGGGATAGCCAAGGGTCTTTCTTGGCTAACAACCTAACCTTCGGTCTCCAAGACGCAGGTAAATTTTTGTGCCTTATTTTTGGGTTAAAAAAATGGGGTCTTCATTGCTGGGAAATGTGGTAATGATTCATCCTCCATTATGGTTAATATCACTGCACTAGTCAATCAGATAACAAACTGATCAAAAAGTCAAAACCCAAAGACCTAGGCAGCTGAATGAATTTGGAGCGATCAACAAGAAAAAAATATTAAGCTGTATTTAGTTCTAAACTTTTCAAATTCTGGATGTCGTATTAGCCAGAAAACAGAATGTTGTCACTGTTAGTAAATAGGAAACATGGTGGTCAAATTGTACAGAACGTGGGTCTGCAAATAGCAACAAAAAAAAACCCATATTTATAATGAATTTGAATGTCAGCTGCACACCAATCACTCACCACCTCACAATGTTCTACCAGCGAGGCTGGATCTTGACTTCACAACATTCAATTTCTGACTCACAATTTGGCACAACTTCAAGCCTAATACCTGCATCTCACGGCATGCACGTTGACATTGATTGAACAATGTAGAAAACATTGATGCTCAAGGCAGATGTAGCAGCACAGAGGGTTTTTTTTTTAAATCTACAGAGGAATGTGTGACCTTTAAAAAGGTTTGAGGTCATACATGTCACTTACAAGCATAGGGAGAACTGAGGAGGTGGAATAAATAATGACATCGGGTTGTTGTACAAGAGGCAGATGAACCAAATGGTTAACGTATCTGGTGTACTGGGTTCAATAACCACTTATTAATTCCATCTTTGTTAGAATAAGCACAGCCGCAGATTATAATGTATAGAAGTCTCACCAAAGCTATATAAAGTAGAAGTCAGTCCCAGCTGGAGTATTGTGTGTAATTCTGGGCACTGCACTTTAAATGAAGTCTTTGGCATGGGTCGAAAATAAATTGAATGGAATGTTTAATGGGATAAACAATGTAGAAAAGCCAGGGTTGAAATTCTTACTAAAGGAAAACAAAACGTTTATAGAAATGTTTGAAAAAATATAAGGGATTTAATTAGTTTCAAAAGCGTTGTCTGGAAATTTAATCATATGGCTCTGTTTATTTCAATGCAATGTAATTGAAAATGTAACGTTCTTTATTTCATACTTCTCAGATAACTGCGATACCCATCAATCTCATTTCTGCACTTGATCCCTTAATACCCCTGGCTCCATTTCTGATTACCTTCCATCCCAAGCTTCCCAAACCCAATCCTCAATCAGTCCCCAGCAGCCAACTGCCTCATTGAGTCCCTGAATTCACCATTATTCCCAAGAGGAGACATCATTCACTCCATCTCTCCCCAACCTCCTCACTACCATGCGGTACTTACAACACTATCCACTGCCTCCCCGCCACTTGCAAGTACAAATTGGTGATGGATGGGCCTTGTGCCACAACAAAGACTGTCATTGGAATACCAAGCAAAATCAACGTGAAGCACATTCATCAAAGCCAAACTGTTTGCACAGCTGGCTTTACTCAAAAAGACATACAAACTGTTTGAAAAAAGTAGCAGCGGTGACATGAGAAAAACATGAGTTCTTGTTTGAATTACAGTCAAATTAATGACCCTCATTAAATGGGAACAGGAATTGAATATGGGAAGGAACAATTCAGGGCATTTAATGGGAACAAGGATTTGAAGACAATCAGTGATCATGTGATTTCATGATCAGGAGCAGGCTAGGGCAAAGAAGCTTAAAGATGCCCTACTGGACAAAAGAAGAGGTTACCCGTGGTCCTCCTAGTCAACAAGTAGTGAATGGCTCATGCCTTAGATCTGATGGAATGCAGACAATGCCAGAGCACATCGGACACCTAGATATGAGACATCAAGCCGCAACCATTGAACGCAAAGTAGATTGAGGTCGTGAATGATGGTGGATAAGTAAACAGCTAACGGGTGCTGGAGGCTCCATGACTATGCCTTTCCTCAACACATCTATCAGGAATTCCTCAGGGCCAGTTTCTAATGCTGCTTCATCAAAGATCTTCCTTCCATAATAAGGGGAGATTTTTGCAGATGGTTACACAATGATCTATTCCAATTGCAATTTCTCAGCGAATGAAGCAATCCATGGCTGCATACAGCAAGACATAGATGACATTATTCCTTGGCAAAAAATTGCATTCATGTCAAAAAGATGGCAGGCAATAAATATTTCCAGCAAGAGAGATTATAATTATTTATCATTCAGGTTCATTTGTTTATTCATCAATGAGTCATCTCCTTTCAATGTCCTGGGCAGTGATAATAGACAATAGACAATAGGTGCAGGAGTAGACCATTTGGCCCTCGAGCCAGCACCGCCATTCAATGTGATCATGGCTGATCATCCCCAATGAGTACCCCGTTCCTGCCTTCTCCCCATATCCCCTCACTCCGCTATTTTTAAGAGCCCTATTTAGCTCTCTCTTGAAAGCATCCAGAAAACCTGCCTCCACCGCCCTCTGAGGCAGAGAATTCCACAGACTCACCACTCTCTGTGAGAAAAAGTGTCTCTTCGCCTCCGTTCTAAATGGCTTACTCCTTATTCTTAAACTGAGGCCCCTGGTTTTGGACTCCCCCAACATCGGGAACATGTTTCCTGCCTCTAGTGTGTCCAAGCCCTTAACAATCTTATATGTTTCAATGAGATCCCCTCTCATCCTTCTAAACTCCAGAGTGTACAAGCCCAGCTGCTCCATTCTCTCAGCATATGACAGTCACGCCATCCCGGGAATTAACCTTGTAAACCTACGCTGCACTCCCTCAATAGCAAGAACGTCCATCCCCAAATTAGTGGCCCAAAACTGGACACAATACTCCAGGTGTGGCCTCACTAGGGCTCTGTACAACTGCAGAAGGACCTCTTTGCTCCTATATTCGAATCTTCTTGTTCTAAAGGCCAACATGCCATTCGCTTTCTTCACTGCCCGCTGTACCTGCATGCTTTATTTGGACATAATTGAACTTACTTTGGACATAATTGTCCAATCACTCATTAGGAAGTTATACATTTATCATGGCTACAACAGCAGATCAGAAAATAGGTTTCCTCTAGTATCCCTCTCAACCTTTCCACAAGGCTCAAATCAGGAATGTTAAGGATTACACTCCATTAGCCTGGATGAGTGCAGTTCCAAAAACTTTCAGGAAATGAGAAAAATGTCTAGAAAAACACACCTCCATCCCCATCTCCTAACTATTATCTCATCCACTATCTCAAACACTCAGTTCCTCAGCCATTCGAAATTCACCTTCATGACATACACCATTATGATTAGGAAATATACTGTATTGCTGGCCCTTCGTTCTAAATCCCATCAAACAGCATTGAAAGTACCTTTCATCAAAAGGACTGCAATAGTTCGGCTGGCCAGCATCCTGCTCAAGGGAATGAGGGGCAAGTTATAAATGCCAGTGACTCTCACATCCCAAAAAAATGAAACAGACAGGGTCGCTAGCTATCAAATTGATAACTTTGGTCAACTTAAAATTAAGGGGAGAAGTTAGCACTCAGTGGAAAGGAAAGAAACCATTCTCGGGCCAGTAATTGGTTGACACTGTTAACTCATCACTGATGTCATTCTTATTTAGTGATGTGGGCTAATACCCTGTCATCAGCCCTGGTTCATGATGTAATGTTTGAAAGAGAATAAGAAAATTGATATGAAAACTGAAAAATACTGGAAATGCTCATCAGGTTAGGCAGCATCCATGAAGAAAAAAGGAATTAATGTTTAATATCAATGAACTTTCAATGTAAGTGTTTCCACCATTTTCATTTAGGATTAGAAACATCTACAGTATGTTCTACCTACAGTATTTTACAGTTACTCCAGCACTTTGTGTCTTTCCTTTGTAAAACAATATCTGCAGATCCTTGTTTCTACAGTATTTTCCTTCAGCATTGTTGAGTGAAGTCAGGACACAAAAGGAACAGAGAAAGGTTAATGAATAAATAGATTATTTAACACCCCTCCCTCCTCCACAAACCTGGTCCATCAATAAAGAGATCAAGGGTGGTCTATGATCTTCTTTTAAAAATGTGCAGTTGGTAAATTGTAGTACCGATCCACCTAGTAATTAATTATCATATGTCAAACAGACTGTTGGTACAGTGGTAAGAACTGGACCTAAAGGTTCTGTTTAACATGGAGAAGCCATTATTTAGATTCACATCTACACAAAGGCTACGCAAGGAGAGAGCCTAGGTGTTATTAAGAGTTAGTATCTTAAGCAGACGGAAGAAAAACAAAGACCAGATGTGACAGTTTAATGAGGAAGCCTTTCCCTTGTGACTATATTCAGCAAGCAGGTAAACACCTTTGAAACTCGTAAACAAACCTTGAGTCAACAAAAAGGAACAATTTTACCAATATTTGCCGCAAGGGGGATCCAAAATAAAGAGAGTATAACTATCTTGATAAACCAACAAGCATGTTGCAAGTTCAGTTCCAATCATTTTAGTCCTGCTATTTTTGGAATATTGTTCTTAAAAGGAGAATATCTATATTTGTACAAAGGTTACCAATTGTGTGTATTGCCAAAACAACACCTAAATTTTAATTCAATAAAATATTTTTTTTAACACTTGCACTAGATGAATGGTCAAATGGTATTGAATGCTCGGAAGCCACAACTCATTGCTAAAATCTTTCAGTAAAGGAAACCTGTCATTTCAAGTTGTTTTAATTTAAAAGTGACTAAGTTAATGTTTAGAGATACAGATTTGTCTAGAGATACAACATGCAAATAGGCCTTTCTGCACACCAAGTCCATACTAACCATCAATCATCAATTCACACTTGTTCTATGTTATCCCCCATTCTCATCCACTCTTTATATACATGGGGCAATTTACAGAAGGCCAATTAAGCAACAAACCCGCAGGCCTTTGGGATGTGGGTGGAAACCAGAGAATCCAAAGAAACCCACAAAGTCACAGAGAGAACATGCAAACCACACACTCACAGCAACTGAGGTCAAGGTCGAACCAGAGTTTCTGGCGCTGTGAGGCAGAAGCTCTACCAGCTGCACCACTGTACCTAGAGTGCTCTACAATTTCCAAGACTGCCTTAATGATCAGATGTCGGTCTGTATCAATGGTAATAAGCCACTAGACATAAAAGGAGAAGACATAATTAGGTCTCCTGCCTCTCTATGTATACTTATGGAAGGCCCCAAAGACATTTTGGGATTTGATGGGACTTGATTGAAGAGTAATTTCTCCCAAAATAATTTCTGTTTCTTCAAACCAACATTTGCATTAAATTTAATTTGCCATTCATCTGTCAACTTGCTTTTCTTTTCTATATTTGTTTTCAAATCATGTATCCATCCGTAGATTCCACAATATCCCTTCTCACCACAATGATTATTTCCATACAATAGTGACATTTACATGATAGGCACATGGATATGCAAAATTGTTTAACTTGGCATCATGTTCGGCAGACATTGTGGGCTGATAGGCCTTTTCCTGTGCTGCTATACTGTTTGAATTTCTATACCCAAATTGCTCACATCACTTTTAAAGAACTAGGATACAGGGCCTGTGCTGGAGTTTCCATTAGATCATGGTTATTTTTAGAAGGTAATTAGCTCAAAATTCCCCAAACCTGTGCTAAATACTGAGAAAGTGCACTGGTTAAGCTCTACCTAAATGTCTGTTTGGAGAAAGAAAAGAGTAGAAGGCACATAGTAATGTGGGTAGATGTACTTGAAGAAGGATGAATGGTTTTGCTTATTAAAAAAAACTCTCGTAGTAAAAACATGTTTATTTACCCTCTTCTGTTTTTAATCCAACACTTGCCTGGTTTGACAAGGAGCCCCAGTCGATCAATAACATCCCCAAAGTTGTCAGATTTCTTAGTTGTGGCGAGATGAAATATAGTGAAATTGCTGGCTTAGGGCTTGGCATCAATTTCCAAGATAGCTTGGAAACAAGCTGATGATGCATCTGCTTGTGAATGCATATGTGCATGAGTGATCTACACCATTATTACTGAGTCACTGAAATTACAAACACGTCTACAACAGGGCAGCCACCTGCATGGCACAACCCTATTGCACCCATTGTGTTTTGTATCACCACACTAAGCCCACTGCATTGAATTACAGGATGAGCCAAACACAAACACCTGAAGAGATTGTTGATACAAATCTAGCAAAAGGAATATGAATTGTTTATGCTGACTCCGTGCCCCACTGTGTGATTTAGACCTCGGGAGGATTGCCTACATAAAGAAATCCATACACACCTAATCTACTTGCTAATTCAGACTAAATACTGTTGAAAGGTTATTAAATAATCACAGCATGAATCTATAATTAGCCATTTTCATCAATTATAACAACAAAAATTCAGGCTCTTTTTATTTAGATCCTTGAACTAACTCACTCCGCTTCAACAAAACCATGAGGGAATATCTTAAAGTTATGACACCTGCTTCAAATTAGTAGAGTTTTGTATTGGAGGATTGCTGACCATTTTGCTGCATATACCTTTCAATGAGAAAATTGTTCCTGGTAACGCATGGTTCCCAAATACATCTATGAATTAGTCTTTGAGTAGCAATAATGGGCAGGGATATTAACAGAATAAACACCCGAAAGCACTTTTCGGGATAAAAGATAAAGTATAAAACATTCACCCAGGGAAATTAGCTTGAAGGGAAAATGAGTAATATTTTGTGAGCTGTGAAAAGGGGTGATGTGCCATCAAGGCCATCTCATAACATGGAGGTGCAAGACCACTGTCATCTCAACATCTAATTCATAATTAGAGCCAGGATTTTGCCATAAATGCCATGAGTGCCTTTTCATGCCTTTTTTGATCATTTCACCTGGATAATGCCATTTTCATGATCCACTGCCCAAATCAGCATTTTTTGCTATTTTGCTAAAAGGTCGTGCTATTTTCTCCAGTTGTGCCTTGTTTACAATGACGTTTTCTATGTTAACATTAATATTAACGCTATTATTATTGTGTTAACATTGTATAACTTATAAGAAAACTTTCACTACCGGGGAGAATCCCGAGGCTCCACCGTCGGTTGTTCATTCTTTTGTGCCGCTGCCCTCTGATTCAGTTTTCTCCAAGATCTATTTAAGAAAGAACTGCAGATGCTGGAAAAATTGAACGTAGACAAAAAATGCTGGAGAAGCTCAGCGGGTGAGGCAGCATCTATGGAGAGAAGGAATAGGCGACGTTTCAAGTCAAAACCCTTCTTCAGACTGATGGGGGGGGTGGAAAAAGAAAGGAAGAGGTGGAGACAGTAGGACTAAGAGAGCTGGGGAGGGGGAGAAGGGAGAAGACAAGGGGTATCTAAAATTAGAGAAGTCAATGTTGATACCCAAGCGAAATACCCAAAGCTTGTCTCCTCACTACATTTTCTGCTGGCTCCAGTCGCAAATCTGAGTTCGAGTGAACTGTGCAAGGCATTCATTGATGCTGGAATTCCACTGTGGAAAATGGAAAACAAATCTCAGAGGTTTTTTAGCGAAATACACAGAGGAACTCCGTATCCTGATGTCTCGTGTTTCATATACCCTCCCACATTCGGTCACATGTGCCCACTGCCACCTATTGTTCCCACTGTGGTCTCCCCGTGATGCTTGGTGTATAGCTCGCCTATCTCGTCACCCTCACTGCCTGTCAGGCCGCTAGTCACTTCCCCATTTTCCTCCCCAGTTTCTTCTCCATTGAAAGGAGGTGGGGCTGACTCGTACCATACACGGGCGGGAATGGTTTGCAACCCACCCATTAGATATTGCGATTTTGTGTAATTATGCAAATGTATATTAATATCCATCCTATATTGCTTAGCCACTGATGCTTTTTTTGTTTCTTGGATGTAGATTAGCTATTTCATACTAGTCAATTATCATGTTTGTTAGATGTGACTCCACCTACTATGTACTTCATATTATCAAGAGCCTGCTTATGTTAGTTAGAAATGAATAGCAGCTTGGAGATGTGATGACTGCAGATTCTTGCTGCATGTAGACGTAATAAATATGTGTTGTATCTTGACGTGTGTTTGACTTGACTCATTACACTTCCCACAAGCTATCACTTCCCTTGAGAAACGTGGTGAAACATTAGTGAATAACTTGCAGGTTTTCAACAAAGCAACTGACGATATTCATAAAATTATTGGCGATGTAGGTAAAGACATACAAGGAAAATGTGAGAGTGATTTTAGCTAACAAAGATCTTGAAGAGATACAAAACATAGCTAAAGTTCTCAAAGGTAGTTGTAATACACAAGATATCAACATGAATATAGAGACTGTAGCTTGTTTCGGGTATGCACCAGTGACCTCAGCTGGGGTAGAAAGAAGTCTTTCACAACTGAAGTATATTCTGTCTGAGAGACAGAATAATTTAACACCAGATAATTGAAAATAAATGCTAGTAATTATGTGCAACCAGGCAACTTTCGTCATTTAACGTAGTATACCTTTATATTATTATTTTTAACCATATTTTGGTGGTGGAAATGAATGCCTTTTTATGCCTTTTTTTGTCAATGAATGCCTCTTTCATGCCTATTATGTAATTTTATTATGTCTTTTTGACTGCTTATTTCAGAGTTTTTTAGTGCCTAAACATCCTGGTTCTACTCATAATCCTTCCAATGGGGAAAGCCGATGAAGGACCATCAAGCTCATAAAAATGTTGATCTCACCATAGACGCCACCTGACACGCTGAGTACATCCAGCATTTTCTATTTTTGGCAACAAACAATCTGCTGGGTGACAAGCAGGAAAATTGATGAGAAAGGAGATAAGGGGGAATATGGGAGCTGATGGAACCAGAGATGACCTGGCATCAGATTACAACACTAATAGCCCTTGTGTTCCTGCTTATTACACACCTTTCCACCTTCATTTTCTTCTCCACCTAACTGGTTCCATCTGCCTTTTTTTTGTCTGCCTCCAACTATCATGTTCCTGCTTCTGTCACTCCACTCCACCCCTCACCCTCCCCTACCTGCCTGCTGCAATTCACCCTCTCCTCATTATACGAGCTAAATTCCCTCTCCATTCTTGGTCTAAAGTAAGGTTTCAGTCTGAAGTGTCAAGAATTTATTTCCTTCCCATACATACTGCTCGAACCAGTAAGTTCCTCTAACAGATTGTTTTCTGCTCCAGATTCCAGCTTCTGCAGTCCTGGTGCCTTCATGTTCTGATTTTACTGTAGTTTCTGCAGTTTCCAGATGTTCAAAGTTCCCGCAAATTCCCTATAAATGCCGCTGGACATGTATGAGAGTTTCCAGCACCTTATACATCCACTTAGGTGAAATTGATTGAGGGATAATAGAAACATAGAAAATAGGTGCAGGAGTAGGCCATTCGGCCCATCGAGCCATTCAATATAATCATGGCTGATCATTCAACTCAGTATCTTTCTCTCCATACCCCCTGATCCCTTTAGCCTTCTCTCCATACCCCCTGATCCCTTTAGCCACAAGGGCCATATCTAACTCCCTCTTAAATATAGCCAATGAACTGGCCTCAACTACCTTCTGTGGCAGAGAATTCCAGAGACTCACCACTTTCTGTGTGAAAAATGTTTTCCTCGTCTAAAGGAATTCCCCCTTATCCTTAAACTGTGACCCCTTGTTCTGGACCTCCCCAACATCGGGAACAATCTTCCTGCATCTAGCCTGTCCAACCCACAAAGAATTTTGTAATTTTCTATAAGATCCCCCCTCAATCTTCTAAATTCTAGCGAGTACAAGCCGAGTCTATCCAGTCTTTCCTCGTAGAAAGTCCTGACATCAGTCTGGTGAACCTTCCCTGTATCCCCTATAACCGCTGATAATATCACAACAGATCTCCCACAGACTGTGTGCAAGGATATTTTACTTCTTGTGAAGATGAACGGCAATAAGTGACACTAGTGTTTGAACTGTCAGCCTCAGCAAGATCCTCTTTTGTCATTATATCAATGATTTGGATGAGAACGTACAAGGCACGATTAGTAAGTTTGCAGATGACACTAAAGTGGATGATATTGTAGATAGTGCAGATGATTGTTGAAAATTGCAGCAGAATCTTGATCGTTTGGTGGGCTGAGGAATGGTTGATTGAATTTAATACGAGGGAAATCAAGCATAGTGTTAAATCCAAGGAAGAGGCATATAAATTTGCCAGAGGAAGCAGCAAACTGGAGGACAATGAGAAATGTAAAACTCAACAGAGGAGGACAGAGGAGAACAAAGGGGTTAATGATGAGGGGGGGGGGGGGGGGTGGTGGTGGAAGAGCATGAAAGAAAGCTTGCGGGGAATATAAAATAAAAAACAGACTCTAAAAGCTTCTTTGGGTATATAAAAAGGAAAAGATTAGTGAAGACAAATGTAGGTCCCTTACAATCTCAGACACAAGTGAATTTATAATGGGAAACAAAGAAATTACAGAACAGTTAAATGAGTACTTTGATTCTGTCTTCACTAAGGAAGACACAAACAATCTAACAGAAATACTAGGGGACCGGGGATTCAGTGGGAGGGAGGAACTGAAGGGAATCCACATTAGTCAAGAAATGGTGTTTGGTAAACTGTTGGGACTGAAGACAGATAAATCCCCAGGGCTTGTTGGTCTGCATCCCAGAGTACTCAAAGAGGTGGCCTTAGAAATCATGGAGGCAGTGGTTATTATTTTCCAATGTTCACTCGACTCTGGTTCAGTTCCTGTGGACTGGAGGATAGCCAATGTAACTCCACTTTTAAAAAAAGGAGGGAGAGAGAAAGCGGGGAATTATAGACCAGTTAGCCTTACATCGGTAGTCGAGAAGATGCTTGAGTCGATTATTGTAATTAATAGTTTTGTATTGGAGGGAAAAAAAATAAAAATTCACAGTACATCTGATGTATGGCATTACATTTTCCTCCATTTTGTTTGTTATAAATAATAATAATAATAAATCGATAAATAATAATGAGTCGATTATTAAAGATGTTATTGCAGCACATTTGGAAAGCAGTGACAGGATTGGTCAAAGTCAGCATGGATTTATTGAAGTGAAATCATGCTTAACGAATCTTCTGGCATTTTTTGAGGATGTAACAAGTTGAATGGATAAGGGAGAGCCAGTGGATACGGTGTATCTGGACTTTCAAAAAGCCTTTGGCAAGGTCCACACAAGAGATTAGTTAGAGAACATGGTATTGGGGGTAGGGTATTGACATGGATAAAGAACTGGTTGGCAAACAGGAGGTAAAGAGTATGAATTAACAGGTCCTTTTCAGAATGGCAGGCAGTGACTAGTGGGATGCTGCAAGGCTCGGTGCTGGGACCCCAGTTATTTACAATATATATTAATGCTTTAGACGAGGGAATTAAACATGATATCTCCAAGTTTGCAGATGACATAAAGCTGGGTGATAATGTGAGCTGCGATGAGGATGTTATGAGGCTGCAGAGTGACTTGGATAGGTTGGGTGAGTGGGCAAATTCATTACAGATGCAGTATAATGTGAATAAATGTGAGGTTATCCACTTTGGTAGCAAGAACAGGAAGATAGATTATCTGAATGGTGTCAGATTAGGAATAGGGGAGGTTACCTAATTTGAGGAAGGACATTATTGCTATTGAGGGAGTGCATCGTAGGTTCACCAGGTTAATTCCCATGATGGTGGGTATGACATATGATGAAAGAATGTGTCGACTGGGCTTTTATCTACTGGAATTTAGAAGGATAAGAGGGGATCTTATAGCAACATATAAAATTCTTAAAGGATTGGGCAGGCTAGATGCAGAAAAATTGTTCCCGATGTTGGGGGAGTGTAGAACCACAGGTCACAGTTTAAGAAAATGGGGTAGGCCATTTAGGACTGAGATGAGGACTTTTTTTTTCACCCAGAGAGTTGTGAATCTGTGGAATTCTCTGCCATGGAAGGCAGTGGAGGCCAATTCACTGGATGTTTTCAAGAGAGTTAGATTTGGCTCACATGGCTAAAGGAATCGAGGGATATGGGGAAAAAGCAGTAACAGGGTAGTAATTTTAGATGATCATCCATGATCATATTGAATGGCGGTACTGGCTCGAAGGGACAAATGGCTTACTCCTGCACCTATTTTTCTATGTTTCTATGTTCTATACCGAGAAGTGCGAGGTGTTGAATTTTGGGCAGTCTAACGGGAATGATGCCTACACAGAGAATGGCACAGCTCTGGGGAGTGTTGTAGAGCAGAATAATCCAGGGGTGCAGTTGCATTGTTCCTTGAAAGTGTCTTAGCGGGCAGACAGGGAGGTCAAGAGGGCTTTTGGCACATTGCCTTGCATCAGTCAGAGCATTGCGTATAGAGATTGGGAGGACATGGCATAGTTGTATTGAACATTGGTGAGGCCATATTTCAAGAGTTGATTTCAGTTTTGGTCATTGTAGAAAGGATTTTATCAAGCTGGGTGCAAAGAAGATTTGCGAGGATGTTGTTAGGACTCAAGGCCCAGAGCTATAGGAGAGGTTGAGAAGGCTAGGACTTTATTCCTTGGAGTGGAGGAGGTTGAGAGGTGATCTTATAGACATCACAAGGGAATAGATTGGGTAAATAAATTAAGAACAAGTAGACATAGGTTTAATGTGGAGGGTGGTAGATTTTATAAGAACCTGAAGGGTAACTTTTTTTTTTACACGGAGGGTGGTGGGTACAAGCTGCTGCAGGAGGTAGTTGAGACAGGTACTATCATAATGTTTAAGAGATATTTGGACTGGTACATGGATAGAATAGGTTTAGAAGATTATGGGCCAAGCGCAGGCAGGTAGGACTAGTGCAGATGGGACATGTTGTTCGGCGTGGGCTAGTTGGGCTGAAGGGCATGTTTCCACGTTGTATGACACAATGACACTATGACTTAGAATGCTGGGATGGGGTTGGGAATGATGGCCGTTCTTTCAGAGTAGTGAACCCACTGAGCCAAGCCTGACGCCTTTTGTTCATCTTTAGTTGATCTCCATTTTCTAAATGATGAGTGATTGGAATGTCAGTTTTCAATGGGATCTGGTTCTTTGCGCACAATGAAGCTAATGCATGGGATAGTTTAAACAGACTGTGATTTTCTCAAGGTTAAAAGGATGAGAGGCAATTCATTGATATTTACAATATTTTCATAGACTATTTGACTGTGTGGGTGTAGGACTTTCCCTGACTAGAGTACCTAAAACCCTAACCACATTCTCAAAATAATGAATCTGCTAAGAACTGAGATGAGAAGAACTTTCTCTATATAGATGGTGTTAAATCTTCTGAAATCTCCACCCAAGACGTCTGTGGAGTGCCAGCTGTAGAGTATATTCAAGACAGACATCAGTAGATTTTTACATGTTAAGGGAATCAATGGACATGGAAAGCACAGAAATATTGTGCTGAGGTCAAATATGCTGAGATTAGTAAGATTGAACGAGAACTTACCAGTTCGAAGGTTGATCGTTATTTCATGAGGAGTCGCGGTGAGGGATTTCGTGAAGAGCCCGCCGGCGCGCATGCTCGACATTCTTCAAAGTAGCAGTGTGGAATCACAGAAACCAGTAACAGAAATGACTTGGCATAGTAAGATGAAAGAAACTCGACTTACCAGGTGAAGGTGATTGAGGGTTGGGCGTGGAGGGCACGAAATCCCTCACCGCGACTCCTCATGAAATAACGATCAACCTTCGAACTGGTGAGTTCTCGTTCAATCTTACTATTTCATTTCGGAGTCACGTGAGTGACTTCGTGAAGACTTCAAAGCTTCTGTGATTACACGCCCTGGACCACGTCCATGCTGTCACACCACTAGCAGGGATGGATGGGAGGAACAAACTTGCTCAAATAGTTCATACTGTAAAACAAGAGCATATTTATTAACAACAAATCAAAAACCCCTCATGCGGGGACACCTCCACGTTCTCGACCTGCATTCAGCACGGCTCCCGCGAACTGTAGAGGAGCAGCAACAGGCTTGTTATAAAAACGCTGAAACACAACTTCATTAGCCCATCCTGCTGTGGCGAGAATATGGTCCATGGGCACCTCCATGACCCTCGCCGCCGACGTCGATGCAGCCCTGGTGGAATGAGACTTGAACACATTAGTGTCGATACCTGACTTACCCAAGACGACCCGGAGCCACCTGGATATCGTCTGGACTGTCACTCGATGATGAGGTCTCTTATGAGTGACAAGCAGGTATCTCTCCATTCTTCTGATGCATGCCGTCACCTTGACGTAGTGACGGATATGGGAGGCTAAACACAGCCTAGCATCTGCGGGGTATGCCGGGAACTTCAGCTGCAGCCCTGTGCACCCAGGTCTATGCTGCTTTAGTAGCTCATCAACGAAGAAGACTACTTCTGTAGGGGTAGACATCATTCTGTCGACACGTAGTTTATGGAGTGTCTGTGCCCTCTGTGCTGAAGTCAGCGCTAGTAACATCACCAGCTTCATGGTGAGCTTGTCCAGCTGGAGCCCTTCCATGGGGGACCACGTCCTGAGCAGGGTTAAAACGTCCCTGACATCCCAGGTGATATTGTAGCGTGGTGTAGGCGGATTCATATTGAATATACCCCGCATGAGCCTGGACACTGGCCTGTTGGATCCCACCTCAATCTTGAGGTTGAATGACAGCGCGCTCCTGGCGCTGTTCATGGCACTGTAACTTAAGTGTTCATCATGGTGCAACCCCGCGAGGAATTCCAGGACGTCGGTTATAGTCACGGCATCGTACGTGATGCGAGAGCGGCTGCAGAAGGCTTCCCACTTCTTGATATGTGAGCGGTATCTTCGCCTTGTTGACTCTCGGCACGACGCCGCAATGGTATCCATGGTCCGAGTTGAGAGGCCGTAGTGGGCTAACGGCCTGTTCAAAACCTGCAAGCCAACAAATTTAAATCGCCATGGCAGGGATGTGGCTCCCTTGAGACAGGGTGAGTAACTAATTCTGGGCAACCCTTTAAAAGGACCCAAGGCTCACTGAGCATGTCAAAGACCACCGGATACCACGGCTGTGTAGGCCAGTCGGGTATAATAAGGATGCCCTTAGCTGCATCCATCTGAATCTTTCGTAATACCCGACTGATGAGGCAAAACGGGGGGAATGCATAGAAAAACCAATTCCCCCAGTCCAGCGAGAATGCATCTAGCGCCATAGCCCCAGGATCTGGTTGCCACGAAACGTAGGTTGGTACCTGATGGTTCAACCGGGACGCAAAAAGGTCAATATCCGGTTTCCCAAATTTGGCTGTGATGTTGGTAAAAATTTCAGGATGCAACATCCATTCAATATTGTCATTGAACTTGCGTGACCTGGCGTCCGCCACAGTATTAAGCTCACCTGGCAAATAGGTAGCTGAAATCCAAATGTCTCCCTGAACACACCAGAGCCAAATTGAGTTAGCCAATTTATCACATGAAACTGACCTGGTACCGCCCATATGGTTTAAATATGCCACCGCCGTGGTGTTGTCTATTTGGAGACGGACATGTGCCCCAAAAACCTTGGAACAATAGGCACGAAGTCCGTGGAATGCTGCAAGTAGCTCCAAATAGTTGATCCCTTGTGACAACAACATAGTAGCCTCAAGGGTATCCCATCTGCCCCCGCAACTAGAGGAATGATCCGTAGCTCCCCAGCCATAAGAGCTCGCATCAGTTTGCAAGTATACCACCGGATTAGCCTCAATGATAGGCTTAAACAAGTTACTAATGTGGCGCACCCACCATCGTAACTCATCCGTCGCTTCAGGCGGCAGCTGCATTGGTCGATCATAATGACCAGTGTGCTGTCTTAACACAGCGATCTTGGCCCTTTGCAAATTCTGATAATGCAAAGGCCCATATCGGGCTGCCGGAAACAATGCTACAAGTTTGCCAATTACTGTAGCTGTATGACGAATCGATGGTATACCAGTGGTGATTAAACCTTGACACACCTGGGTGACCTCCTCAACATTATTAGGTGGTATGGTGACCCTCATGCGAATAGAGTCCACCGTAAACCCCAGATAATCAATTACCTGGGAGGGGCAGAACTTTGATTTGGCTGGATGGACAATGAATCCCAGCTGCTGAAATAAATTGACTGCAGCTGCAACACCCTGTCGAGCCAATTCCAGGGTGTGGCCCACAATTAAGATATCATCTAAATAGGCCATTACTATATGATGTCGTTGTCGTAAATAAGCCATAATTGGCTTCACCAATTTAGTGAATAATCGAGGGGCTGTGGTAAGCCCATTGGGCAAAGCCCTATATTGCCAGAGTTGACCCATCCAGATAAATTTCAGAAACCTCCTATAATATTTTTGAATGGATACAGTATAGTACGCATCTTGTAAATCAATGCATGCCATAAAGCAACCATGTGAAATCAATGATTTGGCTGTTTCAAAAGTGTCCATTTTGAAATGAGTATATGTTACAAAAGTATTTAAACTAGTCAGATCAATAATGACCCGACAGCCTCCATCCTTCTTAGGTCGAGTGAATATATTGGAAACAAATTCCACGGGCTCATGAACCGTTTTCTCTATCACTCCCTTCTGCTCTAGCCTCAAAATTTCCTTATAGCCTGCTGCCTGTTCTGCAGCAGACAATTTAAATGTACGACCAGGCCTGTGCTGGGATGGAGGAATGTCCCCATTAAGAAGCTCAATGCTGTGACCCTGAACATTTCGTAACACATACTCATCACCAGTAATATCACCCCATGCACCCAAAAAGAACTGAAGGCGCCCACCAACATGTGAGGTTAAACAAAGAGAAAAAAGAGAACCAGACGGCCTCACCTCCGCGGTTACCGGCGGTCCTTGACACGTGTGGGTGGACGTGGAGGTGCTGGGTTGGCTTGAGGGCGCGGCGTCATCTTCCACCAGGGTTTCTGTCAACCTTGTCCTAAAAAAGCCCCCTGGTGCTGGGGTGGTTGGTAACGAGGTGGAGCTGGAGGGTAGGTCCTTGTAGAGGTGCTGGCAGATCCTCGTGGTCGAACAAGCGGAGCTTTCGAGCCCGACGGCGTGGGGGCGCTGTGAGGGCGCATGAGTCCCACCGTTTTGGCTTGTTCGTCAAGCTCTTTGACCCTCTTAGAGAGATCTTCGCCAAAGAGCTGACGGGGCGGCGGCGGCGGCGGTGGTTTGCACAACCCTGCAAACTTAGGGTTGAGCGCCGGGCGGATGCTGTTTTTGCGGAACCCATTTATTTCATGCTGAGTTGCACACAACAGAGCGAGAGCATCCTCCTGGTCCAAGTTTAACTCATCCCCATCAACCGACCGCACAAAGGCGGTAATACCGGCCGTGAGGAGCTTCAGGATCCGCTGAATTTTCAGCTCCTGTTGACGGATAGCCGCACTGATGTTGCCCCATATCGGCGTATTGACCACAGGCACGTTGAGGGAGTTGCAGTTGGCTGGAGCCTTGTGACGGCTCATGGCCTGCATGAGAACCTCCTCCTGTAGCTGATGGTTGTTGAGGAAGTCCACTGTGGCTGCCAATTTTGAATTCAGTGGAAGCCCAGATGAGTGTGGGGCCGCGAACTTAGTGGCCACATCGAGAAGGCCCTCCGCTGGTAAATCGGACGGAGGTGGGATGGGGTCGACCAATACCTCCTCTTCCTGCTGCTCCAGGCTGATGGTAGAAGTTGGTGAAACAGCCCTGTGCCTGTCGCTGCTGGACGCTTGCTGCTGTTGACCATGAAGCAGGAGCTCCAGCAGCCGCTCCATCCGGTCAATACGCCCTTCACCCTGAACACTCAGGTGGTCGGAGTCCTCCGGCTCTGAAAAATGGCCGGGGCCCCTATCATCGGCCCGCACCTCATCGAGGCCCACCCGGTGCCGGTAGTCGTCGCTAGCAGCCGCCGAAGCGAAACTGCGCGATTCCTGCGCGGGCGTGTTCAACCGCCTCCGTTTAGCGGGAGCGGACGCCGCTGCCACTAAGGACACTTGCGGCGTGATGTCGGCACCAGCCGCAGCCTGGATACCGGATAGCCGCGCAGGCTTGCCGGCAGCCCATGTCGTGGACCTCGCCGACGCATGGTCTCGCCCACCCATCCATGGGGGGCTCGGCGACCATGACGAGACCCGACTCAACCGACCCGTCCCGGCGTCGAGAGTTGGGGGGCGTTGACTGGACCTCACAGCCGCCCCGGGTCCCGTCCTAGAACCTGACCGCTCCTCGGCGGCAGGTGAAGCCTTAGCCCCAACAGGGTTAGACTTTCGGGCTCCTGCCCTTCCCCTCCTCGGAGGGCTGGGTGAAAAGGGTCATGCAGCCGCAAGCACCCTTCTGCTCGAGGCCGTCAGCAAGCCTGCTGACGACCTGACTGCCATGGCAGGGTCCTCCTGCTCTGGCGGCACACCACACTCCTCCTCGTCGAACTCCTCCGAGCTGTGGTGTGCTGGCGGATCCAGACCTGTAAACACAGAGCTCACCGACATTTCCGCCCCTGTCCCGACCTGCGCTGCAGGTACTGCCGATATCACTGGCTCCGGGACTGTTGACCGGCGACTTCGTCCAGACGTTCTCCGGCCTCTAGAACTCCCATCCATGTCCTTGCTGCGAAAACAAAACGCAACAAGAACCACCAACTTAAGGTAGAGTACTTACCTCAGTGGTTCCCTTATGAAGGGCTGGCGAGGAGCGCGCTCCACCGCCAGCCGTCGCAGCAACGCGATACGACGATATGTCGAGCATGCGCGCCGGCGGGCTCTTCACGAAGTCACTCACGTGACTCCGAAATGAAATATGATCTTATTGAATTACAGAGCAAGCATGAGGGGCCAAAAGGCCTCCTGCAGAAATGACCTTCTATTTCCAGTAGGGGGTTACACAAAAAGCTGGAGAAACTCAGCGGGTGCAGCAGCATCTAAGGAGCGAAGGAGATAGGCGACGTTTCGGGTCGAGACCCTTCTTCAGACTGAAGGGTCTCGACCCGAAACGTCGCCTATCTCCTTCGCTCCTTAGATGCTGCTGCACCCGCTGAGTTTCTCCAGCTTTTTGTGTAACCCTCGATTCTCCAGCATCTGCAGTTCCTTCTTTAACAACATTCTATTTCCAGTATATGTCCTCCTATCTTTCACTACTCTAGTTTGTCTTTATGCCAAAAAAGTCTCACGAGTTCCTGATAGACCCTGTTTGAATTGTGGGAACTGAACTGTTCTTCTATCTTGTCACGATCATGGGCAGCCCTTCATTCTGTGGGAAATGAAGTTTAATCCAGTGAAGTTTCCCTTCTGTGCTAGGTTTATTTTAGTTATAATGCTGTGCTGCTAGGAGTAAGGGCAAAATACTGAATTACAATGCCCAAACATGTAAACAAATCTATGTGACCCACTACGCAAATATCATATTAAAAGGTTGCATGCTTGAGTCTGTAGAACAGTCTCTTGCTTGTCTGTTCTTCTTATGTGACGTTATTGTGAATAAAGAAGTTAAATGTCATTCACGTCTCATATAAATTATTCCAACAACCCTATCATGTAATAGTAATACTGTTTTGAGACCCAAATAGCTGATCGACAAGCAATGGATAGAATGGGTCTTGTTCTGCGCACTTGATGAGTAAACGTGTCAACATTTATGGGGAGAGGCAGTGTAGGAATCAGAGGGAAAGATAGATCAGATCATCCATAATTGAATGGTGGAGTAGATTCAATGGGCTGAAAGGCCTAATTCTGCTCCTATGACTCAGGGACTTATGCACTTCTTTGTCTTGCTCCACTTCAATTTGATACATCGATGAAGAGGTTACTGCAGTATATACCCTAACTAACTTTACTAACTATCCTACTAACTTTAATTCCAGCTATCAAAATTAGAATGTTTCCTTTCAATCCATCCTACAAGACAGAATGTGAATGGCCATAAATTACTACATTTATTGGGCAAAACAAGTGCAAGGTAAAAATCAGCCATGAATCTATATAATATAATAAGTGCATGTTCAATTGATAAGATTAAATATTTTTTTTTCATCAAACATTCAATAGCAGCAAGCTAGGTATTTACCATCTCTGGAAAAGTTGTTCCTTGTGTAAAATGAAAGGGACAATTGTTTTTTTTTTCATCCATGAGCATCAGAAACCCACCAAATGCCATCAGATGAAAGAACTATCCTTATAAGTGAACCCACTTTCAAATGAACATGTGCCACAGGATGAAGCAACACCAACAAGCAATGCAATGTTGCACTCTCTTCTTCATCTTGCTCAGAGCAAAATTATCACTGATGCTGGGGAGGGACTGAGACATGTTGTCAGAGAGAACGTTACCCTGGCACTACCTTACAGCAAGGTGCCAAACATGAGAGCGCACAATATACCTCACAAAGTGTTTAACATAGGAAAATCTTTATTCTTCCATTACTGCCCTTAATGAGCTCCAATGTTTCTACAAACTGAACACAAGAGATGTGCAAGAAACAACTAGACTGACAAGAAATAGTTTAGAAAAGCACAACACACACATTGTGAAGCAGTTAAATCCTGACTGTTGTTCTTTCATCATTCTAATGATGTCTTTTGCTCAAATGTCATGCTTAATGACTTATTTTACTATAACAGGTTTCCAATATTTAATGATCTCATTATTAGTATAAAGTTTAATGCCCTTTTATTGCAAGGCTGTAGGATTAAGTTCCATAAAGTGTAATTATAATGATCCTTTGAGCAGTGGTAACGATGATTAGATTTTTCTCTGATGATCTTCAATTATGCAGTGGCAGGCTCACTATCGAGTCACACATTGTTACCTAAAATTTACTAGATGAATAAACTTAATGGTTTGGAAAGGGCAGAAATGTGGAGAAAATGGTCCTTCGCAAAAAAAAAATCAAAAAGGACTTTTGTTAATTTGTTGCAGCTCATTGTTAAGACATTTAATGTGCAAATTGAACTCTTCTGCCTACGAGGGAAGAACTGGCTTTGAATGTGAGATTGCACAAATAGTGGAATCAGGTCAAAGCCTCCTCTTCGGTTTAGTTCCTCTTTCTTATATCGTGCTTTAGTTCAGTACTTCTAAAATATTTCAGTGTCAGTCACCCTTGAGTTTTTAATCACAAAATTTCATTCACACTTGACTAAGTTTTCGTATGTTTTTTGATAATTTTCATCTTATTCTCCCTTGTGTATAATTTTACATATAATTAATTTTGTCACATGAGCAAACCACATAAATTAATTAATTTCTTAAGCGTTTATTTTGTTCAACTTTTTGAACATCTAAAAATAAGTAAAGAAAACTAGGAATGAAAAAAAAATAGTTTAATTACCACTGGAGTTGGAAAATCATTCTGTTAGAACGATAAAAAAAACATTCCAATGAAAGCACTGGGCTTCAGCCCCATCCTACCCTTTCGGGCTTTGATTACTGCAATTTTTTTTCTTGGAAAACTAGCTTAAAAAAACATGGAGCATGTGATTTAATATATTATTATCCAACTAATATAACTTTCTATAACTTTCCCTGACAAAAGCTCACAATACCACCAAATTTCAACTTGCCATATTTGGTATACTTTCCTCCAGAAGCTGACTTTTCCAAATCCAGGTATATTTCATAGTGTTTCCTCGTCTGCATTCTAAATGGCTTACCCCATATTCTTAAACTGTGGCCCCTGGTTCTGGACTCTCCCAACTTCGGGAACATGTTTCCTGCCTCTAGCGTGTCCAAACCCTTAATAATCTTATAGGTTTCAATAAGATACCCTCTCATCCTTCTAAACTCCAGAGTATACAAGCCCAGACACTCCATTCTCTCAGCATATGACAGTCCAGCCATCCCGGGAATTAACCTTGTAAACCTATGCTGCACTTGCTCAATAGCAAGAATGTCCTTCCTGGAATGGATTTTCTTGTCTCTCTATATCACTATCATGACCATTTCCATAAGATGGTCAATCATAGATATTTTTTTGGAGTGACAACAAAATTAAGAACAGAAAAATTATTAGAATTGTTCTAGTTTACATAATGTTGTTGTTGTAAACAACTTAGAATTAGATTCTTAGAAAATATGTTTTCTTATTGTGTATGTTTACCATAAATAAATGACAAGCAGCATATTTCTACACTTACATGTATGTTTTTTATCATCAATGACTAGGATGTTCCTGTACTCCTGTGACAATCTTCTCAAACCAAGGTTCAATTTCCTTCTCCAAAGCAACCCACATTATTGAATCAACACACTTCCTCTTAAGTCCTGTTTGTTTCACTTTCTTTCAGAAATGAACTACTTCCTTCTGTACACTTTTCTTCTAGAGATGGTTTCTTTAGGTACTTCAACAAAGACAAAGTGTCTTAATTTGCAAGCAAAAAAAATCTGCAAATTCGAGTCTCTATGAGGTGAAAGAGTTCTTCTGCAGGTTCGATAAACAGAAACTTAACCCTGGTACCCTTTCCCCAGCCAACACTTCACGCCTGACTCCACAGCAAAGACTGGGCCCTTTCCCACCCACCGCTTTCCAATCACCACATAACACCCACTTACAGTCTGACTGCAATAGAAAAAAATAGATATAAATATCTGAATAAATTAAGTAATTCACCCTTCATTTACCCCTCTAGTTTCATTCCCCCCAAAATAATTTTCATTCACCCTTGGGTGAACCATTCACCAGTTTAAGAAGCACTGTTTTAGTTCACCATATCACCACCCCAAATTCATTCTCCAGGAAATCCTAGCTGAAAGGTAGGTAAGATAAGTTTGGTTTTCAAGCTAGCTACTAGCTTTGATTAATTCTTTGCTCGCCTACGATCTGGAAAGCAAGCTTAATTTGATACACTGAAGTTTTGAGGTCAAGTCTAAGGTTTAGGTTTATTTTTGCCATGTACCAAGGTACAATGAAAAGCTTTTTGTTTGCATGCTATCCAATCAAATCAGATAATACTAAACATTTATATAAATCGAACTCAAGTTCACAAGGTAGAGCAAAGGGAAAGATATAAAGCTCAGAATATAATTTTCAGCATTGTAATATAACAGACCTGAATATAGTGTGTGTGGAGAGGATTTTTACTGGGAGAGTCTAGGACCAGAATAAAAGGATGATCTTTTATGAAGGAGATGAGGAGGAATGTCTTTAGTTGGAAGGTCGTGAATCTATGGAATTCATTGCCACAGAAGGTTGGATATTTATGGATATTTTTAAGGCAGCAATTGTTAGATTCTAGGTTATTACTTGTGTCAGGGGTTATGGGGAGAAGGTTGGAGGATAGGGTTGAGAGGGGAAATATAGATTTTACTTTGGAGTCACATGAGTGACTACGTGAAGAAGCCCCACCAGGTGCATGCGCGTCATTACGTCCGACGCATGGCGCAGCGACGGGCTGGAGGGTAAGTAGTAAACTTGCAGGTAAGTCAACTTCAAACTTTTCCTGCGAGTATTTAAACTCTGTGAGTCTGGCTTGGGAGCCAGCGGGAGTTGGTAGTAATGGCGCGTGTTGAAGAGAAAACTGTCCGTCGTAGGAGCGTAACGTGTGGGCCCGCGGTTACCACTCGCAGATCGGGTCAGGAGATACCGGCTGCAGTAACGCTGGTTCCGATACCGGCTGCTGTTCGACCGGCAGCTCAACTGCCTCCGTCAGTTCCAGTGCTTCAGGGCACTGAGGCCACTCCACCAGAAAGGAAGGCCCAAAGAAAATCTCTCAGGCCCATCTTATCTGACGGGTCTGATGAAGAGGAAGACCCCACTCCTTCTAATAAAAAGGTATGGGGACAGCTCGACCAGATGGAGAAGATGCTCCAAACTTTAATGAGCCATGAAATGTTTCAATCGGGGTCGAATGCCCCTAGGATTCCCCAGACAGCCTCACGTAGAGGCCCATACAGTGAAGAAGACTACACCACTTATGGATATCAATGGGAATCACCCTCTCCAGCACCTTGTTTAGGGCTGGAAGAGACCTCCCTGGAGCAAGACTCGGGAGAGCCAGGGCAGGAGGAGTCTGACACTGAAGTTGGTGTCACTAATTTTGGGCACACACCAAAGCACATGAGCCATGGTCCAGGTGTCCCGGATGTAACAAGGAACTTTGCTATTCCGGAAGGTACTGGTGAGGCCTTGGAGGAAAACATGGCGGCCAACATCAGTTATATGGCCTCTCACCAGCTACAAGATACTATAATCAAACAAACAGCCACCCGATACATAACACCTGTGAATTGTGCGTCGCTTAAAGTGCCCACTGTGAACTCTGCTATCTGGGCACAAATGAGTGCAATGATGCATGGACAAGAAATCCGTTTCCAGCGGGTCCGCAAATTGGTGGGAGCAGGCATCACGGCTTTTGGCAAAATGGTCCGAGGGGGCACTGATGTCCGGCACACAGCGGGATATGCTGGCCCTACTGTGTAATGCATATTTCAAAGTGAATTGCATCCAGAAAATAGCTATAAAACCTACACTAAACCCGCGATTTGCAGCTTTATGCAGTTCGACCAAAATTCAAGCGCCAAATTATTTATTTGGGGAAGACCTGCTCAAGCAAGTCAAAGACCTGGAGGAAGAGGCCAAGACGATAGGCCTCATGAAGACTTATGTCCCTTCCGCCAGGATGCCACCTCACAGGTCGTTTTCGACACAAAGTAGGTCAGATCCGGGGGCAGGGCCAAGCAGAGTGGGGCCAGTGGAATGGTGGTATTACCCACCTGTATACTCCAACTATAACCCCAGTATGGCAAAAAGGACAAGAACTCCAAGGTCGACTATAGAGGTACGGGTGATTCATTCAGTCCAGGATAAATCTTCAGGGAACAACCTCCGGTTGGGGGTAGGTTGCAGTTATTTTATGAAGAATGGTGCTGCATAACATCTGATCTGTTTTTACTGGACACTGTCTCAGGGTCTTGAATAGAGTTTATGTCAGGAATTCATCCACCTGCACAAAATATGCCTAGTCGGGTATTGTTTTTTTTCTGGACCAGAAACTCAGCAGGTAAATGAAGAAATTGTGGTTTTGTTCCAAAACGTGGTAATTGAGAGGACGACATACCTACCTCAACAATTTGTGTCCAATATATTCACTAGACAGAAAAAAGATGGTAGATGTCGAGTCATTCTGGATCTAACCCAGTTAAATTCCTATGTCCAGTATAGGCATTTTAAAATGGACACCTTCAATACTGCTAAACAACTGTTATCAGAAGGTTGTTATATGGCAACCATAGATCTAAAAGATGCATATTATTCAGTACCAAGATATCATCAGTACCGAAGATACTTGAAATTTAGTTGGATGGGACAGCTGTGGCAATTTAAAGCATTACCCAATGGGTTAACCTCAGCTCCTAGGTTGTTCACAAAATTGTTAAAACCAGTGCTGGCGCTACTTCGTGCCCAGAATCACATTGTAATGGCTTATCTAGATGATATCTTAATCATAAGCAACACTCAGGAGACAGCTGAGGAGTCAGTTTCAGCAACCAAACACTTGCTTGAAAGGTTAGGGTTTCTGGTTCGATCCAACAAAATCCAAGTTAAAGCCATCCCAAAAAATTGATTATTTGGGGTTTGTCATTGATTCAGTTGATATGTCAGTGACTTTGCCTACAGCCAAGGCTGTGGAAATCAGGGAGGTCTGTACCAATCTTGCTGAAAAACAACACCCCTCCATCCGGGAAGTAGCCAGTGTTATTGGCAAATTGGTGGCGGCTTTCCCTGCAGTGGAGTTTGGACCCCTGCACTACCAGAGTCTGCAACGGGCTAGAGAACAAGCACTTAAAGAACATGCATGTCATTTTGATAGACCTATGCAGTTGCCAGCCAGAGCCATCGCTGAATTACAATGGTGGACAATTACATTGGTTCAACAATCTTCAGTGGTTTTACAAACAGATGTGAGTGCTTTGGGATGGGGAGCCATGGACAGCAAGTCCAGCTGTGGAAGTAGATGGAGTGTGCGAGAGGATTTAATCCTGCACAGGCATGGTATGAATTATTTAGAATTGCTGGGTGCATTCTGTGGATTAAAAGCTTATTGTTCAGCAATGAATAATTTACATGTTCAGCTCCAGATTGACAATACCACGGCTGTTGCCTATATCAATCAAATGGGAGGAATAAGTTCAGTATCATGTGATAATCTGGCTAACCTCATTTGGGGCTGGCATATTTCCAGAAATATCTGGTTCTCAGCTATCTACCTACCAGGTAGAGATAATGTGGTTGCAGACAACAGGTCACGGAAATTTAATGACAACATAGAATGGATGCTAAATCCTGATCTTTTTAAAATGATTGTCAGCCGCAATGGTTTGCCAGATATTGATCTGTTTGCATCCAGGCTAAATCGCCAGTTGCCTAAATACGTTTCATGGGAACCAGATCCAGGAGCAGTAGCAGTGGATGCATTCTCGCTACATTCGGGACGTACGTTCTTTTACGCTTTCCCCCTATTCGGACTGGCCTACACAGCCATGGTTCCCATTGGTGCTGAGAATGATGACTCAGCCGTTCTTGGCTGTCCCCAACTGCAGTAATTGTTGGTGCATCCAGTAACAGGAGAAAGTTATCCGTTACATGATCGTATTAATTTGTTAATCTGCAGGTTCTGACCAGACCTTTCCAAGGGCTTGGACTGTTGAGTAGGACCATGGATGTGATAACTGCAGCTTGGAGAGATAGCACTAAAAAAACAATATGTGTCTCATATTAAGAAATGGGAGATGTTTTGCTTGCAGTCAGATATATCTTATCATACTGCAAGCATACCAGATCTATTGGAGTTCCTTGCTACATTGCATTTTGATGAACACTTGAGCTAGAGTGCCATTAATAGTGCTCGGAGTGCTTTGTCCTCCTATTTAGGGCAGTTTTCAGAACAATCTATCGGGTCTCATCCGTTAGTATCCCGATTCATGAGAGGAATCTTTAACATGAATCCTCCTAAGCCTAGATATACAGAAATCTGGGATGTCAGTATAGTTCTCACACTGCTTCGGCAATGGACTCCAATTACATCACTGTTGTTTCAGAAGTTAACACTTAAAGTGGTTATGCTCATGGCGCTAGTATCTGCACAACTAGTGCAAACATTGCAAAAGCTACGGCTACATAGCATGTACTCTTCCGTGGATAACATTACGTTTTATGTGCATGATTTAATCAAAAAGCAGGACAAGAATGGCTTGAACCAAAGTAAGCTTTAAAGCATACCCCATTGACCAAACATTATGTGTAGTCAAGCTCCTGAGTCAATATATCAAGGCAACTAAGAGTCTCAGAGGCTCTGAGACAGCAATGCTCATCAGCCACAAAAAAACTCATAAAAAGGTGTCAGTACAAACTATTTCTAGATGGTTAAAACAGGTTTTGGATTGTGCAGGAGTAGACACTCATGTATTTAAATCTCACTCCACCAGGGCGGCATCAACATCCGCAGCAAAGGCGCAGGAAGTGCCTCTGGACCAAATTCTCGGGGTCGCAGGATGGTCTAAGGAGGCGACCTTCTCCAAATTTTATGATAAACCTGTCCTGACAGTGCAAGGTTTTGGGCATGCTGTTTTGGGTTCGGTTTGATTTCTTTTCTTTCTAAGTTTCATTTGTAATTTCCCCCTGGGACAGAGGGGTTATTACTGTTTTGTTTGTTATTATCATTAAAAATCATTATTGGATAATTCGAAGCAATGTTCAATACATTATTTATTCACTACTGTGTCAACTGAAGCAGTGTGCTGTGTGGAATGGAAATATGGCATGCAATCACAGAGCTTTGAAATCTTCATGTAGTCACTCACATGACTCTGAAGTAAAATAGTAAGATTAAACAAGAACTTACCAGTTTGAAGTTTGATCTTTATTTTATGAGGAGTCACGATGAGGGATTACATACCCTCCACTCCCGGCCCTCATAATCGCAAAGATCATCTGCTAGTTCTAGTCTTCTGAGTCTTACTATATCACTTCAACAATAGTTTCTGTGTTTTCACGCCGCTGCTTTGAAGTATGAAGCACATGCGCCTGCTGGGCTTCTTCACGTAATCCCTCATCGTAACTCCTCATAAAATAAATATCAAACTTCAAACTTGTAAGTTCTCATTCAATCTTACTATTAGCCATGATTAGACTTGATGGGCAGAATGGCCTAATTCTGCTCTTATCGCTTATGAACTTTCCCCCCACCCAACTCCTGACACAAAGGCCCAAGCCGAAATGTCTTTCAATAGATTCATTTCCTTCAATAGATACTGCTTGGTGCACTGAGTTCCTCCAGCACAATGCATTTGCTCAAGGTTTCAGCACCTGCAATTTCTTGTCTCTCTATATCACTATCATGACCATCTCCATAAGATGGTCAATCATAGATCTTTACAGTACGGAGACAGGCCCTTTATCCCACTTTGTCCAAGCTGACTAAATTGACACTCTAGGCTTGTTACAAATGTCTGCATTTGGCATATAGGCCTCTAAACCCTTCTTATCCGTATATGTATATGTCCGCATGTCTTTTAATAGTAATAATTGTTACCACTTCTATAGGTTCCTTTAGCAGTTCATTGCATATACACACTACCCTCTGAATTAAAAAGTTGTCCCTGAGATCTCTTAAATCTCTCCTCTCTCGCTTTGAGATTAACCCCTCTACTTTTGGAATCCTCTACCATGGGAAAATAAAGATTATTAGCATTCACTTCATCCATGCCCCTCATCTTTTTGTGCACCATACCAGACCTTTCAACTGTGTAGCTATGGATATGATCATCCATGGCATTGGTATTTTCTTTTTTTCTGTGAATTCCATTAGTTTTGTTTTGTACAGATATACTGCATGGAAACAGGCCCTTCAGCCCACCGACTCCACGCCGACCAGTTCTATGTTATCCCATCCATAGTTTAGTTTAGTTTAGAATTATTGTCACATGTACAGAGGTACAGTGAAAAGCTTTTGTTGAATGCTAGCCAGTCAGCAAAAAGACAATACATGATTGCAATCAATGTCCACATTGTACAGATACAAGATAAAGGGTATGAAATTTAATGATTATATAAAGTCTGATTAACGATATTTCAAAGGTCTCCAATGAGGTAGATCGAAGGTCAGGACAAACCTGCACATCTCTGCAGTGTAGGAAGGAACCAGAGCACCTGGAAAAAACCCATGCGATCACAGGGAGAACGTAGAAACTCTGCACAGAAAGCGCCCGTAGTCAGGTTTGAACCTGGGTCTCTTGCTTTGTGAAGCAGCAGCTCTACCACTGCACCACCATGAATACGCTAAATTCCCCCACTGACTGAACAAATACATAATCCCAGTGTAATTAATGGCATCAGATGCCGCTGGATTTCTGAGCCTTTATTCAGAAAATTAGGTGGATGGCACAACTAACATGCTTGAGCATCCCAGTGGCTTTATATCATACACAGTTGTGTCACATGCATTGGCAATGTTCCCAAGTACCACGTGGCAGGGGAAAAGAGTGTCGGACAGATAATCTGCTGTCTCCTTATCTCCTCCCACTGAAAATCTCAAGGTGGCAGGGGAATGGGATGTTCAGCTGATCTGCTGCTCCAGGCAGCTTGGGGATTGGTCACAATAACCATTAAGCTACCAGAAAATCAGGCTAGCTCGATGAATTTGGCACACATAGCAGCACATCATTTGAACAAGAATAATATGTAAGTCACTCCTTTCCAGCTGCTGATAACAGAAAAAGGTGTACCATGATTTAGCATGTGTCAGTGCAAACATCTGGTGTGCAACAGCCACTAAAGAGACACTGATGTTTTTTCCAGAGTCTTTCAAATATTTCACTGTTGTTGAGACATTGTACTTTCTAAAGAGTCAAGATGCTCATTAATGTAATTAACTGAAGTAATCTATTAATTAGAATTATTTCCCAGGCCTACAGATGGAAAATATCATCTTCATTCATAAGGTCATAAGTGATAGGGGTAGAATTAGGCCATTTGGCTCATCAAGTCTACTCTGCCATTCAATCATGGTTAATCTATCTCTCCCTCCTAACCACATTCTTGTGCCCCATAACCTTTGATACATGTACTAATCAAGAATCTATCTCTTTGCCTTAAAAATATCCAAATGACTTGGCCTCCACAGCCTTCTGTGGCAAAGAATTCTACAGATTCACCACCCTCTGACTAATAGAATTTCTCCTCATCTCCTTCCCAAAAGAACATCCTTTAATTCTGTGGCTATGACCTCTAGTCCTACAATCTCCCACTAGTGGAAACATCTTCTCCACATCCACTCTATCCAAGCCTTTCATTATTCTGTATGCTTCAATGAGGACCCCTAATTCTTCGAAACTTCAGCGATCACACACACAAATACAGGGATTCCTGAGATAATTCTTGTAAACCTTGCCTGGACCCTCTCCAGAGACAGCCCATCCTTCCTCAGAATGGTGCCAAAAATTGCTCACAATATTCCAAATGCCGCCTTACCAGCTCCTTACAGAGCCTCAGCATTACATCCCTGTTTGTGCATGCAAACCTTCTTGAAATAAAAGCTAGCATTGAGTTTGCTTTCTTTACTACCGATTTGACTTGCAGATTATTTTTTGGGGAATCCTGCAGCAGCACTCCCAAGTCCCTTTGCATCTATTGACTCTCCTTTGTCTGTCCTGCTATTTACCTCTTCAAGGAATTCAAGCAAATTTGTCAAGCAAGACCTTCCCATCACAAAGCCATGCTGACTTTGTCCTATTTTATCGTGAATTTCTAAGTACTACGTAACCTCATCCTTTATAATGGACTCTAAAATTCTTACTAACCACTGATGACCGACTTAACAGCCTGTAGTTCACACTATTCTGTTTTGCTTCCCACTTGTGCAGCTTGGATTTCTCCTGTCTCTGGTGATTCTTGAAATATCACTGTTAATTCCTCCACATTCTCTAAGGCCACCTCGTTCAGAACCTTTTGCTGGTTGTGAAATGCATTAAGCTTCAAGATCAGTAGTAAATACATTGGGTTTATACAGTGTCATGTTCAGCTGCACAATAGCAAAAATCTCAAAGCTTAACCTTTGGTCTTAGCTGAAATGCAACTGGTACTAATAAATATGAGATTATCAAGTCAAGTCAAGATTGTTTTATTGTCATATGTCCCGGATGGGACAGTGAAATGCGTATGCTGCAGCACAACAGAATATGTTAATATGTAAACATCATACATAATGGGGGGGAAAGAAAAAAAAGAAAAAGTTCAATAAATAACAAATATGGTGCAATAATAATATAGTCTTTTGCAGTTCAGAGCTCAAAGCTTATTTGTTGTGGTGTTTAATAGCCTGATGGCTGTAGGGAAGAAGCTGTTCCAGAACCTGGATGTTACAGTTTTCAATCTCCTGCACCTTCTTCCTGATGGCAGTGGTGAGATGATTGTGTGGCCAGGATGGTGTGGGTCTTTGATGATTTTGGCTGCCTTTTTAAGGCAGCGACTACGATAGATCCCATCGAAGGTGGGGAGGTCAAAGCCGATGATGGACTGGGCAGTGGTCACAACTTTTTGTAGTCTTTTTCACTCCTGGACGTTCACGTTGCCGAACCAGGCCACGATGCAACCAGTCAGAATGCTTTCTACCATGCACCTGTAGAAGGTTAGGAGAATCCTCTTCAACATGCCAAATCTCCGTAATCTTCTCAGGAAGTAGAGTCGCTGATGTGCCTTCTTTATAATTGCATTGGAGCTGGATCCAGGAAAGATCTTTGGAAATACGCACGCCCAGGAATTTGAAATTATTGACCCTCTCCACCATTGTCCCATTGATATGAACAGAATTGTGGATCCTCATCCTTCCCCTGCCAAAGTTCACAATCAGTTCCTTGGTCTTACTGATGTTGAGGGCCAGGTTGTTGTGCTGGCACCATTTGGTCAGTTGTTCGATCTCACTTCTATACTCTGTCGTCCCCATCTGTGATTCGTCCAACCACAGTAGTGTCGTCGGCGAACTTGATGATAGAGTTCTCATTATATCCGGCTACGCAGTCATGGGTATAGAGTGAGTAAAGCAGGGGGCTGAGCATGCAGCCTTGAGGTGCTCCCGTACTAATTGTTACTGAGGATGAAGTGGTTCCTCCAATTCGAACAGACTGTGGTCTGTGAAAGTCGTGAAATCAATAACTCTAACTAGCAATAATACCATAATTTACAATTTAACTATTACCAAAATACAGCACAGAACCATGCCTTTCAGCCTAATTTGTTCATGCCAACCCAGATGCCTCTTCTGAGCTAGTCCCATTTGGCTGGGTTTGGCCCATGTCCTCCTTAATCTTTCCTATACATGTATATGTCCATTTTTTAATTAAATGCCTTAACTACTTCTCAATGCAAGGTAACCTTCATCATTCCAGTCACCAAGAAACATGGAGTGATCGGTCTCAAAAAAAATAGTTCTAACATCAACCATAACAAAGTGCTTTTAAAGACTGGTAATGGCCCTCATCTATGCCAGTTATCCAGACAAAATAGACCCTTTGCTATTTGCCTAGATAAAAATGATATTGTGAATTATCTGAAAGCAATTTTCCAAAGCTGATTTTGGGCCGAGGGGCCATAGTATCAGCATTCTTTCCTGTCCTGTCCATGTTCTCCATGGATACTGCCCGATCCGCTAAGTTGCTCTAACATCGTGTGTCATTTTATTTTTTGTAAATCAGCATCTGCAGTTCCTTGTTTCTCCAATTATATTCTCTCTCCCTCGCTCTCTTTCCCTCTCCCCCTCTCTTATATTTATACATACACACACAAAGGTTCCAACACAGATCCCTGCAGTACCCCACTGTTTTCAGACTTCCAGTGAGAAAGATAATCCTACACCACCACCCTCTGCCTCCTGTTACCAAGCTATCTGTTATATAACATCCAGTAAATGTAAAATAACCTAACATCTGAGGAGAATTTAAACTCAGAATTTACATTTATCTTGTATAATTGCAAAGTTCTTTAACCTGAGCAGATTGTTCCTTGTGTACGTGTAAATGAGTTCTGTGACTGAGAAATGCAGAATAGGAATGTCAACATTAGCATTCACTACAAAAATACCACAAATTGATCATTTCCGTGACTGACAACACTTTAGGCTTGCATTATCCTTATTTTCTACAGCCTTCCCCGTGCCCCCCTCCTGAGGACATTGACTTCTGCTTGTGGATAGAAAGATTTGACAGCAACAAATGATGCAGTGATTAGTTATTTTAAAGCAATTGCTTTCAGCTGGCTCAATAGAATAAACAAATATAAATCAGGAGGGGAGTGATTTGGGCTGGGTGCCAGTGCTTATTTGAAAAACTTGTCTGGCTGTCAGCAGTATTTGTATTAATGCAATGGTAAGGGCATGAGAGTGGAATTAGGTCCACAATCTTCAATGCCATTCGTCCATTTGATAATTGAGTAGAAAAATAAATAAAATTTAGGCCAAAATGTAATCTGTTCAACAATTTTGATGAATTTTAATAATACCCCCTTGTTAACATATGTATGGAACTGTTATTTGTGTCAAATACAGATGTTAGAATAATGGCCCAAACTCATTTCAAGTTGAATGTTTGTTAGCCATCTTTGCGACACAAGCTGATTGGTTTGTAAAATGCTTAACAAAAAGGTTCAATATTTCAAGTAATTCATGAGTGACAAACAAGCAATCAATCTTTAAAAGAAAAGGGCAAAAGCCTGAAATGTAAAATGACCAAACAGCATTCAGAATACCTATCCATTTAAATTACATTTGTAGCTAACCATCACAGCTTCTGTTTTTAACTCCCCATCCCCCATACCTGATGCTAAGATAGAATACAAGGAATTATTATTTTCTGCCTCAATTTAACCACAAACATGTGGACTAATCCAACAGCATTTGGCATCTGACACCACAGAATGATATAGGTAAGTCTAACCTACACTAAAGGAACCCCACCTGAATCTTTAATCTGCTAGGGGGTTGACAGCCATGCATTTTTTCGAAAGCTTCTTTCCCAGTGGCTGTCATATAACAAAGTCAGATTTCACAGGTTACATGGCAATAAAGACATGGTATTAAATTAGGTCACGGAACTATAGCATGGAATAAACATAAAAGTATCTTTAATGTTATCCTTTCATGAGTATTTCAGCAGAGCTGCTACCCGGTTTACAGTAAATATTGATTCTGCTAAAATAACAATGCATTGCATTTTCATCTATTATTGTCTGACAGCAGGGCTTAGGTGCAATAATATAGGGATTGTCATATGTGGTTATGGATTGTTATCTCATCAGGTCTAGCACGCAAATTGGAAGTCCAGATGTTACACACCACAGATTAGTGGCATTACAGTTCTGTGTGAAGCCCGCCCGCCTGCCCAAACCCTGCTTGCAGTATTCTGTTGTGCATGAGACCAAAAGACGCAGATTTGTATAATTCAGAGAATGGATGCTGGTCAATTCTGCAATTGTACTTCCATTTTTTTGCCATTTTCAATGACATTTGAAAGGATTATCTCGCAAAACATTTTGCAGCACAGCAGAATTTCCAAACTGCATTTGCAGATGTGGTTCCAAGGTGGTTTCCGTCAATCATTAGACAAATTTATTCAGTGAAGAGTTTAGCCCCTCCGGTCCTCAAGGTTAATTCCTACAACATCACTCACCACAACCCCAAACCCTCAAGTAGCTCTAACCCTCCAACAACAATTGTATGGTAAAGAATTAATGGTAATTCTACATTGAGTAATGGTTACTACCATTGTCCTCAGAACTGGGTGAAAGTAACATCGTGGCTAGTTAACATAGTTGTACAGTTAACATAGTTGTACAGTTTGTGTTGGCCACTCTCTTTATGTCAAGCCATACTGGCCCAAAATAGGTCTAAGGGTCTGTCCCACTTAGACGACTTTTTAGGCGAGTGCAGGAGTCACGGTCTCAGTGTAGTCGCCGCAAATTTTTCAACGTTGAAAAATTTTCTGCAACCAAAAATTGGTAGCCATGGAGAAAATCAATAATCCTGTAGTCGCAGGTTCAGTTGTAGTGGGGTCGCCATGTAGTTATGGGTAGTCAAAGTAGTCGGAGGTAGAAACATAGAAACATAGAAAATAGGTGCAGGAGGAGACCATTTGGCCCTTCGAGCCAGCACCGCCATTCATTGTGATCGTGGCTGATCGTCCGCTATCAATAACCCGTGCCTGCCTTCTCCCCATATCCCTTGACTCCACTAGCCCCTAGAGCTCTATCCAACTCAGTTTTAGTTAATCGCCTTGGTTGACCGGTCATTTTCATTGGCTCATTTTGAGGGGAAAAAACGTAAGCAGGACTTTCCAGAACCAAGGATAACTGACCGGTAGTGTTAAATGTCCACCAAACTTCACAGCTGTGTATCTCAGTTGTAAAAGTTGTAAAAGTTGTATCTCAGTTGTAAAAGTCGTATCCTAGTTGTAAAAGTATCTCTGTGTAAAAGTTGTCTGGCTTCTTTAAAGTTGTCTACACTCCTTCTACCCCTCTCTCCCCCCTTCTCCCCTCTTTTAAAGGATTTACCGTACACTGTGCTAGCCGTCGTAATTACAGCGCCAACCTTCCTGTTCATCGTGGTGTGTGTCTGTATCACCTTGGCTTTGTACCGTGTGAATTTCAGAAAGCGCTGCCCCACTTGCCCTGGCCCCTACCTTTCAGTCAAAATGTTGCTGGAAGTTCAGAGTTAGTTGTGGGATTTGGGATTGTGGTGGGAGAGAGAAAAAGGTAGAGTAAACTGTGAAACCAGAAAAAGTTATATTCTGTATTTGTTAGTATTAATCACGTATTCAAGTATTTGAGTGTACCATTGACAAAATGGTTGGCCTTGTGATAAGTCGTGAGTTATCTACTGCATAACATCAACAGACCTAGCAACTAAACCTCCCAGACACCTCCACAACACCAATGTTTGCTTTAAGACACACCGATATTAAAGCATTGAACTCGTCATGTGGGTACATTGAGAATCGAGTTTCCATTCTATAGTTGCAAATCTTTCAACTCAGCAAGCAGAAATTGGCTCAGTGCAACACAGTGGTGCAGCGGTAGAGTTGCTGCTTACAGCGCTTCCAGCGCTGGGGACCCGAGTTCGATTCCGACTATGGGTAATGTCTGTACGGAGTTTGTACGTTCTCCCTGTGACCTACGTGGGTTTTCTTCTCGATCTTCAGATTCCACCCACACTCCAAAGAAGTACAGGTTTGTAGGTAATTTGGCTTAGTAAATGTAAAACATTGTCTCTAGTTTGCGTAGGATAATGTTAATGTGCGGGGATCATTGGTCAGCATGGACCCGGTGGACTGAAGGGCCTGTTTCAGCGCTGTATCTGTATCTCTAAACTAAAAAAACTGAAAATGAGGAAAATTAAGTCAGCTTCTGGAACTCAAAAAACCAATGTTGTTTTTTTCCCCCTTTAATACAATTGGGAATAATTATAAATATGGCTGTACCTACCAGCTGTGGTGATGAGTGACAACAGCAACATCAATGTTGCAAGATAATATGTGGTGCACACAGCCTTACTAATCCCGAGTGCTGGATGCTGGCAGAAGTTGATTCACATGGGTACAAAGTACCACATATCTCCTATGAGGATTGATTTACAAAATCGAGCAATGATGTAAACAAGTGATGTTGAATTCAATGCCTCTTATACAATTGTCCTACCATTGAAGTCAAAAGGGAAAAAATGGCAGCCAGTTTAACCTATCAGACCTATTAACTGCCAGTGCTGATCAGGTGTACATACAACTACACTACACACAGCGTAGTACAAATACAGCCAACTCCAACTCTACTGTGTCTCTGCACCTTCACCAACCCATGTCAGAGCATATGCTACTCATTTCTATTTATTGTACAAATCTTGTCCCTTCTCCCTTTTTGTCTACCATTCCTTCCAGCACAACAAATAGAGTCATCATACCACCAGGGGCACCGTACGATGGCAGCTCCGCCTGACAGTCTGTTCATTTTTTCATCTTTTTTTATTTTTAGTGTTTATTAAAAGTTTGTTTTAATGTTCTTCGGTTTGTCTTATGTGAGGGGAGGGGAAGGGGATCGGGAGAAACTTTTATTTTCAGGTTCTCACCGTGCTGGAGATGAGACTGATTTTTCATTGCATTCTCAGGGCACTCTATGGAGCTGGAGGGCTCCTTGGACTGTAGTGAGCCCCACCGAGGGGTGCGGACTTCACATCAGAGCTGATCCCTTGCGTAGGATCACTCCAACCGCGGCTTGCGGACTTACCATCAAGAGCTTGCAGTCTCGGGAGAGGCCGAGTCGGGAGCTCCAACACCGCGGAAGGTTTGACCAGCCCCGCTGCGAGGTTCAATCGTCCAGCACGGGGGAGTTGACATCCAATGCAGGAGTTGATCACCTCGACACGGAGGGCCCAAACGCCACCAACTATGGAAGTCAAGATCGTCCCATCAACAGAGGGCTCGAGGTCCCCCGCCGCGGAAGAACAAAGGGAAGAGACTGATGATATTCTTAAAGTTCCTGATGATGTAGGTAAAGACATTCAAGGAAAATGTGAGAGAATGATTTTACTTTTGAGGCACGTGTGATTCCATAAAGAAGCCCCGCCAGGCGCATTCGCGTCGTTACGTCAGATGCATGGTGCACCGACAGGCTGGAGAGCGCAGCTCCACCAGCGGTAAGTTATAAACCAGCAGGTAAGTGATTTTAAAACTTTCTACGGTTTTCTTGGCGCTGTAAGACTGGTTACAGGAGGCAGCAGGAGCAACCTAAAAATGGAAAAGGTAACTAAAAAGGCTGCTGCCGTTAAAAGTAAGAAACTTACCCGCGGGACCGCGGTAAACGAGCGTAGGTCGGCTGCAAAAACACCAGCTTCAGAAACGCCGGCTCCAAAGACGGCGACTACAGAGCCGCCGGCAGTTCAGAAAATAGCAGCAACTCCGGTACTTCAGAGCACTGTGGCCACACCTGTTGGGAGGAAGGCAAAGAGAAAAATGGCCAGGCATATCGACTCGGATGAGTCAGGCCAGGAACACTCCCCTCCTTCAAATAAAAAGGTTTGGGGACGTCTTGACAAAATGGAACACCTCATAGAACAAATGCTCAACCATGAGGTGTTCCAGTCGGGGTTGCATACCCCCAGGGTTCCCCAACAGTTCTCAGGAGCAACTTCAAGCAGAGGTCCGTATGGTGAGGAACAGTACCAACAATATGCCTACGAATATGGATGGGAACTCACAACAGCAGCGCCTTCTCAAGGGCTGCATGATACCTCCCTTGAGCATGACTAGGGAGAACCAGTAAAGTATGAATCTGACCCTGAAGTTGGTGTCACTGCAAATGAGCATGCATCGAAGCACATGAGCTATGCTCCAGGTGTGCCGGATGTGGCCAGCAATTTTACCATACCGGCGGGGACTGGTGAAGCCATGGATGAAAATCTAGCCAGCAATATTAATTATATGGCCTCTCACCAGCTCCAGGACTCTATAATGGAGGAGACTTCTTTATCAAACATCTGTTAACTGTGCGTCGCTCAAGGTGCCCACCGTGAACTCAGCCATCTGGGGGCAAATGAGTGCATCCATGAGGGGGCAGGAGCTGAGATTTCAGAAAGTCCTCAAATTAGTGGATGCAGAAATAATGGCGTTTGTGCGAATGATCCAAGGGGCACCGCTGTCACGTACACAGCAGGACATGCTAGCCCTGCTGTGCAATGCTCATATCGTACTTAATTGCATCTGGAAAATAGCCACTTAACCAACCCTCAATCCATGCTTTGCGGCATTATGCAAATCTTCTAATGTCCAGACGCCCAACTTGCTATTTGGGGAGGATCTGGCGAAGCAAGTAAAAGAACTGGATGAGGAGGCGAAAACTATTGGCCTCATCAAAACTTATCCTGGGGGCAGGAGGCTGCCTCGCAAGCCATACCCCTCAAGGCGAGCTACAGACGCTGGAGCAGGTCAAGGACTGAGCCGGGGGCTTCCAGCTACACGCTGCGGGCACGCACCACTGCACACCCCCAACATGGCCAGGAGACTGAGGAATCCAAGAGCAATCATGGAGCTACGAGTAACTGGTTTACTCCAGGATATATCTTCTGGGGAGCAGCCACAGGTCGGGGGTAGGTTGCAATTGTTCTATGATGAATGGTGCTGCATAACATCAGATCTGTTCATACTGGACAGTATACGGGCGTCTCGAATCGAGCTTATGTCAGAAATACATCCATCCGCACAAAATACACCTAGTCGGGTATTGTTTTTTTCAAGACTAGAAACTCTCCAGGTGAATGATGAAATTGGGGTTTTATTCCAAAAAGGGGTAATTTAAAGGATGGCATATCAGCCTCAACAATTTGTGTCCAATATATTCCCCAGGCAGAAGAAGGATGGTGGGTGTCGAGTCATTCTGGACCTAACCCGACTAAACTCTTATGTCCAGTATAGACATTTTAAAATGAAAACTTTCAGTGCTGCTAAGCAACTGGTATCAAAAGGTTGTTATATGGCAACCATAGATCTGAAAGATGCATGTTATTCAGTACCAATTCATCACCAGTACCATAGATACTTGAAATTTAGTTGGATGGGACAGCTGTGGCAATTTAAAGATTTGCCCAATGGGTTAACCTCAGCCGTAGGTTATTTACAAAGTTGTTGAAACCAGTATTAGGGCTACTCCATGCCCAGAATTACATTGTGATGGCATACCTGGAGGATGTTCAGATTATAGGCAACACTCAGGAGGCAGCTGAGGAATCGGTTTCAGTGACCAAACACCTGTTTGAGAGGTTAGGTTTCCTCATCCAACCAACTAAATCAAAATTAGTACCATCTAGAATGATTGACTATTTGGGGTTGGTTATTGATTCAACTAATATGTCAGTGACTTTGCCTACAGCCAAAACTGTGGAAATTATGGAGGCCTGTAGCAATCTGGTAGAGGAACAACAACCCTCCATCTGGAAAGTAGCCAGTGTTATTGGTAAATTAGTGGTGGCTTTCCCTGGAGTGCAGTTCTGACCTCTGTACTATCAGAATGTGTAACGTGCTAAAGAACAAGCACTGAAAGAACATGCAGGTTATTTCAATAGACCAATGCAGTTGCCAATCAAAGCTATCGCCGAGTTGCAATGGTGGATAATTAATGTCTCATGATGTACTTGAGACATTCTGACTCAATAACCCTCAGTTATTTTACAATGATGTGAGTGCTTTGGGATGGAGAGCCACTGATACCGAGTCTAGCTGTGGCAGCAGATGGAGTGTGCAAGAGGCATTGATCCTGTAGAGGCATGGGATAAACTACTTAGAATTGCTGGGTGCATTCTATGGCCTAAAAGCATATTGTTCAACAATGAATGATTTACATGTTCAGCTCCTGATTGACAATACCACAGTTGTTCCATATATTAATCACATGGGAGGAATTAGGTCAGTATCACGTGATAATCTGGCTAACCTCATTTGGAACTGGTGCATTACGAGAAATATCTGGGTCTCGGCAATCTACCTACCAGGTCGAGATAATGTGGTGGCAGACACCAGGTCACGCAAATTTAATGACAACACAGAATGGATGCTGAATCCAAAAGTTTTCAAAATGATTGTCAGCCGATATGGATTGCCAGACATAGATCTGTTTGCATCCAGGCTAAATCACCAGTTACCTAAATACACCTCATGCGAACCGGATCCAGGGGCAGTAGTGGTAGATGCATTGTCGCTACATTGGGGACGCACATTCTTTTACGCTTTTCCCCCATTCTGCCTCATCAGTCAATGTCTCACCAAAATAGAGCAAGACTCCGCTTCAGGCGTTTTGGTAGTTCCTGACTGGCCCACACAGCCATGGTTCCCATTGGTTCTGAGACTGATGACACAGCCATTCATGACTATCCCCAAATGCAGCAACTTGTTGGTTCACCATGTGACAGGAGAGAGTCACCCTTTACATGATCGTATTAATCTGTTGATTTGCAGATTCTGACCAGACCGTTCCAGGGGCTCCGACTATCGTGTAGGACGGTGGATGTGATTACTGCGGCCTGGAGAGATAGTACTAAAAAGCAATATTTATCTCATATTAAGAAACGGGAGATTTTTTGTTTACAGTCAGATATATCTTATCATACTGCAGGCATACCAGATGTATTGGAGTTCCTTGCTACATTGCGTTTTGATGAGCAATTGAGCTATAGTGCTCGGAGTGCTTTGTCCTCCTATTTAGGGCAAGGGTCGGGACAACATTCAATCGGATCTCATCCATTAATGTCCCGATTCATGAGAGGTATTTTAACAAAAACCCTCCCAGGCCTAGATATACGGAAATTTGGCATAAGAGCATAGTTCTCACACTGCTTCGGCAATGGGCTCTAATTACATCTCTGTCTTTTCAGAAGTTGCAAAAGCCAGATATTGCAAAAGCTAAGACTGGATAGCATGCATTCTTCTGTAGATAATATTACATTTTATGTATATGATTTAATCAAACAAAGCAGGCCAGGGACAGCTGGAACCAAAATAAGCTTTAAAGCATACCCCATTGACCTAAAGCTTTGTGTAGTTACGCACCTGAGTCAATATATCAAGGTCACCAAGAATCTGAGAGGCTCTGAAACAGCGATGTTCATCAGCCACAAAAAACCTCATAAAAAAGTGTCAGTACAAACTATTTCTAGGTGGCTAAAACAGGTTTTGGATTGTGCTGGAGTAGACACTAATGTGTTTAAATCACACTAGGGCGGCGTCAACATCCGCAGCGAAAGGCGCAGGACGGCCTTTAGACCAAATCCTCGGGGCCGCAGGATGGTCTAATGAAGGAACTTTGTCAAGATTCTATGATAAACCTGTCCTCGCAGTGGAAGGATTTGGGCATGCTGTTTTGTGTTCTGTTTGAGTTTTCATTTGTAATTTTCCCCTGGGAGAGAGGGATTATTACTGTTCTTTTATTATTAATAATGTTCATTGTATAATTTAAGCAATGTTCAATACTTTATTTGTTTATCCTGTGTCAATCGAAGCAGTGTGTCGTATGGAACTGAATCCACGGCCTGAATCACAGAGCTTTGAATCTTCACGGAATCACTCACGTGACTCCGAAGTAAAATTGTAAGATTAAATGAGAACTTACCAGTTTGAAGTTTGATCTTTATTTTATGAGGAGTTACGGTGAGCGATTACGTGCCCTCAACTCCTGGCCCTCATAATCACAAAGATCATCTGGTTAGTTCTAGTCTTCTGAGTCTTACTATATCACTTTGACTGAAGTTACTGTGATTTCACGCCGTTGCTTTGAAGATTGACGCGCATGCGCCTGGCGGGGCTTCTTCACGTAATCGCTCACCGTAACTCCTCATAAAATAAAGATCAAACTTCAAACTGGTAAGTTCTCATTTAATCTTACTATTTTCGGTTACAAAGATCTTGAAGAAATACAAAACATAGCTAAAGTTCTCAAAGGTAGTTGTTTTGCACAAGATATCAACATGAATATAGAGTTTGCAGCTTGTTTCGGGTATGCACCAGTGACCTCAGCTGAGGTATAAATAACTTTTTTGAAACTGAAGCATATGCTATCTGACAGATGGCATAGTTTAACACCAGATAATTTGAAAAAAAGTCTAGTAATTATGTGCAATTTTGGTCATTTAATGTAGTGTACCTTTATAATTATCATTTCTAACCATATTTTGTTGGTGGAAATGCCTTTGTATGCCTTTTTTTGTCAATAAATGCCTTTTTCGTGCTTTTCTCGTAATTTTATTATTCCTTTTTACCTGCCTATTTCAGAGATTTTTAGCACCTAAATATCCTGGCTCTACCCATCAGCCTCCTGCGGCCAAATTAAAAAAGTCCCAACCTATTCCACATCTCCCTACAACGCAAGACTGCAACTATTTGACATTTCCTCCTATGATATATCTTCTGTTTGTCTACCCTATAACCCTCGTCATTTTATAAACATCTATCAGGCCTCCCCCCAGCCTTTGATATTGCAAAGAAAACAAACCAAGTTTGTCCAACCTCTCCTTACATCTAAAACCCTTTCATTCAGGTCTGTTAAATTGCAGCAAGTTAGAATGTTATTGTTCCAATGCTGGTACATATGACTATTAAATGCTCTTGATACTCTTGATGTTTTTTACTGTCTTGCCTTAATTATGTTTTTCTTTAGCAATTGAACAGGAATTTTCTTCCTGCCTTTTTCTGAAGACAAGTACAAGAAAGAGCATTTACTGATAATGGAGGGGAGCCTGAACAATGTGCTGCATATGACACTACATGTCTAAAGGGATGAGCAGACTAACCTCCCAGTTGCCAGGCAAGATAAGCTTTCTTATGGATTTGAGTTAAATAGAAAAGAAAGGAAAGGGCAACATGTGAAGCAGCAAAGTTCAAATCGTTTAACTTCTCTCAAGAAGATATAATTAAAATAACTTGTAATATTTAGCCAGGAATTGTTTCCTGCCCTTCAGCACTTCTGCTGCTGTGCAGACTCTCACAACAAATGGAAAACTGGGTCAGCAGTCAATTCCAGTCACTATAGCTAGACCAAAGGTCTGCTGGGGGGGAAAAACTTCCAGCATGTGTTTATTTTTCCCAAAGGGTGGTTGAAAACTTGGATTCCCTGCATGGAATCTGTTTAAAACATAAATTATAGCAGGAAATATATATTTTTCAAATCCTTTCATTTGCTCTTCACTGCTGTGATATTTCCAATCCACTGAGCCAAAAAATAAAATCTTGGATACAAACGGCAATTTAGGTTAGATTTGCTTATGGCCTGTTGCTATGGCTTCTTTCACCCCAAAAAAACATGATTTTCATTTTCTTCTATTATCTCTTCACGGAGATAGGTTTAGATGATCAGTTTCCTCATACTCACCAAATATCTGGATCTGTTCAATTCTCAATCGAAACAAGGCATGTACTGTAAACCATGAACATATCAGCTGAATAATTGGAAAACTGTCACCCTATCTATCTTTATTATAATTATACAATTCTGATCTTGGATGTGTGTGTGTGTGTGTATTTATTTGTTTGTGTGTGATCACATCTACTCGAAGATATGACGCGCAAATGGGAAAATGTTTACATATTCCGGTAGAGATTTACGCCTTGAAGTCAAAAATTGGCTTACCTGAAAATGTTGTGCTTTATTTCTTCAGTTATAAATAAAAATGTTCACAAATCTGAAATGAAAATAAAAACGAGCGGCTTTGGCCGATGAAGTCACAATGGCTCTGCGTGCTGCGTCTGCATTGCGAGCTGCCGCCACACCCACCATGAGCTGCTCACGGGCCGGGAGCTACCACCTCGCTTCCCACCTCCTCCCTCTCTCTCCCCACCTCCTCCCTCTCTCTCCCCACCTCCTCCCTCTCTCTCCCCACCTCCTCCCCCTCTCTCCCCACCTCCTCCCTCTCTCTCCCCACCTCCTCCCTCTCTCTCCCTACCTCCTCTCTCTCTCCCCCTACCTCCTCTCTCTCTCTCCCCACCTCCTCCCCCTCTCTCCCCACCTCCTCCCTCTCTCTCCCAACCTCCTCCCTCTCTCTCCCTACCTCCTCTCTCTCCACTCTATCCCCAGCTCCTTTCGCACCCGTTCCTCGTTCCCCCATCTCTATCCCCCTCTCTCTCCCCCCACTCTCTCTCACCCCTCTCTCCCCTCCTCTGTCTCCCCCTTCTCTCTCTCCCCCTCCTCGACTCTCTCTCCTCCACTCTCTCTCTCCCCCTCTCTCCCACCTCCTCCCCTTCTCCTCTCCCCTCTAACCCCCCCACCCTCACTCCCCTCCAACCTCTCCCCCTCCCCTCCACCTCCACTCCCTCCCCTCCACCCCACCCCTCTCTGCCTCACCCCTCCCCCCATCCCCCCCACCCCCCCCACCCCTACCTCCCCTTCCCATCCCCCTCTCCACCCCTCACCTCTACCCCTCACTTCCCTCCTCTAACCCCACCCCTCCCTCCTCTCCACCCCTCCCTCCCACTCTCTCCTCCCCTCTCTCCTCCCCTCTCTCTCCTCACCTCTCTCTCCTCCCCTCTCTCTCTCCCCCCTCTCCCACGCTCCTCCCTCCTCCACCCCCCCCCCTCCCCTCCACCCCGTTCCCCTCCCCTCCATCACCTCCCCTCCACCACTCTCCCCCCTCTCTCTCCCCCGTCGCCACAGCACCCCGCCCCCACAACTCTATTATATCGTTAGATTTTATTAAATGGTAATAAGATATTGTAGCAGTACCTTATCACACTGTACTCCTATCAGACAATAGTATTCTGCTGACGGTGTTTGCAGTTGCCATTATAACACCATAATCATCTGTATTTTCCAACTTGCCACAATCACGACCCACTCACCCCCTTCTCCCCCACCCACCCATCCCACACCGCCTGGCCCCCCATCAACTCATTTATCTTCTTATAAACATTTTCATTTTAATCAGGATTAAAGAAACATTGGCAAGCCTGGGAAAGGTATCTCATGTACATTTTTATTGAATTTGTGGGTCTTTGTCCCACCTTATCAATCATAAAATTATACTTGATGAAGGTATGTACTTGAGAATACAAAGAATAATTGACAGAGTGTGGAAATCAAGAAATTGAAGAATACACTGCTCGCAATCTAGACTTCCCGGAGATCATTTACACCACCAAATTTAAATTACAGGTAATGATTCATGGTAAATTTGGGTTTTATTAGTTATAGTGTTCAATATAATTCTATCACAGCAAACATTTATCTAAGGAACATGAGAAAGCTGCAATGCAAATTTGTCTCGTTTGATAGTTACTTAAGTCTCTTTTAGTAATAGTTGTTGCAAACTGAAACATAAATTCAAAAGTTATAGGAGTAAAATTAGGTCCATCCACTCCGCCAATCACCTCTGCCTCCTAATTCCAATTTCCTGCCTTCTCCCCATGACCCTTGACACCCGTTCAAATCAAGAATTTGCCTATCTTTGCCTTAAAAATATCCACTGACCTGGCCTCCACAGCCCTCTGTTGCAAGAGTTCCACAGATTAACTACCCTCTGTCTAAGAAAGGAGGACCTGGCGTGGAATACTTTGTCAGTGCCCTTGGGTGTGCAAGCAAATAATTTCACAGTGACTTGTCACATGTGACAATAAGGTATTCAATTCAATTCAAGAATAGGACACAATTAGGGAAGAGGAATGGTTTGGTGTCCTTAACATCGAGGATACCAGTGAAACATCATAAGGTAATACCCAGAGAGGAAATTATCAATTCTGCTCTATAGAGGTGGTAGAGATTAGTTTCTATATCAAGAATCCCCCAAGCTTGACTCCCATCTACCTCACTACACAATTCAGATTATTGTGAGCTGAATAGTCTGTGAGCCTAAGACTAGGGAAAGCACTGGATGGAGTAACAAAACACCTTGAAAAGAGTACTAGGATTGCAGAGTCAGCAGCAATTTGTAAAAGTGAAATTAATTCTCTGAGGATGCAACTAGCTAAGGGGAATAAGTGAATGTGGTGTAGTTAGGTCTCAGGATGTCTTCAATGGTACGGTCCAACAAAAAACTGAAGGAAATGTAATGACATGAATTGAGAAATGATTTTCAAGCAGAAAGCAAAGAGGGGAATCCACAGATTGTTCCCTGGTTGACAGGGTAGAACTGATATCAGTGCCTGGGTCCTAGCCAATCTAGAATTTTCCTGGGATAGGAGATCTAATATTTCCAAGAAACAAATAGAAATTGGATTGTGACTAGGGAGGATAATGTAAAGAAACTTTGAGGCATTCTAATGACTACCAGCTGTAAGTCAAGAACATACCAAAGTAATATAATGTGGAAAAATATGAGCCCATCTATTTTAGTAGACAAACCAGGAAACCTGGGTTTTAAATGAGACAGATTGGGAAAGGCCGGTGTGCAAAGGGATTTTGGTGCCCTTGTACACTAATTGTTGCAAGCTAACTAATTTATGGAGTTGTAGAGACAAGGAAATGCAGATGCTAGTTTATGAAAAAAAAACAGAAAGAGCAACAGTGAGTCAGGCAGCATCTCTGGAGAACATGGTTAGGTTACATTTTGTGTTGGGTCCCTTTCTTCAGACTGAGCAAGCCAAATATATCCATGATCTTCAGAGATGTTGCCTGACCCATTGAGATATTCCAGCATTTTGTGGAATCACTGGATGGATTTAAGACAGAGTTAGATAGATATCTAGGGGCTAGTGGAATCAAGGGATATGGGGAGAAGGCAGGCACGGGTTATTGATTGAGGACGATCAGCCATGATCACAATGAATGGTGGTACTGGCTTGAAGTGCCGAATGGCTTCCTCCTGCGCCTATTTTCTATGTTTCTATGTTTCAATGCATCTTAATTTATGAGGTTAATGTAAGCTGCCTGGTACTGTTGAAGAAAAAAAATCAACTCTGACTACAATATGCTCCACTGAGAATTATCTAATACACTCACAGTACCGAATCAGCCCTATGTATCAGATGGTGGCTCCACTACCAGAAACCATAGCTCGCTTGGGAATGAAATCCTTCAAAAAAGGGGAAAAAATGGCAGAAAAAAAATTGTTAAAGAAGGAGATGCTATTGATCTTTTTTCAAATAAATGCAGGCTTCCTTCTAAATAAATAATGACAGCTGGGTTTATAATAGATGCCTGTCCGCTTGTTATAGAATCACACATGATTCACACATGACACGAATGCCAGTATTACTGTTCTCATGTACATCCGACCTCTGTCCATTTGATTCCTGGATGTACTGTGAACAGAGCTCCCATCAGTACATCTGAACACTGTGGGTCTGCTTTGTGTACACACCCAGCATCGCAATCTCAACAGATGTCCACAGATTTATTTGAAATTAGTCACCAGAGAAAAGTATACAATGAATGATTTAAACTGCAAACAGTGAACCCACTCTGCAACATCTTGATGTGTCGCCTGGAATTGAGTTGCATTTTCTTTAAGCTGCAGACACAGCAAAATGATGGGAACTTGGACGAACGCTTTTCTTTTGTTGAACATCTAGAGGAAAAATGAAACACCTGTCACTTAAATGCCTGATTGCTAGTTGTTTATCTTATCACCAAAATGCTTATGCTATAAATGTAGATGTTTCCTTTGTATGCATTCTGTGATGGTATACATTATGGAAAAGGAAATGTTAACCCTTTCTTCCTAACAATGATAATCTTGATTCCAGTAAACTACTTTTCAAAGGGAAAATGTTTGTTGTAAGAATGTGAATTGAGTTTGGCTTAGGGTTGGAGAAGTCGGGGAGCAATTAATTGGAGCAATACACTGCAGATGCTGAAAATCCAAAGCAAAAACAGAAATGTTCAGCAGGTCAAGGCAGCATCCCCAGAGAGAGAAGCAGAGTCAACATTTCAAGTCTACAACCTTTCATCAGATTCTGCCTGACCTGTTGAATTATTTCATAACTTTCTGTTGTTTTGAACACAAATATTCAGCCATGCAAACCCGCAACTGGTCAACATGCAACAGAATGTCCAAGAGTATTCTGGGCAGGAGGACAAATGAATGGTTATAATTCAAAAGGATGTTTACAATTTCTCAGCTAATTAGCTTTGGCCTTTTTAATAGGCGAAACTCATTCAGAAAAGATTGCAAAGGAATTTAAAAGCCTTATCCTTAAGGTAGAATGGTTATTTCCCTTTCAAGTTTTGATTGTAATCATGTATAGTCTTTCCGCTGACTCGATGCACACAACAAAAAGCTTTCCACTCTTCCTCAGTACATGTGACAATAAACTTAAGTAAACTAAAGTGATCACATCATACAGCAGGGATACAGGCACTACCCAACTAGTCCACACTGACCAAGATGCCCCATGCGATCTCGTTAAATATTTTTAATTTCAACTTCTTCACCTGAAAACCGTAGCAGTTCTTCAAACAAGAGGACATGACTTTAGAATTAAGGGACAGAAGTTTAGGGGTAACATGAGGGGGAACTTCTTTACTCAGAGAGTGGCAGCGGTGTGGAATGAGCTTCCAGTGGAAGTGGTGGTGGCAGGTTCGTTGGTATCATTTAAAAATAAATTGGATAGGCATATGGATGAGAAGGGTATGGAGGGTTATGGTAAGAGTGCAGGCAGGTGGGACTAAGGGAAAAAAAGTTGTTCGGCACGGACTTGAAGGGCCGAGATGGCCTGTTTCCGTGCTGTAATTGTTATATGGTTATATGGTTAGATGCTACTGAGAGTCTTCAGCACTCGTGCAGCATCTGGGCATTGTGTAATTTTGCATTCAGGAGGGTTTTTTGAAACAGTTCTTAGATAGCACAACTAAGGACAGGATTGTACTGGACTTTATATTGGGAAATGAGGCTGGCCAGGTGATCAAAGTTTCATCAGTGAAGGAACAGTATGTCCTGAGAGGATGAAACATAAGAATGGCAAGGTTCAGGAACCTTGGATAACAAGGGATAATGTAAGATTAGTTCGAAAAGAAAAGGAAGCATTTGTAAAGTTTATGAAGCTGAAATCAAACAAGACTCGGGAGGAATATAAGGAAAGAGGAAATGACTTAAACAAGGATGTTGGAGGGATGACATTTGATTAGCAAGTGGAATTTGGAAAAATCCCAAGGCATTTTATATGTACATTAGAGGAAGATGGTAGGCAAGGAAAGGATAAGTCCATTCAAGGGCAAAGAAGGCAATACATGTCTGGAGCCAGAGGAAGTGGGTGAGGTCCTTATTGGGTATTTTGCATTCGTATTTACCAAGGTGATGGACATGGATTAGAATAGTGCTTTGGTTCGGCACTATGGCATTTCAAACATTGCAACACTCCTTCAGTATCACGTGGATTTTTGTGCTTAAGTCACTATAATTTAAACCTGCGGTTTGGAGCTGAAAATGTAAACCATTGAGTGAACAGGCATTTTATATTTTGGATTAATCCTGTGATTAAGGAGTTTCAAATACAATTATAACCATCTCTGAAGGTTAAGGGGGGACTGGATAGAGGTCTTTAAAATGATGAGAGGGATAGACAGAGTTGATGTGGACAAGCTTTTCCCTTTGAGAATAGGGAAGATTCAAACAAGAGAACATGACTTTAGAATTAAGGGACAGAAGTTTAGGGGTAACATGAGGGGGAACTTCTTTACTCAGAGAGTGGTAGCGGTGTGGAATGAGCTTCCAGTGGAAGTGGTGGCGGCAGGTTCGTTGGTATCATTTTAAAATAAATTGGATAGGCATATGGATGAGAAGGGTATGGAGGGTTATGGTATGAGTGCAGGCAGGTGGGACTAAGGGAAAAAAGTTGTTCGGCACGGACTTGAATGGCTGAGATGGCCTGTTTCCGTGCTGTAATTGTTATATGGTTATATGGTTATTAACAATAGTAATAAAATGTGGGGAAAAAAATAATTGCAAGCAAAAATTCAGCTTTTGACGCAACTTTTTTCTGACTGTGTTTAATTATTAAGTTCAAGGTCCCAGGTAATTGGTGACAAAGAGATTTATTCCCTGAAACAAAATACTATACTCATATTTTATTATCAGGGGCGGGAGAATCTCAAGGATTTACTACTTGCTGTCATCTGTTTATTTATTTGTTTCATAGGCCTCTAATCTAAACCATGTGTTGCCTATGACACGACAGTGGTAGAGAGGTTTATTCTGACAAGTTGTACACTAAGAGCAAGATTATTTCATCTGCCTTAGCGAATGAGCATATGCAGACTGAATACAGTATGAGTGAATGCGTTAGATACAGGTCAATTTAACATTTTTTTGTCTAGGAATCTAAAGAACTAAGAATTATCAGAACAGGAATAATGGAGCTTCCTGTGTAGGTTGGGTCCCTATGTCGGAATTATCCAAACAATACTTGGCTTAGTATAGGAGATGGAATGAACACGAGGGTTACTGCCATAGTGGCAAACAAGGGGCCATTTCTAATACCTGAACTACCTGTGAAAGCTGTTCCAATAGACAAGATTGAAAAATGTTGGATGCATTATTTAGCACTATGTAAATTAAAATATCAAGAAAAGAATACCACAGAAACCCAGATGTACTGTGCTTGACAGGGTAAATTACAACCCTTTTATAATAGTTAAACTTTAAAAAAAAAATTACTTTACCGCAAAAACCTTTGGGTCATCATCACATTATGAGCAGTGCTATGCAAATTATTTCCTTTCTTTCAAATGGTGCATTTCCATTCTGGGCTTTTATCAATCTTTAACAGAGACGGTAGACTTGGTTAAAATAGAACAAAGGCGTGGGATATCCATTACCTTGATGACCAGTGACAAGTTGGTAACATTAAGCAATTACCTTCTCATCCAACTCCATGAGGGCATAGAAATTTGAGCCAACTCTGTTAAGATCCAAAATTAATTAAACAAATCTTGGGTGATAACATAAAACGGGCAAATTAACAACCATTATACTCCAACCTATTTAAATTGGAATATAAATATAGTATACCAATTGTAAATTTACCAATTTTACTTTTATCAGTATTCATATTTATCCCTAAATGACCTCCAAAATGTAAACAAAAATGCTGGAGAAACTCAACGGGTGAGGCAGCATCTATTGAGCGAAGGAATAGGCGACAATTCGGGTCGAGTCCCTTCTTCAGGCTGATGTCGGGTGGGCAGGGGCGGGAAAAAGAAAGGAAGAGGTGGAGTAGGCTGTGGGAGAGCTGGGAAGGGGAGGAGAAGGAGTGAGAAAGCAAGGACTACCTGAAATTGGAGAAGTCAATGTTCATACCGCTGGGGTGTAAACTACCCAAGCAAAATATGAGGTGCTGCTCCTCCAATTTGTGGTGGGACTCACTCTGGCAATGGAGGAGACTCAGGCCAGAAAGAATGGATTTGGAATGGGAGTGGGAGTTGAAGTTCTGAGCCACCAGGCGATCAGGTTGGTTAATGCGAACTGAGATGAGGTGTTGGGCGAAGCGATTGCCAAGCCTGCGCTTGGTCTCACCGATGTAAAGCAGTTGACACCTGGAACAGTGGATGAAATAGATGAGGTTGGAGGAGGTGCAGATGAACCTCTGCCTTACCTGGAAAGACTGGTTAGGTCCTTGGATGGAGTCGAGGGGGGAGGTAAAGTGACAAGTGTAACATTTGCTGCGGTTTCAAGGGAAAGTACCAGGGGAGGGGGTGTTTTGGGTGTGAAGGGACAATTTGACCAGGGAGTTATGGAGGGAACAGTCTCTGCGGAAAGCAGAAAGGGGAGGAGATGGGAAGATGTGGCCAGTGGTGGGATCCTGTTGGAGGTGGCGAAAATGTCAGAGGATTATATGTTGTATGCGATGGCTTGTAGGGTGGAAGGTAAGGACAAGGGGGACTCTGTTCTTGTTACGAGTGGGGGATTGGGGGTGAGAGCGAAGCTACAGGATATAGAGGAAACCCTGGTGAGAGCCTCATCTATAGTTGAAGAGGGGAATCCCTGTTCCCTAAAGAATGAGGACATCTCCAAAATGGAAAGGTATAATTATCTGGTTACATATTGATGGATAAGTGCATAAGAGCAGGATTTAATTGACCAGCCATCTCATGTACTGAATCGCATTCTTTTGCAAAATAAAGTAAATATCAAAGAAAACCGCAAAGTATTCCTGGAGAAACAAGATAGTCCTGCACTTCAAAAGATCGACTTTTTAAACCCAATAATGGAACATTTCAAAAACTGCCAGTAATTGAGGAAATTTGATGGTGTCACATAAAGTATCTGTTTGACATGATTAACTTATGGATTACGCTTTTAATACTTTGGATAACAGGCCATTTATTTCAATCCCATACTAAAAACATCAGAACATCTATACATAATTAAAACTCTGATCTTGTGCTCTTCTGGTTTGTGGGAATTCTCTATTTGGGCAAAAACAGCATGCGATAGTGCTACGATTTTTCACCAGATTACTTGCCGTTCTCCTGTGCTGCGAGTGCAACAAGTTTTGTTCCGATTGGTGGTATATTGTAAAAGTTATCTAGGTTTAAAAATATTTAAAAAGGCGCGTGCGTAGATTCCTTCAGTCAGCGCCACACAGATAGGACCCTTCTCCTGTCAGTCAATGCCATGACCGGGATGAGGTCCCCAGGAGAACAGGCAAACTGCACAGAATAACATCAATTATCAGATTAAGCCAGAATTGAGGCAAGTTTATTGTCATATGCCCAAGTACAGTGAGATACAAGTTCAATGAAAATATTTTTATTGGCAGTCACACGCACATAACATGAAAAAACATAAATTATGCAGAAAATACACACAGATTTTTGCAAGTGTAAAGAAAGTGGCATTAGTACAAAATACAATTAGAAATAATTTTTTACAAAATGCAATTAGAAAGATAAAATGTTGTTGGTAATGCAAGGTGATCCATCATACAATTCTCCACAGTTCTCTTGGTTAGTGAATTCCAAATATCAAACACACCTTGTCTGAAGTTTATCTCACATCTTTTTTGAATGGCCAACCACTAATTTTGAGATAAGAACAGAAAATGGGTTTATCTGTGGGAAAGTAATAGAGTTAAGGGCCTGTCACACTTGGTGATTTTTTCGGCGACAGCCGGCACCATTGACATGTATCAGGTCACTGAAAAATTTATGGTGTGACACGGCGGTGACGTAGCGTGATGACGTATGACGCGCTATGTTTTTTCAAGTGTCGCAACATTTTTTTGTCGCCGCTGGATTTTGAAATGTTCAAAATCTTTTGGTGACACTGATATGACACAGGCAGTCGCCGAAAAATTAAAGGATATTCTTTTAGGATGGAGATGAGGAGAAATTTCTACAGTCGGTGGTGAATCTATGGAATTCTTTGCCACAGAAGGCTGTGGAGGCCAACAGTAGATATTTTTAAGGCAGAGATAGATAGATTCTTGATTAATTCAGGTGTCTGTGGTATGGGGAGAAGGCAGGAGAATGGAGTTAGAAGGGAGAGATAGATCAGCCATGAGTGAATGGCGGAGTAGACTTGATGGGCCGAATAGCCTAATTCTACTCCTATTCCTTATAACCTTCTAACCTTATGACGCCAGACAGTGGTGTCTCTTTGTGTTCAGAAGAGGAGGATCTACTATCATCCATTCCAATCATCCCACTCTTTTAAATCTTTATTCATCTTTTCACTAAATGTTGTGACCTGTACCCTTGGTCTGTGCTTTATCGTAATCATATATTGTCTCTTCTTTGACTGGATAGCACACAAGCAAAAGCTTTTCACTGTAACACAATGCATGTGACAATAATAAACTAAACTAAACATCAGGATTTGCTCAAAAACCTTGTTTTTCCACAAATACATTTACTTGTTTACCAAATCTCCTATGTTCCCCGTGCAATAGTTTTATTTGACCACTTTTTCCCAAAGCTGTTTGGTGAAATATTTCTGCCTGGTTTCCCTCTCAGTTCCAATTTTGTTCTTAAACTCACACTCGTGATACCCACCTTGATCTTTGATCTTATTTTTTTTATTTTGTCAGTTCAATATCTTTACTATTCAGGCAGCACAGTGGTGCAGCAGTAAGGTTGTTGCCTTATAGTGCCAAAGACCCAGGTTTGATCCTGACTATGGTTGCTATCTGTGTGGAGTTTGTATGTCGTCCCTGTATCTGTGTGGGTTTTCTCTGGGTGCTCTGGTTTCCTCCCACACTTCAAAGATCAGCTTTGTTGGCAGACAGCTTTGTTAGTTAATTAGCTTTCATAAATTCTCTTTTTAAATTGTCCCGAGTGTCTAGTGTATGTGGTGATCGCTGGTCGACGTGGCCTTGGTGGGCCGAAGGACCTGTTTCTGCATGGTATTTCTAAAGCTTAAAAGTCTATTCAAAGAAACCAGATCAGTTTCCATGTAATGTATTCTCAACAATTGCCCGCTGATGGATATTATGTTCATTTCTTATCTCCATTCGTTATCTAATGCAGTTTTGATGGATGTGCCCTCCTCTCACCTCCCGATGAAGTTTCGCCATGGTAGTAATTAGTTTGCTGTGATGGGCTTAGGTCACAGTTTAAAAAATAACAAACTTAATCTTACCAATCAACATAAAAAAGGCAATCTCCTTCAATAAAAAATCTTTTATCAACATGTAATTGTGTGGATTTCATTTATTGTTTATGAAGCCACCTGATGATAGTTTTGTAAACCTGAGGTTTAGCAGACTGCATTGTCAGACACTGGCAGACAAGTGTTGCGTGTGGATAATCTGCTGTAGTATGCTTTGACTGTTTCATTGTCAAGGGTCTTCATCCTCTTGCTGAAGGTTCCTCCAATCACTCTGGAACATGATATATTATGGCACTGAAACAGGTAATTGTAGATTAGTACATCTTTATGTGTATAAATATATATATAAATATATAATATATACAAATATATATATATATATTTTATATATATATATATATATATATATATATATATATATATATATATATATATATATTTTATATATATATATTTTATATATATATATATATATATATATATATATATATATATATATCACCACACAGATTATGCATGCTACACATTCCTTATGTAGTTCAGTCCAGATCTTCATCCCTACCCTGGGCACACCGGTCCTATCGTCAATCTGAGCTTCTTTATTGTCTGAGAAAAAGTGACTTCTCTGCTAGGCATCGACGCATGTAACGACCTAGGTTCATCAACTGTCTACAACATGTGGCTTTACTCAACAGATCCTGGCACAATATGGACATTTATTTGACGACAAGCTGGGCAAACTTCCAATCAAATCAATGAGAACGATGAACCCTGATGTCCTACCAGTTGTCCGTCCTGCATACCGGATTCCCCATGTTTTGCTGGATCGCGTACAAAATGAACTCAACAGAATGGAGACTCTGGGTGTGATTGCTCCTGTCATTGACCCCCCCGGATTGCATCTCAAACATGGTAGTAGCAATTAAAAAGAATAAGGAAGAAATATGGATTTGTATCAATCCTACAGATTTAAACACTCCCACCAAACGATGACACTATCCCATGTGCACGGTGGAAGATGTTGCAGTGCAGCTAGGCAAGGCAACTGTATTCTCAGTTCTAGATGCCAAAAGTTAATTCTGGCAGATTCTGTAGGATCACAACTCTTCCATGCTAACCACTTTTAGCACACCTTTTGGACGTTAGAAATTCCTGCATATGCCATTCGGCTTAAAGTTGGCAAGTGAAGCATTTCAGCGTACTATGGAGCAACTATTTGCTCGTTACCCATGCTCTATCATTGCTGATGACATTCTTGTTGCAGGACAAACAGTCCAAACTTAAAGAAAGTTCTGGACCGCGCTAAAGAGATCAACCTCAAGTTCAATCCCCTAAAGTACAAATGAGCGGGGTGAACTATGTGGGTCATGTGTTCACCAGCGACAGCTTCAAACATGATCCATCAAAGATGATTGCAATTAACAAGTTACCAGCACTGACAGACGTGCTCAGCCTGCAGAGATTCCTTGGCATGGTATACTACTTGGGGAAATTCATTCCAAATTTCAGTGAACTATTGGCCCCACTGCACTAGCTATCCCACAAAGACACTGTCTTGGCATGAACAGCAGCAGAGGGTGTTCAACGCTCTTAAACAACAAATGTCGTGCCCCCACCCTCAACTACTTTGATGCTCAATGACTTGTGACACCTCACAGTACAGTTTAGGAGCAGCTTGCCTCCAAAATAACGGGGCCAACAATAGGCCTGTTGCCTATGCTTTTCGCACCATGTCCGACATGGAACAATGTTAGGCTCAGATTGAAAAGGAGCAGCTAGCAGTCGTTTTCGCTTACAAGAAGTTTAATGACTTTATCTTCGGAAAAATGGTCACGATTGAGACTGACCATCAAACCCTAATCAGCATTCTGAACATACCGTTTCTCCAGGACACCTCCAACGTATGTTGCTACAGCTACAGAAGTATGACATTGTTCTTGCTTACAAACGTGGCAAGGACATGCACCTGGCTGACACCCTGTCTCATGCTCCACGGAAGACCTGCGAGAAATCATCCACGGCTGAAGACAGCTTAGTTGTCATGACAGTCTCCTATGTTCCTTCATCCCGTTTGGACGACCTGGTAGCCCAAACTGCTGCTGACGATACCTTACACTCGCTCTCCTACATCGTTAAGCGTGGGTGGCCAGACAAGCAATACAGATTACCACTCCCAATCCGGCCCTTTTTTGCCACTCGTGATGAACTAGAACTACAAGAGGGCATTATTGTAAAGGGCCACAAAGCTGAAATTCCAGCCTCCACACACAGCAAGTACTTTGATGCCATCCATGCCAGACACCCAGGCGCAGAGGCAACTGTCCTGCGAGCGAAAAGCATGTTTTTCTGGCCAGGCATGGCTAATTATATTTGTGTTCTGTATTCCGGATGGTTTGAAATTGATCTACTAAGTAGCCCCCACCTCTGCAGGTGTAGTCCAGAACCTGGCACGCCATTTCTCTGCTCTCGGGTTTCCGTATCAGCTACTGTCTGACAATGGCAGTCAATTTAACAGCTAGTACTTCAAAGACTTTGCTACACACTGGGGTTTTCGTAATGTCACCAGCAGTCCCGAATACCCACAGTCAAACAGGCTGGCTGAACGTGCTGTCAGGAGTGTCAAACAAGTGATAGAATAATCCCAAAGGGCAGGATCAGACATTTATCTAGACCTGCTCAACCTGCACAACATCTCCCGTAACCCGATACTGGGTTCACCCGCCCAGTGACTGATGTCAAGGCAAACCCAAGCCACACTGCCTGTGGTGAAACAGGCACTAGTACCACAATCCGATATCTAGTCCAAGCTACAACAAAAGTGTAATGGTCAAAAAGGATGGAATGACAAGACGAGCAGACCACATTATACACAGCACATCCTGCCTGTGATTGAAACAGCACGACCTCCGTATTATCCTGACCGCACAGGTATACTTCCATCCCCATCCAGCGGCATCGGCCCGACCATACCACTACTACTATCCACTCCTAATCCGTTCGTTTCGCCCATGGCCATGCCGCTCGACCCCTGCCAAGGTCTCCAGTTTCATCGCTGCGGATGCTGTTACAATCTCCTGCACCTGCTCTACCACCGATCACATCTCCAGCGATGGGATAAAATGCAGGACTGTACAGTACGTGTGCAGGTCGCATCTGCAAGCCCACCCTAAAGTACCCAGGTTACATTTCAACTTTCCTCCTGCTTACTTACACATACTATATGTACATTATGTAATCAGTAGTACCTACATTTTGCATGCGATTATCATATCTGTTTTATTAGGAGTTAATTCCTTAAGAAGAAGGATGTAGATTAGTGTGTCTTTACAATATATATATCACCACACAGATTATGCATGCTACACATTCCTTATGCAGTCCAGTCCAGATCTTCATCCCTACCCTGGGCACACAGGTCCTATAATCAGTGAGTCACTCGCTCTCTTTAGATTTGATGTAGACCATGAAAGCATGTTGTGCTCCCTCCGCTTATACTGCAGTAAAATCTCTGTGTGTGGGTCTGATGAACAAAAACAGTCATTTAAGCCATCAATGATCATGCTCTCCCTCCCCTATTTACGCAAGTGTATCATCATAATCGAAGAGCTAGGCAGCATCTGTGAAGGGAATATACAGGCACCATTTTCAGGTCAGGACCCTTGCTCAGAATCAAGACTCAGAAGAAGAGTCCTGACCCGAAACGTCATCTGTCTATTCCCTCCACTGATGCTGCCTGATTCGTTGAGTTTCCCCAGCATTATGCTTTACTCAAGATTCCAACCTAGGCAGTTACTTTTTTCACCATAATATTCCATTATTTTCCCAATAATGTATTTATCTTCCTTCCCCATAAATCCGCACAAGCAATTAACACAACTAATTCTTGTGACACCAAGTTCTAGATTCTAACTGTGTTCAGGATGCAAAAGTTCCTCTAGAATCCCTTTTTCAATTTATTACATTGACTAACAATATATATGTATAAATACTGTATTTTTACATATATCTGTCCGACAGGTGCTTGTGGATTTTTCTTTATTATAGAGAGAATTCTTCTGTCATCAGCAGTGGAGGTCTTCCTTGGCCTGCCAGCCCTTTAGCGATCAGTAAGCTCACCGGTGCTCTGTTTCTTCTTAATGATGTTCCAAACTGGTGATTTTGGTAGGCCTAGTGTTTGGCTGATGTCTCTAAACAGTTTTATTCTTGTTTCTCAGTCTCATAATGGCTTTCTTTGACTTTCATTGGTACAACTTTTGTCCACATGTTGATAAACAGCAATAAAAGTTTCAAATGGTGATGGAAAGACTGAAGGAAAAACTAAGTGCTGAGAGCTCTCTTATACCTGCATTAAGGATGCAATTAAACACACCTCAGCAATTACAAATGCCTGTGAAGCCATGTGTCCCAAATATTCTGGTGCCCTGAACTGGGGGGACTATGTATAGACACTGGTGAAACCAAAATGTATAACAAATGGCCTTTAATAAAATTTGACAATGTGCACTTTAACCACATCTTGATTTTTTTTCAATTACAAATCTCAAATTGTGGAGTACAGAGGCAAATAAACAAATGATGGGTCTTTGTCCTAAACATTATAAAGGCCACCATATATACATATATATATATGATTTTTTTTAATTCATCATGGGTTTTACTGAGTACTACGTTTACATATTTGTTGTGCTGCTGAAAGTAAGAATTTTATTGTTCTGTTTCAGCAGATATGACAATAAAACACTACTCTCTCTCTCTCTTTCTTGCATATCAAAGGGAGTTTAAGCTTACAATTGCCTGCTAGTGGATCTGTTCTGTAGAAACACACAGAACAGCAGTCTGCTGACTACCACAGGTATAGGGAAGGCAGGCCACTCATGGCCTACAAAATTTATTTAACAACATTCCATATTCAGGTTTTATATTTGGAAATGGATAGTTTTGTCTCTCTTATAATTTTGGTTCCCTATAATTTTGCAATTTATCTCTGCCATCATCAATATTTTGGCAACTTGGCTGTGGCCATCCACCACTATTGGACTGCCAGCTCAGTGATCTCTGGCATATTACAGTACTTAGTGCCAGAAAGAGAAAGCTAATGCATTTCATTAATAGCTGCCTAGAGCAACAAAGAATGGGTGAATGAACCATTCACAACAGCACACAAGAACATAAAACGCTATATGCATGGAGAAAATGTCATTTGGTACATTGAGGTCATTTTTTCAACACATTATCTACTATCATTGTCTTTATCCAACCCATTAAGCCTTCATAATGATTCACCATACCAGAAAGATTATTCAGTAAATGCAATATCTTATGAAGGTTTTAACCTTTCAGGATTAGTTTTATCACCCCTGGATAATCCATGTTACACTGATCAATGCCATTTTCAGTACTTCACTCATGTGGTTATGTGGTAATATGACAATGATCATAAACAGTGCTCATTAGAGTGGTACAGTGGCACAGTAATAGAATTGCTGCCTTACAGCACCAGAGAACCGGGTTCGATCCTGACTACAAGTGCTGTCTGTACGGAGTTTATACGTCCTCACTATGACCGCGTGGGTTTTCTCTGGGTGCTCCGGTTTCCTCCCACACCCGAGAGATGTACAGATTTGCAGATTAATTGGTTTCTGTAAAAAATTATAAATTATCCCTTGTGTGTAGGATAGTGCTAAAGTATGGGATGATTGTTGATCAGCACGGACGTGATGGGCCAAAGGGCCTGTTTCCATGTTGCATCTCTAAAGTCTAAAGCCTAAAGTCAATCTAAAGTTCCACATGCCCTCTGTGGTCTGGAGGCTTGTAAGGTCAAAGCTGTCATGGTCACAGCTGCAAGCTGAGCCCATTTCACAAAACTAATTCTTGCCATCATGAAATTGATCAGCAGGTAAGAGGGAAGAGATGTGCTTCTGAGATTACTTATACCAAGAGGGCATTATATGAGGAGCAGCGGTTAGCAATATAAAGGTGATTTCAAAGATGCACATTTCTATCATGAGTTGCTGGAAAATGATCAGAAGTTGAAACCTACAATAATTTTCTTTAGTCATCTCCGAATCTTGTACACTCCTTATTTCATTTGGCAAGACCATCTGACTCGACAATTGAGTTGAAATAAAATGGTTTTTATTTTGCATGACTGGTATGTTCTGGAAAAACGCTCATATGTTAGCCGTGGTTCAAAAGTAACAGTCTGACACAGGCAGTTGCCGGTTTAACTCCTACTTCAGGAAATGGAGCCGAAAATCTAGTCTATCTCAGTGCAGTACTAAAAAAGTGTGTTATATCACAACAGGTGTAATTGTTTGTTTTTCTTGAACTAATGCTCCTCTACACAATTAAGCGAATGTGAAAGGTTCCTAAACCCAATAGGTTTCAAGGGCAGCAAGGAATTTCTATGCATCATAGTGAATAATAATTATCTTTCAACCAACATCTCTAACCTGCATCACGTCTACTTCTTAGTAATAAGTACACCTCAAGGGTACTTATGCGTAAAGTTCCTTAAACAGTTCTGATTTCATTTAAAATGCTCTATTAATTGAAGTCTTTCCCACTATTAAGGGTATGTCCCACTTGGCGATTTTTTCGACGACTGCCAGCATAAATGACTGACATATCAGGTCACCGAAAAATTTGTGGCATGATACGATGTGACGCGGCGTGCACACGTATGACGCACGGTGTTTTTTCAAGTGTCGCAACATTTTTTTGTCGCCGCTGGATTTTGAAATGTTCAAAATCTTTTGATGACGTTGATATGACACCGGCAGTCGCTGAACAAAATCACCGAATGGGACAGCCCTTTTAGGAGAACAGAATTATACCTATAGCCATAATTAATCTGCCAGGGTAATAATAAAGGCAGATCCAAGATGATTTTAGGTAGGTGTACGGATACGCAGGGAATAGAGGGACATGGCTTACGTGCTGGCAAAGGGGATTAGTTTAATTTGTTTAGTGTTAGTTCAGTTTAGTTTAGTTTAGTTTAGTTTAGTTTAAAGGGCCTGTTTCTGTTCTGCGCTCTTCTACAATGTTGTTCTATGTTCACCTCTGCTCCACTGTCTTCCACAATGTTCCACACTTATCCTGCCCCATTGATGAAAAGATCCTACAACATATTTCAGCAGTTCTGTCACTGGCAATCCATTATAATGTCCACTTACAATGTTTCCCTGTATTACAAAGATTGTGATCATGTTTCCTATAAATCTTCTTTACTTCAGTGATAAAAGGCCCACTCTTTGACAGTTTTTCAAGCCAAAAATTCCTAATTCCCAGAATTATTAATCCAATCCATTTAAATCTTCTCTCATCCACTAGCATCACTATAAAGGTCAGGCCCCTAAACGACTGACATTTTTCAACTGATCTTGCCAGTGATCTATAAGAAGGGAAAACCTACTAATTTCATCTTTTGATTAATCATCCACAAGACATACTTTGGTATTTAATTAATGTTCTATGTGACAGATCCATATTGACTGGAAACTTTCAGTGAATGATCAATAGTTATATCCAACTATGTTTCTTTCTTCCCCCTTAAAATGGACATCCTTTTACAATGTTCCTGGTTTCATGTTACAAAATGTACTGCTTTACTTGCATCTGCCAGAATTCAGTGTTAGACATATAGTGGCCATTCATACATAGGAGAGTAAGTCTTCACAAACTATTTTAAAAGTAAACCTGTGAACATTAATCAGTTTTTATATCAAAAGGACAGTGGCATGAGCAAACAGCACCATCTGAAGAGATGTGTAGGAAGGAACAGCAGATGCTGGTTCATACCAAAGACACAAAATGCTGGAGTAAATCAATGGGTTTGGCTGCCTGGCCTGCTTAGTTACTCCAGAATATTGTGTCTATCTACCATCTGAAGAGAGCTGGGTATTGGCCCACAGCATGATGCTACTTAAGAGATAAGATCTGGAAATTGACATGATAATGGGTCAAGTTCTCCTACGCACTGACCATACATGCAGATGTTAGGGCTGTGTTACTTGGACTATGTCAAAAAAGGAATCTTCAACTAAGATATAAGGCAAACCAATAATTTGAGGTGTTTATATGAGTGAGCCCTCACAAAAAAAAATGGAGTGTCTGGGGTTTTTATCTCAGAAATGTTTAAGAATGTTGATGTGAACAACTTTGTCTTAACAATTTGCTTGATTTTCTTGTCCGTTAAGATGGACTCCCTTTGTAAATATCAAGGACAAGTCTCACCTCATTCACTCCCTCTTCTCCCCTTTCCCATCAGGCAAGAATTACAGAAGTGTGAAAGCACAGATTCAGGGACAGTTTCTTTACTGTTGTTATCAGGCAACTGAACCATCCTATCAACAACTAGCGATTTATCGGTCCTGAGCAACCATTTACCTCGTGGGAGACCCTCAGACTATCTTTAATTGGACTTTACTGGACTTCATCTTGCACTAAATGTTACTCAGTTATCCTGTACCTGTACATTCTGGATCCCCTAATTGTAATTATATATAGTATTTAGAAACATAGAAACATAGAAAATAGGTGCAGGAGTAGGCCATTCGAGCCTGCACTGCCATGCAATATGACCATGGCTGATTATCCAACTCAGTATCCTGTACCTCAGGTGCCTTCTCTCCATACCCCCTGATCCCTTTAGCCACAAAGGCCACATCTAACTCCCTCTTAAATATAGCCAATGAACTGGCCTCAACTACCTCAACTAACTGAATAAGGGGGGTGGGGTGTCAAATGGGATAGTCGAGGACGGAGTTAAAGGGAAAGAGAGTAAAGGGATGGTTAATGACCCCAGAATTAACGGGAAAGAAAGCTCACAAAGGGATAGGAGAGTATGGCCAAGTGTAATAGGGATCGATGTGAAAGGAGCCACTTGTCAGCATAATTGTATAAGGAGTAAGAGTGTTGTAAAAACAAGCCTGAAGGCTTTGTGTCTCAATGCGAGGAGCATTCGTAATAAGGTGGATGAGTTGAAGGTGCAGATAGCGATTAATGACTATGCTATAGTTGGGATCACGGAGACATGGCTCCAGGGTGACCAAGGCTGGGAGCTGAACATCCAGGGATATTCAATATTCAGGAGGGATAGACGAAAAGGAAAAGGAGGTGGGGTAGCGTTGCTGGTGAGAGAGGAGATTAATGCAATAGAAAGGAAGGACATTAGCGTGGATGATGTGGAATCGATATGGGTAGAGCTGCGAAACTCTAAGGGGCAGAAAACGCTAGTGGGAGCTGTGTACAGGCCACCTAACAGTAGTATTGGAGTTGGGGATGGCATCAAACAGGAAATTAGAAATGCGTGCAACAAGGGTAACACGGTTATAATGGGTGACTTCAATCTGCATGTAGATTGGGTGAATCAAATTGGCAGGGGTGCTGAGGAAGAGGATTTCTTGGAATGTATGCGGGATAGTTTTCTCAACCAACATGTGGAGGAACCAACGAGAGAGCAGGCTATTCTAGACTGGGTATTGAATAATGAGGAAGGGTTAGTTAGCAGTCTTGTTGTGCGTGGCCCCTTGGGCAAGAGTGACCATAATATGGTTGAGTTCTTCATTAGGATGGAGAGTGACAAAATTAAGTCAGAAACAAGGGTTCTGAACTTGAACAAAGGTAACTTTGAAGGTATGAGATGTGAATTGGACAAGATAGACTGGCAGGTGATTCTTAAAGGGTTGACAGTGGATGTGCAATGGAAGGTATTTAAAGACTGCATGGATGAAGTACAAAAATTGTTCATACCAGTTTGGCAAAAGAATAAATCGGGGAAGGTGGTGCATCCATGGATAACAAGGGAAATCAGGGATAGTGTAAAAACAAAAGATGAGGCATACAAATTTGCCAGAAAAAGCAGCCTACCGGAGGACTGGGAGAAATTCAGAATCCATCAGAGGAGGACAAAGGGCTTAATTAGGAAAGGGAAAATAGATTATGAAAGGAAACTGGCAGGGAACATAAAAACTGACTGCAAAAGTTTTTATAGATATGTGAAGAGAAAGAGACTAGTTAAAACAAATGTTGGTCCCTTGCAGTCAGAAACAGGTGAATTGATTATGGAGAACAAGGACATGGCAGACCAATTGAATAACTACTTTGGTTCTGTCTTCAATAAGGAAGACATAAATAATCTGCCGGAAATAGCAGTGGAACGGGGGTCAAATAAGATGGAGGAACTGAGTGAAATCCAGGTTAGCCGGGAGGTGGTGTTGGGTAAATTGAACGGATTGAAGGCCGATAAATCCCCAGGGCCAGATAGTCTGCATCCCAGAGTACTCAAGGAGGTAGCCACAGAAATAGTGGATGCATTAGTGATAATTTTTCAAAATTCCTTAGATTCTGGAGTAGTTCCTGAGGATTGGAGGGTAGCTAATGTAACCCCACTTTTTAAAAAAGGAGGGAGAGAGAAAGCGGGGAAGTACAGACCAGTTAGTCTAACATCGGTAGAGGGGAAACTGCTAGAGTCAGTTATTAAAGATGGGATAGCAGCGCATTTGGAAAGTGGTGAAATCATTGGACAAAGTCAGCATGGATTTACGAAAGGTAAATCATGTCTGATAGAATTTTTCGAGGATGTAACTAGTAGAGTAGATAAGGGAGAACCAGTGGATGTGTTATATCTAGACTTTCAGAAGGCTTTCGACAAGGTCCCACATAAGAGATTAGCATACAAACTTAAAGCACACGGTATTGGGGGTTCAGTATTGATGTGGATAGAGAACTGGCTAGCAGACAGGGTAGGTTAGAGGCAAAGGGTAGGAGTAAACGGGTCCTTTTCAGAATGGCAGGCAGTGACTAGTGGGGTGCCGCAAGGCTCAGTCCTGGGACCCCAGGTATTTACAATATATATTAATGATTTGGATGAGGGAATTCAATGCAACATCTCCAGATTTGCAGATGACACCAAGCTGGGGGGTATAGTTAGGTGTGAGGAGGATGCTTGGAGGCTGCAGGGTAATTTGGATAGGCTGAGTGAATGGGCAGATGCATGGCAGATGCAGCATAATGTGGATAAATGTGAGGTTATCCACTTTGGTGGCAAAAACATGCCACCAAAAAACAGACTATTATCTGAATGGTGGCAGATTAGGAAAAGGGGAGATGCAACGAGACCTGGGTGTCATGGTACACCAGTCATTGAAAGTAGGCATGCAGGTGCAGCAGGCAGTGAAGAAAGCAAATGGTATGTTAGCATTCATAGCAAAAGGATTTGAGTATAGGAGCAGGGAGGTTCTACTGCAGTTGTACAGGGTTTTGGTGAGGCCACACCTGGAGTATTGCGTACAGTTTTGGTCTCCAAATCTGAGGAAAGACATCCTTGCCATAGAGGGGGTAAAGAGAAGATTCACCAGACTGATTCCTGGGATGTCAGGACTTTCATATGAGGAAAGATTGGATAGACTCGGCTTGTACTCGCTGGAATTTAGAAGATTGAGGGGGGATCTTATAGAAACTTACAAAATTCTTAAGGGGTTGGACAAGCTAGATGCTGGAAGATTGTTCCCGATGTTGGGGGAGTCCAGAACAAGGGGTCACAGTCTAAGGGTAAGGGGGAATTCCTTTAGGACTGAGATGAGGAAAACATTCTTTACACAGAGAGTGGTGAGTCTCTGGAATTCTCTGCCACAGAAGGTAGTTGAGGCCAGTTCATTGGCTATATTTAAGAGGGCGTTAGATGTGGCACTTGTGGCTAAAGGGATCAGGGGGTATGGAGAGAAGGCAGGTACGGGATACTGAGTTGGAATATCAGCCATGATCACATTGAGTGGCGGTGCAGGCTCGAAGGGCCGAATGGCCTACTCCTGCACCTATTTTTCTATGTTTCTATGTTTCTACTTTCTGTGGCAGGCAATTCCACGGATTCATCACTCTCTGTGTGAAAAAGGATTTTCTCATATCGGTCCTAAAAGACTTCCCCCTTATCCTTAAACTGTGACCCCTTGTTCTGGACTTCCCCAACATCGAGAACAATCTTCCCACATCTTGCCTGTCCAACCCCTTAAGAATATTGTAAGTCTCTATAAGATCCCCCCTCAATCTTCTAAATTCTAGCGAGTACAAGCCGAGTACAGTCTTTCTACATATGAAAGTCCTGACATCCCAGGTACCAGTCTGGTGAACCTTCTCTGTACTCCCTCTATGGCAAGAATGTCTTTCCTCAGATTAGGAGACCAAAACTGCACGCAATACTCCAAGTGTGGCCTCACCAAGAACATTGTACAACTGCAGTAGAACCTCCCTGCTCTTATACTCAAATCCTTTTGCTATGAATGCTAATATACCATTCGCTTTCTTCACTGCCTGCTACACCTGCATGCCTACTTTCAATGACTGGTGTACCATGAGACCCAGGTCTCGTTGCATCTCCCCTTTTCATAATCGCCCACCATTCAAATAATAGTCTACTTTCCTGTTTTGCCACCAAAGTGGATAACCTCACATTTATCCACATTATACTGCATCTGCCATGCATTTGCCCACTCACTCAACCTATCCAAGTCACCTTGCAATCTCCTAGCATCCTCCTCACAACTAACACTGCCCCACAGCTTTGTGTCATCCACAACTTGGAGATGTTACATTAAATTCCCTCATCTAGATCATATATATATTTTGTAAATATCTGGGGTCCCAGGACTGAGCCTAGCGGTACCCTACTAGTTACTGCCTGCCATTCTCCTATTCTTTGCTTCCTGTCTGCCAGCCAGTTCTCTATCCACATTAATACTGAACCCCCAATACCATGTGCTTTAAGTTTGTATACTAATCTCTTTTGTGGGACCTTGTCGAAAGCCTTCTCAAGTCGAGATATAACACATCCACTGGTTCCCCCTTATCCACTCTACTAGTTACATCCTCGAAAAATTCTATAAGATTCGTCAGACATGATTTACCTTTCATAAATCCATGCTGACTTTGTCCAATGATTTCATCACTTTCCAAATGTGCAGCTATCCCATCTTTAATAGCTGACTCTAGCATTTTCCCCACTACCGATGTTAGACTAACTGGTCTGTAATTCCCCGTTTTCTCTCTCCCTCCCTTTTTAAAAAAGTGGGGTTACATTAGCTAACTCCAATCCACAGGAACTACTCCAGAATCTAAAGAGTTTTGAAAAATTATCACTAATGCATCCACTATTTCTGGGGCTACTTCCTTCAGTACTCTGGGATGCAGCCTATCTGGCCCTGGGGATTTATCAGCTTTTAATCCATTCAATGTACCTAACACCACTTCCCGGCTAACCTGGATTTCACTCAGTTCCTTCATCTCATTTGACCCCCGGTCCCCTGCTATTTTCAGCAGATTATTTAGGTCTTCCTTAGTGAAGACAAAACAAAAGTAGTTATTCAATTGGTCTGCCATGTCCTTGTTCCCCATGATCAATTCACCAGTTTCTGACTGCAAGGGACCTACATTAGTTTTAACTAACCTTTTTCTCCTCACATATCTATAAAAACGTTTGCAGTCAGTTTTTATGTTCCCTGCCAGTTTTCTTTCATAATCTATTTTCCCTTTCGTAATTAAGCCCTTTGTCCTTCTCTGCTGGACTGAATTTCTCCCAGTCCTCTGGTAGGCTGCTTTTTCTGGCTAATTTGTATGCTTCATCTTTTGTTTTGATACTATCCCTGATTTCCCTTGTTATCCACGGATGCACTACCTTCCCTGATTTATTATTTTGCCAAACTGAGATGAACAATTGTTGTAGTCCATCCATACAGTCTTTAAATGCCTTCCATTGCATATCCACCATCAACCCTTTAAGAATCACTTGCAGCAAAAAGCTTGTCATTGTTCCTCCGTACATGTGACAACAAACTAAATTAAATATGTAATTCTTCAGAAATCATTTACTTACACCCAAAAATATGAAAGCAAATTGTGCAGCCGTCACTATTGAAATTGCATTTAATTATTTGCTGTTAACTTTCTGTTTAACACTATGAAAGCTTGATGTACTTTGAGTGCTGGGAAACTCTACTATCAGGTTTCCTCTGCATGTCTGCCAGTGCTGAATAAAGACCTGTTACATCTATAGCTCCAGTCTCAACTTGCCATCATGCCTTCACACATGAAGAGGTCTTTCCTGTGATCATAAGATCATAATTCCATAGGAACATAGGAGCAGAATTTGGGCATTTGGCCCATTGAGTCTGCTCCACCATTCGATCACGGCTGATCTGTTTTTCCCTCTCAACCATATTCTACTCCCCATAACCTATGATGCCCTTACTAGTCAAGAACCTATGCAATCTCCGCTTTAAAAATATCCTATCACTTGGCCTCCACGGATGTCTGTGGCAATAAGTTCCACAGATTCACCACACTCAGGCTAAAGAAGTGATTTTGCCATTTAGCACAAAGCCAAACTAAGGGAATAACAAAGAGGGACATAGAAACTCAATACAAAATATACTTCTCATGCACTGACCCAGACTGACAAATTACATACATTTCATCTTTATTGTTTTTCAATTTGCTAGATGAAGTTGGTGTATCTTTCAACAAGCACAATGTTCAGGTTGCCAGCTTCTGTAATTTAGAAAGATTGAATGGAGTCTGATCAACCTTTAATCTTCTATATTAACACAAATTCAGAAAAAAAATGCGTTTTCTATTTCATTCTGTTCCACAGAGCATTTTGGAATTGTTATGCCTGATTTGCATTCTTGCAATATTGACAAATGCTTGTTTATCAAAGGAAACTACAAATGGACCACACTGTTATAGTGGATATTTTCAGGAAGCCTATATATTTGTATTGATATACTGGAGATTAATAAAAACAAGTGGTTTCTTCTTTTGCTTTTTGGATCAGCTTATTTTTCCAAAGTGGGACAGAGATGGACAAGAGTCTAATATTTTTAATTATTATTTTCTCCAGCAACAAATTATATCACTCAGTTGCATGTGTTGTCAAGCATCCTATTCCCCTTCAGCAGGGAAAAGCCATTTGTACACATTGGCATACACATTTCAGATTGGAAAGCTGCAAAAATAACTGCAATAGATGATGTAAATAACAACGGCTAATGGAATTGAATGTGTTAATGGCTTAATTAGGTGGTTGATTAGTAAGAGATAGTCATACTCATATATCTACAGTATGCAGCAGGGAAACTCAATGAAAAAGAGCTAACCTAGCTATCCATACTACTACTAAAACTCTCATCTTGTCCTCTTCTCCATTTTTAAAAAATTTGTGCAAAAGCTCTAACCTATATCATTAGGACGTTTCTGTTACCTTACTCACCGTTCTCCCCTGCTCCAAGTGCACCAAGTTTTGTTCCGATCGGTGAAATATTAGACCGGTTATGAAGGTTTAACAAATCGTCAGATCACCAGATTGGTCTTCTTGCCTGTCTATCACCATGAAGGTATCGCCCCTGCCGACACTCACAGAGAATAAAGCTCCGGAGGCGGGGCTGAATCTGTGAGCAGCGTGCGGGCAGAGAGCAGTATGAGCCGGGATTCGTTAAGTTGAACCGGAAGCCTCTGAGTGAAGTCGGAGTGGAACCGGGAGCTCGTGTGTGAGGCCGAAAGCTGAAGGTGCAGGATGAGCAGAGTGCAAGCTTCGTCTGCTGCGACCACTCTCCCCTTCCCCTACCTCCCTTTCCCCTCCCCCCCACACCCCCCCTTCCCCACACCTCCTTCCCCCACCCCCTTTCCCCACACCCCCCCTTCCTCCACACCCCTCTTCCCCCACACCCCCCTTCGACCACACTCCCATTCCCCTGCCAGACCCCTTCTTCCCCCTCCTCCCACACCCCCCTGTCCCCACCCCCTCCCCAAAACCTCCTTTCCCCACACCCCCTTCCCTCACACACCCCTTTCCCCCACACCCCTCCTTCACCCACATCCACCTTCACCTACCCTCCTTCCCCACACCCCCCTTCCCCAACCTCCCATTCTCCCACCCCCTTCCCCCACCCCTCCTTCCCCCACCCCCCTTCCCCCACCCCCCTTCCCCCACCCCCCTAACCACCCTTCCACCACCACCCCTTTCCCCAAACCCCTTCCCCCACCCCCACTTTCCCCACCTCACTTCCCCCACCCCTCCCCCACACACCCCCTTCCCCACCCCCCCATTCCCCACACCCCCCCTTCCCCACACCCTCCTTCCCCACACCCACCCTTCCCCACCCCATGCCCTTCCCCAACCCTGCCCATCCCCACCCCCATTTCCCACCCCACTTCCCCACAACCCCCTTCCCCCACACTGCCCATCCCCACCCCATTCACCCACCCCCCTTCCCCCACCCCCCCCCCCCCTTCCCCACACCACCCCCTTCCCCCAACCCTGCATTACACAGCATGGAACAGGAAAATTAATAAAGAGCAAGTGGATAATTTGAATGAGATGCTTAAAATGATGTGTTTTATTGTGCCTGTCTATTATCAACAAGGCTTATCTGAGAAATTGACTTTGGTGAAACTTATTAAAGATAGAGGCTTAGCTAGGGAACCAGAGAAATTCAGAAATGACATTTTGCAGAATGTGAACATGACCAAGTCTGTTGTGTGACTTAATCAACAAGGTTGGATTCCGAACAGGCTGCTACCTTTCAATATCTTCCTATTCCAGTAGGATGGTGAAATTAAAATACCTGTTTCATATTGGAATTATTGTATGTTGTGTGAGGAGAACCTTAAAGATTTTCTTTACATTAAGGTATTGGAATGGACTAAATAATCTTCACTCATAGTTAATGCAATTTTATGAGAAATCAAAAAGCTTCCAGAAATTGATAAACTGATAAAGTCATGGAGTCAGAGTTCAGAGCGTACAGAATCATGAGAGGAATACATCGGGGAGAGTCTCTTGCCCAGAGTAGGGGAATCAAGAACCAGAGGATATAGGTTCAAGGTGAAGGGGAAAAGATTTAATGGGAATCCGAGGGGTAAATTGTTCACACAAAGGGTGGTGGGTGTATGGAACAAGCTGCCAGAGGAAGTAGTTGAGGCTGGGACTATTCCATCATTTAAGAAACAGTTAGAAAGGTACAGTGGATAGGACCGGTTTGAAGGGATATAGACCAAGTGTAGGCAAGTGGGACTAGTGTAGTTGGGGCATTGTTGGCCGGTGTGGGCAAGTAGGGCCGAAGGGCCTGTTTTCACACTGTATCACTCTGTGACTATGAGTTGTACAACACTGAAATGGACCCTTTGCCCACCAGAGCCAGCTGACCTTTTCACAATTCTGCACTTTTCCCATTTGCCGACTAGGATCATATCCTTCTATGCCTTTCCTGAATAAATGCCTGTCTTAGTCTCTAAAGCAGTGATTGTTTCTGATTCCACCTCCTCCTCTGGCAGCAAGTTCCAGTCATCAACCATTTTTTGTGTAAAATAACTTTTTCCTCAAATTCGTTCAAGACTCCTTCCTTCCATTTTATATCTGAAAGTATTTTTCAATATACTTGTCTACCCTATTCATGTCTGCTTCGAATTTTATGTACCTCTATTTGGTCACCACTAAGCATCCTTCACTCCAAGGAAAATAAGCCAAGTCTATCCATCTTGTCGGCGCAGACTTGGTGGGCTGAAGGGCTGTTTTCGTGCTGTATCTCTAAAGTAAACTAAACTATAGTGGGGAAACCAGAACTGTACATAATACTTCAAATGAGGTCCAACCAGTTTTGTGTATAGTTGCAGCATTATGCCCCTGATCTTATTTTCTAAGCCATGATTATGTAGATAAGCAAGCCATATGCTTTCTTCACCACCCTTTCTACCTGTGTTTCTGAAACTTATGAACTTAAATCCAAAGATCCCTCTGTTCATCAGAAATCATTGGAACATTACTATTTACTAAATACATCCTACCTCTATTTGACTTCTCAAAATGCATCACTTTGCAATTGTCAAGATTAAATTTCACCTGCCAATGCTCTGTGCAACTTTCCATCTAATCCAGTTCCAGTAGGAAGGGATATTGGTGAAAGGGGACAGGGTGCAGCGCAAAGAGGGGGAACAAAAGGAAATATGGGACTCAGTGATGGGAGATAACCTAGCAGGGGGGTAGGATGAAAGGAGCACAGTGACTGGGATGCTGGGCACTGATGGGAGAAATAGGTTGCATTGGGGATGGGAGGCAGGGAAAAGAAAGAGGAGATAGGAGGATTATGATTTGAGATTGAAGAATCTGAATCTGCAGTTTCTAGTGTCCTCCATCTTCTTAGTTGCTTTAGTTAACATGAACAATCAACACCTAAAAACATGCCGGTAAGAATCTATTTAATAAAAGGAGCCCAAGTAGAGAAGGAGGAAAACATATTTTGTACGAAAGGTAAACTGCTAGGGCCATGAAGGTGTCAATGGCAGGGAAGGCAATGCGGTTTTTACTATTATTGAATCCAAGGTTATCCAAATAGAAACAGAGAAGTGATCAATAACAGGCTGTGACAGCAAGTCATTTTCATAGCCATCTGCAGTCTGATTGAGAGAGCTTGAGGTGACTTGGTTATATCTGCAGGGCTGATGCCTGCACAGTTGCGTGGAGGGCATAATCCAATTGAAAGCAGAAACCAAGAAAGGCTGGATAATAAATTGAAAGAAAAAAAGTTGAAATATTAAGGGAACAGGCATATCTCTTTACTGTATTTATTCATTTTAAAGATCTGGAGGACCAGTATTTATTACTCTAATTTTCCTTGAGAAGATAATAGTGAGCCAATTTCTTGAACTGCTGCAATAATTATGATAAAGATGACATGGAGGAGGGGTATTCTAAGATTTAGACCAGGTGACAATGAATGGTGATATATTTTCGTCAAGTTGCTATGCAATTTGCAATTTGGAGGGTGTTCCCATGTACTTTCTTCCCACGTTCTTCTTGGTGATAGGTCACAGCTTTGGGCTGTTAGAGTAGCCTCGCTGAGTACTGTGGCACATTTGGTAAACGGTAGACACTGCAGCCACTGTGTATCAGGAATGCGTGATTTGACCGGTGGAAGGAGTACCAGTCAAGAGTGCTCTCTGTCCTGAAAAGAGTCAAGCTTCTTAACCATTCTTTCTTGTATTCATCTAGGCAAGTGGGCACAATTCCATCAGGCTCCAAACTTGTGCTTTACAAATGATGTAAAGGCCTTAAACTCATGGAATAATCGTCTCCTGCGACATACAAACAGCTGCTGGCCCACCATGTCCATGCTGACCATCTATGTAATCCATTGTTCAGTACGAGACCTGTATACTTCTATGCCTTGTCGATTTATAAAATGGTTGAGATTCTTGTTAAATGTTCTAAGTATCTCTGCCTCCATCTCCCACTCTGGCATTGCCTCCCAAATCTCTCATTTCAGATTAATTCCATACTTTTACCTTAATTTCATGCCCTCTGCTGTTAGACATCTTTGCTACAGGGAAAGGTTTCTAAACACCTATCCTGTCTATGCCATTATTAATTTATACAAATCAACCAATTCTCCATCAGCTTCCTCTGTTCTAAAGAGAACATACATTTAGTCTCTCCTAAGCTCCATACTAAACAATATGCTGGTGAATATGCTTTTCCACAGCACAATCTAGTCTTTCCTATCATGTGGTGGCCAGAAATGCCCACTGAATAACAACTGTGGCCAAACTAATATATAGTTGTGGTATAATCTTCCAGCTCTTATGTTTTATGCCCCAGCTAACGAAGAACAAGTATCATGGACTTGATCTTCACCACCTTATCTACCTGTGCACACGTCTTCATGGATTCGTGGATTTGTACACCAAGGTCCTTCTGTTCCTTAATAATCCCTCGGACTTTATCTTCATCGCGTTTGTCCTACCTTTTTTAGTTTTCTGTCTGAAGAAAGATCCCAACTCTAAATGTTGTCTGTCCATTTCCTTTCACAGATGTTGCCTAGCTTCATGAGTTCCCCAAGACTCCAGCAATCACTTTGTCTTCACCTCACACTTAACCGGATGAACTTCACTTGTTATTGTTGTGCCCATTTTGTCAACTCATCAATATTGTCAGAAGCTGAGTCATTCAACACAGGATGCCAACTGCCGAGCAGATGCCGTAAATGCAGTATGTATGTGGCTGGTCTAGTTTTGTTTCTTATTTATGGTGATCACAGGATGTTAATAGTGGGTGACTCATCAAAGTGACAATAATAGACAATAGACAATAGGTGCAGAAGTAGGCCAATTCGGCCCTTCGAGCCAGCACCGCCATTCACAGTGATCATGGCTGATCATACACAATCGGTACCCCGTTCCTGCCTTCTCTCCATATCCCCTGGCTCCGCTATCTTTAAGAGTTCTATCTAACTCTCTCTTGAAAGCATCCAGAGAATTGGCTGCCACCATGTTCTGAGGCAGATAATTCTACAGATTCACAACCCTCTGTGTGCATAAGTATTTAGAGGGTTAGACACCTAACTATTGGAAATGGGGATTGCCTGATACTTTTGTGGTGTCTTATCAGCATATGTCAATAAATGTCAGCTCTGCCAACTGAATAGTGTAGAAAAGCCTGATCCATTTTTGTGCTATAAATATCAGGCTGAAATAATCCACTTTTATGTTTGATTTGCAAACAAAAAAAAAACATTTAGAAACATAGAAACATAGAAAATAGGTGCAGGAGTAGGCCATTCGGCCCTTCGAGCCTGCACCGCCATTCAATGTGATCATGGCTGATCATCCAACTCAGTATCCCGTACCTGCCTTCTCTCCATACCCCCTGATCCCTTTAGCCACAAGTGCCACATCTAACGCCCTCTTAAATATAGCCAATGAACTGGCCTCAACTACCTTCTGTGGCAGAGAATTCCAGAGACTCACCACTCTGTGTAAAGAATGTTTTCCTCATTTCGGTCCTAAAGGAATTCCCCCTTATCCTTAGACTGTGACCCCTTGTTCTGGACTCCCCCAACATCGGGAACAATCTTCCAGCATCTAGCTTGTCCAACCCCTTAAGAATTTTGTAGGTTTCTATAAGATCCCCCCTCAATCTTCTAAATTCCATCGAGTACAAACCGAGTCTATCCAATCTTTCCTCATATGAAAGTCCTGACATCCCAGGAATCAGTCTGGTGAATCTTCTCTGTACCCCCTCTATGGCAAGGATGTCTTTCCTCAGATTTGGAGATTTGCTGGCCAAACCATTTTCTAGGTTTGTGATTTTACTGGTACTTGCCCTCACTGGTATTTAACATTTTTGCTGAGTGTTAACGTATTAGGTAAGACAGCCAATGACAACAGAAGAATTCACTAACATATCCAGTCTTGTCCTCAACTGGTCTTCCTGCAAATACACAACCCAGCAGAGAAAATTGTTCAACAATGTTAGTCTTAACTCGGTACAGTCTATTTCCTCATGTTTAAATCAGCCAAAAAAAAATCTGACTTTCATTTCTAAATGTGGATTATATATGAATCCGCATTACACAAGTTTTATGACCAATTACTTTACATTATATTGAAAAACAAGTATTATCAAAAGTCAAAAAATTCCATTGAAGAATTTTGAATGGTGGAAAATTCAATCAATAATGTAACTACCAAAAGAGTGACCATCTTTGTTAAGTAAGCTATTTACAAAGATTTGTTCAATATTGCCTTTCACAGTAAGATTGGATATATTAAAGATAGCAATTCATATTGGAGAAACTTTAGCTGTCATATTGATTTTTTTGTCTAAACGCCACTCTCTATGTCCTAGCCTGCACTGCCCCAGTCACCAATAAATCTATGCGCTTACTGATCTACGCTGACCTTTACAAAATTAAAAATTCCCATCCTGTCTTTCAATCGTTACATGGCCAAATCCCATCTTATTCTGTACTATTCCATAGCTTGTCAAGTCATGCTTGCGTCTTAAGCAGTCTCTGATCTAGAATATATTCCTCTATTTCCTCTATTGCCGCAACTTTTTCTGTGAATCGTCATCAGTTTATGTTTGATTACAATTTTGCAGTTACTATCGCAACGTTTAAGAAACGTTTGGACGGGTACAGGGATAGGACTGGTTGGAGCGATATGGGCTAAATGCAGGCAGGCAGGACGAGTGTGGACTGAGTATGTTGGTCTCTGTGATCAAGTTGGGCTGTTATTTTCACACTGTATGAATCTATGATGCTATGACTATGACAATCCTCTTCAATCTCTGAGGATTTTTAAAATTATGTGAATTTGTTAACATTACAATTTCTGAAGTGAAATGAAACAGAGATTAAATTTAAAAAAAGGAAAATAAAAATAACAATTATCTACTCCTACTTGCTCTGCACAACAGCCAAAAATCTGTAGCCTCCCTTTGATCTGGTATTTTGTTGGTTCGCATGCTTGATCAATTGTGTTTTATCATTAATGTTTTATTATTATTAATGTTTAGTGTTTTCTGAGTCATTCGTAACTGTTACTGTACGTCATGTTGTTACTTGTGGGTGGAGCACCAAGACAAATTCCTTGTATGTGAATACTTGGCCAATAAACTTACTTACTTACTTATTTACTAACTTACTTACTTACTTACATACTTAAAGAATGATTCAATAGCAGAGTGAGAAAGCAACTTTAAAACCAACTTGTCTGCAAATCTTTTTTGTCCTTTCAGCATAAAGCACATTTTTCATCATCATTCAAACTTTTCAGTTTTCCAACTACTGCAGCTATATCAACCTCATAGCCAACTGGCCCACAATGATTAATGGTGGAGCGTACATGAAACAAAGTCTGCCCCAATACAGGCTTTCAATTCCACCATCTGACCTAGTAATAGCTTGCAGCTATTGAATAAGCTATGAATCCCAGGCGCCTGCTTTCAGACTAAAAACCTGGATGACAACTGCTCTGAAGTCCTAGTGGCAGAACGAATGTGTTGAATTAGTATTTTGCTGTTCCTCACATACATCATCATCCACAGCACCTTTCAAAAACAAATAACATTGTTTTAAGGCAGTCGGACACAGTTACATTTATCATTTTTCTATTTAGCAACATAAAATGTAAGTTCTATACTGCAGGAGAGGTGGTGTCAAAGTTTACACTATCCTGCATTAAATACTCTGACAGCTCCCATTATGATCCAGTTGATAATTGCATAGCCTGGCATTAAACCGACTAGCAAAGTCTTTAGTTTGTTCCTCATTTTTTGCAGGATTGGCTGATTGCATATCAAATTGGAATAACTCATTTCAACTTTGCAAAAGATGGTAATATTTTACAAGGATAAAAAACGAGCCAATCTGGCCAGTCTTCATTGTTGTCTGATAACTTCTACTGGCATGTACATGTGTGCGCATTAAATGAGGACTAGGTTCAGCAGTGGTCTTTTGTGACATCAAATAACCTGTCAAATGTACAGAATCACCACACGGTTATGATAGGGAAACAACTTATTGGCTGTAAAAGTAAATGAAAAAGTTGCAGCAAAGGGAATCACATTAAATAGATAATGCTGGAGCTGCTCTTTCAGTGAGAAAGAAGCCTTAGGACATAAGCCATTCATAATTCTTAGTATTTTCATGATTTTAAAGTAGTTATGTCAGGTGTTATTCATTGATAACAGCTCGGCATTTAATACACTCATCCCCTCCAAGCTGGTTACCAAATACGCAGAGCTGGGTCTCTGTGTATCTCTCTGCAATTGGATCCTCGACTTCCTCATTCACAGACCACAGGCTGTTCGAATTGGTGGAAAGGTGTCAGCCTCGATAACAATCAGCACGGGAGTACCTCTAGGCTGCGTGCTCAGCCCCCTGCTGTACTCACTCTATTCTCATGACTGCGTAGCTGGTCATAGTGCCCCATCATCAAGTTCGCTGATGACACCACTGTTGTGGGACGTATCACTGATGTGGATGAGTCAGAGTATAGAAGAGAGGTCGACTGACTGACCAAATGGTGCCAGCAAAATAACCTGGCCCTCAACACCAGCAAAACCAAGGAACTGATTGTGGACTTTGGATGATGTAGGATGGGGATGCACAGTCCTGTTTATATCAATGGATCGATGGTGGAAAGGGTCAAGAGCTTCAAATTCCTGGGCGTGCACATCTCTGAAGATCTTTCTTGGTCCGTGAACACTGATGCAATCATCAGCGCCTCTACTTCCTGAGGAGATTACGGAGAGTCGGTATGTCAAGGAGGACTCTCTCTAACTTCTACAGGTGCACAGTAGAGAGCTTGCTGACTGGTTGCATCGTGGCTTGGTTCGGCAACCTGAATGCCCAGGAGAGGAAAGTAGTAAACAATGCCCAGTCCATCATCGGCTCTGACCTCCCTATCATCGAGGGGATCTATCGCAGTCGCTGCCTCAAAAAGGCTGGCAGCATCATCAAGGACCCACACCATCCTGGCGACACACTCATCTCCTCGCTACCTTCAGGTAGAAGGTACAGGAGCCTGAAAACTGCAACGGCCAGGTTCAGAAACAGTTTCTTCCCCACTGCCATCAGGCTATTGAACTCAACTCAAACAAAACTCTGAACATTACTAGCTCTTTATCTGTTTATTTGCACTTTATCTGTTTTATTTATTCATGTGTGGATATATTTATACAATGGTATATGGACACATTAATCTGTTCTGTATTCATGCCTTCTATATTCTGTTGTGCTGAAGCAAAGTAAGAATGTAATTGTCCTATCTGGGACACATGACAATAAACTCTCTTGAATCTTGAATCTTGAATCTAGTTGCTGGAGGATAATTGAAACTCCCAAGAGAGATGACCACATTAATGCTGATTGATTTTACCTGTGTGTAGTTTCAGTAATATACACTGTGGTATCACCTAGTCAAAAGCTATTTTGCCCTTTGGGATTTATTTTTCACTCAGCCAGCAGCTGTTAGTGGACTATTGGACAATTGTCAGCTGACCAACGACCTGAATGAGTTCTGCTGCAGGTTCGATAGATAGAAACATAACCTCAGTACCTCCCTCACTCCCTCCCCCACCCACACCTCCCGAATCACCACTTCACACCCACTTGCAGCCTGACTCTAGTCTGCAAAGACGAGGCTCTCATCCACTACCCACCCCTTCCTTGCTGCCCAACATCAGCCTGGCCGCTTCTCCATCACTAACAATAGCAATTAAGGATGTGGAAAAGCTATTCAGGAGACAGAAAAGGCGGAAATCTCCAGGACCGGATAATGTTTCCCCCTCTACCCTCAAGCTCTGTGCCAAACAACTGGCACCAGTCTACACATACATTTTCAATCAGTCCCTGCAAATCTGCACTGTCCCTGCCTGCTTCAAAGTCTCCACTATTGTTCCCATACCCAAAATGCCAAGGATTACTGGTCTTAATGACCTCAGGCCTGTCGCACTGACCTCCGTAATCATGAAGGCACTTGAAAGACTTGTGCTGGCCCACCTGGAAAATCTCATGAACCCCCTGTTGAACCCTCTGAGTTTGCAACCGGGCCAATAGATTAGTGGATGACACAGTCGACCTAGGCCTGCACTTCATCCTCCAGCACCTAGACTGCCAGGGGACCTATGCAAGGATTTTGTTTGTGAATTTTAGCTCTGCATTCAACGCCATTGTTCCAGAGCTACTACACTCCAAACTCTCCCAATTAACTGTGCCTGAACCTCATTGGTATTTGCTGTGTAGGAGGGAACTGCAGATGCTGGTTTACAGCAAAGGTGGACACAAAATGCTGGAGTAACTCAACGGGACAGGCAGCATCTCTGGATAGAAGAAATGGGTGACGTTTTGGGTCATGACTCTTCTTCAGACTGAGAGTCAGAGGAGAAGGAGACAAGAGAGAAAAGGAAGGGTGAGGTGTGAAAATGAGACATCAAGGGATGATGTTCAAGGAAAATGTAGAATAGATAATTGTTAACCGGGGAAGGTGACAACAAAACCTTCAGATAAAATTTAATCAGGGGACATTCAGATTGGTTGGAGAACCAGATGGGGGAGGGTTGGAGGGAGAGAGAAAGCAAGAGTTACTTGAAGTACTAGAAGTCAATATATGTACTAGAAGTCAAAATTCACACCGCTGGGGTGGAAGCTGCTTGAGCAAAATATAAGGTGCTATTCCATCAATTTGCACTAGGCCTCACTCTGACAGTGCAGGAGGCCCAGGACAGAAAGGTCAGTGTGAGAGCCCATTCCTGAGTTATGGCAACTTCCTTGTAAATCTTTTCTGAACTCTTTCCATCTGGAAATGACATATTTCCAGGGCAAATCAAGAAGTTTGATATTGTTGCCCACCAAAATTAATCCAATTGCCTTTCCTTAGAATCTTTCCTGAGAACAATAATAATTTTAATCTCCAGTTTACCACAAATGCCCCTCCAGTCACATAGCTTAAATTACACCTATCGTGATTTTTTCATATTCCGTGGGCCAACCTCTGGACATTCCAAATCTAATGATTATAAGTTGCATCATCATGCATAAAAACAATTGTGGTTTGGAAGAATCCACATAAACCATTCAAAAAAGTAGAGAACCAGTAATAAAAACTACCGGGGTCACATATCAACTAGAACGTTTGGGGGTAGGGACTCAAATAGAGAAAACTAGTAGACAATGTGTGAGGCAGGAGGCAGAGAAGGGAAGCACTCAGACCCAACATGTAGGGGAGAAAGAAGAAAAATATAATAAACAGAGAATAAGAGGTGGTGGGTTTCTTAAATGTGTGAGCAGAGAGACAGAGGGGTGTAAAATGAGGGTAGAAGCAATAGGTAGCAAGGTGAAAAGTAAAAGTGGCAGGCAGACAAATCCAGGACAAAAATCAAAATGGGACACTTTTCAACATAATTGTATAAGGGGTAAGAACGTTGTAAAAACAAGCCTGAAGGCTTTATGTCTCAATGCAAGGAGCATTCCTAATAAGGTGGATGAGTTGAATGGGCAGATAGTTATTAATGAATATTATATAGTTGGGATCACGGAGACATGGCTCCAGGCTGACCAAGGCTGGGAGCTGAACATCCATGGATATTCAATATTCAGGAGGGATAGACAGAGATAGGAAAAGGAGGTGGGGTAGCGTTGCTGGTGAGAGAGGAGATTAATGCAATAGAATGGAAGGACATTAGCTTGGAGGATGTGGAATCGTTATGGGTAAAGCTGCGAAACACTAAGGGGCAGAAAACACTAGTAGGAGTTGTGTACAGGCCACCTAACAGTAGTAGTGGTGTTGGGGATGGCATCAAACGGGAAATTAGAAATGCGTGCAACAAAGGTAAAACAGTTATAATGGGTGACTTCAATCTACATATAGATTGGGTGAATCAAATTTGCAGGGGTGCTGAGGAAGAGGATTTCTTGGAATGTATGCGGGATAGTTTTCTAAACCAACATGTAGAGGAAGCAACGAGAAATCAGGCTATTCTAGACTGGGTATTGAGTAATGAAGAAGGGTTAGTTAACAGTCTTGTTGTGCATGGCCCCTTGGGCAAGAGTGACCGTAATATGGTTGAGTTCGTCATTAGGATGGAGAGTGACACAATTAATTTAGAAACAAGGGTTCTGAACTTGAACAAAGGTAACTTTGAAGGTATGAGATGTGAATTGGCCAAGATAGACTGGCAATTGATTCTTAAAGTGTTGATGGTGGATATGCAATGGAAGGCATTTAAAGACTGCATGGATGAACTACAACAATTGTTCATCCCAGTTTGGCAAAATAATAAATCAGGGAAGGTAGTACATCCATGGATAACAAGGGAAATCAGGGATAGTATCAAAACAAAAGATTAAGTATACAAATTAGCCAGAGAAAGCAGCCTACCAGAGGACTGGGAGAAATTCAGAGTCCAGCAAAGGAGGACAAAGGGCTTTATTAGGAAAGGGAAAATAGATTATGAAAGAAAAATGACTGGGAATATAAAAGCTGACTGCAAAAGTTTTTATAGATATGTGAAGAGAAAAAGATTAGTTAAAACAAATGTAGGTCCCTTGCAATCAGAAACATGTGAATTGATCATGGGGAACAAAGGACGTGGCAGACCAATTGAATAACTACTTTGGTTCTGCCTTCAATAAGAAAGACATAAACAATCTGCTGGAAATAGCAGAGGACCGGGGGTCAAATGAGATGGAATTGCGTGAAATCCAGGTTAGCCAGGAAGTGGTGTTAGGTAAATTGAATGGATTAATGGCCGATAAATCCCCAGGGCCAGATAGGCTGCATCCCAGATACTTAAGGAAGTAGCTCCAGAAATAGTGGATGCATTAGTGATAATTTTTCAAAACTCTTTAGGGTTTGGAGGGTAGCTAATGTAACCCCACTTTTTAAAAAGGGAGGGAGAGAGAAAATGGGGAATTCCAGACCAGTTAGTCTAACATCGGTAGTGGGGAAACTGCTAAAGTCAGTTATTAAAGATGGAATAGCAGCACATTTGGAAAGTGGTGAAATCATTGGACAAAGTCAGCATGGATTTACGAAAGGTAAATCATGTCTGACAAATCTTATAGAATTATTCGAGGATGTAACTAGTAGAGTGGATAAGGGAGAACCAGTGGATGTATTATATCTGGACCTTCAGAAGGCTTTCGACAAGGTCCCACATAAGAGATTAATATGCAAACTTAAAGCACGCGGTATTGGGGGTTCAGTCTTGATGTGGATAGAGAACTGGCTGGCAGACAGGAAGCAAAGAGCAGGAGTAAACGGGTCCTTTTCAGAATGGCAGGCAGTGACTAGTGGGGTAGCACAAGGCTCAGTGCTGGGAGCCCAGCTATTTACAATATATATTAATGATCTGGATGAGGGAATTGAATGCAACATCTCCAAGTTTGAAGATGACATGAAGCTGGGTTGCAGTGTTAGCTGTGAGGAGGATGCTAGGAGGCTGCAAGGTGACTTGGATAGGTGAGTGGGCAAATGCATGGCAGATGTAGTATAATGTGGATAAATGTGAGGTTATCCACTTTGGTGGCAAAACAGGAAAGTAGACTATTATTTGAATGGTGGACGATTATGAAAAGGGGAGATGCAACGAGACCTGGGTGTCATGGTACACCAGTCATTGAAAGTAGGCATGCAGGTGCAGCAGGCAGTGAAGAAAGCGAATGGTATGTTAGCATTCATAGTCAAAGGATTTGAGTATTGGAGCAGGGAGGTTCTACTGCAGTTGTACAGGGTCTTGGTGAGACCACACCTGAAGTATCGCATACAGCGAGGAGTTCCTGCACTCTGGGAACTAGTGGTGGCCTCAGTATGGTCGCTGCAAATTTTTCAATATGTTGCTATGGAGAATCCTCTAGTCATAGGTGCAGTTGTAGTGGGGTCGCCATATAGTTATGGGTAGTCGAGGTAGTCGTAGGTAGTTTTAGTTATTGCCTTCGCTGACCGGACATTTTCATTGGCTCATTGGGGAAAAAAACTTAAGCACGAGTTTTCGGACCAAGGATAACTGACCGGTAATATTGAATACCCACTAAACTTCACAGCTGTGTATTAAAAGTTGGCTTATTAAAAGTTGTCTGGCTTTTAATTGTCCTCCCTGTTGTCTCCACTCCTTCTCCCCCGTTCTCCCTCCCTCTCCCCCCCACCCCCCCCCCCCCCTCTTTTAAAGGACTTATCAAACACTGTGCTAGCCGTCTTAACCTTCCTGTTCATGTCTGTGTGTATCTGGATCACCTTGGCTTTGCAACATGTGAATTTCAGACAGTGCATCCCCGATTTCCTGACTGTATGGAGTTTGTATGTTCTCCTGTGATGTCTGTATGGAGTTTCTATGTTCTCCCTGTGACTGCGTAGGTTTTCTCCGGGTGATGCAGTTTCCTCCCACATCCCAATGAGGTACAGGTTTGCGGGTTACTTGGCTTTGGTAAAAATTGTAAATTTAGCCCTGGTGTGTAGGGTAATTTTATTATATGGGGTGATGGCTGGTCGACGAGGACTTGGTGGCCTGTTTCCTCCCTGTATCTCTCTAAAGACTCTAAAGCTGTGCTGCCATCTTGCAGTACCAACAACTTGGGTTAATTCCAGACCTTGAGTGCTGCCCGGTTTGTTTGCACACTTTCCCTATGACAATGTGGTTTTCCTCCAGGTGCTCCATTTTCCTCCCACATGAAAAAAGATGTGAGGGTTTGTTAAGTTAATTGGCTATTATATATTCTGCATTGTATGTAGGTAACTGTTGCAATCTGCAGTAGTTGATGGGAATGTGGGAAGAATAGAAAAATGGGATTCATGGAGGATTAGTGTAAATAGGTGGCAGATGTTTGGTGTACTTTTGGTAGGCCAAAGGTCCTGTTTCCATCTTGTATTGCTCTATGGCTCTATTTATGACCATAAGCACCCATCTGTACTAATCCTATTTTCCTCCCATATTCCTATCACTTCCAAAGAGGCAATTTGTGATAATTAATGGGCTAGCCAACCACATGTGTGTAGCATATGGGTGCATACTAGAGCACCCAGGGGAAACCCATGTTGTCACAGACAGAATGTGCAAGCTTCACTCAGACAGCAAGCAGTAGGCCAGGTTTGATCCTATGACTCTGGAGCTGTGAGTGAACAGTACAAACAATTGTACTTGCTGAACAGTGATAAGGTATGCAACATCACAGCAGCCCATTTAATTTTCTAACTTTCCTATAAGTCATAAAAGACAAAGAACTGTACAACCTCGGTAGGTGTATCATTTCAAAATTGTATTCTAGGACTTTCATCTTCCACGGCATCTAGGTTTTTATACCTTATTGCTTTTATTTACCTAATAAAAATGTTCACAAAATAGTAATTATTCTGATATTATATTAGAGACCTGAAACATTGGTTCTCTTATATTATGTTTATAATTTTATTCAATCTCATCAGTAACCTAGTTTCATCCTCCCTTTTGAATTTAAATTGTACGAACATGTTTCCTCTTTGTTTAGGTACAATGCATCACTTTCCCATCAGTTCCTTTTGTACTGAAAATATTCAGTTATTTATGAATGTACATCATTACCTTCGCACCAGATTGCCAGCCACTCATTTACATCTCCATTAAGTGTTACATTTTCGTCCCCAAATCAGCTATCAGACTGCCTAATTAATCAGCAGTAAAGGCAAGTTGATTGGTGTATGTACTGTATTTCACATTCATGGATTTGGTTGCAATTGGACTCAGTCTATGCCACACAGTAATAAAATGCTCAATTATGATCTTATTCTATATTGCGTCAAGTTCAATTGATGCTCATTGAATTGGTAAAATAAAGTTTTCCCAATCAAATGCAATTGAATAAGTTTATAAATTTTATCTATTAAATAGATAGATGTTAATATAAGAATGAGAGTAGTGCTGAACTACTATCTACAGGCCCTGTCCCACTTACGTGTCCTTGGCATGCTAATTACGTGACCTCATCGTCGCGTTGAGGCGCGACGATCCCGCGAAGGTTGCGCGCGTCTTCATGTGCCCGCACAGCAGCGTGACGTCATTTGAAGATAGACATAAAAATGCAGGATTAACTCAATGGGACCGGCAGCATCTCTGGAGAGAAGCAATGGGTTTCGGGTTGAGACCCTTCTTCAGTCTGAAAGCAGGGTCTTGACCCGAAACGTCACCCATTCCTTCTCTCCAGACATGCTGCCAGTCCCGCTGAATTACTCCTGCATTTTGTGTCTATCTTCAATTTTCTTGGCCCCGCACTGGGAGTAGAAGTGTGGGCGGATCCGGATCCGCAACAGCCGTGAGCCACAGGCCGAGTTCAACAATCGTTTGGAGGTGAGACATTGCGTCGCGCCAGGGTCTTGGGCCTGTCTCACTTTGACCGTCAGTTATGCAACAGGCCGTTGGCGCGGGAAGATTTCGTTTGGAACAAAATCCCGGAGCGCCGCGCGATACCACGCACAACTCCATACCCCTCCGCGCTTCTCAGTGGGACCAGCTCCGCACGGCCACATGATGCCCGTGCACCTCAACGCGATGATGAGGTCATGTAATTTGCCGACTATCCTTGATCGGATCTTAGCTGGACACAAAATGCTGTAGTTAATCAGTGGTACATGCAGCATCTCAGGAGAGAAGGAATGGGTGATGTTTCGGGTCAAGATCCTTCTTCAGATCTTGTTGGCTTTACTTTGCACTAAACGTTATTCCCTTATCATGTATAAATACACTGTAAATGGCTCGATTGGCATCATGTATTGTCTTTTTGCTGACTGGTTAGCGCGCAACACAAGCTTTTCACTGAACCTCAGTGCACGTGACAATAAACTAAACTGAATCATGAATGTATTTATTCAGCAGGGGAGGCAGCATGTCTAGAGAGAAGAAATGGGCGACGTTTCGGGTCTGTCTCATCCTCCAGCTTGGAGCAGAAGTCCCTTTTGACCTTTTTGATGGCCTTACCAAGGTCGTATCTGGAGTTCTTACAGACCACTGTGTCATCAGACATGAATGCCCGGTGTCTGGTCTTCAGAAGAGTGCGGATCTCAAAATTCATCCAAGGTTTCTGATTGGGAAACACTCGGAAGGTTTTTGTGGGGATGCAGCCCTCCACACATTTCTTTATGAAGTCTGTAACGATTGTGGTGTATTCGTTCAAGTCCGTTGCCGAGTCCTTGAACATTGCCCAGAAATTAGGAGGCAGCTCGAATGTCAGCGAAACATCACTCCCTGATGAGCTCAATGCGTTTTACGCACGCTTTGATAGGGAGAACCATTCTTTCTCTCCCGACATGCTGCCTCACCCGCTGAGTTACTCCAGCATTTTGTGTCTAACTTCGATTTAAATAGATATCTGCAGGGTTTTTTTTTACACATTAATGCATTTAGTTTGCCAACTATTATCTAGATGGAGAAAGATTGCGGGTGAGCTAAGTGTGGACAGATCCTGATGTCCTTGTGTATGAATTGCAAAATATCAGCAGGCAGGTACAGTGAGTGATTAGGGTGTTCGCGTTCAGAAATAAGGAAGTAATGTATCATTTTTACAGGAATTGGTGGGGTCACACTCAGAGTACTGTGCACAATTTTGGTTTAAATGGAATGACATTGGAGATAATGGCAAAAGGGTCAGCAAGTTATTTCCTGGAATGAGAGGGCTGTACTACCAAGCAGCTGTGGAAATGATGGTGATACTTTATTGTCACATGCACCTCGGTACAGAGATATTCTTTGTTTTGCATACAATCCAGTACAATCATACTAAAGATCAGCACAATCATAGGAAGAAGGGTCTCGACCCGAAACGTCGCCTATCTCCTTCGCTCCTTCGATGCTGCTGCACCCGCTGAGTTTCTCCAGCTTTTTGTGTAACCCTCAGCACAATCATAGATAAGTACCAAAGTGCAATGTTTGTAGTGTAATAGTAGACTTTGCTGAAACTAAACAAGGGGTCGGCACGTTTCTGGCACCCACAAAGTTTCATATTTCTTAAGAGTGCAGTCTTATCTTGGCCTTAAAGGCCAGTTGCCCGGGTGACACCAATCCTCTCCTCCGTCCACCGCCATTTTGAAAACAGTCCTTTGTCAAGCATCCGCCGCTGACTCCCTCCACCCCGGTTCTCGGTCTTGTCGACTACTCAAGCTGGGTTCCCGGTTCCATGGTGGGCGAGCCAGGCCTGCTGTCGAGGTATGACCATGGCTTGCTGGGAGCTTCTGCCACCCCGTGCGGCTCGCCGGAGTTTAACTAGATCTGTATTGGCAATGTAAGGGGACGAGGGGTAATATTACATAATCATGTAGATAGTTACAGGCATGTTGGTGAAAGAAGCTGAAATGTGAGGCATTGTTGAAGATAAGGGGGTGGGTCATTTAAAACTGAGAGCCACAGGAACTTTTTACAGACAGTGGGTAAATCTCTAGATTTATTTTACCTCAGAGAGGTGTGGAAACCAAATCATTGGGGTTATATAAAGAAGAAGCATTTCGTATGTCACTAACTATGTCACAGAGGAACAACTACAGGACTGTTTGGAGTCTGTAGACTGGGCAATGTTCAAGGACTCGGCAACGGACTTGAACGAATACACCACAATCGTTACAGACTTCATAAAGAAATGTGTGGAGGACTGCATCCCCACAAAAACCTTCCGAGTGTTTCCCAATCAGAAACCTTGGATGAACTTTGAGATCCGCACTCTTCTGAAGACCAGACACCGGGCATTCATGTCTGATGACACAGTGGTCTATAAGAAGTCCAGATACAACCTTGGTAAGGCCATCAAAAAGGTCAAAAGGGACTTCTGCTCCAAGCTGGAGGATGAGACAGATGCTCGGCAGCTGTGGCAGGGACTGAATGCAATCACATCCTACAAGGCGAAATTAGGAGGCAGCTCGAATGTCAGCGAAACATCACTCCCTGATGAGCTCAATGCGTTTTACGCACACTTTGATAGGGAGAACACTGATGTGCCTTCCCGAGCCCCCATTCGCTGTGATGGTATTTCAGTCTCAGTCACAGAGGCCGACATCAGGAAATCCTTCAGAGGGGTGAACCCTCGTAAAGTGCCTGGACCTGATGGTATACCTGGTTGTGTTCTAAAAACCTGTGCGGACCAACTGGCTGGAGTTTTTACGGACATTTTCAACCTCTCACTTTTGAGGTCTGAGGTTCCCACCTGCTTCAAAAGGGCATCAATTATACCAGTGCCCAAGAAGAGCAAGGTGACGTGCCTCAATGACTATCGAGCTGTGGAACTAACGCCTGTGGTGATGAATTGCTTCGAGAGGTTGATCATGGCGCAAATCAACTCCTACCTCGACAAAAACCTGGACCCACTGCAGTTCGCTTACCGCCACAACAGGTCAACGGTGGATGCAATCTCGTTGGCTCTCCACTCTGCTCTGGACCACTTGGACAACAAAAACTAATATGTCAGGCTGTTATTCATCGATTACAGCTTGGCATTTAACACAATCATCCCCTCCAAACTGGTTACTAAACTCTCAGAACTGGGTCTCTGCGCATCCCTCTGCAATTGGATCCTCGAATTCCTCATTCACAGACCACAGTCTGTTCATATCGGCGGAAATGTGTCAGACTCGATAACAATCAGCACGGGAGCACCTCAAGGCTGCGTGCTCAGCCCCCTGCTGTACTCTCTCTATACTCATGACTGCGTAGCCGGTAACAGTGCGAACTCCATCATCAAGTTCGCTGACGTCACCACTGTTGTGGGACATATCACTGATGGGGATGAGTCGGAGTACAGAAGAGAGATCGAGCAACTGTCCATGTGGTGCCAGCACAATAACCTGGCCCTCAACACCAGCAAAACCAAGGAACTGATTGTGGACTTTGGAAGGAGTAGGATGAGGACCCACAGTCCTCTGTATATCAACGGGTCGATGGTTGAAAGGGTCAAGAGCTTCAAATTCCTGGGCGTGCACATCTCTGAAGATCTTTCCTGGTCCGAGAACACTGATGCTATTATTAAGAAAGCTTATCAGTGCCTCTACTTCCTGAGAAGATTACGGAGAGTTGGTTTGTCAAGGAGGACTCTCTCTAACTTCTACAGGTGCACAGTAGACAGCTTGCTGACCGGTTGCATCGTACCTTGGTTCGGCAAGTTGAGCGCCCTGGAGCGGAAAAGACTACAAGAAGTAGTAAGCACTGCCCAGTCTATCATCGGCTCAGACCTTCCTTCCATCGAGGGGATTTACCGCAGTCGCTGCCTCAAAACGGCTGGCAGCATCATCAAGGACCCACGTCATCCTGGCCACACACTCATCTCCCTGCTACCTTCAGGTAGAAGATACAGGAGCCTGAAGACTGCAACAACCAGGTTCAGGAATAGCTACTTCCCCACAACCATCAGGCTATTAAACCTGGCTCGGACAAAACTCTGATCATTAATAACCCATTATCTGTTATTTGCATTTTATTAGTTTATTTATTCATGTGGGTATATATTTATATATGGTATATGATCTGCTTTGTAGTAAATGCCTTCTATGTTCTGTGTGGTGAAGCAAAGCAAGAATTTCATTGTCCTATCAGGGACACATGACAATAAACTCACTTGAACTTGAACATTTGGATAGCAGTAACAGGATCGGTCTGTCAGCATGGATTTATGAAGGGGAAATCAAGCTCTTGGACAAAGGAGAGCCAATGGATGTAGTGCAGCTGGACTTTCAGAAAGCATTTGATAAGGTAACACATAGAAAATGAGTGGGCAAAATTCGAGCACATGGTATTGGTGTTAGGACGTTGACATGGATAGAAATTTGGTTGGCAGACAGGAAAAAAAAAGAGTGGGGATTAATGGGTACCGCAAGGCTCGGTGCTGGGACCGCAGCTATTTACAATACATATTAATGATTTAGATGAAGGGGTTACAAGTAACATTAACAAATTTGCAGATGACACAAAGTTGGGTAGCAGTGGGAACTGTGAGGAGGATGCTATGAGAATGCAGGGTGACTATTATCTGAAGGCAGATTATTATCTAAATGGTGTCAAGATGGGAAAAGGGGAAGTACAACAGGGTCTGGGGGTCCTTGTTCATCAGTCGATGAAAGTAAGCATGCTGGTACAGCAGGCAGTGAAGAAAGCGAATGGCCTGTTGGCCTTCATAAGAAGAGTTGAGTATAGGAGCAAAGAGGTCCTTCTGCAGTTGTACAGGGCCCTGGTGAGACCACGCCCGGAGTATTGTGTGCAGTTTTGGTCTCCAAATTTGAGGAAGGACATTTTTGGTATTGAGGGCGTGCAGAGTAGGTTCACAAGGTTAATTTCCGGTATGGCGGGACTGTCATATACTGATAGAATGGAGCGACTGAGCTTGTATACCAGACTGATTCCTGGGATGTCAGGACTTTCATATGAGGAAAGATTGGATAGACTCGGCTTGTACTCGCTGGAATTTAGAAGATTGAGGGGGGATCTTATAGAAACTTACAAAATTCTTAAGGGGTTGGACAAGCTAGATGCTGGAAGATTGTTCCCGATGTTGGGGGAGTCCAGAACAAGGGGTCACAGTCTAAGGATAAGAGGGAATTCCTTTAGGACCGAGATGAGGAAAACATTCTTTACACAGAGAGTGGTGAGTCTCTGGAATTCTCTGCCACAGAAGGTAGTTGAGGCCAGTTCATTGGCTATATTTAAGAGGGCGTTAGATGTGGCACTTGTGGCTAAAGGGATCAGGGGGTATGGAGAGAAGGCAGGTATGGGATACTGAGTTGGATGATCAGCCATGATCATATTGAATGGCGGTGCAGGCTCGAAAGGCCGAATGGCCTACTCCTGCACCTATTTTTCTATGTTTCTATACTCTGGAGTTTAGAAGGACGAGAGGGGATCTTATTGAACCATACAAGAATATTAAGGGTTTGGACACGCTAGAGGCCAGGAAACATGTTTCCGATGTTGGGGGAGTCCAGAACCAGGGGCCACAGTTTAAGAATAAGGGGTAAGCCATTTAGCACGGAGATGAGGAAACACTTTTTCACACATTTGTGAGTCTGTGGAATTCTCTGCCTCAGAGGGCAGTGGAAGCCGGTTCTCTGGATACTTTCAAGAGCTAGATAGGGCTCTTGAAGAAAGAGGAATCAGGGGATATGGGTAGAAGGCAGGATTGTGGATGATCAGTCATGATCATGTTGAATGGCGGTGCTGGCTCATAGGGCTGAATGACCTACTCCTGCACCTATTGTCTATTGTCTACAACATATACATCAATGCTTGTTAAATGCCAGACATGCCTTAATACAATTTAAGGTATTACATGGACTACATTACCCTAAAACAAAATTAAATAGAATCTTCTCACATATCTCTCCTATTTGTGATAAATGTCAGCATTTAGAGGCTAACTTAACTCATACCTTTGTAAATTGTATAAAAATCAAAAATTTCTGGAAGGATATTTTCAGAATAATTTCTTAAGTTGTCAATACCCAATTGCATCCCAACTCAAAACTAATAATATTAGGAATATTAGAACAAAGCCTAAGACTTACAACAAACCAAATAAATTTTCTTGATTATAGTGTAATAACCGGGAAAAAAATTAACATTAAAGTTATGAAAAGGTCCTATAACCCCCACAATTAAAATGTGGATTATGGAAATGTCGGAGATCTTACTTTTGGAAAGAACTAGTCTTATTCGACAAACAAGAATTATTTGATAGAATATGGTCTCCATTTATTGAAAGGGTAAATTGGTTCAGCAAGGGAATCTGACTGAAACTCGAGCTCAGGATTAGATGAATAGTTATGCTTTTTAACTTACGGACCTATCTCCAAAGTTGTATAATTGGTAAATTACTCCATTCTTCTTTACCATGCCTTTTTAAAAAAATTTCTTACTTTCTATCTATTAAAAAAACAACTAAATAGAAGCAGAGTTAATGTACAACTGATAAAGGAGGACCACTATTATTTTGATAGCTGGATTCCCACCTATTAGCAATGTAGGATTGATATATAAGAAATTATATATCAATATATAAGGATTGATATTTATGGTATGAGTGCAGGCAGGTGGGACTAAGGGATAAAGGTTGTTTGGCACGGACTTGAAGGGCCGAGATGGCCTGTTTCCGTGCTGTAATTGTTATATGGTTATATGGTTATAAATGTTTGTATTACGATATGCACTTGCTTCTAAAAAATATATACTTTAAATAAAAGAAAATTGGTTGGCAGACAGGAAACAAAGACTAGGGATAAACGGGTCCCTTTCAGAATGGCAAGCAGTGACTAGGCAAAGCTCAGTGCTGGGACCGCAGTTATCTACAATATATATTAATGATTTAGATGAAGGAATTAAAAGTAACATTAGCAAATTTGCACATGACACAAAGCTGGGTTTCATTGTGAATTGTGAGGAGGATGCTAAGAGGATGCAGGGTAACTTGGACAGGTTGGTTGATTGGGCAGATGCATGGCAGATGCAATTTAATGTGGATAAAGGTGAGGTTATCCACTTTGGTGGCAAAAACAGGAAGGCAGATTATTATCTAAATGGTGTCAGGTTGGGAAAAGAGGAAGTACAATGGAATCTGGGGGTCGTTGTCATCAGTCACTGAAAGAAAGCATGCAGGTACAGCAGACCTCCAAATTTGAGGAAGGACATTCTTGCTATTGAATTAGTGTACCATACGTTCACAAGGTTAATTCCCGGGATGGCGGGACTGTCATATGTTGATAGAATGGAGCGGCTGGGCTTGTATACTCTAGAATTTAGAAGTGTGAGAGGGGATCTTATTGAAACATATAATATTATTAAGCATTTGGACATGCTAGAGGCAGGAAACATGTTCCCAATGGTGGGGGAGTCCAGAACCAAGGGCCACAGTTTAAGAATAAGGGGTAAGCCATTTAGAACAGAGATGAGGAAACACTTTTTCACAGTCTGTTGTGAGTCTGTGGAATTCTGTGCCTCAGAGGGCAGTGGAGGCCGGTTCTCTGGATGCTTTCAAGAGAGATTTGGATGGAGTTCTTAAAGATGGAGGACTCAAGGGATAAGGGGAGAAGGCAGGAACGGGTTACTGATTGTGGATGATCAGCCATGATCACATTGAATGCCAGTGCTGGCTCGATGGGCCGAATGGCCTACTCCTGCACCTATTGTCTATCTATCTATACTATTAGTAAAACTCTCATCTTGACCACATCCGGTCTGCGTTGTAATTAAATTTGCGCAAAAATGTTACCCTATATCGCTAGGATTTTTTTGCCACCTTATTCACCGTTCTCATCTACTCCGAGACACCAAGTTCTGTTCTGATCGGTGAAATATGAGAAAAGTTATGAAGGTTTAAAAAATCATGAGATCAGCAGATTGGTCTTCTTGCCTGTCAGTCACCATGAAGGTAACGCCGCTTCCGGCACCCGCTGGGGAATTAAGGCCCGGAGGTGGGGCTGAGTAAACAAACTGTGCTAATTGAGTCTGCAAGAGTGGAGTCAGGAAAGCCGCTGTGTGGAGTCGGGAGGTGATGTGTGATGTCGCGGCCGGCTCCCCCCAACACTCCCCTCTTCCCCCTCCCCCCCAACACCCCCCTCTTCCCCCTTCCTCCTCCCCTCCTCTCCACACCCCTTCCCCCTCCCCCCACATACCCCCTTTACCCCGCCCTCATTCCACCCCCTTCTCCCCCACCTCACCAAAGCACCCCTCATCCCCACACATCATCCCCTCCCCCATATCACTCCTCCACCCACACCACCCCCTCCCCCCCACACCACCCCCTCCCCCCACCCCCCTTTCCCCCCACACCTTCCTCCCCCACACCACCCCTCCCCACCATCACCCCCTTCCCCCCACAACCCCGCCCTCCCGTGGACCATGCCTCCCATGTGACTGGGACCCAATGGGTCCCACTTAGTCTAGTTGTCTATAAAATTGACATGTATTATTCATTCCCTAAGAAACTGGGCAACATTGACTTCTCAACTGATTTATTGGTTCACTTTTAAGAAATGTTCTTAACTGATATAGGACTCAAATCAATAATTAACCAGATGGTATAGGCAAGCTAGATTACTCTTCCCTTAGCAATGCCAATGATTTAGTTGAGTTTTCATGAAAATATAATGCCGATTTTATTCCAGGATTCCTTTTAAAAACAAATTCAAATTCATAAATTCTTACAATAATCTGATGGCTATACAACTAGATTATTCCAGCACAATTTATCCTGTCCACTATTCTTTTAACAAAATTGAAAATCACATAATGGAAATATCCAAACCTGTCGTCACTACATAAGGGATTCACCCAATGTGAATGAATAAAGTTTTAGAAAAAATTGCTTAGTTACTTAATTTTATAATTTATGTATTTTTTGCCATTTTAATTTTGACACTCCTTTTCATGCCAGACATTGCAATAAAGAACTGACCATGTAGATTAATTTATGATTATGGATAAGTATAATCACATTGCAAGCATTTTATGGACCAAAGATGTTTTACCTTGAACATTATTTGGGATTTTTTTTTGGATTAACAAAAGTTAGGATTTAAAAAAAAATGATAATTAAAGTTGGAAAAGTTTGCATACACATATCAAGACAATTAAGATGTAAAATAAATCAATTGAAGCAAATGGACCGGAGTAACACAATTGTAAGTGCCAATATGCATACATTATTAAGGTGTAAATCATCCAGCTGTGTGTAGTAGGAGGACTTCAGTTGTAAATCACCGCAAATTTATAACTGTGAGTTCTGCAACTCTATCATTAAGCTTGTGAAAACAACCGCTTACTGTCAACTGCTAATGAATTTCTCAAAATGTCTGTATTTGCACATTATCAATTATACTCACCAGTGAGTTAACTGCAGTGCCAAGATTTGTTTCCATGCTGCTGTTCTGTCAGAATTCCAGAAAAGGATTAATAGAAACTTTGAAAACTCATTCCTGCAGTGGATTTGTTCTTCTTATCTTGTCCTGTTTATATCAACGGGTCGATGGTTGAAAGGGTCAAGAGCTTCAAATTCCTGGGCGTGCACATCTGTGAAGATCTTTCCTGGTCCGAGAACACAGATGCAATTATTAAGAAAGCTCATCAGCGCCTCTACTTCCTGAGAAGATTACGGAGAGTTGGTCTGTCAAGGAGGACTCTCTCTAACTTCTACAGGTGTACAGTAGAGAGCTTGCTGACTGGTTGCATCGTGGCTTGGTTCGGCAACTTGAGCGCCCTGGAGAGGAAAAGACTACAAAAAGTAGTAAACACTGCCCAGTCCATCATTGGCTCTGACCTTCCTTCCATCGAGGGGATTTATCATGGTCGCTGCCTCAAAAAGGCTGGCAGCATCATCAAGGACCCACACCACCCTAGCCACACACTCATCTCCCTGCTACCTTTGGGTAGAAGGTACAGGAGCCTGAAGACTGCAACAACCTGGTTTAGGAATAGCGACTTCCCCACAGCCATCAGGCTATTAAACCTGGCTCGGAACTCTGAACACTAATATCCCTCCATCTGTTATTTGCACTTTATTAATTTATTAAGTCATGGGTGTATTTATGTATAGAATTGTAGTCAATGCCTTCTATGTTCTGTTGTGCTATGCAAAGAAAGATTTTCATTGTCCTGTCAGGGACACATGACAATAATTTCTTTTGACTTTGACTTCTTCAGATATTTTTTACATGTAATTTGATCTCTTCAAAATTTCCCCTCTTAGTTTAACATTTTATAAATTATAAATGCTTTGTGTTCTGTCTTTGGAATTCTCTGCCCCGAGGGTTGGGATAGATACATCATAAGTGGCATTTTAAGTGAAAGTTTTTGAAAGACCAGGGATTTGATGGCATTGGAGAACTGGCACAAAAGAGAAGGCCTGAGGCAGATTAGTCACGGATTGTAAAGAATACCACTACATTGATGATACAGCCATGAAAGCACACCAACGAAAGACAGAGTGCTGGGTAACTCAGTGGGCCAGGCATCTCTGGGGTAAAAGGATGGTTGACATTTTGAGTTGCGTTCCTTCTTCAGATCCTCAGTCCTTCTTCTGAAGGGTCTCAACCTGAACTGTCACCTATTCCTTTTCTCCAGAGACGCTGCCTGACCCACTGAGTTACTCCAGAAATATGTGTCTATGTTCAGCGTAAACCAGCATCTGCATTTCTTTCCTATCTATATTCAGTATATACCAGCAACTGCAGTTCCTTTCTACACAAAGCGCACCAACATCTCTACTTCCTCAGAGGATGAAGGAAATTTGACGTATCTCCAATGACTCTTACCAATTTCTACAATTGCACCATTGGAAGCACCCTGTTTGGATGCAACTGTTCTGCCCAAGAATGCAAGAAATTGTGTTCTCGATGTAGCCTTGTCCATCATGCAAACCAGCCTCCCCACTATCAACTCCATCTACACTTCACACTGCCTCGGGAAAGCAGCCAATGTATTCAAGGACCACTTACATCCCAGTCATTCCATCTACTTTCCACCTCTATCAGGCAGAAGAAACAAGCTTGAAACCACATTTGTACCATATTTAGGAACTGCTTCTTACATGTTCTCCAGGGAAGCTGCCTGAACCATTGAGTTACTCCAGCACTTTGTGTCTTTTTTTTGCAAACCAGCATCTTTGTAGTTCCTTGTTTCCACAGCTTCTTCCCTGTTGCTTTCAGCGAAGGGTGTAGTCCTGATTACCCAATCTTACCTCATTGTCTGCCTCTCCAACAGTCTGTCTTTTCCATTCTCTGGTGTTATTATTTTAAGTATGTCTTGAATGTTTGTTTTAATGCCTCTTGGTATGTTTTATGTGGGAGGGCGGGGGTGCAGGGGGGGACTCGGGGTAAAGTCTTTTTCAGTCACTTATCGCGATCAAGATGCGATTTTTCTCCATGTCGCATCTCCGCCCCTCCTTTGTGGCCTACAACGTGGAGTGGTGCGGCCTTTCCTGGAGACCGGTCCGGAGCTTCAAGCCACGGGTAAGGCACGGACTTACCATCGCGGAGCCTGGGATCTTTTGCCGAGGATCTCCAGTGTTGGAATTTAAAGGCCTGTGAACTTTAACACCGTGAAGAAGCTGTCTCCAGTAAGAAGCAGCTGACTCGGGAGCTCCATGCACGGAATGTTCCAATCCGTCCCGATGCCAGAGTTTCGATCATCCCGACGAGAGGGCTTGAACAGCGGACCATCGGCAACGGCTCCGTACAAAGGCCTCAACCACGGATGAACAGAGGAAGATGACTGAACGTATTACCTTCCATCACAGTGAGGAATGTTGATTCCACCGTGGTGGATGTTTATGTTAAACTTTATTTTATGTGCTGTGTGTATTTTTGCTTTTTACTTGGTATGGCTGTATGGTAACTTAAATTTCAATGTACCTTAATTGTGACAATTAAATTGAATCTTGAATCTTGTGGCCCCTGCACATTAAAAAAAAATCAGCACATTCTCTGCAGTTGTAGCCCAATAACATGCATTCTGCTTATTTTTCTCTTCCTATTGGACGTGTATGGTTTAATTGTGTTCGTGTATGGTAGGATTTGATTGGATAGCATGCAAACAGTTTTTCAATAATACTGTCAGAATAACTGTCAGATAAAATAAACCAATACTAATAATCTACTAATTTCTATGAGGTTTGATCACCTCACCGTTTTTTGATAGTTTTTACCCATATCTTTAATGAGCTATCCCCACCCAGTTTCATTGAACTCTTGTGAATTTTCAGCTCTTTCATCAATCAAAGTAAGCAGAAGCAGACTCGTCTGAAGAAGTGTGCCGATCTGAAAACATCATCTGTCCATTTCCTCCACAGATGCTGCTTGACTCAGAGTTCCTCCAGCATTTTGATTTTGCTCATGGTTCCAGTATCTGCAGCTTTATATATTTTTTGTTTACCTTTGATTGTGTCTCCATACTCTGATGACTAACAGGGATCTGACAGCATAATAATTGTGAATTTAGTGAATGATCATGAGGTTAGCTATAGATGTATTCCCACCACAACACCCCTAATGTGTGAAACGTGAAGTAGTCACATCAAGTTCCAGTTGAGATGAAATAGATTTTCTAATAGTTTAAGATCTCCTGTAAAATCATGTTAATAGGAATCAATTAAGTATTATTAGTAGGAAATGAGATGTTAGGATAGATAAGCAAAGAAGAAATGGGTAAATTTTAATAGATGAATCTGGATTAGGTATATCAAGGCTCAAGGACGGGTTAGGTCGAGAGGCCTGTTTCCTTGCTGTCTGGCGCTATTTAAACAGCAGACACCGAAAATGAATTATTTGTCTTCACTAGGATCTATGACAACCTCAAATACAAGAATTACATGATTGTGAGAAAATGAAAGACCTAACAGGAGTGAAACATGTCACCTTTAAGCCCTGATATTATGAAAATAAATCAATACTTTTTTGTAAGAGTTGAAGTCCTCTTCAACTGCAGCTCTGTCCTTGAGTGCCCTGGAATCCATTTGACATCCAACCTTGCTGCCCTCCCTAACTGACAGGAGTTTGACTGCCATATCCTAACTCAAAAACATAAGTCCTTGAGAACAGGTGGCATTCCCACTGAGGATGCTGAAGATCTTCAGTCACAAATTCACAATCTCACTGAGCACATTTGTGAACAGGAGGATTCAGCTTTCACTTTTCTCTGACCCCACTTCTCTGCCCAGTTGCATGCGCTCACATATTCACACCATCTGATTACAACTACCTTTGAGAACTTTAGCCATGTTTTGTATTTTTTCAAGAACTTTGTTACCTAAAATCACCCTCACATTTTCCTTGTATGTCTTTACCTACATCGCCAGGAACTTTACGAAAATCATCAGTTACTTTGTTGAAAACCTGCAAGTTATTCACTAATGTTTTGCCACGTTTCTCAAGGGAAGTGATAGCTTGTGGGAAGTTTGCAAAACTGGAAACAATAAACACAAGATCGCAGTGCAGGGACATTTTCTGCATTATTTCACTGATGATCCTGACTGCAGCAAATTCTTCTTCTTCAAAACAGTTGATGATTTATTTTATCTTTTCAAAATTTGCAGTATAGTAGAGTACAACAGAGAGCCATGTACCCCACCTAGTCAAAACAGGCTGAGGAGGTAGCGGAATCTCGGGTGCCATTTCCTTGTACAACTGCACACGTGACGGTGCTTTGAGGAAGATTTTCTTGACATTTGGAAACAAGCTACGTTGGGCTTGGCAATTCTATGAAGTCCTTGAACTAAGCATGTCAAATGCAACATTTTGGGGAATAAAAATTTGTCACAAACAGAAGAACATTCTCGTGTTTTATATCTTCCGGCCAAAGTACAGCAAGTGAATATATAAACAATTGAGCAATAGTTGGGCTGTTTGACTTCTCCAATACTTCCAATGTCAACAAATACCCATTTAATGGTTGACCAGTGTACCGATGACCATATTGGCAACATATCACCCCACAGCATCGGTTGTCTCGTCTATTGAGATACATATTTTGTTGCGTTCAACTTAATCTCTAATTTTCTGCACAACAAAGCTGAAGTTGCTGTCTACATATTTTTTCTGTAATGATGACTTGCTTGGTATATGTTCCCCTGTGTATTTCTCTAAAAAAACTCAGAGATATGTTTTCCAATTTCCACAGTGGAATTCCAGCATCAATGAATGCCTTGCACAGATCACTTGAAAACTCAGATTTGCGACTGGAGCCAGTAATAAATGTAGTGAGGAGACAAGGTTGGTTATTTAAATTGTAATTTTAAATACAAATAAAATTTTGTATTTTACAAGGTACAAAATACCCTACCTATTTTGCTTGGGTAGTCTACACCCCAGCGGTATCACCATTGACTTCTCTAATTTTAGATAGCCCTTGTTTTCTCCCCCCTCCCCTTCCCAGCTCTCCTTCTAGTCCTGTCTCCGCCTCTTCCTTTCTCCCCCCCCCCACATCAGTCTGAAGAAGGGTCTCAACCTGAAATGTCGCCTATTCCTTCTCTCTGTAGATGCTGCCTCATCCCCTAACTTTGTCCAGCATTTTTTGTTTACCTTTGATTTTTCCAGCACCTGTAGACTCAACCAACAGGCAGCGGCACAAAGGAATGAATGACTGACGGGGGGACCCCCGGTTGTGCTCCGGTGGTGAAACTTTTCTTGTAAGTTATATTATGTTAACATGTTAATAATAACATTCATATTAACGTATTAACATTGAAAACGTCATTGCAATCACGGTACAACTAGAGAAAATAGCACGACTTTTTTTTAGCAAAATGGCAAAAAGAGGCTGATTTAGGCACTCGATTGTGAAAAAGGCTTCATCCTGTTGAACTCATCAAAAAAGGCATGAAAAGTCACATGGCATTTATGGCAAAAGCCTGGCTCTGGTAATCACCTTGATTTTGCCTCTTCCGTCACTCACTCTGACCTACATCCTTCTCAATTTGCAGCACCCTGATCACCAAAAAACAATCACATTATTGCTATCAAACCAGCTAACAAGTATGGTGTTATCAGTGACTGCTGTATTGGTTCTACCTTGCAAAGCCTAGCATTATCTCTCAGACACATCCTTGCACATCTGGATCACTCCACCGCTGAATGTCAGCACAAGATCCCCCAGTCAATTAGCTAAATTCATTGAGGGATCTTCTCTTTGCCACTTCCAGTCTTGTTGTCTTCCAGTCCCAATCAGTCAGAGATGTCCAACATAATCAGGACCGTTTGGAAAGATTCATTGTTAGAATCAATTTTAACAGAATTTATTGCTTCCTCATTGGATCCCATTTTTTCTTTTGCTCCTTCAAGGACTTATATCTATAACGCCCCTGCTGTCCTTTCTTTGACAGACTCCAATTGTCTGCTCCAACTGGTTCATCTTTATTAATACTATCAATTGTTTGCACCCCTGTCCCACATCAAGGTGGTCTGAGAGCCATGTGTTTCTTCCTGGAACAGTGGCCCAACCAGTTGCCTTCCATGAACACTTATTTGCTTGGCTGTAATAGTTTTCACATTGAACAACATCTCCTTCAATTCCATTTTCTTCAGATCAAAGGTATACCTATTTATTTAAATGTATTTATACATTATACTTAGGGGCGCCTTTCAAAGACTCTCAAGGACGCTTTACAAAATTTAATAGGCAGATTACAAAACATATAAGCAGAATAAAACAAAATACAAAACAAAAATAGTAGGGACAAGGCACAATTCAAAGAGAGAGAGCAGCGGCAGCTAAAAGCGCCAGCGTTCACTCTCCCTTCCCGCAGCCATCTTGGAGACAAAACAATCAAAACATCTTTTAACAATGAACATCCACCACAGTGACTCCTCACTGTAGTGGAAGGCAAAATATTGTTCAGGTCCTTCCCCTAGCATCGAGGTGCTCCACTCCTGCATCGGGGGGTTGTCAGCTCACGTACGGCGGGTGAACGAACCTTGTGTCGGGGCAGGTCGAGTCTTCTGCGGCGTTGGAGCTCCCGACTAGCCTCACCTCGAGACTGCGAGCCCTTGCTGATAAAGTCTGCAGTGGTCATGTTGGGAGCGATCCCAGGCAAGGGATCCGCTCCGATGTTAAGTTCACGCCCCGCGGTGGGGCTCACGACAGTCCGAAGAGGCTTCTTGCTCCAGCGATGGTAGCCCGCAGAGCCCGGAGAAAGTGATCCGAAAAATGATCACATCTCTGGGAAGGTAAGGGCTGATTAAAAAAAGGACTTGATGAAATCTCACGTGGGTCCCATCTACAGCTGGCTTTTTGTGAAATACACCAAAACAATATTTATTTCAGACCCAATCAGGCCCCTTTGCTCAACTCCTTTACATGTACATCAACAATGGCATTGCGGCAATTTGTATTTCTGCAGAACCCAAGAATGTCATCACTTTTGCCTCCAATTTTCACCTATTCTCACCTTGACATGACCAATCTGACTCTTCCCTTCCTTTTCTAGGTCTCTCCAGTTACCTAGACGCTGATACTTAAATAATGAAAGCAGGAACGGAAAAATGATGTGAACAATAATGTTTATTCAAAGAATGGAAGACAAACACTAATAAAATTATTGGTTACCGGCATTGGTCGACCGATAAAAAGGTTTAAAAATAATTTGTCAGATGTTGCAGAGTTGCAGACACCTTCTACTCTGTCAGTACTCACTCTGCAGTAATATCTGCAAGGTTACGTTAAACACCCTTTATTTAACTACGCACTTGGTATTGCTGGGAACAGAGCTCTTATAACCTGGGGGAGGACCTGCATTCAATGCCCTTACTTACAAAGAACATTAGTATTTCAAGCGCCTACTTAAACATAATATCTGTTGGCGCTGCTATCTTTAAGGAAGTATAGAATTATTAATGCCCATTTTATAACATTATCAAAGTTAATATTTTAAAATATTGAAGTATGAAGATGAAGTTGCAAGACACCAAATTCCTGAAAGTCGGTATCTAGTCCAGGAAATAATTCACAAAAATAAAATAGAACAGTAGAATATAACAGTATATTCTAAAGAATATAGAATATAACAGTATAATATAACAGAATATAGAATAAAACAGTAAAATAGAATAGGAAGAAGGGTCTCGACCCGAAACTTCACCTATTCCTTCGCTCCATAGATGCTGCCTCACCTGCTGAGTTTCTCCAGCATTTTTATCTACCTTCGATTTTTCCAGCATCTGCAGTTCCTTCTTAAACAAATAGAACAGTACAGTTGCTGGAGGTCAATATTCACACTCCTGATTAACTGAAAGGGGGCTAAACACTTTGAATAGCTTCATTTCTGAAGGAACTTGAAGGACACGGTTTACCACTGAAAAAATAAATTAAAAATAGAAATATTCTCAGGTGGGCTGATTTAAAAAAAAACAGTGAAACATGAAGCCAATAAATCACTAAATAGTAGAAGTGGTTGGATTTAACTAAAATATACATTGAAGGAAAAAATGGAAAACTTTGGAATTATGTTCTGGCTATGAAACTTGCTAAGTTAGTCATAAAAGTGCTTGTTCAGAACAAGCTTGATATCCTGCCCTGTGGACTACCAACTATTCTGCAAATTTTGTCATCTCTTGCTCTTCATGTTATGAAGTCTAAATGTAAGTATTCTAGATTTGCATCAAGGGGCAGAACCTTGAAAAGAAAACCGTCTGTATTTTCTAATTAGATATTAATCTCTTTTAATCTCTTGAATTACAATTAAATTGTTTCTCTGTAGACGAAGTTACTTGTAAATGTGACTGCATTGTTTTCCACTGATCTCAAATATTATTCAATAGTTCTGAGTTCGGGATGATCAGGTATGGAGGAAAACGGCAGTATTATAACTTTGTAACTTTTAATTATTGAGATCTTTCCTTCTCAACCATTATATGCATAGTTTATCTCTAAAAAAGTTACAGTCCAATCCCCAATCTTATTTAAAGAGATCTCATCAACAGTTAATTACTTAATTCCATTTGTCATAAATCTCACGTGTAAGAAGAAACTGCAGATGCTGGTTTAAACCGAAAATAGACACAAAAAGCTGGAGTAACTCAGCGGGACAGGCAGCATCCCTGGAGAGAAGGAAAGGGTGATATTTCAGGTAGAGACCTTTCTTCAGACTGATTAGGGATAAGGGAAACGAGAGATATAGACGGTGATGTGGAGAGATAAAGACCAATAAATAAAAGATATGCAAAAAAGTAACAATAATAAAGGAAACAGGCCATTGTTAGCTGTTTGTAGGGTGAAAATGACGTGTGCGGACGCAGTGCCGACAGACAAGAGGCCGAAGCAAAGAAGCCGAAGCCAAAGAACCGAATAGAAACGAAGCCGAAACGTGAATGAACCAAAATAGTCCGAAGACGAAACGTCTACTAACCAAAAGTGCGGGACGCCTAAACACCTACAAACTGAAAGGCCGCGACGCCGAAAAGCAAACTTCCGAACGGCCGCTCAGTTGATACGCCACCTACCCGAAAGGTGGCGGCGCCTACAGGCCAAAGGACCGACTCCCACTCAACAGAAAACTTCAATAATGGACTTGGCGTTGCCGGGGGCGGGACAAGTCAGCGATTGGTCCAGACCCCCGCGTCAATCACATCACCGTGAAGGCATAAACATTGCCCCAAACCACCACTCTACCCAACCCACAGCCCGTGGAAGGTGGCTGTGGGAGAGTGGGGGCTGTCCCCAGGAATGCACACATTCGGCCGCTTTCAACTTGGTGCTTGGGTTCAGATTTCCCAGTCACCTATGGCTTGTGTGGGAAAATGAACTCCACGTTCCCGTCTCCATCTCCCCCCTCCCTCTCTCTCTTCCTCTCGCCCCTTTTCTCTCTCCTCCTCTCTCTCCCCCACCCTCCCTCTCTCTCTCCCCTTCTTTCCCTCCTCCGTCTTCACCCGCGGTAGCATCCTACAGTCACTGACCGCAATGCACCACCATCGGACCCCAACCTCCACACCAGGGTGACCCCCCCCCCCTGGTCTTCGGCACCCACACCAGGGGGATTAAATCCAGCCGCGGGGACAGACGGTTTATATATTACCGTCTCGGTGTTTGCGGAACGCACCCAAGCTACCACGCACAAAACAGACATCTCTGGGGAGAAGGAATGGGTGACGTTTCGTGCCAAGACCATTCTTCAGAGTGCGTCTGAAGGGTCTCGACCCGAAACGCCACCCATTCCTTCTCTCCAGGGATGCTGCCTCTTCAGCTGAGTTACTCCAGCATTTTGTGTCTATCTTTGGTGTTCAAACAAGTGCGCTCAAATTGAAATCCCACATTAACCATTTTCCCGAATGTAAGAACGATTTATACATGTAATACATGATATACACCAGTTAATTAACCATGTATAAATGTATATCATGTATAAATCGTTCTTACATTCGGGAAGCAGGAACGGGGTACTTATTGGCGATGATCACCCATGATCACATTGAATGGCTGTGTTGGTTCAAAGGGCCGAATGGGCTACTCCGACACCTATTGTCTGTCTCTGTTGCGACTAGGGGTAGGGGGAGCAAGGTCAGAGCTGTGGGGTACCGAGGAGACACGAGTGAGCGCCTCATCTGTGATGGGAGGGGGGCCGCCCCGCTCCCTAAAGAATGAGGACATCTCGGATGTTCCAGTATAGAACACCTCATCTTGGGCGCAGGTGTGACGTAGATGGAGGAATTGGGAGGCATGGTGGGAGGAAGTGTAGTCGAGATAGTTGTGGGAGTCAGTGGGTTTGTAATAGATGTCAGTCAATAGTCTATTTCTTGTGATGGAGACTGTGAGATCAAGAAAGGGGAGGGAGGTGTAGGAGATGGTCCAAGTAAATTTGAATACAGGTGAAGTGGATGAAGTCCGTGAGTTCGGCATGGGTGCAGGAGGTAGCACCGATGCAGTCATCAATGTAACGGAGGTAGAGTTCGGGAATAAATGCCAGTGTAGCCTGGAACAGGGATTGCTCAACGTACCCTACAAAGAGGCAGGCACAGCTGGGGCCTCATATTGGTGTCAGGACAACAGCCTCCTCTTGAATGTCAAAAAAACTAAGGAGCTGATCATGGACTTCAGGAGGGCACAACATCCAAGGACGTACACACCATTGAAGATAAATGGGGACACTGTGGATAGAGTGAGCTGCTTTAAATACCTGGGAGTCCACATCTCAGAGGATCTGACATGGACATCACACGCTGCCGCACTGCGAAGGCAAGGCAGCACCTTTACCACCTCAGGCAATTGAGGAAATTCAGAGTGTCTCTGAGGATCCTCCAGTACTTCTACTCAGCAGCTGTGGAAAGCATCTTGTCCGGAAACATCACAATTTGGTTTGGGAACTGCTCTGCCCAGGACAAGAAGGGTCTGCAGAGAGTACTGCGTTCGGCCGAACGCACTATGGGGACTACACTCACCCCCCTGCAGGTACTATATATCAGAAGGTGCAATTCCAAAGCCAACAAGATCATGGGAGACCCCTTCCACCCCAGTGACAGACAGTTCTAGCTGCTACGGTCAGGCAAACACCTTTGTTGCCATGCTGTAAAAATGGAAGGAGTTTCTTCTCAGAGGCCATTGGGACGTAAACTCTTATCTCACCAGGGTCTAACTTACTGTACCAATTTACAGTTCTGTGGTGTCTTTTTAAAATTGCTGTTTTTTCTTTTTTTCCTCCCACAAATATGTAATATGTGAATATATGATTCTGTTCCATTCTGTTTTGTAGTTTTTTTGCACAATCCGCAAGCATTGCAACTTTTCATTTAACTGCACATTTTGTATGTGTATGTGACAAATAAACTTGACTTGACATTTAATAGTAAGATTAAACGAGAACTTACCAGTTTGAAGTTTGTTCTTTATTTTATGAGTTACGGTGAGCGATTATGTGAAGAAGCCCAGCCAGTGCGCATGCGCGTCAATCTTCAAAGCAGTGGCGTGAAATCACAGTAACTAGTCGAAGTGATACAGTAAGACTCAGAAGACTAGAACTACCAGATGATCTTTGCGATTATGAGGGTCAGGAGCAGAGGGCACGTAATCGCTCACCGTAAGTCCTCATAAAATATAGATCAAACTTCAAACTGGTAAGTTCTCGTTTAATCTTACTATTTTACTTCAGAGTCATGTGAGTGATTCCGTGAAGATTTCAAAGCTCTGTGATTTCATGCCGCAGATCCAGTTCCATATGACACACTGCTTCAGTTGACACAGGATAAACAATGTATAATACAATGAATGTTTTTAATAATAATATAACACTAATAACCCCTCTCTCCCAGGGGGGAAATTACAAAACAGAGCCCAAAACAGCATGCCCAAATCCTTCCGTTGTGAGGACAGGTTTGTCATAAAATCGTGAAAAGGTTCCTTCACTGGACCATCCTGCGGCCCCGAAGATTTGGTCTAAATTTGGTCGAGCGCCTTCACTGCGGATGTTGACTCCCTGGTGGAGTGAGATTTAAACACTTCAGTGTCTACTCCAGCACAATCCAAAATCTGTTTCAGCCATCTAGCAATAGGTTGTACTGACACCTTTCTATGAGGTTTTTTGTGGCTGATGAGCATCGCTGTTTCGGAGCCTCTGAGACTCTTGGTGACCTCGACATATTGTCGCAGGTACGTAACTACACATAGTCTCAGGTCAATGGGGTATGCTTTAAAGCTTATTTTGGTTCCAGATGTCCCTGGTCTGCTTTGTTTGATTAGATCATATACATAAAATGTAATATTATCTACAGAAGAATGCATGCTGTCCAGTCATAGCTTTTGCAATGTCTGGATCCGGTGTGCTGAAACCAACGCCATGAGCATGACCACTTTGAGCGTTAGCTTCTGCAAAGATGTAATTGGAGCCCATTGCCGAAGCAGTGTGAGAACTATGCTCACATCCCATATTTCCGTATGTCTAGGTCTGGGAGGGTTTTTGTTAAAAACATCTTTCATGAATCAGGACTCTAATGAATGAGATCCGACAGAGCGTTGTCCCGACCCCTGCCATAAATAGGCAGACAAAGCACTTTGAACACTATTAATGGCACTATAGCTCAATTGCTCATCAAAATGCAATGGAGCAAGGAACTCCAATACATCAGGTATGCCTGCAGTATGATAAGATATATTTGACTGCAAGCAGAACATCTCTCATTTCTTAATATGAGATACATATTGTTTTTTAGTACTATTTCTCCAGGCCGCAGTAATCATATCCATGGTCCAACTTGATAGCCCGAGCCCCTGGAACGGTCAGGTCAGAATCTGCAAATCAACAGATTAATACGATCATGTAAAGGGTGACTCTCTCCTGTCACAGGGTGAACCAACAAGTTGCTGCATTTGGGGATAGTCGTGAATGGCTGTGTCATCAGTCTCAGAACCAATGGAAACCATGGCTGTGTGGGCCAGTCAGGAACTACCAAAACGCCTGAAGCGGAGTCCTGCTATATTTTGGTGAGACATTGACTGATGAGGCAGAATGGGGGAAAAGCGTAAAATAATGTACCTCCCCAATGTAGCGAGAATGTATCCACTGCTACTGCTCCTGGATCTGGTTCCCATGAGATGTATGTCTTTGAGTGCTTGTTCTTTAGCTTGTTGCACATTCTGATAGTGCAAAGGCCCGAACTGCACTCCAGGGAAAGCCACCACTAATTTACCAATAACACTGGCTACTCGCCGGATGGAGGGTTGCTGTTTATCTACCAGATTGCTACAGGCCTCCATAATTTCTAAAGTTTTGGCCGTAGGCAAAGTCACTGACATGTTAGTTGAATCAATGATGAACCCCAAATAATCAATCATTCGAGATGGTACTAATTTGGATTTAGTTGGATGGATGAGGGAACCTAACCTCTCAAACATGTGTTTGGTAACTGAAACCGACAATTCAGCTGCTTCCTTGGTTTTGCCTATGATCAGAACATCATCCAAGTATGCCATCACAATGTGATTCTGAGCGCGGAGTAGTCCTAATACTGGTTTAAACAATTTTGTAAATAACCTAGGGGCTGAGGTTAACCCATTGGGCAAAGTTTTAAATTGCCACAGCTGTATCATCCAACTAAATTTTAAGTATCTGCGGTATTGGTGATGAATTGGTACTGAATAATATGCATCTTTCAGATCTGTACTCGCCATATCACACTCTTTGGATACCAGTTGCTTAGCAGTGTTGGAAGTTTCCATTTTAAAATGTTTATACTGGACATAAGAGTTCAGTCAGGTTAGATCCAGAATGACTCGACACCCACCATCCTTCTTTTGCTTGGGGAATATATTGGACACAAATTGTTGAGGCTGATATACCGTCCTTTCAATTACCCCTTTTTTGAATAATATTTCAATTTCATCATTCACCTGTAGAGTTCCTGGTTTTGAAAACACCAATACCCGACGGTGTATTTTGTTCGGGGTGGATGTACTTCAAAGATAAACTCGATTCGAGACCCCCGAATACTGTCCAATATAAATGGATCTGATATTATGCAGCACCATTCATCATAGAACAATTGCAACCTACCACCTACTGTTGACTGATCTCTAGAGGATATGTCCTGGACAAATCCAAGTTACTCGTACCTCCATAGTTGTTGAATTCCTCTGTCTCCTGATCCTGTTGGGGGTATGCATTGGTGCGTGCCAATGGCATGTAGATGGAATCTCCCAGCTTGGTCCTTGACCTGCACCAGCGTCTGTAGCCCGTCTGAAAGAGTATGGTTTGCGAGACGGCATCCTGCCCCCGGGATGTGTTTTGATCAGGCCGATTGTTTTTGCCTCATCGTCTAGGTCTTTAACTTTTTTCGCTAGATCCTCCCCGAATAGTAAGTTTGGTGGCTGAATATTGAAGGATCTGCATAAGGCTGCGAATCGTGGGTTGAGCATAGGCTTGATGGCAATTTTCCTTAAACAATTGATTTCAATGTGGGTGTTACACAGCAGGGCCAACATATCCTGCTGTGTGTTTAATAGTGGTGCCCCTTGTACTATTCGCCAAAAAGCCGTTATTCCCGCTCCAACCAGTTTTAAGACTTTCTGCAGCCTCAACTCATGCGCCCGCATGGATGTGCCCATTTGCCCCCAGATGGCCTGGTTCACTGTGGGCACTTCGAGCGATGCACAGTTAACAGGTGTCTCGTATCTTCTCGTGGTTTCATCCATTATGGATACCTGGAGCTGGTGAGAGGCCATATAGTTGATATTCCTGGCCAGGTTTTCGTCCATCTCCTCACCAGTTCCAGCCGGTATGGCAAATTTACTTGCCACATCCGGCACACCTGGAGCGAAGCTCATGCGCTTTGGTGTATGCTCCTCCACTATATCACCAACTTCAGGGTCAGAGTCATACTGCCCTGGCTCTTCCTGCTCATGCACAAGAGAGGTATCATGCAGCCCTTGACTTGGCGCTGCTGATATGGGTCCCCATGCAGATTCATAGGCATATGGTTCTTCCTGCAGGTATAGCACTTCTCTACATGGACCTCTGCTAGAGGTTGCTGCTGAGAGCTGCTGGGGAACCCCGGGGGTATAAAACCGCGGCTGGAACACCTCATGGTTAAGTATTTTCTCTAGGAGGCGTTCCATTTTATCCAGACGTCCCCAAACCTTTTTGTTGGTAGGAGGGGAGTCTTCTTGGCCTGACTCAGTCGACAGGCCTTGATGGTTTCCTCTTGGCCTTCCTCCCAACAGGAGTGGCCACAGTGCTCTGAGGCACCGGAGTTGCTGCCGCTGGCTGTACTGCCGGTGGCTCTGGAGCCGGCGGCCCGTGGTCAGGCTTTTTACTTTTGTCGGCGGCACACCTCGCCTTACTTTTAGTTATTTTTTCCATATTGGAATTGTTCCTGCTGGCTCCTGCAACCAGCCTCACGGAACCAAGCAAAATCGCTGTCAAGTTTAAAACACATACCTGCGAGTTTTAAACTTACCGCTGGTGGAGCTGCGGGCTCCAGCCCGTCGCTGCGCCATGCTTCCGACGTAATGACGCGCATGCGCACTGGCGTGGCTTCTTCACGGAATCACTTACGTGACTCCGAAGTAAAATCATCATATATCATTACAATGTTTAGTTAAAAACAAAATACCTATCATACAAAAGTGAAGTTAGGTCACTATTATTAGTATAACAATTTATTTGAAATATGTTGGCAGTTTGTATTTAAAATATATTTAGATGATGAAAAACTGAACAAACCTGCGAGTTTTTCAAGTTTGTTCACTTATTAGTGTCGTAGACATTGATCACAAGCAATATCTGATGAAAACAAAACATAAATCGATTGAAATACTCAGCAGACATCTGACGAAGCTGCTACCTGCTTTTGGAATATCTAATGTAAAGTTATTTTAGCTTTTGTGTCTGGGGTGCTTAGGAGGTTAAATGGACGTTCATATAAGTGTAAAGCGGAAATAAATTTGAATTGTTATTATTCATTAATTAAGCTTGACATTGATTGTGAGAGATAAAACAAAATTATCATGACGCTGTAAAAAGAAAAACAATTATCATCCACAACAATTGAAACAGATACAAGCTACAAACAATTAAAACAAGAACTATTAGAAAAAGAGTTCCCAACCTTTTTCACCCTGGATACCCCTGTCAACTTTAATAGCACAGAACAATGTTATTTCACTTAGTTATGAACAACTAATGATGAACATATACTCGTATACCAGAACCAAACTCAGTCAATGAGAAAAAAATGTACAAATCAAGAATCAACAAATTTACCCCCCTGGGTAGGTGAAATGTATCCCATGTCGGGAACCTTTGTATTAGAATATGTAGAGAAAATTACTTATTATAAATCTTGATCTTGTGATTATCTTTGAATATCCCCTCCACTAAATCATAGAAGTAAATGGTATGGGGACTCAATTATTAAGCACTCGACATATATTTAAGCAAGGTATATAATGGCACCAGCTACATTAAAGCGAGAACAGCCCGTTTCTGGTGGCGTTATCATGGATTCAGAGAGAACCTTACGTGTTTTTTTTAAGCCAGGACAATATTAAAACAGGCAATATTTAGAAAGACCATTTATCCCAGTTTAAGCATAATTTGTCAGATGTTTACATCAATTCTAAAAATCCTATTCAAGCTTTTGTGATTGTGTAAAATGGACTGCAAAAATCACTGCCTGAAAATGAAGAGGAGGTTCCGACCTACACAGTATCGTATTGAGAAATGGTACGAGGTTAAGTTATCTTTCGGGGTAGGGATGAATATCAGTACTTCAGTACGCCAACATACAAATGATTATCGTTATTATAGCCTGATTCTCTTCAACTGTAGCAAGCAAATGGCCTGATTGTGAAACTGGGTTAAGGCAGAATATACAAAACCAAAATTATTCTACCCTTCATCCGTCATTGACTCACATGATTAATGGTCTTCAGCAAACCATTATTATGGTGCTGGTTAATGCCAGACAATCCAATTTTGAACTGTACATACATCATAAAAGAACATGCACCACCATTAGTCAGATGTTGAAATATGAGAGACTTAGGGGCCTGTCCCAAGGGTGACTTTTTAGGTGACTGCAGGAGACTATGCAGTCGCCACATGTTCGCGGGGCGTTGCCGGGGAGTCGCCTTCATGGTCGTGAGGCATTCCCACATTCTAGGAATTAGTTGTGGCCTCATTATGGTTGATGTGAATTTTTCAACATATTGAAAATTTAGCGGCGATTAGAGTGAAGTCGCCATGGAGAGCAGCGAGAATTCTCCTTCTGTAGTGGGTTGCCAGGAGGTCGAAGGTTCTCGTAGGTTGTAGTTTTCAGAACCAAGGATAACCGGCCAGTAATGTTAAATGTCAGCCGTGTATCTCTGGTTTCTTAAAAGTTGTCTCCACTCCCTCTCCCCCCTTCTCATCCCCTCTTTTGAAGGACTAAAGGGCCTGTCCCGCATGCATGCGTTCAAAGTTCGCCATAAGTTCACGGTAAGTACGCGCTAAGTTCGCGCTGGACGTAATTCACGCCATACTCACCAATCAGCTGGGCAGGAGGCGGGTCGACTGAATTTGGGCGTTGGGTGGTGATGTCATCGCGCAATGCCATGCCAGGCAGTGACGTCATCGCGCAACGCTAGGCATACGCCGTCAAGACGCTGCGTACACCCTCAATACGCCTGCAAGCCGACAGGCCGCTAGCGCACATAATTTTCGGACAGTGCGGGATTTTTGGAGCCCCGCGCGATGTCAGGACCAGCCCCACACAACTCCAAACGCCTCCGCGCTTCGATGTGGGACTTGCCCCGCGCGGCCCGTACGCCTCAAGCGACTACGTTTGGTCCCGCCAGATGCATGCAAGTGGGACTGGCCCTTTACCGGACACTGTGCTTTTTAGCTTCTTAATTACAGCGCGAACCTTCCTGCAGTGTGTGTCTGTATCACAATGTCCTTGCACCATGTGGATTTCACTCAGACAGTACTCTGCCTGCTTCCCCTGTCCCCCGCCTGCATAACGGGCTGGTGAAGGAAGTGATGCGTTTGTGTGTGTGCTCCACTCTGACAATCGCCGTTCCAATTCCCGGTTTTTCAGGCGACTGAAAAATCGCCTAAGTGGGACAGGCCCATTAACAAATTGTGGGGAACAGAAGCTCAGCTCCATTCAATTTCCAAACTTAGAAAGACTAAGAAATAAGCCTGCAGCCTCTCAATCTTTTTTTTGCAGCATTAGGCAAGAGATAGTAAAGAACAACAAATATTCTAAGCTATGATTAATCATCTTTGCTCTGGAAAGTAACATCATTACACTATCCCATACATCAGATAATCTTTAGTACGTCAGAGAATCTCAAGATACTGACAAAATAGAAATGAGAAAATCATCATGAAGTGAACAAGAAGTGAGAAACTGTGGTTGTACTTCAAATAACCAATATAATTTATAATCTAATCTTGGTGTAATCTAACAAATATCCAATGAATAGTATATATTTTTCCCACTCTACAATCTGAATTAACACCCTGCATCATGACATAAGTTTTTCAATTGCACTCTGGAATTCAAAGAAGGAAAAATAATCTCCTGCATATATAACATTCTCAGATTATGATGAAAGGTTGACTTGAAATGTTAACTATTTCCTTTTCTACAGATCCCTTACCCATTGAATACATCTTGCATTTCTTGTTTTTATATCACATTTCCAGCATCTCCAGCTTTGTGTTTAGATTATAAAATTGTTTATAGGAGAAAATGTGCAAGATTTTGTATTGTCATGATGATGGCTAAACAATGCCTATGAACTTACATAAATTGACAGTCACAATGTTAAATGAGCACAATCACTATATTGCTTTCAACAGCATATTAAAGACACAATATAATTTTACTTTGGTTTTAATTATTAAAGATAAACACTGGTACATAATTAAAATACTAAACATGATTTTTGTTTTGTTTCAAAAAAGGCAAAATATCATAGAAACCAAGTTCTATTCCATCAACATATTTTAAAGTTCATTATAACATCTAAAAATATTTTATAATAATAAAACATAGAAGAGCTAGAATGCAGTGACAGGTGTCATTCCAGTAAATAATTCAAAACACAACTATTTTAATGCAAAATAAATTTACAGATATGTACAATTTTACAATCAGTTTATAAATGGAAGCACGTTGGATTTTCATTCTGCGTGATTGCCAGTCTGTTGATTGCTCTGTTGCTCAGCTTCATTTTAATCAATGACAAGTCAAAAGTACTGTCTCCTATTAAAGGACAATAAAGAATTTAATTACAAGTATGCTTTTAGTTGTACTTTTAGGTAAATGTAAATCATATTTTTACCTGGCAATTCAATTCCTGAATTTTATTTGCTTGTCATTATGATCTAAAGTAAAATATTTATTAATGTAACACATTCATACAGGGTGAATGAATAAAAATTTCAATAATCCAGTTGTTGGCATTGACCTGTGATAGAATTGCAAGGGGTGGCTTGCTATGCTATTTCAGCAGAAAGTTAAGAGTCAATTACATTACTGAAGCCACATATGGACTGCATCAAGTACAGATAGTCAATCGAAAAGACATTAGTTCAGTTGATCTGACAATTCCAATTCAAGCACACACTAAAAATCCAACCAATTGGACTAAACGTCCAAAAAATTTCCAGAGGTTTGCAGAGAAATTATTGCCTAGTAGCACACCAATGATGTCATAATTACGCATACCTTAGTTCACTGACAATTGGCTTAGAAATAAGACAGATATTTTACGTTTTCTAATTGGAAGTTCAAATGTTACCAACACTCACTCAACAATTAATGAGTCATACATACCATTTCTTCTTAATACATTCTCATTTCTACAATTAAAACACTCAGTTTCAAGATGCTGCTGGTGATGTCAACATTTCTTGCCTATTCTTAATTCCCCTTGAGAAGGGAATGGTGAAGCATCTCATTTATTTTGGTAAATTGAATCTTAGTCCTGTTGATAAATTTCAGGATTTAGTTTCATAAATAATCCTGTACTTCCATGTGAGGATGATACACAATTTGGAGGGAATCTGCAGGCAGAGGTATTCCTATTCTTCTTAGCTGTTGATTTGGTTAGTGCTGCCAGACTAGCCTAGGTGGAAAAAAACACAGCCACAATGCAACAGTGGTGCTATGAATGAGTGTTTATGATGATGGAAAGGATGCTTTGTCCTGGTTGGTCTTAAACCCCTTGACATTATTTTAAGCTACTTTCCATGCAAGCGGAGAATATTCCCTCAGAACCAGTGTCCAAGATTCAAGATTCAAACTGGTCTTGAGAGCTGCCTATGTGAAGTTAATAGAATATAAAGAGAATAGTTTTCATGTAAGATTTGTGCAAATGGATATGTGATGATAGATGTAAAGATGATGGTCCGCACAGCCCATTTCCATGCTGTATGATTCTATGACTCTCCTCCTCTCTCTCCCCCCCTCTTCCCAGGATGTTTTTGGAGAGAAATGTGCAATGGTAAAGCCATTAAAAGTGTAGTGGTGTAGTGGTGACTGTTGGCGGCAGTGGTATAATCTCAAAATCTTGGGATAGACAGTAGCCCAAGTGGCCTATATTTTGTTCTCTGCAGGCGTGGGCTGTTTTAGTGACTAACGAGGTGTGAATAAAATTGAACATTGTGTAAACATTAGCCAACAACCCCACCTCCTATGTTATAAAGGAAGGTCATTGTTGAAGCAGCTGAAGATGGTTGGGCTTCAGTGACAACAGCTGGGACCGTGGTGACTGACATCCAATAATCACAAATGTCTTTGTGCTAAGTATGACTTTACCCACTGGAGTATTTTCTCATTATTGCACGTTGACTTTAGTTTTATTAGGTTTCCTTTATGCTACACTTGAACAAATATTCATTTTGAAGAGCTTGGAAGCTGTATCCAAACATAAGAACAGCTGCTACCCCACTGCTATCCGACTCCAGAACCCATCACATCCTTCACACCTCATTGTTTTTATTTAAATTAAAAAAAGCAATTACTACAAATAATATTTACAATACAATAAAACAAACCAGAACCCACCACCATAATACAATACAAACAAATATCCTAAATAAACTACGATACAACTATGTTACAATCCTTATTGAGGATGCATTCAACCCCCTGCAGTGTCCAGCAGTCCCGGAAATCCCCCAGGGTGCCCGTGGACAGGGTGTAGTCCCTTTCTAACCCCACCCCACACCTCATTGTTGGTGGTGCTGACAAATACTATTACTCTTAACTCTATCTCATACAGTAACTCTGTTATTATACCTTAATATTCTTTTGTAATACCGAAATCTGCACTACAATCTTGCACTTTGCACAAGTCTTTACATTTAACATTGTATTTATGTTATCTATATTGTTATTAATATCATTATTATATCTATACTGTTTACTCTGCAAGCTTTATGTGAACAAGGAAATGCATTGCACTCAGGTGCATATAATAATAAGCTAACCTGAATCTGAAGCTGGACTTTTATATGTGTTTGAATTTCATCGATTTAGCCTTCATACTTATTGTATCAAAACATGCATATTTACATGTTTTTTATTACTCAATGTTTCCATTGGGCTGAATATATGTAAAGCTATTTCTTGTAGCTTTATAGAAGCTACTCAAGATTATATCTTATATAACCATATAACAATTACAGCACGGAAACAGGCCTTCTCGGCCCTTCCAGTCCGTGCCGACCATTTATTTTCCCCTAGTCCCATCTACCTGCACTCAGACCATACCCCTCCATTCCCTCCCGTCCATATATCTATCCACTTTACTTTTACTTCAGAATTCCAGTTGATGCAGTGTTTGTGCTTTTTGCTATAACTTCTGAATGTGGCTATTGGCTCTTTGGTGGTTGCCTTGGGGGGGGGGGGGGGGGGTGTCTGTGTGTCCGAAACGCATCTCCTCGAAATCCGACGCCGAAACGGGGACATTTTTACATATTTCAGTAGAGATTTTAGAAATCCACTACTCTGTAAATTTGGTCAATTATTTCCCCGACTTTTTTTATTAAAATTGTTGACCAATCTGACCTTTTTTAAAAATCTGACTACTGCCCATCTGCTGACGTTACAATACGTTATACGTTACAATGACGTTACCGGCCGATTGTGGCTGACGCCAGCATTATAGACAGTCTGTGCCGCGGACATGGAGAGGTGGTCTTCCCCTCTGGTGGGTAGAGAGGAGAGGGGAGAGAGGGAGGAGGTGAGAAGAGGAGGGGGGGAGGTGGAGGGGAGCCAGGCGAGTGAGTGGTCTGCGAAAAGCGGAGAGTGACAGAACCGGTTTGACTCTCTGGAAACCGGCAGCTGAGTGAGCAGGCAGGGGAGGGGCGTGACTTCACGAGCTGAAAGATCTTCAGGGCGTGAGGGCATTTTGAAGAACGGGGGTGGGGGGTGAGGGGGCTAACATATCACGTGGAAAACTGCGCATGCGCATTGACAGCAGCTGCTTCAATCCAGAGCGGCGGGGAGGGGGGGCACGAGGAAAGGCATTGTGAGATCAGCAGCTGGGCAACCGTTATATTTTTTTAAAATGTCAGTTTGGTGATAAATTTTAGTATATATATCGGGGTATAATTCACCAAATTTATAGAGGAGTGGATTTTTGAAATCATAAGGAAAATTTCTATCAGAAGATGTAAAAATGTCACTGTTATTGTAATGTCCGCTGAGCAGTGGTCAGATTTTAATAAAAGGTCAGATTGGTCAACAATTTTATTAAAAAAGTCGGGAAAATGTTCCAAATGCACAGAGGATTTCTAAAATCACAAGGAAAATCTCTACCGAAATATGTAAAAATTTCCCCATTTCGGCATCTGGTTTCCGAGGAGATACGTTTCACAGGCAAAATGACACAGGCCGACACACAAAGTTTTAAAAGCATATCAATAACGGCTGCCCAGCTGCTGACCTCACAATGCCTTTCCTCGTGGCTCATTTTGCTCATGTTGCCCCCCCCCCCGCCGCTCTGGATTAATGCAGCTGCTGTCAACGCGCATACGCCATTGTCCATGAGTTACATTACCCACCCCACCCACCGTTCTTCAAAAGGCGCAGAAAGAACGGGAAAGTTCTGCTGATCCCGAGGTCACCGATGTTCACGTGCTGAAGCGATTTCTCCTCTCTGCCGGCACAGCTTGTGAAGCCACGCCCCTCCCCAGCCCACTCACTCAGGCTGTGGGTTTCTAGGCCGGTTCTATCTGTGTCCGCTTTTCGCAGCCCTCTCACTCGCCTGGCTCCCCCCCCTCCCTTCCCCCTTTCCTCCACCCATCTCCCCTTCCTCCCACCCCCTCCCTTCCTCCCTCCCCACCTCTCCCCCCTCCCGTCCCCTCCCCCTCTGTCTCTTGCCCCTCTCACTGTCGCTGCCCCTTCTCTCTCTCTGCCCTCACTTTCAACACCTCCTCCTCCTTCTCTAGACGCGCCTGCGAGTTGGGGGCTGTGCATCTGTGGATAGGGCAGTTATGGGGTAAAAGAAGCAAATTAATAATATTAATATAATATCAAGGGGGGTAGTTAGCGTGTTTGCGAAGGGGTAGTGTGTGTGGGGGTGGTTAGTGTGTTTGACGCAGCATGCCGTCCCCCAACCCCCCCCCCCCCCACGGGTCTGCACTTGGTCTAGTGTAAAATAAAATGCATTAATCCGTCACTCTAGACTTTCTTTTATACAGTAAATATGGGGGCACATAATAGCCAGAAAATGAATTGCTCCATAAAAATTAAAAACACGCTACAGGAGAAAATTAAATTTTCTTCCCTTGGAATGAAACCTCAGAACAACCATTTCCAGATTATTTTGTGAAAGTCTGGCAATTCAGCTGGGTACCTTCAGATGGAGTCATGCAGAATGTATTATGCCATTCAGGAGCAATGCTCTGTTGTGAGCATAGGCCATTTTGTCCTGTGAGTGTTCATAACTGGGAGCTCCTGAGATTACAAGGTCTTGCCACTGTAAGGCAGGATACCTGCTACATGGCCAACAATTTACCTTACAGTCTCCAGCAGTCCCCACCACTGATGCACCTGCCACCTCTGATTGCCTGTGTAAAAGATAATGAAAAGGCAAATCCTATGTGACTCCAATGTCATCTCCTCAGAGGTCAGCATATCCTGGAAGAACATCGAATACTCTCTTCAGCTGTCATTTAATTAGATGATTTTCCATCTATCTTAATTATGTCCTGCCTGCTGTCACTTCTTATCTTTAATATCTTAGTCTGACACTAAGATTAGGAGATTTGTTTAAATTATCTGTTGACTAAATCACAGAGCTTACAAATTCACCACCTTTTGGTGTGAAGAAGAGATCTCTTATATAATTGCTGATCAGCCCAATTCTAATGTTAGGTTATTACCCTTTTGTCCTGGATTCAGTAACAAACAAGACATTTTGTATCTGTTAAATGAAATCCTTTAATTATCTTGCACAGATCATTGATTAATCCTCCATCCTCAAGAGGATACAAATATAGTCCATGCAATCTGCTTTTATAATACCTCAAATGTTTGGACCTGGGTATAAGAATAATTAATCAAGATACACTAACATCGCAATACCTTCCTGCAGTAGAGAACCCAGAAATCTAAGCAATATTCAGAAAAATCCTAATGAGTGCCTCTTCCATCTGTGGTAAGAAAGCAGAAGGATAATCAAAGTTGATTATGACTATCAATTACAGTTTTTGGAAGGGTGGAACAAATGGCATTGCTCTACTTCTGACTTTGTTGTAGTCACACAGTTAATGTAATTCGGACTCAGCCGGCTAGGCACATTTCAGGCTGTAAAGTGGGTATCTCGGGATAAAGGCAGGTACGTGCATTTTGTCTGTTGATGCATTCTGACCTGCCATCTTCTTTCTCCAAACACAAGGTGTAGCTATGGGCACGCACATGGGCCCCAGCTATGCCTGCCTCTTTGTAGGGTACGTCGAACAATCCTTGTTCGAGACGAACCAGGGCCCCATCCCCGAACTCTACCTCCGCTACATCAACAATTGCATTGGTGCTACCTCCTGCACCCACACACAACTCACTAACTTCATCAACTTCGCCACTAACTTCCATCCGGCACTCAAATACACCTGGACCATTTCCGACACTTCTCTACCATTTCTTGACCTCACTATCTCCATCGCAGGTGATAAGACTTTTGACTGACATCCACTATAAACCCACTGACTCCCATGGCCATCTAGACTACACTTCTTCCCACCCTGCTTCCTGTAAGGACTCCATCCCCAACTCCCAATTCCTCCGTATATGCCGCAATTGCTCCCAGGATGAGGTGCTTCACACCAGGGCATCAGGTAACGGGGGGGGGGGTTCCCCTCCCCTACCATAGATGAGGCTCTCACCAGGGTCTCTTCAATACCCTGCAACACTGTTCTCTCTCCCCATCCCTCCACTCGGAACAAGGGCAGAGTCCCCTAGTCGTCACCTTTCACCCCACTATCCGTCACATACAACAAATAGTCCTCCGTCATTATCGCCACCTCCAATGTGACCCCACCACTCACCACATCTTCCCATCTCCCTGCTGTCTGCTTTCCGCCAAGACCGCTCCCTCCGTAACTCCCTGGTCAATTCTTCCCTTCCCACCTGCACCACCCACTCACTCCATTCAAGGACCCAAGCAGTCGTTCCAGGTGTGACAGGAGTTCACCTGCACCTCCTCCAACCTCATCTATTGCATCCGCTGCTCTAGATGTCAGATGATCTACATAGGCGAGACCAAGCGTAGGCTTGGCGATCGTTTCGCTGAACACCTCCGCTCGGTCCGCATTAACCAACCTGATCTCCCTGTGGCTCAGCACTTCAACGCCCCCTCCATTTCCAATTCAGACCTTTCTGTCCTGGGCCTCCTCCATGGCCAGAGTGAGCACCACCGGAAATTGTAGGAGCACCTCATATTCCACTTGGGCAGACTGCACCCCAGTGGCCTGAACATTGACTTCTCCAATTTCCGGTAGCCCTTGCTGTCTACTCCCCTTCTCAGCTCTCCCTCAGCCCTCTGGTCCTCCTCTTCCTTTCTACTTCACGCCCCCCCCCCCCCACCCTGCACCAGTCTGAAGAAGGGTTTCGGCCTGAAACGTTGCTTATTTCCTTCGCTCCATAGATGCTGCTGCACCCGCTGAGTTTCTCCAGCATTTTTGTCTATCTTATTTCTCCATAACCATAATGCAACTGATTAAAAATCTTCATTCTATTAACACTTATGACGTACATATATACTACTAAGTTTAGAGAGACAGATATACAGCATGGAAACAGGCCCTTCATCTATTTTGGAAAATATTAATAAAGTGATTAGGATTGAAAGACTGAAATGTATTGTATCACTTTCAATTACTGAATCACTTTCAATTAGTTTACGTATGCACCTCTAAAAGTTAAATTAAAAGGTTAACAGCTATTTCATAACATTAGCTTTAAATGACTGTGCCCAGGATTGCAAGTATTTATATAAAACAATAATTAATACAAGTCCTCCTCTATTAAATATAATTATATTTTCAGAACATATAGAGCATACATAATGATTGGGACAAAGATCCATCATTTATTTATTTGCCTCTGTACTCCACAATTTGAGATTTGTAATAGAGAAAAAAAAATCACATGTGGTTAAAGTGCACATTGTCAGATTTTAATAAAGGCCATTTTTATACATTTTTGTTTCACCATGTAGAAATTACAGCAGTGTTTATACATAGTCCCCCCATTTCAGGGCATCATAATGTTTGGGACACAGCAATGTCATGTAAATGAAAGTAGTCATGTTTAGTATTTTGTTCCATATCTTTTGCATGCAATGACTGCTTGGAGTCTGCGATTCATGGACATCACCAGTTGCTGGGTCTTCTCTGGTGATGCTCCGCCAAGCTGGTATTGCAGCCATCTTTAGCTTATGCTTGTTTTAGGAGCTAGTCTCTTTCAGTTTTCTCTTCAGACTATAAACAGCATGCTCAATTGGGTTTAGATCAGGTGATTGACTTGGCCACTCAAGAATTTTTTAAGCTTTGAAAAACTCCTTTGTTGCTTTATCACAGGGGTCGGCAACCTACAGCCCACAGGCCGAATCAGGTCCATAACCCGAAAATCTTGCCATCACTCTGATATAAGTTAATCTTCATCTCATCAGTCCACGAGATCTTTTTCCAGAATTGTGTTGCTCTTTTAAGTACTTCTTGGCAAACTGTAACCTGGCCATCCTATTTTTGCAGCTAATCAGTGGTTTGCATCTTGCAGTGTAGCTGCTGTACTTCTGTTCACTGAGTCTTCTGCGGACAGTGGTCATTGACAATTCCACACCCGACTCCTGACGAGTGTTGGACAGGTGCTTGGGGATTTTTCTTTATTATAGCGAGAATTCTACTGTCATCAACTGTGGAGGTCTTCCTTGGCCTGCCAGTCCCTTTGCGATTAATAAGTTCATCGGTGCTCTCTTTCTTCTTAATGATGTTCCAAACAGTTGATTTTGGCAAGCCTAAGGTTTGGCTGATGTCTCCAACAGTTTTATTCGTGTTTCTCAGTCTCATAATGGCTTCTTTGACTTTCATTGGCTCAACTTTTAGTCCTCATGCTGATAAACAGCAATAAAAGTTTCCCAAGGTGATAGAAAGACTGGAGGAAAGACTAGGTGCTGAGAGCTCTCTTATATCTGCATTATGGAGGCATTTAAACACACCTGAGCAATTACAAAGACCTGTGATGCCATGTGTCCCAAACATTATGGTTCCCCTAAAATGGGGGGCTATGTATAAACACAGCTGTAATTTATATATGGTGAAAACAAAATGTATAAAAATACCCTTTAATAAAACCTGACAACATCACTTTAACCACATGTGATTTTTTCTATTACAATTCTCAAATTGTGGAGTACAGAGGCAAATAAATAAATGATGGATCTTTGTCCCAAACATTATGGAGGACACTGTAAGGATACAATAAAATTGCAATGAATATTTGAAAGCGTTAAAAAAAGAAAAATGTATATAGCATTACACATCCTTACTACATGCAGGGCTCGAAATTAGCGGTTGCCCTGGTGCCATTGACCACCCAAAGTGCCGCCGGGTAATCTAAACGAGTCATTTAGCCCGGCTTGGCACTGCAGATACTGGTTTATACCGAAGATAGACACAAAAAAATTGAGTAACGCAGTGGGTCAGGCAGCATCTCTGGAGAAAAGGAACGTGACATTTTGTGTCGGTGGCAGCTGTATTGCGGGGCAAAGATACTAGATGCAGGGTGACGAAGGAGGGGAGCAAATGATGGGCCCCACACAGCGACTGCAGTGGTCGCGACAGAGGCTCTATCTCCTCCTCCTCCCGCACTCTGCCCGCCCTGATAGCAGCCACTACTTGCAAATCCACTAACGGCGCTTTCCAAATAAACCTTTCCGCAGGCCGAGGCCGGGAGGAGGGAGAGGAAGGGAGGGGGAGGCCTCCTTCCGCCGTCTGAAGCAGCTACACCAAAGATCCTATAGTTATACGTTCTTTGATCTCGATCTCGATCTCTCTCTATCTCTCGATCTCACTCTCTTGATCTCTCTCTCTCTCTCTCGCTCTCTCTCTCTCTCGCTCTCTCTCTCTCTCTCGATCTCTCTCTCTCTCGATCTCTCTCTCTCTCTCTCGATCTCTCTCTCTCTCTCTCTCGATCGCTCTCTCTCTCGATCGCTCTCTCTCTCGATCGCTCTCTCTCTCTCGATCGCTCTCTCTCTCTCGATCGCTCTCTCTCTCTCGATCGCTCTCTCTCTCTATCGCTCTCTCTCTCGATCTCTCCTGAGACCCCCCTCCTCTCCGTCCCGCACTGATCCCTATTCCCGCCTCTATTCAGTCCTCACTGACATCCCTTG